>CM053594.1:104350403-104411857 GCA_028646575.1 Pseudocheirus occidentalis
TAACCACTGACACTGAATAGAGGAATTCAGGAAAAAGCTGGGAACATAATGAATTTGTGTTTTACCAAAGTATTTGACACAATTTCTCATGCTAATCTTGTGGAAAATATGGGGAGTTTAGGCTCAACTTATCTACTATTAGATTAATGAGTAGTTGAATAGCTGTAACCTAAAGAATAATTATTGAGGTTTTGATGACAATTTGGAGGGAGATTTCTAGAAAAATAAACAAAGACTCTATGTTTGATCATGCGTTAATACCCTTTTCAATGCCTGAGATCAAGAGTTTTTAGTCTTTTTGGTCAAACCAAGTCTAGAAGTATTTATTAAGTACCTACTATATGCCAGACACTATACAAACCTTTGAGGAAACAACAGAAAACAGAAATTGGTACCTGCTTTCAAGAGTTCAGAAAGCTGTATAATAAAGGAGATTACATGTGAACAACTGTGTACAAACAAGATTAAAGTGGGATAAATTGGAAATAATTACAGAAGGCATCAGAGGCAGATCAGAAAAGGTTTCTTGGAAAAGGTAAGGTTTTTAGCTGTGACTTGAAGGAAGCTAGAGAAGGCAAAAGGTCATGACAAGGACAGAGAGAGAATTGCAGACACGGGGTCAGTGAATGAAAATTAATACATGGATTACATTTTGGGAAGAACAAGAATGATGGGAGGGCAGATTGGGGGAGGTGATAGAAACAAAACACTTTTGAGGAGGGACAGGGTCAAAGGAGATAGAGAACAAAATAAATGTGGGCAGGGAATAGAATGGAGAGAAATACAGTGTTTCACAACATGATTATTATGAAAGTGTTTTGCATGACTACCCATGTATAGCCTATACTGAATTGCTTGCTTTCTCAATGAGAGGTGGTGGGGAGGGAGGAATGGAGATAATTTGGAACTCAATTTAAAAATGAATGCTAAAATTACTTTTACATTTAACTGGAGAGAATAAAATATTAAATAATTTTTTTAAAGAGCTGTAAGAATTCCAGTGTCTGGATCACATGGAAGAGAGCAAGATGTAAGACTAGAAAGCTATGTGAAGAAGGGATCAAGTAAGGGACTTTAAAGGCCAAACAATAGTTTTTTTTCTTGGAGGGATCCAATGGAGCTTTTTGAAGAGAGAGATCATATGGTCAAACCTGTGTTTGATAGCGAATTGGAAGATGGAGTAGAATTGGGAATTTGGAAGTAGGGAGACAAACCAGCAGGCTATTGCAATAGCCCAGATATAAGGAGATTCCAGGGAAGTGGCAGTGTCAGAGTTTTTATAAAAGGAGACATATATGAGAAATGTTAAAAGGGTAGGATTGCTAGTACTTGGCAACAGATTAGGTACAGGAGTCAAGAGAAAGTGAGAAATCAACAATGAAACTATGGTGATGAGTTTGGATAACTGAGAATATGTTGGTGCCCTCAGAAGTGATATGGAAATTAGGAAGAGAGGAAGGTTTTAGTAGAAAGAAAATGGGATCAGTTTTGGAGATGTTGAGATTAAGATGTCTACCTATGGGACATCAAGCTTGAGATGTTCAATAGATATGCTGAAGATGTGAAACTGCAGATAAGGAGAGAAATTAACTCTCTCTCTCTCTCTCCATATATATATATATACATATATATGAGAATCATTTGCATAGAAATGGGATTTCAATTCATGGGAGCTGGTGAAATTACCAAGTAAAATATTAGAGAAAAAGAAAAAGAAAAAGAAGAAAAGTGGTCCAGGGATAGAACCTTGGTACACACCCATGGTTGGGCATGACCTAGATGAAGATACCACAAATTAGAACATGGAGGGGTCAGAAAATCAGGAGACCCACGAGACAGCAAGAGGTAAGGGTACATCAAAGAGAAAAAAGTTCATTGACAGTGTCAAAGGCTCAAGAGAAGTTAAGAAAGATGAAAATAGAGAAAAGGTTGTTTGGGCAATTAAGAGGTTCTCATTGTTAACTTTAGAGAGCATTGTTTTAATTGAAAAATGAAGTTGTAAAGTTAAGAAAATGAGAGGAAAAGAAGTATAAGCATTGTTTGTAGGTGACAGCCTGATAAAACCTATGGACCCTTTCTCAGAATAATGTTTTTAAAGGCATAATATAAAATACAGGATTACCAGAGAAACCAATGATACTGAAACCTAGTTATATTTTTTTGTTATTAAAATGTTTCTCACTTCCAGGTTAAGAATTCTTGCCTAAGATAAAGGCATGCATGCTATACTTATAATATCCAAACTTCCAGATGGCAAAAATATAGGAGGGATAGCTAATATACTGGGTAACAGTCAGAAAGCAAACACTAAAACAAAATGCGAAGCAGTGATATTTATCTAAGCCTAATAAGATGAGTTACATTTTGCTTTGTTAAAAATCAGCTTCAAAAGTAAAGTAATGGAGGAGTCACAGCTTTCTTGAAAAGATCTGAGAGTTTTAATGGTGTTTAAGCTTAAGATAAGTCCATAATGTTACATGGCAGCTAAGAAATCCAGGGAAATCTCATACTAGATTTCAGCAGCCTTTTCAAATGAATGAAAATCAAACATAATAGCAATTGCTTTTTTTCTGTATCTCTCTAAAAATTTAACATTATTGCAAGAATTCCTGCCCACATCCACTCTCTGTATTGCATTTTCTCAGACTTAAGGTCACTTTTTTTTTCTTCATAATGGTGCCAACTGCTCTAGAACAGGGCCACCATGCCCTAAGTGGTCCAAAACAGCTTCCAATTCAACTCCCTTGCTTCCTTATTATAGTTAACTCAAGTGTGAAACTTTTAGCAAAATTTGTTTAGAAAGATGAGAAGAGCACATATCTCCTTTTCTCAGTAGTATACAAATTTGATTTTGCCTTTCTTTTTATCCTCAGAGTTTATCACAGTAACTGGCATATAGTAAATGCTTAATAATTTCTTGTTAAGTGATAAACTGTCCCCATACACTTACCCATATTACAGTGTTTCTATTTGACATGAACACAATGATAGAGAAGGTAATCTTCTAATTAGCTGTGTTGGGAGAATTTGTAGCTCAGTTACTGTTAACAAAGATGAAATGGGATTCAGTTGAGTTGACAGGCTAGCTTATGTCCAAGTGACTTAGGATTGCCTTGTGTCCCTGAAGGTGCCTGATGTTGGATCTTGTTTCTGTGAACCTTGGAGCTCAATCACATAGTGAACTAGTAGCAGAGCAGAACCTGGAAAATCCTCTTTTTCTTGAACAAAATATTAAAATTATGTCAGCTATTCAAAAAGTCAACTGGGGTAGCGAATTTGGAATTTCTATGAGACAGAAACTGAATATTCAGAAATACTGGCATGCTCTTAGTAGTGTTATTCATTAGCTAACTCAATTAACAGTGGGTGGCTTTGGCACAAATAGTTTTCTAGTTATGCGTCATTTTCTATTATTCTTTAGCTCTTGCATACATGCATGTATACTCATCCAAATATTGGTTTTTTTGTTTAATTTCTGAAGAATAGTCAAATTCACAATAGATGAATTCTTGATTAAGAAAAGTTCTGGACAAAGCAACAGTGAAATATGAAATAAAATTCCTGATAAATATAAGGTTTTGAGGCAAACATTGATTTGAAAGAAATAATTGCATATGTTTTTGTTAAAATGCATGGTATGAAGAGGCAACAAATAAGGAACAATATGAGAAGGTCATGAGGAAGGGTGTTAAGATGAATTCCAACCAGAAACGGAATTAGGAAATTGAGCAAAGGAAAGGTTGTAATGACATTCAGGATGCATTCTCTTTCAGAAAATGGGAGTTCTGTCCCTGGATTCATTTAAGACTAAAGACTATGTGAAGTGATAGAAAATATACTGTGGGGAACAACCGTGCATGGACCTGGCCTGGACAGGATGACCTATTGGCTTCTTTACCATGTCTAATTTCAATGAGTCTTAAACTGGATAGATGAGGGGATCGGTAATGGGATATAAAGTCTTTCACAGGAAGCCACTAGAGACTTGAGCTGGAATTGTTTACCATTATCCTGAAATTATAATGTCATTCTATAAGTGCATACTGACATTGTAACTAGAGATGGGCAACAGTAAAAATGTACAAAAAACATACTATTTCCAAATCTTGTACACACAGATCCTACCCACTTACAGAGAGAAAGGGGGAAGAGAGAGAGAGACAGAGACAAAGAAAGAGAAACACAGAGGCAGAAAGGCATAGACACACAGAGAGACAGAGACAGACACTTATTGGGATACACAGACAGAAACAGAACAAGAGAGAAACAGAGGCAGAGGCAGATAAACAGAGACAAAGACAGGGGCAGAGAGACAGAGACACAAAGAGAGAAAGAGACAGAGAGAAACAGAGTATGTGTTTAAAATTCTGCCTAAGAAATGAAACCTTTCTTGATCCCTACACTCCCTAGTATCTTCTGCTCAAGCAAACAATGAACACTATGCCTTTGTTTTGAATGTACTTATAAACGTATTTTTTCCCCAGGTATATAAACTCTTTGATTTCATTTCAATCTTTGTATCCCAAATCCTAGGACCATTATTGGCACATAGTAAGCACTTAATAAATTCATGTTTACAATAAGATTGGGGGTGAAATGAAGATGTCCACTGGCACTCCTGTTATTCAATTTGGTACTAGAAATGTTAGCTTTAACAGTAAGAAAAAAAAGAAACTGAAGGAATTAGAAGAGGCAAAGAAGAGACTAAAGTTATCACTCTTTGCAGATCATATGATGATATACTTAGAGAGTCTGAGAGAATCAAGTAAAAAATTACTTGAAATAATAAATAACTTTAGCAAAGCTGCAGGATATAAAATAAACCCACATAAATCCTCAGCTTGCCTATATATTTCTAATGAAGCCCAGCAGCCAGAAATAGAAAGAGAAATTCCATTTAAAGTTAGTGTGAACATTATAAAATATTTGGGAGTCTACCTGCCAAAACAAACCCATGAACTTAATGAACATAATTACAAACCACTTTCCACACAAATAAATTCAGATCTAAATAATTAGAAAAACATAAGTTATTTGTGTTAAGGCCCATCTGATATAATAAAAACAACAATTTTATCTAAATTAATTTACCTATTTAGTACCATACCAGTCAAACCACCAAAAATTATTTTATAGAGATAGAAAAAAATAACAACATTCATCTGAAAGAACGAATGGTCCAGAATATAAAGCAAATTAATTAAAAGAAATTCTAAGGAAGGTGATCTATCCATACCAGATTTTAAACTGTATTATAAAGCAGCAGTCATTAAAACTACTTGGTCCTGGCTAAGACATAGAGTGGTATATCAGTGGAATACGTTAGGCACACAAGACACAGTAGTCAATGACTACAGTAATCTACTGTTTAATAAACCCAAAGACTCTAGTGTCTGGGATAAGAACTCACTATTTGACAAAAACTACTAGGAAAAGTAGAAAATAGTATGGCAGAAACTGGGCATAGACAAACATCTGAAACTGTATGCCAGAATAAAGTCAAAATGGGTTCATGATTTAGGTATAAAGGGTGATAGTATAAGCAATCTGGGAGAGCAAGGAAGAGTTTACTTGTCAGATTTATGAAGATGGGAATATATTACCAAACAAGAGATAGACAGTATTATGAAATGCAAAATGGATCATTTTGATTACATTAAACTGAAAAGGTTTTGTACAAATAAAGTCAATGCAACCAAGATTAAGAGGAAAGCAGAAAATTCGCTGTCTCTGATAAAGGTCTCATTTCTAAAACATACAGAGAACTGAGTCAGATTCATAAGAATACAAGTCATTCACCAGTTGATAGTCAAAGGATATGAGCATGCAGTTTTCAGAGAAAGAAATTGAAGATATCTATAATCATATCAACAATTCTCTAAATCACACAATGGATTAGAGAAATGCAAATCAAAACAGTTCTTAGGTACCACATCTCACCAGTCAGATTGGCTAACATGACAAAACAGGAAAATGATAAATGCTATGGGAAAATGGGAACACTGATGCATTGTTGGTTGAGTTGTCAACTGATGCAACCATTCTGAAGAGGAATTTGGAACTATGCCCAAAGGGCTTTAAAAATGTGCTTGTCCTTTGACTCAGCAATATCCCTTGTAGGGCTATAACCCAAAGAGATCATACAAATGGGAAGAGGGCCCGTATATACAAAAGTATTTATAGCCGTTCTTTTTGTGGTGGCAAAGAACTGGAAATCAAGGAGATGCCTTTCAATTGGGGAATGGCAAAACAAGTTGTGGCATATGAATGTAAAGAAATACTATTGTACTATAAGAAATGAGGGGCAAACAGACTTCATAATAACCTGGAAAGACTTATATGAACTGATGCTGAGTGAGGGGAGCACAACCAGGAGAACATTGTACACAATTACAGACACATTGTATCTGTCATGATTAACTTTGATAGACTTGACTCTTCTCAACAATGCAAGGTTATAAAACAACTCCAAAAGACATGATGGAAAAGGTTATCCACAATCAGAGAAAGAATTATGGAGTCTGAACACAGATTGAAGCAAACTATTTGCACTCTTTTTTTTTTGGTTTTATTTCTTCTTTCTGATGGTCTATTCCATTAGTTATATTTATTTTTTTTACAATTTGAGCATTGTGAAAATATGTCTAATGTGAAGGTATATATAGAATCTATATCAGATTACATGCCATCTGGTGTGGGGGAAAGGGAAGGTAGGGGAGAAAATTTGGAACTCAAAAATTTGTGGAACTGAATGTTGTAAACTGAAAATAAATTTAAAAGGAAAAAAATTCATGTTGATTGACTGATTGAATAAATTGATACAATTTACTTTAAACCATAACAACAGAGATATAATTTGTAAACACTTTTTCTTTGTAATTAAAACACATTAATAACAATAGCTTGGGCACCAAAATCCTTGACCCAGATATAATTAGAAATGTTTGTTGTTGTTGTTGTTGTTGTTGTTATTGTTCAGTCATGTCAGACTATTTGTGAGCCCATTTGGGCGTTTTCTTGGCAAAGAAACTGGAATGGTTTGCCATTTCTTTCTCCAGGTCATTTTATAAATGAGGAGCTGAGGTAGACAAGGTTAAGCGACTTGCCTAAGGTCACACAGCTAGTAAATGTCTGAAGTCAGATTTAAACTCATGCAGATGAGTGTTTCAGATTCCAAGCCCCATACTCTATTCACTATGCCACCTATGCAGATGCCCTCCCTATAATTAGAAATGTATCAGATTCCCAAACCTAAAATTCAAGTTTTGTAAAGGAATCAAAGTGGACTATCACAAAGTGGTTAGAAAGCTGGTCTCAGGGTCAAGTTGATCTGGGTTCAAGTCTGGCTTCTGATCTTTATTAGCTGTGTGACCTTCAGTAAATTATCTCTCAATTTCTCAGTTTCTCTAAAACTGTACATTTAAACAGTTGCTTACATGCATTGGTAAAGAATCTCCTAATTTGGAGAGAGAGGGTGAGGGGGAGAGAGACAGAGACAGAGAGAGAGACAGACAGAGAGAGAGAGAGAGAGAGAGAGAGAGAGAGAGAGAGAGAGAGAGAGACAGAGAGAGAGACAGAGAGAGAGAGAGAGAGAGAGAGGAGAGATGAAAGAGAAATTGTTTTTGTCTTTACTCTGATAAAATAATAATCCTTAGTGGAGATTAGTCATTTCTCTTAAAGTTGTGTGGCAGGATTATATATCATAAAATTTTAATCATGAAAGAATTTGAAATAATCTAAAACTAATTCCTGTATTTTATAGCTGAAGAAAATCAAACCCATGAAGACAAAGTAGCTTGCCCAGGGTAAAATAGGTAACTAGTAGCAGAGTTTAGATTCAAGCCCATATCCTAACTTCAAATCTAACGCTTTTATTTTTTTTTTCTCTAATTCACCTACTGCTTAACCTTCTGGGATTTGACTTCCATCCCGACTTCTCTACCACTGCACTCTGGAAGGTCACCAGTAACTTTCTAATTGAAGAGTCCAGTGACTTTTTCTTGGTCTTTGTTCTTCCTTATTTTCCTGAATAATTCAACTTTGATGACCACTGTCACAATTTGGAAACTTTGTTCCTGTGGCCTAGACTATATTTTTCTGCCTCTTTGGTATTTCTTACAGTTTCTCCTGGCCTTCTCTTCACTTTAAAAAACTTTCTTTCCCTTAGTTCCACCTATTTAATTTATTTTTTTGTGTCTTTTTAAAAATTCATTTATTTATTTAAGTTTTGAGCATTCATTTCCACAAGATTTTGAGTTATAAATTTTTCTCCTTCTCTCTGCCTAGCCTCAACCCAAAATAGCTAGCCTACTGAATGCCCCTTTCCCCAATCTGTTCTCTCTTATATCTTCTCCCATCCCCACCCCACAACTTTCTAGTAAAGCAAGATGGATTTCTATACCCTAGTGTCTATATATCTTATTTCCAAGTTGCATGTAAAAAAATTACATATTTGTTTTTAAAACTTTGAGTTCCAGATGTTTTCCCTTCTTCCCTCCTCAGCCACCCCCACTGGGAAGATAAGCAATACAATAGAATTTGTACATGTGTAGTTATGCAAAATATTTCCATAGTAGGTATATTGTGAAAGACTAACTATATTTACCTCCATCCTTTCCCACTCCTCACTTATTCTGTTTTCTCCTTTGACCCTGTCCCTTTTGAAAATGTGTGCTTCTAACTACCCTCTCCCCCAATCTGCCCTCCCTTCTATCATTTTCCCCTCTTATCCCATTCCCACCTATTTTCCTGTAGGGTAAGATACCAAATTGATTGTGTATATGTTATTCCCTCTTAAGCCAAGTTCAATGAGAGTCAGGTTGTCCCATTCCCTTTTAACTTCCTGCTCTTGCCCTCCATTTTTATCAGTGTTCTCTTGCCTCTTTTATATGAGATAATTTGCCCTAATCTATCTCTCTCTCTTTCTCCTTCTCCCAATATATTCCTCTCTTACCTATAATTTTGTATTTTAGATATCATCCCTTCATATTAGACTTATCCTGTGCCTTCTGTCAGTGTATATATATATATATATATATATATATATATATATATATATACACATATATATATATGTATACACATATATACATACACACATATACATATATATGTATATGCATACACACTCACACACACATATGTTGCCTTCAACTATCCTCATACTGAGAAAAGTCTCGTGAGTTACAGTTATCATTTTTCCATGTAGGAATATAAATAGTTCAACTTTAGTAAGTTTCTTATGATTTTTTCCCTGTCTACCTTCTCTTTCTTCTCTTGCTTCTTGTATTTGAAAGACAAATTTTCTGTTCAGCTCCAGTTTTTCATCAAGAATGCTTGAAAATCCTCTATTGCATTGATTAACCATATTTTCCCCTGAAGTATTATATTCAGTTTTGCTCAGTAGGTGATTCTGGATTTTAACTCCTTTGACCTCTGGAATATCATATTCCAAGCCCTTCCATACTTTAAGGTAGAAGCTGCTAAGTCTTGTGTTATCCTGATTGTGCTTCCACAATACTCAAATTGTTTCTTCTTGGCAGCTTGCAATATTTTCTCCTTGATGTGGGAACTCTAGAATTTGGTTATAATATTCCTAGGAATTTTCTTTGTGGTATCTTTTGTAAGAGGTGATTGGTGAATTCTTTCCATTTCTATTTTGCTCCCTTATTCTAGAATATAAGGACAATTTTGCTTGATAATTTTTTGAAAGATGATGGCCAGAAAGTCTCTCCTTGTCCATAGATCTGACAAGTATTTTTCCATACATTTTCCTAATTTACTTACAATATCACCCCCTGTCATTTTTATTATATTGACTCGACCTACCCATTAGCAATTAATATTTCTTTAATTATTTAGATTTGTCTTTATTTCTGTGAAAAGTATTTCATAATTGTGTTCATAATCCCTGAGTTTGTCTAAGCATGTAGATTCCCAAGTGTTTTGTATTGCCTACACGTATTTCCAGTGGAATTTATCTTTCTTTCTGTGGGGTTTTGCAAGTAATATACAGAAAAGCTGATGATTTATGTGGGTTTGTTTTATATCCTGCTATGCTGCTGAAGTTGTTCATTGTTTCAACTAGTTTTTAGTTAATTATCTGTTAGGTCTCTGATACCTCACGTGGGGAGGAGACTCCTAAAGAGGGTCGTTGATACTCCACGTGAGATGGACGGGTTGAACCGGTCCTCAGCTAACAGGAGTACAAGTGATCACCTGGAGGCATCTGCACCTGCTTACAATAAGCAGGATAATCTCTCTGACTTCGGGGTAAGACACATTGGCTCGCTGTGGCGAGGGCATGGCCAGGGGAGGGGCCCTGGAGAAAAGACTTAAATACAGGCTACTTGGAGGCAGGGGCAGTCCAGCCAGTTCGGTGGAGCCAGGCCAGTCGAGTCCAGCCAGGCCAGTCCAGTCCAGCCACACTAAGATAGAGGATGAACTCTCAATAAAAGCTAGAAGCAAGTCCTGTGTCCTGAGTTTCTCTGTGCAGCTGTCTCTCCCGGAGTGGACTGGGAGCCGGGGATGCCCGAGGCCTGTTGAGGTGGGTATAGGTAAGCCCTATACATCCTGACCCAAAAAGACAACCCTCACCTGAATAAAAAACCACTAACAATTATCTAAGACTTTCTAATTATACCATCATATCATCTTTAAAGAGTGACAGCTTTGTTTCCTCGTGGCCTATTTTTATTCCTTCAATTCCTTTTTCTTGTCTTATTGCTATTGCTAGGATTTCTAGTATGATATTGAATAATCCGGGTAATAATGGACATCTTTGGTTCATTCCTGATACTATTAGGAAGACTTCAAATTTATCCCCATTACAGATACTTTTTGACTTTGGTCTTAGATATTGCTTATCATTGTAAGAAAAGCTTCACTGATTCCTATACTTTTTAGTGCATTAATAGGAATGGTTGTTATATTCTTCTTTTTTTCTGTAGTTGTTGATTGAATCCTATGATTTTTTTGTTATTGTTGTTAATCTGGTTAATTATGCTGTAGTTTTCCTAATATTGAAGTAGTCCTGAATACCTGGTATAAATACTACCTAGTCATAGTATATGATCTTTGTGATATATTGCTATAATCTCTTTGCTTCTATTTTATTTAAAAATTTTGCATCAGTATTCACTAAGGAAATTGGTCTATAGTTTTCTTTCTCTCATTTAATTCTTTTGACTTTGTTTTATTGTTTCTTGGTGTCTCATGGGGTCATTAGCTTCCACTTGTGTAAATCTAATATTTATGTAATTATTTTCTTCAGTGAGATTTTGTATTTCCTTTTCCATTTGGCCAATTCTGATTTTTGAGGAGTTCTTCTGTTCAGTGGATTTGTGTGACTCTTTTTATCACTTGGTCAATTCTGTTTTTTAAAGGTGTTATTTTCTTCAGTATTTTCTTGTGCCTCCTTTACCAAGCTATTAATTATCCATTCATAATTTTCTTCTTTTGCTTTGATTTCATTACCTAATTTTTCACTATCACTCTTAATTGATTTTGAAAATGATTTTTGGATCTTCTAGTAATTCTTGTTGAGTTTGTGTTCAGTTTACATTTTCTTTTGCTTGCAGTTGTTTTGAGTTCATTTTCTTCTGAGATTGTGTCTTGATATTCATTGACAGCTTTGTACGTTTTTATGGTTAGATTCTTATCTTTTCAATTGGCTTATTTTCCCACTTTATTTCTTGACTTGGAAATTTATGTTAATATTGGGCTCCATTCCCAGCATAGGAGGGGAGGAGCTCTGTCTAAAGCTTTTTTTGCATTACTGTTTTCAGAGCTGGTTCTGGGTGTTTAAAAGTTTTTAATGCCCTTCAAAGTGGTGTGGTCTAGAAAGAGGTGTGACCACTGCTCTCAATCTACATTCTTGTCATTAACCAGGTAGGGCATCTTATCTCTTAGTACTAAAAGTGATCCTGTTACCTATGTACCCACCTCCCTTGGGACCAGAAATGACACTTCTCCTTAGGTCCCTATCCTTTGGGACTGGAATTGTTACTTCACCTCAGGGCTCCCACTCCCTCTTGACCAATCGTGCTCCTCTCTGCCCTTGAATATTGACCAGAAAGTGGGTTTAGGCAATGGAGATTCAGAATAGGAGCATGTCCCTTGTCCAGTACTAGCACATGGGTGCACCCTGCATTTTTTTCTGACCAGTTGCCAGGTACCTTATTGTTTTTGGCTTGAAAGCTCCTAAAGCTGCTTCTGTCACCCACTACCTAGTCTCAACACTGGTGTTTTGTCCATGTGGACTCCAGGTCAGCCTCCTCTTTCACATCCTTCTTTCTGACCTCTTATTTTGTCCTTTGGCTAAAAGGATATCTCATCTTGACGTTTGGTTGACTCTACCACTCCCAAATTCTATTTGAAGTGTAATTTTGAATTTGTTTGGAGAGCTAAACTGAGAGCTTTTCTACTCTACCAATCTGGCCCTGCCCTCAGAAGTACCCCTCTAAGACATTATTTTCAATAATTTTTTATCAAATTAAAAGCCTACAATACCTGTCTGAAGCCTTAAGAATTCATCTGTTCAAGGTCTCCTACAATCAAGTCCCATTATATTCTCTAATTATTACCTTATAAGGGTTTCTTGACTTTTTAGTATTATAGGTCCCTTTGGCGATGCAATGAAGTAAATGCATCCCTTTTCAGAACACAATTTTTAAATAATTCAAGGAAATCCTGAATTTCTTTTAGAGGTTAGTGAAAATAAAGAAATAATATTTCCCCCAATCCAAATGTACAGATATCTGAAATCTAGCCATGGACCCTTTCAACTTCCATGGACTCCAGGTAAGGCCACCCTCCAGGTTGTCCTCAGCAAATTTTTTTTGCAAAATCCCTATCTATATAAACACTTTGATTATAAACATGTCATAAAAGTCAGAGGCCCTTGTGAGATATACTCATTTTTCAATGAAGATTTAGAATTATTAGCTCACAACATTTACCTTTATTCAAATTATGATATTTAAAACACTGACCTATACAGAATTAAAATGACTTTCAAAAATTGACTACTTGGTTCATAATTCCATGCCTAGTTCAGGTATCTATAACCACTTGCTTGAATTCCATGATCACTTCTTAATTAGTCTTTGAGATTCTAGCTTTTCCCTTCTCCAATCTGTCCTCCATACAGCAGCTAAAAGGATATTTCAAAAGTGCAGGCCTGGTCATATCATTCTTTTCTTCAAAAAGCAAGCCACTTCTGTACTTTACCTGCTTTATCCCACTATTTGAGAGAAGGTCCATGAAGCCTTGTGTCATATAACTTAATTGTTGTTGTTTTCTCAGAAAGTCTCACAAGAGATTTTCTTTGCTTTTTTTTTTTTTGGAGGGCAGTTGGGGTTAAGTGACTTGCCCAAGGTCACACAGCTAGTTTTTTTTTGTGTGTGTGTGTGTGTGTGTTAAGTGTCTGAGGCCGGATTTGAACTCAGGTACTCCTGACTCCAGGGCCGGTGCTCTATTCACTGCGCCACCTAGCCGCCCCTCACAAGAGATTTTCAAAGTCTCAGAAGGCTTTGTGAATTTGCAGAAGCTCAGTTTCATAGCATATCTGGATATGGCTGAAGAATTCCCTAAACAGCAAGAAGGGCCTGGGGGGAAGGGGTGCTGAGAAGTGAGAAGAGGGGGCCTCTTTAAACCCAGATGCAGCACATGGCTCTACCCCTATGCTTGACTCCTTTTTCAGGTGCTGTAACTACTGGAAGACAGATTTCAGGGTCTCTCTCAGGTCCAGTCTGTCCAGAAGGTTTCAGGATAGCTTGGGGGGGGGGGGGGTTAGAGGGGATGAATCAAATTTGTTCTGATGAACCTCCACTTTTTGAAGCTTGTATAAGCACAAAAGGCTGCTTCAGCTTCCAATTTAGTACTTTTGCCCATGGTCCTTCATGCTTCTTCACGTTCTTCAATTGCCTTTATAATAACACATTAGTGACTTCCACAGTACCACCTTTGAACCATACAACCCAGGATAATAGGCTGCCTTAACTTAGTTGTATGCAAATGTTCCCATATCTAGACCTGTATTAAGGAGAGACTTGCATTGAAATTTCCCCTGTGGCACTTAGTAGTAGTTGTGTGGCCACAGTGGAGTCAATTTACTCCTCTGAGAAATATCAGTTCCTTCATCTATAGAAAGGGAATAATACTTGTGGCATTGATGACCTAATTGAGGGGTTATGTGCATCAACCGAGATAATCTATTTTCAGGTTTTTGCAAACTTTAAAGCACTAATTTTTGGGTTTTCCACCAACAAACTATGAAATGCCTAACATGAGTGCTTATTTGCTGGTTGAGTCTTTTCAGTTGTGTCTGACTCTCCATAACCTAATTTGGTACATTCTAGGCAAAGTGGTTTCCCATTTCCTTTTACATCTCTTTTTTTTCTTTTTGGTGGGGGGAAGGCAGGGCAATTGGGGTTAAGTGATTTGTCCAAGGTCACACAGCTAGTAAGTGTTAAGTGACACCATTTTTGAACTCAGGTCCTCAGAGCAGATGCTCTATTCACGCGCCCATTTTCCATCTTATTATACAGATGAAGAACTGAAGCAAACTTGGTTAAACGATTTGCCCAGGTTCACTCAGCTAGTAAGTATCTGAGGTCAAATTTGATCTCAGTTCCTCCTGACTCAGGACACTCACTCTACCTGCCTCACTGCCTAGCTGCCTGTATATTTATTATTATTATGTGAATATTAGAGATTAGAGACAGTATGATTAGCAGTGTACGGAGAAAGTGGGTAGCATAATTGAGAGTCAGGAAGACATGAGTTTAAATCACATTTGACACAGTTAGGTGATCAAGTCTTTGAACTTCTCTCGACCTTAATTTTTTAACCTGTTAAATAAGGTTAATAGCAACAGCTACCTCATAAAACTGTTTTAAAGGTCAATAAAAGAGAGAGACAGACAAAGAGACAGAGACAGAGACAGAGAGATCATTTGTAGACAGTGTTTTATAAACCTTAAAAAGTAATATACAGTATGTCCCAAGTCTTAGTACAGTTTTAAGGTAACTTAAACTTCACTAAGAATTTGGTATACCTTGTATAAAGACAAGTTATTCTTAGTATTATTCTGGCCCTGTTTGGGATCAAGTTAGAATTGTAGATCTGTAGAACATTAGAGTTCTATGGGCCTTTGGAAATGTATTTAATTTAACTCCTCATTCTTTAGATAAAGTACCTGTGACCCAAAGAAGGTAGAGTGGCTTGACCAAATTCATGCAGCGAGTTAATGGCAAGACTAGAACTGAGATTCCTTGATTCACATTTCATTGCTCTTTGTACCAGCCATGTCAAACTCAAATAGAAACCGGGGCCACTAAACTTTACAGTAGGATTCCTGTGGGCCACATACTAATTTTTAAAATGTATACTACACTGCTATATGGTGAATCTTCCTAGGTATTATGTCAAAAAATTCTTTAAAATTTACTAATGCCTCTTTCAAATATTAAAATAATTCCCTGATGTCTGCTGTACCTGCAGACTTACACTGTATCAAAGAAGGCAATTTAAGCAAAATATACTTACAAAAATGCTGTACAATAGGATATGCAATATTTAACAACAATATTGACCTACCTCTCAGAGAAGGTGGGTATGTTTTCTAGGGTGAAGACTGATATTAGCAATTAATCCAAGATCAGTTGTCTCTCATTATCATTTTAATGTTGATTATTATTACAATTATCATGAATATTATTCTCCAGAATCTGCTTACTTCACATTGCATCAGTTCTTCATTTCTCACAGCACAATAAGCATCTATTACATTTGTCTAGCATAATTTGTTCATCCATGCCCCCTTTGAGATACTCTAGTGTGCTTCCAATTTTTTACTAGAAAAAAAAAGTTGTAATATTTTTTAAAATGCATTTTTTAATTACTACAATCACTACTACCTCCTGTAACAAGTAACAGCTGCCACTGAGTAGTAGACAAATCAAGGTAAGTTCATGGCACTTTGGAAAATTTTAAGTGTTTGCCCGTTAGAAGAGCAAAAAGACCATATAGGTTATGTCAGCAAAACTTCACTAGAACTTTGAGTATTATATATACATACCTGACACCAAAATGCTGATGAAGGCTCATTTCTTTTATACTTCAAAATAGCATAATCCATCATCATGCTTCAAACTCAGGAAATTCAAAACTAACTGTGGTTTTAATAGACATTGTTAAACTTGCTTAATTGAAAAACATGTAATATTTTCTTTAATATTCTCAAAAATATTTGCGTCATGCACATATGACTCAACACTTTCCAACAAATGTAAATTGGGATGAGTTGAACTTAACGTAATGGTGTTGAAATACAGATGTGTAATTAAGTTTAAATATGCAGTAGCAAAGGTTTTTCTTTGCCAGATGTTTCCACAGTGAAACCCAAGGTCTAAGAGGAAGACTGAACACAACCAGCTTGAAAATGTTGACTGAACTGATGAATCATATTCAGACAGTTAATTCCCAAATTTCATAAAAATTATAAATATTATTTTATTATAATAAATATTAACATCATCATTATTAATTATTTACATTATATTAATAACATAATATATTAATAAATAAATAATAAAATAAAATTTAAAAGTCATTCAGAAAGATAAAGCTTAAAAGAGGTCTAGGTCAAAAGCTTGAATAAGGTTAGTGGTTTCAAACTAGCCCTTAGCCCAATTTGTTTCCATTACAAAACTACTTAAGAATTTGAAAAAAAGAAATCTAGAACTGGTATAGTAAAGCTATGGGTCTGAAATTAGTGAATAGATTGTTTTGACATCAGAATTCTTGCTAAAATTATATAAAATTTATCACGACTGGAAAGAACAAAGTTCACTTGATAAATATTTTTTTTTGTTTTGTGGAAAAGGCTTCTAGGAAAATAATTCCACAAGAAAAAATGGATATATATATATATATATATATCATATATATGTATGTATGTATATATGTTTTATCTCTAATTTATACACACACACACACATCAATTGAAGGCCGACAACCTTGAAAAAAACTGATTTCTGCTGATTTCAGAAGCTAAGCAGGTTCACACTTAACTGTTAATTAGTTGGGAGATTCAGAACCTGGGAATTCCAGGTGATGAAACTCAAATTGAACCAGATTCATGTTTTGAAGAAGGAGATAGCCCACCATCCTTAGAATACAAGTCTAGGGAATAGTAATGCTTCACAAACCACTAGACTTGCTTCCAGTTCAGCCACTTGTGGAGAAAAGGCTCAGCATTCTCATCATCATCATCCCAATAACTGCCACCAACAGTTACACTGGTACAAGTACCCTGTTAGGGGTAACACATCCCAGATAACTGGCCAAGTTTCCAGCCTGGCCCTCACATCATTTGGGGAAGCAAATTCTGTAGAGAAGGGTTCAGTCATCTCCACCAACTGCCCCCCAAAAGCAAACAAGCTAGCATTAACTGAAGCAGCAAAGCACCCTGAGGGAGAGAAAGGAATTAGAATGTGCCAGACAAGTTAAACCACCACTGCCATCTCCCTTCAGATACTGAAGGAGACAGGCCAGAACCCTGAATTCAAGAACCTTGGGAATAGCCTTGCTTCCAGCCCAGTGCTCTCAACCATCATGCTAGGAAGATGCAGCCTGGCAACTGCTCCAGTAAATGCTTTAGCCACAGCTATGGGGAAAAATAAAAGGTTTTTGCCTCCAAAGTTCTTGGCACCATCAAATGGTTCAACATCAGAAACTGATATGATTCAATCAGCTAAAATAACATTAAAGACGAAACATTAAAATCTGGCTTGCTTCAGCACCCTAAGGACCATGGGACTTTTCCGTCTGACTTAGAACTGAAACTTTCTATATGTGTCATCTCATTTATTAGAAAGCAAGCTCTGAGAGCAGACACTTGTCTTACTTTTCTATTTATAATCCCTGCTGCTTAGTACTTTTCTTCTTTTGATATTCAGAGTAAGATGTTGGTCTATTAGTCAGTCTAAGCCTAATTTCTAATATGTAATAATGGAGTACAGTAGTGAATATATGCTTCATTTGTTCATTCTAATGTTTCAAGTTAGCAGTTAACTTTAACAAAATAGCAGAATACAAAATAAACACATATAAACCATTAGCATTTCTGTATATAACAAGTATAACCCATCATGAAAAGTTAAAAAGAGAAATCTCATTTAAAAATACTATGGAATGTTTAAAATACTTGGAAATCTACTTAGCAATAAATATAAAGGAAAATATCAATATAATTACAAAACAACATCAACAGGAATGGAGATATAAATAAATGGATAAATATGAATTATTCACGGGCAGGTTTAGCCAATATAATAAACATTACAATACCACCTAAATTTACTTATTCAATGCCATACCAATCACACTACCAAAGAATTACATTATAGAACTAGAAAAAAAAATCATATTCAACTGGAGGAACAAAAAGTCAAGAATCTCAAGGGAAATAATGAAAAAAGTGAAAAGGGACCTAGCAGTATCAGATCTCAAAATATATTACAATACAGTATTAAGAAATAAAGATGCGGATCATTAGAACATATTAGATATACATTATACAAAAAAAAAACAGTTCAAAAAACCAAAACACCTCAGCTGCTGAAGATAAGGACTCAACTATTTGACAAGAAAACTGTACAGTAGTCTAATAGAATTTAGACTTAGATCAACATATCACCATATGCCAAAATAAAATAAGAAGGGATACATGGCCTAGATATTAAAAGTCAAATCACAGATGTATTTATTCAAGGAAGAAAAGAAGAAATTATCTTTCAGACTATGGAGAGAAAAGCCAGTCATGACCAAACAAAGCATAGAAAGGAACATAGATAGACACCTGTAATGGTAATGGTAATTTTAAGATCTTCTCTCCGCCTTGTATTTGCAATCAAACAGGTACTTAGCACCTTGTTCCAAGTTCCTGATTTTATCAAGTATTAAGACCCAGAATTTGTGAATCCCACAGTGGGATGGACTGGTTGACATAACAGGAAAGGGCAGAAGAGGGATGAGTTAATACTATATATAAGGAAAAGCCCAAGCTTAGAGAGGCTAGAACTGGTAGAAGTAAGCATCTGGAGGCTGGACTGCTACTGCTGGAGAGAGAGAAGAGAACTGAGAACTGAACTGAACTGAAAACTGATAATAAATGAGAACCAAGAACTGAACTGAGAATTGAGAAGAAATGAGAAGAGAGGAGAGCTGGGAGGAGGCAAGGTTCTAGTGTAGGTACTTTGTTTTGATATTACTTTGTCAGATTTGTGTGCTGATAGAGGATGGTGATGCTGTTACAGAAGCTCTGGGACCTTGCTGCTGGTTCAGAAGTCCTGAAAGAGGATTTTCTTGTTCTACGTTTATAGAAATCCTGGAGGAGAGTTCTATGTTTACAAAAATCCTGGAGGAGAGTCTTGTTGATAGTTTCAGAGGTCCAGGAACCAAAAATACTGATGATTTGAGTTGATTCCTCAGACCTTGTTGTTGGGTCTATGTTGATTTCACAGGCAGAAAGTGAATTGATGAGGGCGCCAGCAATGTGTATAAATGTTATTTTGGCTTTGTTAAATTTTGTCTTCCCAGGAACAGAAACTGTGAAGGACTTGAGGTGGACCAGACACTGTGAACTTCAATATGGAACAGTGTACAAGAAGCTGGACAAGGAACTGAGAGCTGTCTGCATTTGAACCCAGGTGGCAGTTGGATAGAACTGGGACCATGGAAGAAGAACCATGGAAGCTGAGAGCCTGCTTCAAGTCAAGATGAAAAGACCTCTCCTTGGGTATTTAATGAAAACTGATAAAATCATGACCTACTGTGGCCTGGGGTGAACTCTGACCTTTAAATTTAGATGATTGAGTTAAGAACTTCTCCAATTAAGAAGAAAGAAAGCCTTTTGAATGAAGAGATTAATACGTGACCTAGAGCTGGAGAACCTTGACCTTGGTACTTTGTATTAATTAAGGAGGCTTGCCTCCTTAAGGATGATTGAATTAAGGATGATTGTGTTACTAAATGAATGTTAGCTTTTGCTTAAAACTATGTGACCACTTTGGTGAAAATTATGTGGCCATTTTAGTGATAAATTGTTATGCCATAACATTGTGAATGCTGTACTATGATTTTCTGTGAATGTTTTGTCTTACTTTGTTACTGACTAAATAGGGAGTTCACTATACTGTGTAATCAAAACTTTGAAGCTTTTCACAGCAGCAGTCCTCTGGAAAGCTTCTTGTGCTTGGCTTTACAACACCTTTGATTACATAAAATTAAATGCTTTTGAACAAGTAAATCCAATGCAATTAAGATTAGAAAGGAAAGAGCTAACCTTTTTTTCAAATGTTTCTCTGATAAAGTTCTCATTTCTAAGATACATAAGGAACTGATTCAAATATAAAAGAATACAGGGGCAGCTAGGTGGCGCAGTGAATAGAGCACCAGCCCTGGAGTCAGGAGTACCTGAGTTCAAATACGGCCTCAGACACAACACAAAAAACTAGCCATGTGACCTTGGGCAAGTCACTTAACCCCAACCACCCTCCAAAAAAAAACAACAAAACAAATATAAAAGAATAAGAACTATTCTCTAATTGATTAGCAGTCAAAAATATGATGAAGCAGTTTTCTAGGAAGAAATCCAGATGATCTATAATCAAATGGAAAAATTCTAAATATTTCAAATCACAAATAATTAGAAAAATTCATAATAAGGCAACTTTGAATATCCAAATTATACTTCTCAAATTGGAAAAGTTGTCAAGAAAAGTAAAATGACAAATATTGTAGAGGTTATGAGGAAATGGGCACATATATGCATATGCACACACACATATGACTATACATACACATACACATATATAACTATATATTTATATAAAACTATAACTTTCATATATACATACATGTAGATATAATATTAATGTTTATAAGTATTCATGACTTTCTATGTATACTCAGAGCCTAGACATGGCTTCCACAAAGTAGGTGCTAAACAAACGTTTGTTGAATTAAATTGAACTGAAATAACTTTTTAAAGAAAAATATTTTGTCAAACATATTCTCATAACCTATCAACCACTTATAAGAGACTTTATAAAATGCTGTCTTCAACAACTGAGGGCAATTCAAAGAAATTTAGCAGATTTTGTTAGAATGCTTAAGACATTCTTGAAGGAACTGTGAATATTGGTCTAACCATTCTGGAAAGCACTTTGTAACTGTGGCCAAAAACTTACTAAACTGATATCTATCAACTTAGCTATATCACCTCTAAACTTGTGAACAAAAAGAAAACAAAGATAGAAGAAAAGATCATATTTGTACAAAAATATTCATAGAAGCTACTTCTGTACCAATGAGGAACTAAACTAAAACAATACACACAGATTGGTTAATGGCTGCACAAATCAAGATATATGGATGTAATGGAATATTATTGTGCTATAAGAAATGACAAAAGATGTTGTCAGATAAACCTGGGAAGATTTTGATGAACTGATGAAGAGTGAAATGAACAGAATCAGAAAAACAATTTATATAACATCAGCACCGTAAAAATAAGCAATTTTGAAATGACAATCAATATTACAGTACAAAAATATTTTGCATTGATTTTATACACAAGCAAATATTTATGTATGTACACATACATTTGTACACAGATGTACATGAATAAATACATATGCATATATACTAAATATCTGCTTCATTTCTGACTTTGTATCCCCAGAGCACAGTGCAGGACTTCCATATAGCAAATGCCAAACAAATACTTGTTGATTATATTTTACTGAATTACCATTTTAAGAAAAAATGTTTTGCCAAACACAAATCCTAAACTCTCATAACCCATCAAGTGCTTTCTAAAGAAACCTTATAAAATATTGTCTTTGTCAATTTAGGGTAAATAAAACAAATTTAGCATGGTTTCTTCCAAACTTCACAGTTAGAAAGCTTAAGAAAGAAGTTCTTGAGAAAAAGTTATTTTCAAAATGACATCTTATTACAAGTGCCAGAAGCTTAACATGGCTTGTAACTGATCACTCTGCTTCAAATCTGTCCCCACTCCAATCCAATCTCCACACATTTGCCAAAGTTATTTTTCATAATTGAAGATGGGAACCAATCCCCTACTCAACAAACTAATAGCTACCTATTGATTACAGGATAAAATATAAAGTACTTTAGCTTTTTCAGTCCTTTACAACCTGGCCCCATGCTAACTCTCCATCCATATTACACCCCTTCCTGGGTTGAAGGAGCTGGGCCTATTGACTTTCTCTCTATTCATCTGTCTCCTTTCTCCTTGCCTTTGCACTGATTGTTCCCAACTCTAGAATACTCTATCTTCTCTAAACCTTATAAAATAGATCTGAAATAACAGAAGTTCCTTCAGAATTCAGTTCAAACCCAACCTTCTACATGAAGACATTACTGATTCATATAACTCCTATTGTGTAGTTACTTCCCTAAAGGCTTTGTATTCATATATATGTGTGTATACACACACAAGCATCACATACATATATATAGTATAAATATTTATATTTATTTTATAAGTTGTCTCCCCTGTCAAAATATAAATTCCTTAAGAGAATTATTTCAGTTTTTGGCTTTGTATTCTTTATACCTAGCACAGTGCTTGGAACAAGGTGCTTAATAAATGCTTGCTTATTGCTTGGATGCTTGTGTTGAAAAAATATGAAAAACTTGGCAATACTAGTTTATCAGCTTTGAGGTAATAAAAATGTAAATATGAAGTTACTTCTGAACCATTTTGCTAAAGGAATAAAACTGGAAAAATAGATTGAATCTATATAGTCAGAGATAATTCATGTGTTGCCTTTGCTCAGATATTTCTTTTTTGTACACTCAAAATCTTTATACAAGGTATAGCAATAAGCACCGTAGCATACCCAGGATGGCTGCTATCGCAGGTTATTAGATCTGCTTTCTTAAAGGAAAGGAACTCAAAAAGGGGTTAAAAATCTTACTTTAATCAAACATATATCATTTACCTAGTTCAGGGGAAAAGTCACCACCCTGAACTGTAGAGACTACAAACAGACGTCACAAGCAGACAAAAAACACAGACAGAGAAATAGACCAACAGCCAGGGCTTCTAATTGACTGACCATCACATACACAGAGTGTTAGTTACCAGAGAGAGAAGCATCAACATCTGGTTTTTCAAAGCCAGGGGGCTCAATGGCTGTCCAGATTTGGCCTGTCTGGCCAAATCATACAGCTCTTCCCATAAGCGAGCCCCAAAGCAAAACCTCACATCAGGGTATATATAACCTTCTCCAGGGTCAGAGAACAGCACAGCCCTCATGACCCACTGCCCAATTACAAAATAACAAGGTATGGATGTTCCTGAAAAACAAGGCTCCCACCATAGGCTCCATGTGACCACATTCAGCCTATTAGGGGACAGAGTATATTTTCTATTTTTTTTTGGAGGGCAGTTGGGGTTAAGTGATTTGCCCAAGGTCACACGGCTAAACAGAGTATATTTTCAAATCAGAGAAGGTCATCAAATACACTTAAACCTGTCAAGAGGCAAGGAAGATCTTGAAATTCCCATTACCATTACACAAGGGAATGGCTCATTGGATGGAAAGAGAAGGATATATTTGGAAACCAATATGATGTGGAGAAATAAAGAAAATGAGTGAGGGAAAGAAAGAAGAGATGAGAAGGGTAGAGAAGAAGAAAAGAAGTGAGGGAAGGAGATAAGAAGGGAGAGGATAAGGAGAGAGAAGAGGATAAGGAGAAAGGAGAGGATATGGGAGTAGAAGAGAGAAAAAGTGAATCATTTTCTTTCATTCACATAAAAACTTCAAAGTTTAAGTTGATAGTAGATGAGTAGAAAGCAAATTTTCGAAAACAAAGTAATAATCTCCTCTGCACCATTAAATAGCAAATAACTAGCTCCCCATAGGCTCTTTTAAGTCACTTGATAGCTAGAATGTATAGGTCATAACTTTCCAAGTGAGTTGCTTTTTTCTTTTGACCGAAAGTTCTAGGTAGACAGCTTCTCAGTGTACCTACTTGGCCTTTTCTGGTCCCTCTCTGGTGCTATTAGAGTTATTTCAACTCTGATAAGTTGAGGGGGCTTAAAATTATAGATATTTTAAAGGTATAATCAACAGGAACATAGTGTTTTTTGTACTCTGGACCAGTTCTTAAGTGAGTGTAAAGAAAAATTTGATAAGATACATTTTCCCCAAGGAGTTCTAAAATCTTTTATTTTAAAAAAAAGTACTGTTGTTTCATCTTCATAACATTCTACATTTAAGAGATATTTATTAAAAGGAGAATTAACGTTGGTTGCTTTAAGACATTTCCCCTAAGTATACACAATGTGATCTCATAGACAGAAAAGCCTTAAACTTTTTGACATTCAAACCAGCACCTCCTCTACCAGACATGATTACTTGTTTACATATCACTTTAGGTTCTAATGACTCAAAAAATTATAATAGAAAGTAGAAAGTCTTTCTTCCAAGGATAATTTTCCCCACAATTTTCCCCATATTTGATAGGGGCATTGGCAGGATAGGGAAGAGATGAGGAGATGAACAAGAGTCTGCAAAGTGTTCCTAAGGCTATTTATTTTAGTTTTCATTGGTTGGGAATTATAAGTAGCTGGCCTTCGCTTTGGGGTCTATTTAACCAGTTGTTCTTTGTTTGTTTTACCAAGGGGGGGGGGATCTGATTTAACACTAGATATTTTATACAATCAACATGAATCATTTCCTTCCCCTCTTCACCAATGTGTGGTTTCATCCTGCTGTCTTTTAATCACTGATGCATTTTGCAAACATGAAATTATGGAATATTAATTACAAAACAAGATACTAGTGGCATTTCTTCTCTATCAAAATGCTCACCATATGGTCCAACTTGCTAAACTTGGCATTTTTTTCTTTAGAGACCATTGATTTACAGTTGGGAGGGACCTAAGAAGTCAACAAGTCCCAACATCTCATTCTACAAATGAGGAAACTGAGGCTAACTGAGGCTTCATTGACTTACATAGTCAATGAAGAAGTTGAATCCAAGTCATATAGCTACAAATCCAGTGCTCTTTCTACTGCCACCATTTTGCTTTCCCAAGTAATGATTAAATGTCTAACGTGGAACATTTACATGCTTCCAGGATTTTAATAGAATTGTAAGAACACACCAAAAAATGTCCTAAAGAGGTGATATTCATTGTATCATAGGCTGAAAGCTGGAAAACATATCAGAAGTAACCTTGCCCAAACTTTCATTTTAAAGACACCCTCACAAATTAATTTACTTACTCCAGGTCACCTAGGTAGTGAGTGTTGAGGTTTGGGGTTTAGGAGCAATCAAGACTCCAAAATACCAACACACTAGGTCCTGCCTAATGAATGCAGCTCAAGCCTTCTCTCAACCAAAGAAAAGTCAACTGTATTAAAGATTTGTCATAATGGGTAGACTCTTAAGGAGGCTAAGTATTTGTAAAGCTTGTATTGAACTTGGGCCAGAACAATGTGACACAGACTGAGTCTGTGCTAGTTTGAATCTCAGCACCTTCTTGGCGGCAAGATGGATCTTATACACAGAAAGACTGTGAGAGAGATCTTGGGGTGGTCTAGAGGAGTGGTTTGGGGAGGATCTTGAGGAGGAGTCTAAGGAGGATTTTCTTGGAACTGAGACCAGACTCCAGGAATGGGATTAAGGGTGGGAAATAGCTAAAGACTACCTGGAGATGATAGTCAATGGAGGGCTAGGCTAGTTTAAGTATAACAGATTTGAGCCTAGTGATACTGAAAGGCTTATGGTCTCAAGCAAATGCCTTATCAAATGGGAAGATTACAGGGGGTTCCCAGAGCCTGTACCCCATAATCCCCCCCCAAAAATAGGACCCAAATTCCTTTGTGGCAAAGGGTGAAGATCTTACCTTCTGAAAGTGCTTCCTGCTGGCAAGGTGCGTAGAGCTGTCCCTGCCTCTCTAGGTCCTGTCCAAAGGGTACATAGCCTGAGCAGTCATCTGGAAGTTGATGACTTGAATCCTGGAGGAGACAAACCTGAGAGGGAAGTTAAGCAAACAAGGACCAAACAGGTACAAAAAGAGTATAGAGAAAGGATAATTTCCCTGGAAGGAATTAAAGATGATTGTAGCAAGGTCAAAACATAAGAGGAATAGGGAAGGTTTGACAGGGGAGTTTTTTGCTGTCAGATATTCCCTTCCATTCCAGATTGTTCCATGGGCATGTAGAACATGAAAAGCAATAGCAGCCGTGGAGTCTAATTGTTTTGAAAAATAGGCAATAGGCCAGAGGTCAGGTCCTAAGGACAGTGTTAGGACTCTCAAAGTCTGTCTTCTCCTTTCATCAACATAGAGAGTGAAAGGTTTTCCTAGGTTGGGCAGAGCTAATGCTAGAGTGGTGGTCAACTTAGTTAGTTTTCAAAATTTCAAAAGCTTTAGCCTGCTTAGGGCCCTACTCTAGAGTGAGTGAGTTTGAGCCTTGAGTAGCAATTAATATTTGTAGTCCCTCCCAGGTCTTCAATTTAATACTATATAGATGACAATGGGTGAACCCTTTTTGATCTAGGAGTTGAACAAAGAATGGGGTGGCAGAAGTAGCTTGCCTAGGAATTTCCTGATCCCAAACAACTGACTATCTTCCATACTTCCAGGGAGAATATGGGGAGGTCTGGGAGGCTTAATTAGAGAAAATTGACCTCCCAATTTCACCATCAGGTTCCTTTCCAACAAGGGAACATGATAAGAGGAGAACATGAGGAAGGAGCATTCAAACAATAGATCCTCAAGTAGGCAGGGGATGGGGTATGTCTGGAGACGTCTCTTAGTTTCTCCTTCATTGACTATGACCGGATGGGTTGAAGAGAGGATAGAGTGCTAATAATGGGTTAAAACAAAGAATGTAGCAATGACAAAGTGGGTTATCTTACCTTGAGCCCGATTTTTCCCCAGGACTTGGCAAGAGAAGTGGAGAAAAGGGGAGCACTGCCAAACCCCAGGCTCCCCCATTATTCCAAGTCTTGAGAAGACTGAAGGACAGGGTACTGAGAGGCAGCTCTGCCACTTTTCCATCCTCAAGGACAGTCCTTCCTCCAATATCCCTCCCAGTCATATGGATACAGTCTCACCAGTGTTGGTTCCTGGGGCTCCCTTGGGAAGGGGGGCATCCTGGAGGAATATTCCTTGGATATTTTCCTGGTCATGGCAGTAACCAAGAGTTGAGCATGATCTCTGTCTCTGGTTCATTCCCTTCCTTTTCTCTCCTCTGCTGCAACTAGGTCTCTGTTGTTAAAGATTCCAAATACCATCTCCAGTAATTGGGCCTGAGGTTTTTGGGGTCCCATTGCAAATTTCTACAATTTCCTCCTAATGTCTGGGGCACACTGATTAATGAAATACATGTTAAGGATAGCTGCCCCTTCTATAGAGTCAGGAGCTAAAATTTTATGCTTAATAGCTTCTACCAGCTGGTCTTGGAAAAGGGCAGGGTTTTCCTTTTCTCCCTGTGTAATTTCCCTAATTTTTTGAAAATTTAACTGGTTTTGAAATGCAGTTCATAGGCCCTCTAACAGTGCAATATGGTCTCTCTTTCCCCTATCCTCACTCTTGATAATCCCATCCTGGGTCACTAGTGGGAACAGCAGCTGTTCCTGGGGGATATTTTGCAGGATCATTGCTAGCTAAACAATCCCCAAATTTGGGGACTTGTTCCCAGATTCTCCTCTTCTGCTCACTGGAACAACAGGTGTAGAAAAATATATGCATACCACCCCAAGAAACCTCAAATTGCAGGGATATGTCCCTAACATCCTCAGTAAACTTAGTGGGGTCTTCCAAGTATCTCCCCAGTTTCTCTTTAACTTGAATGAGATCTGAAATAGAGAACAGAACATGTCCCACTAGGCAAGGCAGGCACTTCCCTCAGGGGAAAAAGCCCCGATGTCCCTATGGGGATGGGGCCTTGGGAAGGGAGATAGGAAGTCCCACTTCTTGTGAGGGAGGGGCTGCCTGAACTAGATTAGACTGCATGGCAGGGGGATCTGGCTGGCAAAGGAAAAGATCAGCTGCTACCTGAGGAGGGCAGAGGGGGAGATACCCCAGAGACTCCCATGGAGGTAGGCCCTAAGGCCTGAGTAGATAATAGCCTCGGGAGGAGCTGCTGCAGAGGGAGGCACCTCAGACAGGTGACTGGGACCTGAGAAGGGGTTGCTTCAGGGGGAGGGGCCATGGTGGGAGATGCACGGTGGGAGATGTGGATGGTGAAGGAGACAGTAAACAAGAGATGTTGGGCTAAAGGAAAGGAGAAGGGAAACAAGGGAAGCCAGGGGATGTTGGGAGCAACAGGAGGGGCTGTGGGAGCTGCCTTGGCAAGACCTGTGTCTGGGGCTTGAGCAGGAGTCACTGAGGGGGGAGGGCCTGGTGCCAAAGCCCTGGGGGTAGTAAGAAGGGGTCACTTAATTAGCCCTGGAGGTCATAAGAAGGGAATCATTTAATTGGTCCCCATTGCCCCTTTGTGGGGTGGCTCTAGCTCAAGCATCTTACAGTCTTTTCTAAGAACTGGGTTCTGAGAGAACTTGGCCATGGCCACCATGTAGGAAACTTCTATTCATTTTCCTTCTTGGCAACAATGTAATAACTGTAAGAGAGTATCAGGTTTCAAAGTCCTCAAAACAGGCCACACTTTTTGGCCCTGTAGGTGATACTGAGACCAAACAATATTGCAAAAGAACATCAGCTTTTTTCTTTTTAAGTTCTTTAGAGAAAGTAAATTTTTCCTAGTGTTGTAAAAGACAACCCAAAGGTGAACTTTTAGGAAATGAAAAGGATTGACCCATTATAGCCAGTGGAGGAGGAGCCCTCGAATTTGCAAGCCAGCCTCAGGTCAAGATGAAAGAGGACTTTACTTGGATACTGAGGAGATTGTAACTTACTGTTACCTAGGGGTGGATGGTGTTTGTACTTTCTGCTACCCATTACAGATGATTATAAGATATACTGAATGAAATGTTTCATTTAAGATTATGTGGCCACCTTAGTGATAAGTTGATATGTTAGGTTGTTGTGAATATTATTCTTTAGTTTCTTAAATGTTTTGCTTTAGTTTATTACTAAATAAATAGAGAGAGCATTATACTATATGATTAGATCCTTAAAGTTATTCACAGCAGCTGTCCTCACGAGAACTCCCATGACTGGCTTTACATGAATCTAAAAGAAAATCATAGATTATGACAGCAGTTCTCAACCTGTTGGTTATGTTTAATTTGTAACAATAAAAACACATCCTGAATATCAGATATTTACATCACTATTCATAACAGCAGCAAAATTACAGTTATGAAGTAGCAACAAAAATAATTTTATGGCTGGAGGTCACCACAACATGAGGAACTGTATTAAAGGGTCGCAGCATTAGGAAGGTGGAGAACCACTGGATCAAGAGATGGTAAGAAACTTTTGACATCATCTAGTCTGTTCCTATCATTTTATAGAGGAAGAAACTGAGGACCAGAGACAAGTGATTTCTCCAATGTCACATCAGTAGAATCAGGAGTGACATAAAGTTATACTAAGTCAGGATTTCAACCCAGATCATCCAACTCCCAGTCTAGTCTTCTTTTCATCATACCACAGAAGGACTATATTTCTTTACAACTTTGGTTCATTTTTTTTTGTTCTGTCCTATGGGGCCAAGAATAAGGCTAATCCTCTTTGACACTACAAGCCTCCAAATGTTTGACAACATGTGTATACTCTCCGTCCTCCCCTAAACCTTCTCTTTACAAGATTAAACATTTCTAGTTTCTAAACTGATCCTTGTGACTTAAGGCCCTACACCGGTCTAATTCCTTTCCCTGAATGCTGCGACAGAGATGTCAAATATGTAGTCCGTGGGTCATGCACAGCCCATGACCTTCTTGAGTGTGACATGAATCAAATTAAGATGTAATTGGGGATATTTAACAAAATACATAAAAATAATAGAACATATCTAATATTACATTTTGTGGCCCACAGGGATCTTTCAGTAGGGTTTAGTGACTCTGATTTCTATTTTAGTTTGACATCAAGGTTCTATGACTTCTTAATATCAATTCTAAAATAAGGTATATAAAACTGAACACAGTATTTCAGATTTAGTAAGACCTGGGCATCTCCCTGTTCCTGGATCCTATCAGTTATTCATAGTACAGCTTAGCAATCAAAATAAACATACCATGGAATTTAGCCTCTGGTTCCATTTCTGTCAATCCAATAAATGGAACAAATGTCATTTCTCTGTCATATATAGCTATAATGGCAGCTTTCAACCTACATGTTTTCTGATAGATCTACTGGCAGATGGCTAATTGACTTTTCCTTGAAATGTCTTTGCTTCTACTATTAGCGTATTTATATCTTGTTTAGAAGAAATACAATGGATTGCTCCTATAATTTGTTGCATTTGTGCCTATACACGTACTGCTAAAGGTGGAGAAAATCATACAACCATTCGGACTGTGTCCACTATAAATTTATTTCACATTATCTCACCTCAACCTTCATTGTTGCTAGGTAATCCTACTATATACCTCTCTTCTTGATTCACTATACCACTCTTCACATGGTTCTTCTAAACCTTTTCATCTATTAAAAGAGAAGTTGGAGTATGTTTGTTCAGTATTTCTGTCAATTTGATGACATAGTTGGGATCACACAGCCATTCCTTTAGATCGTTCAACACACCTACTTGTTTGACATCAGATATATGAGCATAAAACAATGGACCAAAATATAGTCTATTTGAAAAAGACAGTGATGAATACATATAACCTTTATCTATATAGGTTATATAGTATAATGGAACCAGCTATTGGATAATGGTTCAGGATTGTTTTCTAGTTCTATTTCACTAATTATAAGAATTCAGTCAAATAATTTAATTCATTTTTGCCTTAATTTTTGCACCTATAAAATTGGCAGTTTCTACTGATTTTTAGCAAACCATAGCCAGGGGACAAATCTGACTTGATTTTGTTTTTGGATATCGTGTAAGTTAAAAATGATTTTAACATTATAAAAGTTATTGTATTTCAATGTAAATTTTATTTAGATGTAGAAGCTGTTTTTTAATGCTGTACAAAAAGAGTCAATGAGCCAGATTTGGCCAATGGGCCATAATTTGCTAAAACCTGGACTGGATAAAGCCTCTTCTACAATTTTGATTCCCTGATTTCCAAACTCCTTCAAGAAAATTTTAAATTTCATGTTATGCTACAACAGGGTGGACCACACCCCTCTCTAACCATCCATGTTGGTTAGCTAAGTTTTTTTTCCCCCTAAAATCCATGGAAGCTGACAAGAGGACCTGATTGACCCAGAGAGATAAGGTTTAGACTATCTAGTATTGATGAGACTTCCTGGAATCCTCTTGCCATGTTGTTATTGTTTCCTATTCAGTTAAGGGCATATAAGGTCTGACCACATGGAGTCATGTCCCTTCAGACTTGCCAGATATCCCAAGGATCCATGACTCATCACATGCAGCCTTGCTGACCAGACCCAGTATGAAGGTGAGAGTTAACCCAAACTTGATTTTTTGAATATCCTTTTTTTATGACTAAATAAACCACTTTTGTTACCTGTTAGATTACTGCCAAGTGACTTGTTTCTTTCCTGTATTAGACCTAAAAAGTTAGGGCATTGACTTGAGTCAGGTCTATCCATTTTATTTTTAACCAAAGGTGAGTAAATATATCATACACCTCTCTTGACCACACCTGTGTCAAGTGGTAGCTAGAGAATATATACACTCTTACTTGGACATGTATATTTAACCTAATGGAGTCATTTACTGAACTTTAGGAAGAATTCTTAAGAAAAGCTTTGTATTTACTTCATGTGAAACCATAATCTTTTGTAACATTTAGACTTTGTGTTTTCTCTAACAGTTTCTGGAAAACATCAAATAAGCCAGGCCATCTGGCTATAGAAGTAAAACAAAATAACAACCCTCTTGTCCATACACCAAAGGGTTACTTATTCAAGTTTGACTATTTAGTGAAGGAACATTGAATTTGAAAATGTCCTAGGCCTATTCTTTAAGAGTCTTACCAGTATACCTTTCAATATTTTGGTGGTTCTGCATCAAGGAAAAGGGTTGTTATATAAGAGTTTACAGCCATGCTAGTTTAAGAGGTATCCAAGAACCTCAGTAAAAGTGAGCCAATTTAAAACTTTCACTGACTCCTACCCTTTGAGTTCTAGGATCCCATCATCTGGAGTAAATATACGAGGGAGTTTATAAAAGGCAGAGGTCTCATTTAAAAAAAATAAAAAAGCCTTTTCACAAACCCATTAGCTCTCTAAAAGTCTTAAAAGACAATGGTGCTGATTTAAAACTGTGTATTTAGACAGACAATGAAAAAGGCTGAGGAAAATGGGAAAACAGGGTAATAAAAAACACCACTTGATGAATCAAAGGCACTAACAGCATGCATTTTTGGAAACGGCTGAGTAGGAATAATATGTTGTAATAACAGAAGGATTGTTAAAACATTAACCACCCTGAAATGAAAACTGCCTTCAAGTAGAGAAAGGACTATTCTGCCCCCTAGCAACAAGGCCTTCCTCTGTCATAGTAAGTGGTCAATAAATGCTTTGAATAAACGAATAATGCCAATAATGCCTAGGCACATCACTTATTTTAATAATTTGAAGAAGATATTTCTGTTTCATTTTTTGAAAAAGCAGCATGATATCACCTTCATAAGATTTACAGGTTGTTCCATACTTTGACAAAAGAAATTCAGAAATCTCATTGTATTTGATACATGATACTATTTCCATTGGAAAAACATCCAGTAGATTAAAGAAAGAATTATTGGTCACATGGATTAAATATTCATAATGACTTTGCATTTCTCACTTCTCTTCAGCTGCTGCTCCCAGAGTCACAAGGATGACCTATTTAGTTTGATGGGCTCATAGATAGCAAAGAGCTCAGAGACATAGTTAGATGTGAATGCCTTCTGTCTCTATTGTTTGCAGATGGAGAAAACATTGAGAAAGAAAATCAAAAAGTTATGGTTGAATTACTTTAGCTATCATCTCTAAAATTATCAAATAATATTTATGGTCCCTGATCCCAGAACTTCCTCGTGCAATTTCTTTTTCTGTGGTGGTCAGATAGGGGTGGGGACGGAGAATATTTAGTTCCCAAACCAGCCAGTTGATGCTGAGTAGTATGTAATTGATACAATCACAACTGAGGTGTTTGGGGGGGGCGGGTTGTGGGGTTAGGGGGAAGGCAACTTCCCTCCTTACATTTCTAAATTGATTCAAGCTGTACTATGGAACGACTAAGAAATCTAGCTAATGCACACAGTGATTCCACTAAGTCAAATTTGTACATTTCTGATTCGTGGAAGCATGGGATTAAGGGTAGATTAAAGTTAAGACAGGAAGCTGTCCATATTAATCCCTAAAAATAATAGGACTAACAAGAAGATTTGGAAGGGTAGACTCACTATTAGCTCTAAAAAGAAGGACCACATCACGAATAATCAACAACATTCCAAGTTTCATTCCAAAACCGATTTTGAAAATTATTTATAAAAACTCAATTGAAAATGGTTTGGCTGCATTGGCTCATAGACTTAAATACTTTACAAAATTTAAATACATTTGAAAAATGTCAGTTTTTATTACTGTTGGGCTGCTTTTGCTGATGTTAAAAGGACAAAGTAATTTTAATATTTTTACGTTATACTAATAAAAAGTGCTGGCATCAGGAAGATTTGAATTTAAGTTCTACCTCTGATATACTGACTGTGTGACCCTAAGCATGTCATTTAAAATCAATGCTTGAACCAGCTTTCAGAGGAGATGCTGATCTGCATTGGTAGTTTCCTCATTTCAGAATTCCCTCTACTGATGAAATCACAGATCTAAACCCTATGCCTAAACATAGCCTTAATGTGCAGGTTTCCCACAGACTCATAGGACATCTTTACCAACATAAAAGACTGATTAACAAAGAGCATGTTACCTCTGAGCTGGTTCATGTTGGGCTAAGTGATGAACCAAACAACTTAATCAGACTTAGTCCCCTTAGTCTTATATTCTAATAGTGCTTTCCCACAGCTCTGATTCTGACATTGTCATGTTACAACCTACACCTCCATCATTGCTTCTGTTTATACGTTTTTTTATCCTTTTTTTCCTATCCTCCCAGACCATTAAAACATATCCCAACAGCTGCATGTGGATGTCCTTTAGGCACTTGAAATTCGAAAAAGCCATAACTCCTTCCAGCTTTCCCATTCCTATGGAGGATACACTCCATCTCTCCAGTCACCCAGGTGGGAAATCTCAGTCATCCTTGATTGTTCCCTCTACCTAATCTTCTTTTAATCAAGGACAAAGCATCATCAGCTCTACTGCCACATTTCTCACATCTGCCCTTCTTCTTTCCATTCATACCAGAAGCATTCTAGCTAACACCTTCATAACTTACCAATTACAATAACCTCCTACTTATTATTTTCAGCCATTCCCTCCTGCAAACCAGCCTAGACACAGGAGCCAAAACAATTTTCCTAAGTATAAATGATATAATGATTTCCTTATAGAGCCCTAAAGAATCAAGTAAAAAAATATTTGAAACAATAACTCAGCAAACTTGCAGGACATAAAATAAGTACATGTAAATCTTAAGCATTTCTATAAAATGTCAATATAAATGAGCAGGAAGATATAGAGAAATTCCATTTAAAATAACTATATAATGTATAAAATATGTGTCTACATGTGAAAATATACAAACTACACAAATATTATGATTAGAAAATGTTCTTTTCAGAAATAGACCAAAATAATTGGAGAAATATTAACAGTTGATGGGTAGACCAAATCAATATAAAGTGATAATACTGCCTAAATTGATTTATTTATTTAAATTAAACAAACTACCAGAAGAAAGCATACTGGAAGCAGGAAATATAATAAAATTCATCAGGAAGAAATCAAGAATCTGAAGAGAATTTTGTATTTAAGTGAGAAGGAAAGGGGCTAAAAGTGTAACAGATCTTGAAATATATTACAATGCAGACATCATCAAAATGTTACAGGTGAACTTACAGGTTAAGAAATAGAACATTGGTCAGTGGAATAGACTAAGCATACAATATGCAAAAACAAATTAGTGCATTAACTTAATGTTTGATAAACTTTAAGACTCATGGCTAATAGGAAAGATTCACTATTAAATTTAAAAACTGCTTAGTAAACTGGAAATAAATTTAGTAGAAAATGGGTTTAGATCAACAGTTTGCACCATATAGCAAGATAACATTAAAATAGATACATGATTTAGACATAAAAGATGACACATTAACATATTGCAAGAGCAAAGAAGAAAATACCTTTGGCGTCTATGAATAGAGGATTTTCTCATAACCAAATAAGGGGAGACAAAATGATTGATTCTGGTTGCACTTTTTTTTCCAATTGACAAACAAAATCAATGCAATTAAAATTAGAAGGGAAATTATTGTATAGGAAAAGAAAATCTTGCCAGTAAGTTCCTTTAATAAGAGTTGAATTTCAAAGATATATAAAAAAATGATTCAAATTTATGACAGTGCAATGCATTTCCCAATTGAAATAAATGGACAAAGGCTATACACAGGCAATTTTCTAAAGAAGCTATCAATAGCCATATTTAAAATACTCCAAATCACTAGGTAGAGAAATGCAAATTGAAGGAATTTGGAGGTTTTACTTTTTTATAATAACTACCATATTTACTATACAATTATTATTATATAGTTATACATATATGTATAAGTATATGGTTTTACCAAAACTATATTCACTGTAGTACTATAATATTACTGTTTACTTACACTTATCATGCTGGTAAAGTTGAAAAAAAATGACAAATATTGGTTGGATTGCAAGAAAACAGACACATTAATGCTCAGTTGGTGAAACCATAAATTGGTTTGACCATTCTTAGAAGAAATTTGGAATTACATACCTAAAGTTACTGAATTTTTAATAATCTTTGATTCAGCACTGAGACTACTTGGCTTATACCTCAAAGAGAGCAAAGAAAGAGGAAGAGGACCCATATATACAAAAACTTTAATGACTTTTGTCTTTGTTCTGGCAAAAAATGTTAAAAATAAGGATAGTATCCATCAGTTGAGTAATAGCTGAACAAGTTATGGTATATGAATGTATTACTATGCTATAAGTAATTATAAAAGGGATTTTCAGAGAAGTGAAATAAAGACAACAAATTAAACAATAATAACCATTTTTAATGACAAATAACTTTGTAAGATCTAAGAACACTGACTAGCAACCTTTTCAGAGAGTTGATGAAGCATGTTATCAAACTCCTGAAAGACAAGAACAGACTCAGAGAACAGAATGAGATATTTGGTGGGATTTTTCAGGAATGGCTGATGTAGACATTTCTTTTACTTGACTGTTCTTATTTGTTGCAAGGTTTTTGGTTCCTCTTCCCAACATGGGGAGAAAGTTAGAGGTGAAAAATAGATTTTTGTTAATTGAAAATAAATATTTGTGCATATTTTATATTATATAACACTCTTGAATGTGTATGCAGTGTGTGCATCATGCATGTACACACATTTATGTATATATGGTGTATGTGTGTTATATAAGTTGTACATACATAATATAAAATGTATATATCATGTTATTTATTATATATTCATTATATAATATTATATAATATATAAGGAAGCTACAAATAGCTATCTTTACAATGCTTCAAATCATTACTAACTAGAGAAATGCAAATTGAAGTATCTTGGAGAGTCTACCTAATATTGATAATGCTGGCAAAGTTGGCAAAAAGGAAAATGACACATGTTGGAGGCATGGTAGGGCATCAGGTAAGTTAATGTGCTATTGGCAGACCAATTATATAGCATTATATGTATATATATATATGTATATATATGTGTATATATATACACACATATGTGTGTACATATACACACACATATATAAAACAGGTGCATGTGTTTAATACAGCATAATTTGTAATACATTATGTAAAATATATTTATATATACACATACATGCTATGCCAGTTTAGCCTATTGCAGCTCAGAACTCCTGAGCTCAAGAGATCTACCAGCTGCAGCCTCCAGAGTAACTGAAATTATATTACATCATCCTTTGGAATATTGGATACATTTATAATGAGCTCCAAGATTTGCAATGTGCTTTAAATACATTATTTCATTTGATCCTCAAAACAACTCTATGAAGAAAATGCTACTATTGTCCCCATTTAATAAGGAAATTGTATAAAATAGAGATTAAGTGATTTGCTTGGGGTCAACTAACTGGTAAATACCTGTGGCAAGGCTTCAAACTCCAATTTTCTTGACTCCAATTCTATTAGTGTCTCTCATCATAGCATTCTCTGTTGGGTTCTAATCTGTCACTAAGGTATAAACTCCTTGAGGGTAGGAGCTTAAATAAAATTTGCATCTCCCAAAGCTGGAGGATAAGTTTTTGTCTTTAAATTATTGATTTAATAGAGGTACAGGGTTTTCTGGCTCATATTGAATGAGGCAGGGCTGATTGACTGATTCAACAGAGTTAGCTAGGAATTTCTCACACCTAAACCAAATATTTAGTTGATGGATGTTTTCTGTAATTCTAAAGAAGTGTTCTGACTTGACAAAGGTATGAAGACCCAGAGCATTTGCTAGTTATATCATTGAGGTTGGAAAGTATTCTTACACAAGTATAAGTTTAATCAATAAATCTCCAAGTTATTGTTGTATAAGGAGATGAATAGAGCATCAAGGAAGAGCCTAGTTAGAGGCAGGTTGATAAAAAGTCTTCTAATGAAGATACTATAGGAACAGCAAGTAAGACTTGGAAATGAATGAAGGGAAGGAATTGCTAAAGCCAGTCTCCTGTGTTGTCCTAAATTATGGAAAATATAGAAGAACTAGAGTGGAAAAAAACCCCAAACATTTAAATATGAGGGCTAAATTGCAATTGGAGAAGGGAATTATATAGAAATCAATGGAAATAATTGTGTATCTATTGTGATTATCTCATTTCAACCTATTTGAAAATGCCCATCAACAATCAGGAAATTAGGAGATCATGCCTTTATGGATGTGGATATTGATAACAACCACAACAACATATGTATATAGCACTCTAAGGTTTGTGTTTATGAGAGTCATAGAGTGTTAACGAGGCTCACTAATTGGTCTTCCTGAATCTAGACTCCACCCTCTCCAATCTATCCTCCATTCAAATGCTAAAGGGGTTTTCTTAAAGTTGGACCATCTCACCCCCTTGATCCAAAAATATTAGTGGCTCCCAGTTGCTTCTTAGGCAAAATTCACATTTGGGGTATTTAAAGCACTTTACATTCCAACCTGTCTTTGCCTTTTCAATTCACATGACTTTCACTCTTGCACTCTAAACCAAAAATAACCTGATGTTTCCTGTATACAATATTCCATCTTCCACCTCTCCTTTTGCACACAGTGCCTTGTTTAGAATTCTCTCTCCTCATCTCTCTCTCTCTCTCTCTCTCTCTCTCTCTCTCTCTCTCGGACCCCTTACAACTTTCAAAACCTAATGCATGTGTCACCTTCTTCAGAAATATTTTTAATTCCTCTAGTTATTACTACCTATGTTATGATTTTATTTAGTAAATTTGTTTTTACTTGTCTGTCAAACATTGCATTCCCTCAGAAGAATGGTAGGATACCATCTTCCTAGATGGTAGCAACTAACTTTTGTATTTGCATTCCCATTGACTAGTAAAATCCCTGGCAAATAATAACTGATAATTGATTGATTGATTTAAAGCAGCTACTAAATCAAATGAATAATCTTTTAGATTGAGGACAGTTCTGCTAATACAAACAAGCACAGTCTACAATGAACATCCATCCCAAATAGACATTATTGCTACTGTTGTTGTTGATGATGAGCTTTCATTTTGCAAGAGGACCAATGATATCGCAGGATGATGCCTTAACTAGCATCTGAATTGGATTTAAGTAAAGCAGGACAAAAGTCAAAGATGACCAGCAACAGCCTAAGATGTAGTAGATGATCTTGGCAGCTTCAATGTCTGATGAAGCTCTGCGGTCTCTACAGCACCTGCTTCAGCTACCATCATGGCAATCGGAACAAATTGCTCTCATGTGTTAATTCTCCTGTGTGAATTCTTCGTGTGCTTGAGGTAGACACCCCCTTAAATTACTGATGGGTTTGGGGACCCTTGCATACCCTCAACCTGGTATATCCCATTTGCTAAAATGGTTTGAGTCACTGCTCATTTTACAAATTCTTGGAGCCATAGGTGAGAGTTAAATGATGGTTGTATACCAAAGGTGGGTGAGTAGCCTTGAAAAGGGCTGAGCAAAGCCTCACACCAGAGGTGGTAGTACTCCCTGAACACCCCATATAGTCCTGTTAAATAGGTACTTGATATTAAAGGGAAGAGAAAAACTCATTGGTGGAAGGTAAAGATGAATCTGATTGATTTTTCTCAACATGGAAGAATTTCATCATCCATAGGATGATAATGATATTGAAAATCTTAATCAGCATCATGATTATTTACATGGCACTTAGTTTTGCAAAACACTATACAAACATTTACTCATCTGCTCCTAAAAGAACCTTGAGGAAATTATTGTTGCTGTTGTTTGTCTTTCAGTTTTGAAGAGGGTCATAACATCAGGGAAATGATGATATGAGGGAGGGAGGGCTGTGCAAGGTCACCAGCCTCACTTTCTCCTCCAAAGTCATCTGGATCTAGTGACATTCATCAGGATGACTGGAGATGACCCAGGATGAAATGGGAGACCCTGGTCCTTTTAGGCTATGGCCTTTTCACATACTCACTTAGAGTGAGCTAACACCCATTCAGTGAATAGGTATCTTTAAGAAGTGAGTGAAGGGATTGCCCCTTTAATTAAAAAGAAGAAAGATGGGGGAGGAGGGAAATCAAGTTGGAGGGAGAATATGTATTATGCAATTTGTGGTTAAGAAAATTGAAGCAGATAGAGGGTAAGTGACTTGCCCATATTTGCACAACCCTTATATGTCTGACAAAGGTTTGAATCCAGATCTAGTCAAGTGTTCTACACATTGCATCTTTGATAGTTGCCTTTGATATATTTAGATATGGAAAGGATCATAGGCATCATATAGTCCAATATCCTAGTTTTACAAATGAGGAATTTGAAACTCAGAGAAGAAATTTACCCAATGGTACACAAATAGCAAGTGATAGAGTCAGATTATAATCAATGATATTAGAGAAAAGAAGAAAATAATAGAAAAATAGAAGAAAAACTGAGATTTGAGTGATTAGGAAGAAATTGTGGGTTGAGTAGAATGGTCTCATGATGAATAAGGATAAGGTGGGCATTTTAAAAGAGAGGAAAGATATAGATGTCCCAGGCAGGATGCTCTCACTGGAAACTAGTAAAGTAAGAATCTGTTCTGTCACGAACTAGCTATATAATCATTTTGTGTCTCCCCCTCTGGAAATGAAGGGGTTGGTCATCTATAAAGGAAAATGTATGACTCATAAGGTCCCTTCCAACTCAGAATCTATGGTTTCCTCTTGAACAAGAGTACAAGAAGAGGTGATTGGGAAGAAAGCATTAGATGTTTGATGAAAGCACCAAATATAATTCAGAATTTCCATGAAAAATAATAGATCTAATAGGTAGAAGTTCTCAAGGAGCTGAGAAATAGAAAAATGATCTCAGAACAGAAAGTACCAATTCCCTTGAAAAAAAAATTACAAACTGCATTACAGTTTAATAAAGAAAAAGAATTCAAGAAATCACAGAAATTGGTGAAAGGAAGTCTTACTGATGGAATATATCAAATACTATTTGAGTTGAAAATCTTTCTAATCTCAGTTAATGATTAATGATGAGTTCCAGGAGAAGTATCCAAAGATAGGAGGTAGACTTGGAGTTAGGACAACTGGCTCAAGTCCTGCTTCTCATATACACTGTCTGTGGGCAAATCACCTGACATTTCAGTGTTCCCAGGTAACCTTCCAAGACTATATGGTACAGAGACATTGCCAGTCTACATCAGAAGAAATTTCCACACTGAGAATTCTTCATGTAGATAATTTTAAAAAACATTATGAATTAATAAGTATATATACACAAATATGCATTTTGTGTATATATACAAAACTTGGGGAAAATTCCCAAGCCCTGTGAATAAAAGGTTACAATGTAACAGCTTGGGTTGGGGGTTGGGGATTAGAGGAGTATGAGTGGAAAACTATGCTGTGCTCTATGGTTATCTGACTTTTCTCCCTTCACCAGACATTTTCCCGCTGATGCTTGAACAAGCCATGAAATCACCCTTTTATTATTGGGGACTTTTATTCATGGGACATGAATTTTCAATGCTTCAGTGAGTTTACATTTAGGGCCGGATCTGTCAACCTTTATGGCCATATAACTCCTAAGAATGTTTTATTGAAATTAAAGGGGCGGCCTCTTCTGTTTGTTTTCCCTTTCTACAGGTTGTTTTCACAATTCCAGAGATGCAATGAGGATTAGAATCTTAATTGTGGGAGCCAGAGGGAAGGAGGGCCCATAAACAGTTTGAAAACACATCTGACTCTTTCCATGACTTTATTTTGCATGAGGAAGACCTTTGTTTTCAACAGCAGGATGAAGTATATTAGAATGCTGATAAATTAGCTTTACTGGGTGGTTGCTGTTTTGTTTCATTTTATCAACTTGAATTTTATCTGGGAGATCCAGTAAAAAGAAAAAAAGAGAAAGAAGTCAGGAAAGATATAAACTACTCCTCTCCTAGCTCCATGCTCCGTGGAGATAATATCTCCATGAGAAGGTAAACTGACTTTAGCAAAGATCTGGAAAGTGGATGAAGGTGAGAAATGAATGAAATGTGCTGTATGAATGTAGTAGGATGAAATCACATAGTAATAATTGATGCAGAGCTAGCTGTGCTATAGTAGAGATCTGGTGTCTGAATCAGGAATTTTGGGTTCAGGTTCTTTACTGACTCTGGTTAAGTCACTGAACTCCTAAGTGCCTCAGGCAACTCTCTAAGACTTTCTTTTGCAGAACAAATACGTATCTCCATCTATGAAGGGAGTTTCCTCCCTGGAATTTCCCAATGTGATGAAATCACAGGTCAGGCATATTTAAAAGAAATACAGGAGAATTTATATCAACTGATACATAGTGAAATAAGCAGAACCAGAAGAACAACATACAGCATGACTACAATATTGTAATTCAAAAGGACATTGTGTATCTGAATATTATCATAAACATGATATATGATATATATGGTATCATAATATCACAGAATTTTAGTGTTAGGAAACAAGTGAGCAGCTAACTAAAAGGAATATTTAATAATGTGTAAAACATATTGGAAAAAATAAAAGAAATTTACATAATAAGTTTATTATATATGAGGAATAGCAAGTTGTACATGTTTGTAGTTTCATGTGAAATCATCCTTTTTATTATGCTGTTATAGAGATGCTTGTTTTATTCCATAAATTAAAAATGAAATTTAAAAATGTGAAAAAATGTCATTTGCCACACACACATACACATACACACACACACACACACACAATGAGGGACAGAGCACCCATTACCTCCCAAAGGACACCATCAATCCTAAATGTACTTCCCATGTCTGGTCTCTCCTTTGAAGCAAAATACACAAATCTCATCTCTTTTCCACAGGAAAGTTATTTGAATACTTTAAAATAGCTATCCTGCCTTCTCCCCTTTCTGAGTCTTTTCATCTCCAAACCAAACCACCACAAGCCATTCAACTAATCCTCACTTAATGTGGACTCAAAAGTATTAACCATCCTTTTTTGTAAGTATCTGAAGATTCTCCATCTTCTCAATATCTTAATATCATGTCATAATATCAGTATCATAAACTGCATGAAATATTTCAGTGTGACCTAAGCAGGACAGACTACAGAGGGACTATTACTTCATTTATTCTGAGATTCACTGCTTTGGGGAGGGCGTATTATACAGAAATAATTATGGTACAAAACCAAAAGAATCAATGGAGTACAAAAAAAATCCTTACTCTTAAAGATGAGACAGATAGTGACACATATAGCTCTGGAGGCCTAGAATCAGGAAGACTTGAAATCCAGCCTTAGAATTATACTAGCTTTGTGACCCTAAGCAGGACACCTAAATCTCTTTCTGCCTCACTTTCATTAACTATAAGATGGAGATAATAATCATACTTCCTTCCCTGGATTGTTATACAGATCAATTGAAATAATATTTGTGATGGAATTAGTACAGGGCCTGGCACATGGTAGGTAATTAATAAATGCTTGTTTCCTTCCTTCCATGAATATGCCAAATATCCACATCCTAAGGAAATCATAGTATCAGTATTCAATATTGTTGAACATATAGCAAGGGCAGCAAGACAGAAAAATAATTTGAAGAACAATTGCCTCTTCCTTGATAGATTATCAAATGTTGTGTTTGGAACCAGACCACTCTTCTTGAAAAGGACACAGTAGAATATAAACTGTGTTTGACCCTGCTTATTATCTGGAAGTTAAATATCTTTTTCAGAATTCGTTTATTTCCACTAATCAGCTGCTACATATTACTCTCCAGCTCCTGCCATCTGCTTTTAATTACCCAAACCAATCAACAGTCAGCATGGGAAAGATAAGTGGTTAATCATCACAGACCCTCAGTTTACTAGTGGAGTTGAAACCAAGCAAAACAAGAAGAGTTGCTTTAGTCTGAATAGAATAAAATTATCTAAGTCCAGAGAACTACAGGCTACCTCTAAATTGTGACTTTCCTTGAAAGAAATACACTCAAGATAAACAGTGTCCTCAAAAAACAAGATACACTCCAATTAAGATAATTAACAAGTGCTGTGATTTGGATTTAAAGATGACCAAAAAAGAAAGTCCATGTATATGTATACACACATGCACACACACACCATCACCATCACCATCAATATACCACCACTACCATCAAGATTTTTCATGAAAGAAATTAAGAGTTGATGGGTGGGTGAGAGTGGAAGAGCTAGGATAAATTAGTAATCCAAAGCAGGAACACATTAAAAATTGTTCCAACACCCAATAACAACGAGAATCTATGCCTATTTTTCCTGAATAAGAGAAGTCGAATACAACCAGCATGTCAGGCAAAGAACCCAGGATAAAAATTTTAAACTGGAAGGGACCTTCTATCCAAATTCCCTAATTTTGCAGTTGAAGAAACTGGCACCCAGAGGTGTACCTTAGCCAAGGTTTTAAGAGTAGTAAAAAGAGAAGTGGGATTTGAACCCATGTGCTCTGGTTCAAAATACAGAGTTCTTTCCCTTATGCCACATACAATGGGCATTGATCACAAGAGTTGGGATAGCTCACGAAAACCAGAAGTGATAATACTAAGAGAAAACTTCATTATAGTTTTTTGATGGAATAAAATTTTATAAAAATGTATCCTTGTTTCAAAGTTAAGGGATTTATCTTTCGTTGAAATATGTCACATCCTATAAAGAAATGCCTTACAATTTACATTTTGAATATTTATGAAAGATAAACGAAATGTTAATATCCTGACATTTTTCTAGTCAAACCAATGGTTCAATTTCAATTTAAAGTGTACTTAAAGGTGTTTGGGCATTTTAAATCACAAATGAAAAACTTTCCAATAAATGGACAATTAGCAATATTATAAACAATGGCAGGTAAAAGCTGCCCATTAATAATTACTGTTAAAATGCTCACATTTTCCAAAAGAATTATTTGACTTCCTTGGTTTTCTTTGTCTGGAACTTTGATTTTACTTTTGTGTGAGATTCTCAATGTAGAAACTCCTTTTACCAATGCAAATCTTTAGGTCTTCTCTAACTTAAGTGTCTTAGAGAGTGGTTTGGTTTATCAAAAGTTATTATTTGTCCATAATCAAACAGTTAGTAGATTTCAGAGGGCACAATTTGAAGCCAGGATCTCCTATCTCTAAGGCAACCCTCTAACTACTACAGCACACTGTCTCTTCATTGTCTTGATACAGGTTTAATAAGGTTCAAACTCTTGTCTGTCCAGTACAAGGGAACACTGAGCAGATTTATTGAAAGGACATAGTCACAATAAAAAGGACAGTTGAAAAGAAACAGGTCAGGCTTTCCCATGGTACAAGATGGAAATGAGGACTCCAAACCAGTAAAGGCTTGTGGACGGGATTGGTGGAAGAGAATGCATACATAACGTGGACCTGGAGCCTGGTGTTAATTCTTGCTAGTAGTGAAGAAAGGAGAAGACTGCTGGGAGTTGGCATCTAGTTGATATTCAGACTCTCAGCTGGTGGGAAAAGACTTTTGGTCATTAGTGCTGGTCTTACTTTGACGGGGTAAGTCATGCAATCTGAGCTGCCCTGGGGCTTCTTTGTTTAGTAGGGTGGAGAGGCTACTGAGGTCATCCCACTTAACATTTTAGAAAACAGGAAATATGTTTTGTTATTTTGTTTGTTTTTATTTGCTTTATCAATTTCACCATGGAGTCATAAATAACAATACATGGCAAGACAAAAGTATTACTAAACAACAAAAGAAGGGATCCTTGGGGGTGTCACTGGTAAAGAATGGATGATAGTAGGGCATGTAAACACTGACTCAAATCAAGGGACCACAAACAGAGGAAATATGGTGAAAGAAAGTTGGGAAATAAGAGTGATAGACTAAGCTGAAAAGCAGCACTCAGAAATGACACAGTTCTTTCTAAGAAAAGCTAGCCTGCTGTTCATAAGTGAAATAATTCTACAACCAGCAACAAGTTTCTATAGTGTCTTCCCCTGTGTGAGATATGGCAAGGATGACTAGCAGTAGAATCTCAGGGTTAGAAATTAACTAAAAGGTGACCTAGTCTGTCTGTTTGATGAATTCCCTTTACAACATCTCCAGCCTTTATTGGACTAGTTAAAGAAAGATCTCTTCATGAGGAAGCCACTTCTATTTAGGAGAAGGGGAAACATTCCTAATTTAGGTTTTCCTTATGTTAAACCAGAATGCTTTGTGCTTCTTCATTTCTTTGCATTGGTCCCATTTCTCTTCTGGCTAAACAGAATAAAGCACTCTTCTTCCACGTAGCTGGCTTTCAGTATTTGAAAACAGTAACTTTGTCTTCCCTAAGTTTCTCTACAAATTAAACATTTCTAATTTCTTTAACAATTATCTATCATATGAAATGTTTTCAAGACTCTTCTGGAGCTGGTTCAATTTATCAATCTCCTTCCTAAAACATGGCACCCAGAACTGAATATAATATTCTGGATGTGCTGTTATACATACTGGCTATTTTTATCTGCCAGAAATGAAGAATGCTGGAGCAAATCAAGTTTGTTAAAGATCTGCTTTCTGCTTACTTGGGAATCTTTTTGGCAAAGACAAGAAGACACTTGACTTGCTGAATGCTACCGAATGAAGAATCAATTTAGAGGAAAGGTAGTGGAGAAAGTGAAAAAACATTCTAGTAAAATAATGGATTTGGTTAGAAACACCAACTGCAAAAACAAAAATTCTAATCCATCATATGGACTTTTATAAATTCAGAAGGTAATCCTCAATTGTAACACTAAAGGACACATGAGCATTCCTGGAAAAAAAAATGTATAAGCAATCAAGTAATACCAATTTTTGGTCAAATGGGTCCTCTAATTAGAAATAAAATGAGGAATTATTTCATGTGGAGCCCCCAAAAAAGTTGAGGTGGAAGGTGTTATTTAGTAAAAGCCTGATATAGAGGGATGGAAGTGGGGCAGAAGACAATTGTGGATATAATTACGGAGCAGCACTACCATCCTCAGAGAGCCTGGTATTCACAGAATCAAGTTTTGTTCTTAGGAGAGCTACAGGTATATCATGCCACTGCAATAGGAACCCAGCAGTGACAGCCAAATAGTGGACATTCTGTCTGATAATGGGGACCCAAAGAAAACCAACAGTGAAGCACAGATATGGCATTTACTTTGAGGAGGAAGCAAGAAATAAACAGATACTCCTCAATGTTGGCATCGTGGGGCAAACTCACCTTTGTACTGTGTTGATAATGGCTCTCCCCTACATGCAACCATCAAAGTGATAATGAACTGATAACCACATGAAAAGGCACCAAGAGCAAAAAAAAAAAAAAGATGAATAAAAAAAATCATAAAACCTGAGACTTCGAGCTCCACTCATTGCTTCCTGTTAAATCAGGCCACATGTTAGGTTTCTCATCAGGTTTTTTCCTTATTAGGAGGACAATAAGTAAAATTGAAGGCATTAGCAGAGCTTCTGCAGTATAAGCTCCATAATAGACATAAGGGAAGTGTATTCCTTTTTCCTGAGACAAATTAGTTTGAATTAAAGGGGTCCTTCTCAGATAGCAACAGCAACAACAATGCTACTTCAACCTAGTCACCTCCTTCATTAGGGACCATTTGTTTCAGGGTTGGTTGTTGTGAGTGACATTGTCCCTTTTCTATGGAACAAGTAAGTTTTGGATCCAATCTTGTCAATCATAAGTCCCTCAAGAGAATCATGGACCTGATAAACTGTTTCAAAGTAACTTGAGAAACTTTGTCTGTTGAAATTATGGTGCAGACAAGGAGAGCTTAAGTAGACAGACTTCTGACAATTGTGACCAAGGCACATTACTTTTTCTCAATGGAGCCTAAAGTCACATTAGCTTTACACACTGCTAATTCACTGTTGACATATGGTGAATTTCCTGCCAACTAAAATTCCTAAAAGAAGATGCTTTAGGGTTTTTTTGTTTGTTTTTGTTTTTACTCATGTTCTCACATGGAGAGCACAAGTATATAAGCAATAAATAGAATGCTGGAACACAAAAGACAGGGAAACTTCATGAAATGTCTAGCAATAGTAAGGTTTATTGCATGTGTCCACATCATCACAATCACTAATCCATTACAGATGGACTCCCATTCTATGTGCAATGATTTCCATTTATAACATCAAATGTAAGGAATGAACGCTTTCCTCCCACTCTTGGTGTGATGTTTCCTTTGACAAAAAATGCTGCTTTATTCTCAGAGGAAAGGATTATGGGGTGTATTGAGTTCGTTGCCTGGCCTAGAGCATGAAAAATAAGATAAAAATTTGACAATGAGTTTCTATTCTTGGCAATTAGGAATGAGGGGAAATATTGTATAAGAAAGTTTATCCATGATTTTTCATCCAGCCGTGGAGTTTTTACATCATATTGCAAGTGATCAGGATCAATCCTCACTTGTAAGCTAGATACCTATGGGTTTGACACTGACATTCATATTTTTAGAATGCTTTATAATACTCATAGATAATATACTAAAAGAGTATCTGTAGCCTCAAAAATTGATTTCCACTTATGGAGAATACGACTTAATCTTGTGACCATGATCATGACATTATCAAACTCTATGTGTCCCAGATCTCTCATTAACATCAAAACATGGAATAACAAAGTTTTGGCGGGAACAGTATACAAAATAACTTCCAAGTGCAAAGGATCATAAAACTAAAACACATCAAAATTCAGAATAATACTCCAGCAGTTTTCAACCTGTGGGTTGCAACCCCTTTGGGGATCAAACGACCATTTCACAGGGGTCCCCTAAGACCATTGGAAAACACGTTTCTGATGGTCTTAGGAACCAAGACGCCACTCCTCTATTTGTCTACAGGTGGGTCCACCCACATGCAGATATGCCCACATACGAGTATTAAAGGGTCGTGGCATTAGGAAGGTTGAGAACCACTGCTCTAAGCAATCATGACCCCCACAGAACTGGTATCTTCTTCCACATAGGAAAAAAATTAAAGTCTATGGATTTATAATGAGGTGTATGGTGTCAGACAGGTTCAACACGTTGATTCATTTTTGTTTAATTGTACTTCTTTGTCACTTTGTTATAAGGGAAGGTTTTATTGTGGGGTATTGATAGTGATGTTTATAAAAGCATAAATCATCAATGATACCTTTTTTAAAGAAATGTAAATTTTATAATGGTGGTACCACTTTTAAATGTAACTCTAAATTTAAATGATTAATAATGCACTGAAAACTTATTTGCCTTTAAATTTAAAAAATTCCAAAGTCAATTCATTAAAACAGAGAAAATAGAGAATTTGTTGATTGTCTCATTCTTTCTGTCTGTCTCTGTCTGTCTCTCTCTCTCCCTCCCTTCCTCCATCCCTCCATCCCTCTTTCTCTCAACTGAGATATGATGCTTAATTGGGAGATAAGGAACTTAAATTCCTGCTTAGCTCACAAAATTTTTTGTAAACACACACTTTTTACCTGAAAACCATTACTACAATTCTCTGTTCACAGAAAATTCTCATCTTGTAACACCTTTTGGTGATGAGAGTTGACTGCCAAGAAAGTTCTTTCAGAGAGCAGAAGGTTCTGAAAAATATCTTTTTTTGAATCAGGCCTCATTATCATCTTTGACGCTAATTTTATATCATGCTTTGTAAATCCTTCTGCAATTTTGAAGGGTCAATAAATCTATGTGTGAGTATACCTATATATACATCTGTATATGCACATATATGTGTATATATTCATATCATAACACATTTCCTTATAGGTGTACATATTTACACATATATCCATATGTATATTACTCCAGGGATATTTTCAATCTTCTTTTTTTCCCTCAGAAGACAGAGAATATTTCATTTTCAGCATGCTACCAAAAACCAAGCATTTCTTTAGAACCTAATATTTGGCAGACAATGTTCTGCGTACAATGGATACAGAGGGGGAAAAATCAATCTGTTCTTTCAATGAACTTAAACTCTATTGTAAGAGACAAAATATGCATTTTTGAGTATATGTGAAATTTGTATTTTTGAAATGAAATACAAGGCAATTTGTGGGAGGAAGCTACTAAGAGCTGAAGAGGGGATCAAGAAATGCCTCATATGGAAATCTTACCTATTTGAAGTATTTACTATATTGTTTAACAATGAATTAATGATGGAACATAGTAGGTATATCAAATACAAAAAAATACCTTATTATTATCCTCACTTTACAGTTGAGAAAATATTATGTAATAAAAAATTAAGAAAATTGATGCTCAGAAAGATTGACTTCTTCAGGGAAACAGAGCTAGGTTTCGAACCCAGTTGTTCCTGACTCCAATCCTAGTGCTCTACCCACTATGCAGGATGCATGCCTCTACAACAAACTATCTTTATCCTAACATTATCCTTAGCAGCCTTTCCTTGCAGACATTTAATAATGAGGTCCTTTTAGTATTTGACCCTGATTGCCTGAGATTCCTCATTTGTAAAATGAGCTGGAGAAGGAAATGGCAAACTACTCCAATATCTTTTCCAAGAAAACCCCAAATGGAGTCAGACACAACTGAAATGACTGAAGAACAACAAACTTCCTTACTCCAGGTCCAACACTCTCTGTACTCCACCAGTTATCACTGATTTTGCCCCATGCCTAGAATTCTATCCCCATTCATCTCTGCATCCTGGAGTCCTTGGATTCCTTGAAATTTCATTAAAAATCTTGTTTTGTTTAAGAAGTTTTTCACAGTCCTCTTTACTCTTACTTCCTTCTAAGATTATCTCCAATTTCTCATATATATGTACATATATACATGCATATATGTGTGTGTATATGTACATATACAGACATACATATATAGATATAGATATATAAAATCATCTTGTTTGTAGGAGACGGCAGGTTATTTCCCACATCAGACTGTAAACTCCTTGAATACAAATTAGGATTTTGAATACAAATTAGGATTTTCCTTTTCGTTCCATAAAGTCCAAGAGATCACTTGCTCTCAGTGTCCCCCTCCCCAATATTTTTCCCACTTCCATGAGCTAGGAAAAGAAGATATCCATTGTATTACCCAGAAGTAGCTCAGACCTCTATATAGGTTGTAAAAAGAACATATTTACTTGGAGAGCCATCTTTTTTTTAATTTTAATTTTTTTTTTTGCTTTTTGGAGAGCAATCGGGGGTCAAGTGACTTGCCCAGGGTCACACGGCTGTTTTTTGTGTTAAGTGTCTGAGTCTAGATTTGAACTCAGGACCTCCTGACTCCAGGGCCAGTGCTCTATTTACTGAGCCACCTAGCCGCCCCCTGCCATCTTTTAATGATTACAAAGAGTTCAGTACCCATTTGCTGAAAGAAAAAACTGAGCATTTGGACAATAATCCATACAGAGGAGAGGACTGCCAGAATGTGGTTGTAATTGTTTGACTGGTAGGGGATTTCTTTGGGGTCTTGAGACCAGTGATAGATGAGCCTTAGAAGTTTCTTTAAATAAACTAACTTCTTGAATTTGCAGTGTTGGACTGTGACACCCATGGGAAAAGACTGTCTCCCGCGATTTCCAGTATACTCAACTTCCAGTGAGCTGGAAATACCACAAGAAAACAGCTTTTCTCACGGTATCTTTGCCATTTCCATTTCCGGTCTTAGCTAGGGGAAAAATGGTATGTATAAATTTTAAAATGGCATGTGCATATGATAAAGAAAATAGGCTGACCAAACCTTTGATCTTTAAAATAAATTAAATCCACTGTAGGTTTAGATTACAAAATTTAAATTTATTCTTTTATGCCTTTGCCAAGGAGATTCACCTCTTCCAATGAAATCCTATTCTTTATTGAAACAGTTCTAGAAAGTAACATGAAATATTCTAAAATAGACCAGTGGTAATTATGAGGTAGGAAAAGACATTTGAAAATATCTTACCCTTAAGTTTCCATGTGGGTACTTCCATGTAAATACCCTTAACAATCTTCTGTGATGGTAAAAAAAAAATAAAAGTAAAAAAGTCTGAATGAGTGTGATTTAGCAAAAAGATCGGATTTAGTGTCAGGAAAGATCTCAGTTTACATATTGCTTCTGACACTTACCAGTTATGTAACCATAAGCAAGACCCTTAAACTCTTTGAACCTCTTTTCTTTCCTGTAAAACAGAGAAAATAGCATTTACATGGCAAAGTTCAGTGACCTTATAGGGATCATCCCATGGAGCATGCTCAGAGTTGCCATTTGTGGTTCCTATTGATCACATAGAAACTTTTGCAACATCTTCTGGTTATGATTCACTAAAGGGCTTGTGCTTTGAGACTATCAGCTATAAAACTGGAAGATCTGATGATTCAGTGGATGCATAAGGAGTGAGAAGCCCTTTAATTAATTTCTTCCCTTCAGGCTTCAAATGATGTCAGAATTGTTTCAAAATGTCTTCAGAGAGAGGGTGAAGGAATCATTAGCTTGCCTTAAGTTCAAACCAGGCCCCCAAGTAATAGCATGGGGCCATCTATCGCATGTCTTCTCTCAGCAAAAGAGACCAAACTGGTTCCATCTCTTTGGTATTTATTCTTTACTGATCTTAGGTAAACAAGCAACTACTTGGTAATGGTGAGGATGGTTGGTTGCTTAGAAGCAACCTTTAAAGTTTGAGAGGTCTGGGGTCCTACTTTTACTGTAATTGACTGGTGGTATGCAAGGAGTCCTTGGCAACTACTTAACAGTCTTAGAAATCAGGACCAAAAATAAGAGGGCCTTAGTCTAGTCATTTTACTAATACAAATGCACTGGGATATGTTAGGACAGTGTAGAGTGTGATAAAATGTAAAATGCCCAATTAGCAGCCCTGCAAATTACTTTATATCAAGATGAATTATAATTATCAGCCTCATAGCAAGTTCTAACAGTAGTTATAAGTTGTTCCTGAAACCTCCTTTAAGTTTCCCTATTAATAGTGCTATGAATCTTTGATATTTAAATTGTCTTTTGTATGTTGGACTGGATTGGGGGTCCATCCCTGATTTGTTTTGTACGCTGAATTATGTTTTATTCTCCCTTTGGGGAGAAACCTTAGATATAAGCTATAAACAAAGTCACAAATACAATCACCCCTGGCCTACTGGTCTTGGAGGTTGAAAGAGTGTGAGAATGAGGAGTTTCATCCCCTTTCAGACTAAAGTCAATCTGAACCTGACTAGGTATGATAACAAGGAGTAACTATAGTCCCTGGGTACCTAGCAGCAGGTTACTTATAGTTAGACTGATAACACATAACATACCAGTGTGTTGTGAAGAGTAAAAACAAAAACACACATACAAACATATATGCACACACAGAGACAGATATAGATCTATCTATGTATCTGTCTGCATGTGTGTATATATAATACATAGTTATGCACACAGTTTTAGATATAGATATATAGTCTTTTGCAAGCCATAAATTACTTGATGAAAATCAATAATTCAGTATAATTCAGCAACGACAAAAACGATCCCATTCTAGCTCTCAAGAAGCTTTCATTCTACTGATACTACATTGTATATACACAGATAAGTAAATTTAAAATAAACTTTATTTTCATTATTAACTGAGCAAGCCAGAGTGGAATAGTCAATAACGTGTTCGGCTTCAAATCTGAACGAATAGGTCTGAAAGTTCCCCTCAAGATATTTATGAGCTATCTGATTTTTGGTATTACATTTTGACTTCTTTGTATCACTGACAACTCCCTAGAACTTGTCAACAAAGTCAGATGGATTGCAATCTGTATTAGTGGAGAAAATTCTCATACTAGGAGTTCAATAACTTAAATCACAGCTCCTTTGTGTGTTTGTGTTAAATGAATAATTTATTCTCTATGAGGTCCAAAGACAGGTTTCTTCACATGTTTATTAGGTAGATATTATTAGATTTTTTGGGTAGATATTATTATTTTTAGTGACACTTAATGGTGTGATTTAGCATTTCAAGTTCAAAATGCTATCTTGAGGTGACAATAGGGAAGTAAAGGGAGAAGAAGTATTTTCAGAATAAGAGGGCAGTGGATGGGAAGAATGTGTATAGTGTGAACCTTCATAAGATAATTTAAAATTTTTACCTTCTTTAACACATAACACATAATATTTCCACTGGAATTAATAATATAGAAAATATCTGGATTTAAAATGAAAACAAATGGCATGTATTTAATAAGCAAAACCTTTATTATCATATGCATTTTAATGCTTCATTCTATAAAAATATAAAGCATAATTGATTTTGATATTTTGAACATAAGCCATGTGACATCAATAGACACATATTTCATACTTAAAACATTTGTCATGACTAACAGCTGGCATTTGTGAGACATCCTTACAGTATTAGTTACAGTTGAGGCTAGTCAGAATAATGAGAAATTTTGATTCTTGGGAAAATCCCATAGCTATCCTAAGTTGTTATATAGACCAATACTTCTGAACTTATTTTGAAAGACCTAATAACTCCCAAATTGTGGGCTATTTCCAGATAATTAAACAGGCAGAAAAGACCCCAGTGAATTTCCTCAGATAAATTCTCTCTCTATTGCCAGTGTGACCGTTCTCCATTGCCAGAACATTCACTCAACGGCACTTCAGTAGCAGAATCCTGACACTCAGAATTATAGAGAGGAAAGAGAACACTGGCTCTGAGTCAGAGGACCTGGATCTATGTCTCACCTCTCACTGCATTTGTGACCCTGGACAAGTTACCTCTTGGGGCCTCAGTATTTTTCTTATTGAAGATGGGAGATAGACCACATGACTTCACATTCCCCTTCTAGCTCTAGAATTTTGTCCAATGACTCCATTCTAACAACTCAGCTGCAAACAGCATAGAAGTGGGACAGAACCCAAAATGGTGATAGCAACGTCGGCTAGCCAACAGTCTCCATTGCACCTAGGGTAGAAATATAGCAATTCCTCACTAACAAGTCTAATTGCAGGGTAAACATTATGCATTCAGATAACTGTGCGTTCTTAGAGAACTGAACAAAAGAGAATGGTTCTGTCTGCTATTAAAATAAGCTCTGACTCAGCCTTACACATAATCTAAAATAAATTAGGGTGTGCCCAATAAAAATCAGGCGGTAGGCCTGAAATAAATTGAATTATGCCTCTAAATTCTAGATTATTTTTGTTTTGTTTTCATGATAATTTATGTGAAGAGAAAAAAACTCCTAAGTAATTGCCATGCTTAATTTCTATTTATTTAGTTATAAATGAGTGGGCAACACAGATGAAAACAGTGAAGAATATGGTAGCAGAAAATATGGGTGTCACCAATACAAAGTTTGTAACTAGAAGGACTCTACAGGGGCCTAATAATGAGGACAATCAATCTAAAAGAGGGCCTGACTATAACAACTGTTAGTTCTGAAGTCATAAGAATCTTATAAGATGTGAAAGAGCATGAGTAGGTTGTGAATCTTGATGAGATCATGGATCTCTAGGAGGATTCGTTGAAGTAAATGTTAAATATTGGGATCATGTGGGAAGTTTTCAAATTGTATCTTATTTATCTGTTTATCTTATTGAGTGTATAAACTCCTCGTGGGAAGAGATTATTTTATTCTTTGTGCTTATTTCCCCAGCACCTAGCCTGGGTAACAGCTACCTTCCTCAGTTTCATCATTTGTAAATTGGGGATAAGAATGGTACCTATCTCATGAGGCGGTGTGAGGATCAATTAACTTATGTACAGTGCTCTGCAAACCTATTAATAAATGCCTGCTGATTGATCACTGGAATTCCAGGGTTGATAGGGTTGGACTGTATTTTCAGACTAATTTAGAGAACAGTGAAGTCAAAACTCTCAACCAGCCATCCATTCAAATCATTCAAAATTATTTTATTAAGCACCAACTATGATCAAGACACTACTCTAAGGAAAGGGGATATAAACACAAAAATAAGTGTTGTTTTTTCCTTCCACAGGTTTACAGATTGCTAGGGAATACCACGTACAAAGTAGGCAGAAACAAAAGGAGAATTAGGAAAGGATTAGAGTCGGTGGTGGCACCTGAGCAGGGCCTACAAAGTTTGTTGTTTTTACAAAAAACATGGAAGTGAGGAGGGAGGGCATTCCAAATATAGTAGACAATCAGAAAAAGGTAAATCACCAAGGAGCCCTTTCTTTCTTTTATCAGGGAAAGCAACAAAGCTTAATTGCTTCATAAACAATGAACTAGCTCTGTTTCCCCATTTTGAGTTTTATGAGCAGTGAAAGCCTTGTTTGTGATGTTAATGTAGCCCTTAGTTGTGCTTCTGTGGAGACAGAAGAATTCTGAAGTCAATAAATATCCCACATTGTTACACATAAAATTCAATTGATATGGAGTTAATTTAGGGGATTGGCAAAGAAATAATTATTAAAATATCAGTGACATTTCTTCTAATGCTTATGTTCTTTTCCAGATGATGCTGCTGCCCATTCTAGAATTTGATACTTCCCTCAAAAGCAATAACACTAGCTAGCATTTATATATATACTTTAAGTTTGAAGAGCAATGCATATATGTTAATTGATCCTCACACAGTCCCATAAGGTAGGTACTTATTCTTATCCCCAACTCAAAAATGAGGAAACTGAGAGAGACAGCTCTTAAGTGACTTACCCACTTATTACTCACTGTTTAATAGCTTGTAATTTGCCATTTTTATTATGGAAAAATGAGTGCATTTCTGTCTTAAAGTTATTAATTAAGATAGTAAATAAGTTATTAAAGTTCAATGAATTTTCATTGTTATCTTTTAATGTTATTGTTCATGAATAAGTCTTTAGAACTTAATCAAATGGTATAAGCAAAGTGTACTCAACCTAATGAATGAACTAATGCAATACATCAAATTTTAGAAGGTTTTTTTTTTTCTACAGCAGAAACATAGGGCAGCATTAGGTAATGTCCTCACCCTGTATCTTTATATTTGCATGATGGTCAGAATCCTGCCTGGGGACTATTCACCACCAAAACAAGAAATGGTTTGCTTGACCTCAGCTGTATTTTACTGAAGAATATAAACAAATACATATGATTGACATCAGTGAGACTCCTTGTCCTTTAATCACTGACACACTGTGCATAGGATTCTTCTTGTGTTGTAGTAGCCAAGTAGAATGATGAATGGCATTTCTCTTTGGAAAGGAATGGAGCCATTTGGATTCTCTCCCATTATGTGGGTGGTCAATGGAAATGTGAGAAAAAAAAACATTTTTCTCTATTTAATGTGATGCAGGTAGTTAGAAGAAATAAAGTGGCCTCCTCCCATTTCATATATAATCATGATGCAAGGAAATGAAAAGAAAGAGCAAAGAGAAAGTTGCTTTGGAGCTTAAGATGATCCAGTTTTGTGTTTCTCTACTCTGTTCCTCCCACAACCATCAACCCCAGAGAAAAATCTGTATGGCCAATAAAAAATACTGCATATTCACCTGTCTCTTACTACTTTCTGCTTTGGTACTTCGCATCTGTCCTCTAATTATAGATTAATGAGTCTCCAAACAACCTTTGTGACTTTTAATTTGCCTCGTCTGAGAAGAGAAAGTATCTATGGTTTTTGGTGCTTAGTTTACATGACCTGAGTCCTAAAGCTTTGGGTGAAACAAGAACAGGGCAAGAGTCATCCTTGAATGGAACACTGGGCTCTTTCATACTTCACATAAAAGTTCTTTTTAAGATAAGAACTTCCTTATAGAATACTAGCTCTGGCATGTGATCAAGATACAGCTGAAGTCTGATACGACGACACTGGGAAAATGTTTAATAACAGAAAAGCAACTTTTCTCCTGGATAGAATCAAAACACAAAATTCATTGGCATAGGGTTACCCTCCTTTAAAAAAATATACAGCATCTCAGTTGCAAAGGTGATTGTGTGTGTGTGTGTGTGTGTGTGTGTGTAGCTATTTTGATTTCTCTCTTTTAAAAACAGTTGAGTGATCTCAGGATGATTTCCACATGCAGACTGAAAAGAAACATGTTGCTTTAAAGCGGTCCCTAAAAATAATGCAGAAGCACAGGGTCTCCGCAAAACCAGGAGAATGATTAAAATCTTGAAAGCAGAAGAATGTTTTGCTAAGATTAGTCTTTTTGCACAAACTTTCTACTCTGGCTGTAAACATGAAAAACATGAAGATCTTTGCCCATGTGTTCTAGCCAAATTCTGAATCATCATAGAATTTCCTTTGTATTTCTCTCATGGCATACAAAAATTTTGCCTTGTTTGTGTAAATGTTCATATGTAATCATATGTACTTATATAGTGTGTATGTATAGGTACACATACATATGCATATGCATATACTATGATCTATGAGGTGGGGAGGCAGTTCTGTCAGCTAATCAATCTCTTTCTTATCCTCAACAAAAAGTGCTTCAGCTGCCTTTAACCATTTGTTCAGCATGGTTAGCCTCATCTCAAGGACTTCCACAGACTAGGTGAACTCATAAAAATTTATATATGTGTATACACAAATTGATATATATCTGTATATATGATATATCTCTATCTTTACATATTTATATCTATATGGGCATATCTATAAATAGATTGATAAATATGTATATAGAAACATGCAGATAAATGTCCAAAGGGATATGCATGCATGCATAGATATAGAGATAGATAATTGATAGATAGATGAAGAGAGAGAGAGAAAGAGAGAGAGAGAGAAAGAGAGAGAGAGAAAGATGGATGGATAGATGGATAGATAGATAGATAGATAGATAGATGGATAGATAGATAGATGGATAGATAGATAGATAGATAGATAGATAGATAGATAGATAGATAGATAGATAGATAGATAGATAGATAGATCTTGGAACCTATAGCTTCTTTTCAAACACAATTCACATGCCATTTCCTACACCTGAGGAATTCCATTCCTACACAAAGCCTTTCCTGATTCCCTGCCTTGAAGTTGTTAGTCCTTCCTGTCTCCTTAATTGTTGTTCATTTACTTTAGATTTACTTTGAATTTACTTATCCATCTATGTGCTTCTCATATCCAGAGGTAGCTTGGCATATTGGATAGATCTGGTCTTAGAGCTAGGAAGACCAAACTTTAAATTTCACCTCTGATATATACTGGCTGTGTAATCTCAGGTCATTAATTCACTTAACCTCTCAGTTCTATAGGCAACTCATACTATAATTTAATTATTTCCAATTTATTCTGTATATAGTGTGTTTGTGCATGGCTGTTTACATGTTGTCTCCCTCATTAGATTGGGAACTCCCTTGGAAGAACTGTCTTCTACTTTTTCATACCCTTAAAGCTACATTGTTCGGTCATTTTCAGTCATGTTTAACTCTTCATGACCCCTTTTTGGATTTTCTTGGTAAAGAGAATGTTGTTTTCCATTTCCTTTTCCAGGTAATTTCACATATGAGAAACCAAGACAAACAGGGTTAGGTGACTTGGACACAGTCACACAACTAGTAAGTATTTGAGGCAAGTTTTGAACTCAGGTCCTCCTGACTCCAAGGCTGGCACTCTATCCACTGTGCCACCAATCTGCCTATTCCTGAAACACAGTAGACATTTAATAAATGGTTGTTGACTAACCTGCATTGGTAGAGATATTTTCCTTCTCTAGAAGTTCTGCAAACAATGAAGTCATAGGTCTTAGTCCCTACCCACTATTAGATGTACATCCTCCTGTCTCAAAGTAGCATGCAAAATTCCTGAGGACAGGGACTGTCTTGTTTTCATCTTTGTATCTGCTCATACCCAGAACAGTGTTTGACATAAACTATGGCCTTAATAGATGCTTGTCAAATTAAATAAAAATATAAGAATATAAATATATGTCTATGTGTGTATTTAGTACTTTTTTTCCCTTGACAGGTTGCAAGTCATTTAAAGACAGGGCCTATGTTTTGTTTTGGGGGTTTTTTTTGCTGTTTTGGGTTTGGTTTTCTCTTTTGAGGCAATTGAAGTGACTTGCTCAGGGTCACAGAGCTAATAAGTGTCTGAGGTCATATTTGAAATCAGATCCTCCTGACTCCATGACTGACGCTTTTATCCAATATACCATCTAGCTGCCCTAGGGTCTATGTTTCCCTATTCCTTTTATCCCCATAGGATCTGGCTTGGTGCCTTGCATACAGTAGGGACTCAACCCCTTTGAAGTGAAGTATAGGGAAAGCTAATAAATACTATATTCTGTACAGAGCAGATCAATGGGGAGAGAGGGTACAAAGAAGGAGTCTTACTCATTGTTAAAACAGAATGAAACATTGAAACCAACTGTGATTAGGAATTTTTTAAGAAAAAGATGGGGACTGAACCTATGTTTACATTAGTAGAGTAAACTCAAATGAGGAAACTCTCTCTTCCATCTATGCCAGTCAGTACTTTCTCTGCCATTTAAAGAGTTGCTAAGAACTCTAAGAGATTTAATGGCTTGGTTAGGGTCATATGGCCAGTATGTGTCACAGATAGGAATTGAATCCTGGTCCTCCTGGTGTCAAAGTTAGCTCTTGACCCACTCATTACTCCATGATAAATTTCTGTAATTTCTTCAATCTGGAAAAAAAAATCTTTACCAATTTTAACAATATAACTAAAATAATAAGTGTCAACAAACTTTTATCTAGTAAAATTTTTCTTCAGTGCATAACAAAGTTCTTTATAAAACACATATAAAATTAAAAGTATAGCATTGGCATTGGTGAAATTCAATTTAATTTGATTTGGCTATTTCATCAAATATGTTTTATGTATCTGATACACGCATGGAACCATGCTAGGCATTGGGAATACAAAAACAGATATGATATCAACTCAGTTTTCAAGGCACTTACACTCTACTTGGGACAAAGACATGTACACAGATAATTAACATGAGGCAGAATGCGCTAAATGCAAAGGAGAGGTTCAGACAAAGTCCTGGGAGAAGTTCGAAGTGGTAGAAACCACTTTTTTCAGGATAGTTAGGGAAGCTTTTATGAAGGATATGGAATCTCATTTGGGCCATAAAAAATAGTATGAAGTTAATATCAAGATCCTAGATTTAGAGCAAGAAGGTATCTTAAAGTTCAGCAAATCCAACTTTTGGATTTTTTACTCGAGGATCTGCATCCTAGAGGGAAGAAATTACTTGTCTCAAATTATAGAGAAATGATAGAATTGCTGAATTTTAGAATTGGATGGGACCACAGCTTCCTTGCTCACAACATTCCCAACTGATGTTGTCAGCTTGTGGAGGGTTAATTCCTGTTTCCTGAATCCCACCAGAAGCATGGTCCACAACAAGGAGCTAGCAATAGCAAATGAGAATGAGTAATCAGAAAGTTATAAAGACAAAAATGAATGTGGAATCACTAAAATCCATAGAGGAAGGGGTATCAGGAGATGAGAACAGCTAAACATATCAAATGCTGTTAAGGAACCATTCAGTCATGGAAGATGAGAAGAGGAGAAAAAAGTAATTAATTTTGGCTCTGAGGGACTGACATGGTGAAGAATAGTTTCAGTACAATGGTGGA
>CM053594.1:104412357-104433343 GCA_028646575.1 Pseudocheirus occidentalis
GGCACCTCTCCTTTTCTTATTACAATGCAAGCTCCTTAAAATAAGGCACTGTCTTATTTTCTTATTTCTGTATCCCTAGTGCTTAGGAATAACTTAATAATTCTTTATCCTTATCTATCTGTATAAATGGTGTCTCCCTAAAAGAATATAATCTTCTTGAAGGCAGGGACTATTTTCATCATTGATTTTTATCCATAGCATGTAAGGGTTTCTGGAATATACTGCTTGGTAAGTGCCTTTTTAAAAATGAATTGGTAGACATATTCCTCTGAGACTAAACTGAAGGAGGAATGTAATGAGATGTTATTGTGCTCTAAGAACTAAGGAAATAGATGATTTTGTAAAGACATGGAAAGAATTATGTGAACTAATGAAGAGTGAAGTAAGCAAACCAAAAGACTGGCTTATTTTAGAATAGCAAAATTATAAAAATAAAACATTTTGAAGACTTTCATAAATTGATGAAGAATGAAATGAGCAGAAGCAATAAGACAATTTATACAATAACAACACTGTTAAAACAAGCAACTTTGAAAGTTATAAGAGAATGGATTTCTATAATAATAATGATAATAATGATAAATACAATGACCATTCATGATTCAGAGAACTGATAATGAAATTATTTCTCACAGAGAGATGATAAATTTAGGGTACAGAATTATATACAAATAAATATACACATAAATTAGATAGATAGACAGACAGACAGGGAGACATTATTGTGTACAGTATTGGGGAAGTTTGTTTGATTTAAAATACATATTAAATACAGAAAAGCTGTTTTCTCCCCAATGGAGTAGGCATGGGGAGGAGAGAAAACTAGATTTCTTTAATTTTCTTAATGGAAAAGTAGGGTGTACTACAGATGTAAAATGCTGCATAAAATTTCAGATGAGTTCTCATAATGTTAGTTTCACTTATTTTTTTAGTATCAGATAAAGTGGAGAGAAAGAGACAATAAGAGAGAGACAAACAGAAAGGGACAGAGAAGTGGGAGAACTGAAAGAGTTTGGTTTAGAGAGATGAGAGAAACTTGAAAGGTTGATGCTTAAACACATACCACTTGAAGGCACTGATGAATTCAATGTTATATGGGAACAAAATGATATCCAAAATGACCAGTGAAGTTAGCCAAAACTAAGGCACATCCCAAAATAACTGCCCTGTCAATTCATCAAATTCTAGCTAATTAAGTACTGGGCATAGAACATATCAAAGAGAGGAAAAACTTCTCAACCAGAACCAGATGGAGGCTAGGAAACAGCAACAAACTTGATTATCAGAATGGAGGGATTGGCTCACTAAGAAAAACTAGGAACATTAAATATGAACAATTTTCAAGAGTTGTGACTCAAGACACAATAATAGCCTACAAATATTTTGCAAGTGTAAACATGAATGGGCAGGGGACGAATTTAATTAGAAGTAAAAACAATCAATTTATGGAAATGGAAATTCAGGGCAAGTTTCAGGGAAAGCATCTTCATCATGGGAACACATATCATAATCTCGGGGGAACCAAGGCAAGTTCTGTCACTTGTGACATTTAAAAATAGACTGTGGAACACACGAGGGGTTTTTTTAGTGAGGAATAATCCTTGGTTGTAAAGGGGAGGAAATTATGCCAATTAAGGCCTTGGACAACTTCAAATTTCTGTGAACCCCTTGTGTAAGATATTCGCAAAGGAGAGAAAAACTTAGTTTTTCAGATCTTATCCCAAACGCCCACATGTGGCAAAGTTCAATGAAACAATCTCCTATGGAATGGGGGTGGGTTGGGGAGGAGTAAGTGAAGTCTAAAATGAGAAGACTTAAACTTTCTTTGTTTAGGTTTTCAGTGACTTAGACCCCAAAATCTTCCTATCTTTGAAATGAACCAGTTCCCGTGGAAGGTGACAAAAATCACCATTAAGGACTTTTTAAAAAATTCCATCTAGAGCATAAGACCTCAACAAAGTACTTTCATTAGTCTGAAAGAGATTAGGTATGACTCCAACTGAATGAGACCAATTCTCCTTGTAAGCCTTGTGAAAAAAATAATTTTATATCCTTTCTATTTTGCCTTAGACAATGAAAATGTATGAGGGAAGCTTCATATGAAATCCCATCATGCTGCTTACCAGATCCTAAACAACTCTATAATTCATAGGAGATTCTTTTCAGTAGCATGAGGTAATAACTTTATATGATTGTCAGGATTAAGTATAATACTAACTATGATAAAGATGATGATAATAATGGTGACGATGATTTTTTATTGGTGGTAGAAGTGATAAAAACATGCATAGAGCACTATAAGTTTTGTAAAACACTTCACATAATTAATAATGTAATTATGTATAATAAAATATAATTAATGATATAATATAGTAATTATTATTATGTAACACTTTTAAGGTTTGCAATGCACTTTACAAATATCATCTCATTTCATCTTTACAATCACCCTGGTATGTAGATGCTATAATTGACCTCATTGTACAGACAAAGAAACTGAGGCAAACCAAAGTTAAGTGATTTGCCCAGAGTCACACAGCTATGTTCATAAGGCTGCTTTTAACTCAGGTCTTCCTGATTCCAGGGCTATATACTATCTACTGTGTCACCTGATGTGTTCCTCACAACAAATTTTTAAGTATAGATAAATAGAGATAGAGATACACAAGTATAATAATACAAATATTAATCCCATCTTAGAGATGAGAAAACAATGTTAAGTGACTCATCTAGGATCGTATAGGTAAAAGCATCTTGGATGGTGTGCACACCCAAGTCTTCCTGATTCCAAGCCAAATATTCAAGGTAGTAAACCATAATTGATTCAATTACAGATGTAGAATCTAGTCCATGGTCTCTTAGAATTGGATGAAAATGGATTTCTCAAAAAAATCTTTGTAACATGTAGTCAAATGCCTATTTAGATGCTATATTCTTTAACCACAATGTCTCCCCTTAACCTATACACATCTGTTAGGTTAAAAATGTTCTTTACATTTAATTATTTTAAAATATATATGGTTTTATTCCAGCAGACTTAAAGGGATTGATCGTTTTGGTCTTGAGTAAATGATGTCAAACATATATACCATATTGTGTGTGTATGTAATGTTTCTTCAAAAAGCTAATAATTTGTGCTGCTGCTAATATTACTTTATTGTAAACTGAACAATTCTAACATAATGTATATAAAGGCAACACAATATATAGCAATTCATTTCTTTTAAACATCTCTTATGAGATATGTTCCTGGGGAAAGAGTACATAAAAATTGAATCATATTTGGAATAATCTTAGGGAACTCATTATTCCTTTTAAAGAATAGATGTATGTATGTATGTATGTATGTATGGATGGATGGATGGATGGATGGATGGATAGGAATATACATTTAGGATATTCAGAACAGGGCCTTGATATATTTAAATTTTAGTTTGTTTTTAAATTCTAGTCATCAACATCTTTATGCCACTTAAAATGCCGCCTTCTTATGAAGCAAATAACTTGAGTGAAAACAAAGAATAAAAGAGAGAAAAGTGAAGAAAAATGCATTGCTTATCCCACCCACTTAATGGTGGTGCAGTGGATAGAGGGATATAGTGCAAGATCCTAAATTCAAATCCAACTATTAGGAATTCACCAGCTGTATAACATTAGACAAGTTATTTAATTTTGTCTGCTTCAGTTTCCTCATTTATAAAAAGGGGGGGGTAATTTTTTCACTTACCTCCCAGGGCTGTTGTAAGATAATATTTATACAGTACCTTAAACTTTAAAATGGTAGCCATTTTAAACTATAGTTTTCTTTTTAGGTAAATATCAGCATGATTTAATTGATCAATCTCAATCAAGGTCCTGTACGCCTACTTAAATCAGTTAAAGTCATCAAATGAGAGTGTTGGTCATACCTTAAAGAATTTGTCTAAAAGGAGGTCATAACTCAGAACCAAGGACAGAGATGCAGAGAATACACTGTACATGTGGCTTTATAGCACACTGTGTTCTGAGGAACAAAGATAAGAAGGAAGGAAAGAAAGCAAGTATTTACTAAGCGCTTCTAAATATGAGGCACTACTCATAAGCAAAAAGAAAGACAATCCCTGCCCTAAAGTGGGGGGGAGAAAACACATAGAAAGAACTAAAATCATGATGAGCATAAAGAGGGTAAACTAAGTCAGGCCAAACTGTGGCAATGATGGAACATAATGAGGTTCATCAACCCTATAGGGATCTCACACAAAAGAGTCAGTCCAAGACTCAGTCTTCCCTTCTCAGTGCCCATGGTGACTGCCACTGATAATGACCAACCATTTCCTCCTATGTGTACCTCTTTCCTCTTTGTTTTGTAATATTGCTATCATAATAATCTTTTCTTTAAAGCTAGAGGATGATATAATGATCTCTAATGTAGACCTAGTTGATGGTAAACTCTTTCCTGGAAACACTTGGTTAATTAAATAGATTATATTATAATGTTTGTAGATAGATATATTCATGGGGGAAGTTGAGGAAATTTGTCAACATCTGAAAGAAATCTTTTTTACTGCCATAATCTCCCAGCAAATAGCAGAATTTCAGAATAAGAAAAGATTTCTTAGATCATCAAGCAGAACTTATAACTGAAAAATCCTCTTAAAACATAGCCAAGAAGAGTGACCCAGCCTTTGAATTATGCTCCTCAGTGAAGGGGACCTCTCTGACCCCTGAGGCAGCACATCCTACTTTTAGAAATCTCTTATTCTTAGGAAGAATTTCTTGTTCACTTTCATCAAGACTAAATTTGGTTCTTTCAACTGTTTTGTGTGCATATTCATTAGTATAGACATATGAATATGTGGATCAGGTACATAGAAGCATATACAAACATGCATATAAGCATGTATGCACATGCATACAAATATATATGCATGTGCACATGGTATATGTGGACTTTTTGTTTTGCTGTTGACCTCTGTGGAGCATATTCCTAGCAATGGAACTCTTGGATACAAGAATATGGACATTTTACTCACGTTCTATGAATAATTGCATATATCATATAATACACATATACAAATATGTATCATACATCTATATTTATGTGTTGTTCAGAGTATTTTATACATATATAAACACACATCTATGTATATGTGTGTATATATGTATACATACACATATAATATAATATTGGCCATAGTATCATGTGTGTATATGTGTGTGTGTGTATGTACAGGAAGAGAGAGGGAGACAGAGACAGAGAGACAGAGAGAGAGAGAGAGAGAGAGAGAGAGAGAGAGAGAGGGAGAGAGAGAATCCCGAATATGATATACCATTGGATGGGCAATGGATGAATCTATATGTATGTATAACAGCATGCATGCTTCTTATTTGCTTTCCATGATGGTAAGAACAATTGACCAATTACCATTTTCATTGACAGTCTATTAATGTGTCCACCAATATGTACACATGTATTGCCTATCCAATGGCATATCAGACTTTGGATAATAGGCATTCTTTTTCCACTTTTTCTTTTTTTTTGAGTTTTTGTGGATCTTATCTGGGAGGTTCTGCAATGCCTTTTCCTTGATGCACCCATCAACACTGTCGTCCACAAACAACATCATCCAGGGTACGTCACCCCAATCTCTCTTTTATATATATTTTGCTTCATATAACAGGGAATTTCTCTCTTTCTCTCTCTTCTTCCTCCTTGAAAATTATCTCTTATGGCAAATAATTTTTAAAATGGGTATTGGAATACTTCAACAATGCTGGGAAACATATTAGGAAAGTCTGACATTATATGTAGTTCTGTATTCATAGTCTTTTGTTTCTGAAAAGAAAAGAGAAAAAGGTTTCTTTTCATATCTCTTTTTTGGGCCCAGTCCTGATCAGTATAATTTCACAGACTTTGATTTCAACTGTTTTGGTGTTACTGTTCTTTACGTTTGTATTATTGTAGTCATTGTGTTCATATTTTTCCTGACACTAGCTTACTTCCCTATTATACCAGTTCGTATGTTATTCACATGTTTGTCTGCCTTCATCATATTCATTGTTTCCTACAGTGCAGTTATATTCCACTGCATTCATAAAATACAATTTATTTAAACACTCCTCAACAACTGGAATCTACTTTGTCCTTTGCTACTATTAAAAAAATGAGGACTTTCTTCTGGTCATTGATCTCTTTGGAGTATATTCTTAGCAACACAACTTATGAGCAAAGGGTATGGACATTCTAAGTACTTTCTCCAAATTGCTTTCCATGATGGTCAAGCCAATCAATATTTCCATCAACAGTGTATTAGTGTATCCTTCTTTCTATATGCTCCCTCCATTGACTTGTCACATAGTAAGTTATCTTTGCCAATGCGTTGGATGCGAAGTAAACCTCAAAGTTGTTTTGCGTCTCTATTATTAATTATATTGCTCATTCTTTCATATAGCTGTTAATGGTTTGCAATTCTTTTTTTGAGAACCATTTTTATCCATATTCTTTGACCATTTATCTTTTGGGGAATGGCTTTTACTATTATAACATTTCTCTTGGTTGCCCAAGAGTTAGATATCAAACCCTTATTAGAAATATTTGGTTCAAAAATTTATTTCCCATGAATCTACTTCCTTTTCATTCTACTTGCACCAATATTGTGAAAAAATTTTCATTTCACATAATCTAAATTACTTTTCTTTTTGTAATCATCTAAGTCCCTTGTTTGTTTTTTAAAGATTTAATTCCTATCCATAATTTCAAAGATGTCTAATCCAATTCTCTCCATTGTTTTTACGGTATGACCTTTATTATTCAGTTTATAGATGGATCATAGATTTAGAGCTGAAAGAAGTCTTAATGATGATTGAGGCCAGCACCCTTATTTTACAAATGAAGAAACTGAAGCCCAGAGAAGTTGAGACTTGTCCAAGGTCTCACACCTACCCACTAATTGAATAAAATAGGATTTGAACTAATATCTTCATAATTTCAGGTATATCACTCTATCTGCTATACCAACCTGCCTCCCACCATATAAATATTTTGAGTTTATTATGGCGTGTGGTATATGATGGAGGTCTAAACCTGATATCCGACAAATAGCTTTCTAGTTTTCCAGAAATTCCTGTCAAAATAAAGAAGTATTTTCTTGGTAATTTATGATTTGGGGTTTATTGAACACTGGGTTATTGAATTCAGTTAGTTCTGATTTCTCTTTGTCTAGTCTGTTCTCTTTATCTACTTTCTTATTTTTAGCTGATACTATTTTTTTAATGATTTGTTGTTGTTGAGTCATTTTAAATTGTGTATGATTTGTTGTGACCACTTTGGTGGTTTTCTTGACAAAGATACTGGAACTGTTTGCCCTCCAGTTAATTTGACAGATGAGGAAACTGAGGCAAACAGAGTTAAGTGACTTTCCCAGGGTCACATAGCTAGTAAACGTTTGAAGCTAGATTTGAGCCCATGAAGACAAGTCTTCCGGACTTCAGGCCTAGCACTCCATCTACTGCACCACCTAGCTGCCCAGTTTTTAATGATTACTTTTTTTTATGAAGTTCATAATATGGAAGTACTATTCTTCTTCCATTCCTTCTTTTCTGTTTGTTATATTCTTTCCTATTCTAGATCTTTTATTCCTCCAATTAATTTCTATTGCTATTTTGTTTGGTTTTGTAAATTATTTGTAAAATAATGGTATAAAATAAATATGTAAGTTAATTTAGGCAGCAATATCATTGTTAGTATACTGGCAATGCCCAGCTGAGAGTATTGACTCTGGTTATTTAAGGGTCTTTTTCTATTTCTTTAAGGAACATTTTGTAATCTTATCTATATGGACACTAAGTAAACTTTGATAGGTTAACTACTAAGCATATTAAGAACTTCGTAGTTATTTTTCATGAGATTTTCCTTTCTATTATTCTTTAGTAATTAGAACTACAACTAAGCTTAGGGGGCCAGAGGAATTTAACATATTTCTCTCCATTAAGGGAGCTCTTACTGGACCCACATATATCTTGACTGAGTTCAGTCACAGGGGAAACAGAACTCTGATGAAAAGGATTAGGTTTGTCTTTCATACTTTTTCCTCTTTTACACTACCCCCCCTCCAGTTCCTTAGACAAAATGATTTAAAACTTAGATTTGGCTCCTGTCTCCCCAAAGAGGGAACTAGAAAAATTCTTAATGTATAATATGCATCAAATATGAGACAGCTATTTATTTACTGTTTAAAACACACAAGACCCATAAGTCTGAATTAACAGACATAAAACAGGATGCAATAACTTATAACAACTGTTATACTCTCCCAGGAAGTTAAGACTTAAAATCATCAACACATAAAGCATCCAGAACTACTAAATAGGAATTTTAAAATTTCACCTCAGCTCTGCACTATCCAAACAATTCCTTCTAAATTCATGTCTTATGGTAAAACAGGGCAGGGGTTGAGCTCTTCCCCAGATCTGTGGTATCCTCCCTAATGCAGAAAATCCCCTGTCACTGGTAAGCTCTGATCAATGGACCCAGGATCCCTGAACTTTGGCTCACAGAGTTGCTCTTAAGCTTATAAATGTCCATCTCAAGATCAATGTTTAGTCATCTGTGTTTAAGGAATGAAATTATAGGAGAAGAAGCAGCCAGAGGTCCAGGCTCAATGAAGTTCACCTGGTTGTTCTTCCTTAACCTGAAATCTAGATGTCTCTGGGATTGGGGACATCTACACTCTTTTGTCAAGAGTCTCAAAAGTTACTAGTGATTAAGGGAAAAAGAGAAAATGAATGGATTTCACCTCTATTTAAATATCTACTGAGTCAAAAGCTCAGTTTTATTTTATCATTCCCCAAGAATCTGTATACTGAATCAGTATGCATGATCAGCCAGAAGCAGACAGGGCAACTCTGAGCATGACCTGCTAAAACTGCTTTCAATATTTCATTGTTGAAATACAGAAATGCATTGATTTTTGTGGGGTTTTTTATGTTCTGACACTTTATTGAAGCTGTTGATTGCTTCTTAATTAATTACGTGTCTTTCCTATCTATTCTGAAATGTTAACTTCTGATTCACGAATTCTAAAATCTTTCTGTATATCATGGAGTTCAACCTTTTGAAGCACCAGTTTTGAGTTCCCTCTTCCAATTACTTTCTATGGTCTTGCTTTTCCTAATCTTGCCCCATCATACATTTTTTTTATTCTATAGAGCCTGATTCTTAGTTTTTAATTTTTTTTTTGCTTTTTTTTTTGGAGGGCAGTTGGGTTTAAGTGACTTGCCCAAGGTCACACGGCTAGTTTTTGTGTTAAGTGTCTGAGGCCGGATTTGAACTCAGGTACTCCTGACTCCAGGGCCGGTGCTCTATTCACTGTGCCACCTAACCGCCCCGAGCCTGATTCTTAGAAGTATCAGTGTCTGAAGTAAGCAAAGTTGAACAAAAGAACAGCCGCATGGCAATAATTACTTTGTTATCCAAAATTACTATGCATGGTACAGTACCACCTTCTTTCTCCATGATCCCAGAGACTATACCATCTTGGCTCAGATTTCATATGCCCCCCACTATTCTGGGTGTTAATTACTCCTAGTAGCTCAAACATGTCCAGCCACAAACATTCCCTCAAGGAAGGTGGCTTCATAATACACCAACTTCCCCCAATTAAACATATCATAAATTTCTGATAGAGTAACTATGTAATGCAGGGGATAGAACACTGGACCTGCAATCAGGAAGACTCATTTTCTTGATTGCAAATCTGGCTTCAGACACTTACTAGCAAGTCACTTAACCCTGTTTGCCTCATTTTTCCTCACCTATAAAATGAGCTGCAGAAGGAAATGGCAAACCACTCTAGTATCTTTGCTAAGAAATACCCAAGTGCGGTCACAAAGAGTTGGAGATGGCTAAAACAACTGTCCAACAAGAACAAGACTTCTAATACCCTTTCACTATAGACATATACATCTTCTACCAAGGAAGTGTTCTCCAGTGTGGTCCTCTCCACCCTGTTAGGGTCATATCAACTTGCTTAGTCCCCTAGTTTCAAGTCTTTCCTTTTTCCATGTATCACATACTGTTCTAACACTGTCTTTTGTTGGAGGTGGTACAGGTTACAGAAAACACCATGCCTTTTCCATACACACTGTAGACTTATTATGGGTACATCACTTATTCACCTGTTTCACCCAGACTTTCCATTTATATGCCCTTCCACTCTGATATTTTGTACCACAAAATAATGCTGATTCACTCACAGAGGAGTCATGGAATTTATTATATAATGTTTCAATTCTGTCTTCTATATCATTTCTGTTTAAGTTTGTCTTACAACCTTAACTCTTCTTTTTCATCCGTTGATGATCTGTCTTTGTTCTTTATTTTTTCTTTTTAACCTCATGGGTTAATTTTTCTTTTTCTAAAAATACAATCTATACATATGGGGCAATTGTTTTAGTTAACTGTTCTTTTTCTTAGTTATACATATTTGTCTTTCTTGTGCTGCTCTTGTTTTAGGTATTTTTAAGTGGAACATTCTGTTCACTTTTTCATATAATGGCTAATACTTTTCAAAAGTAATTAAATGACTTGTTAAAATAAATGTTTATATTTTTGTCATTGAAGATTAGGGATAGATTTGCAGAGTATATCAGTGTCTTGATAAGCTCTTCTGTTTTTGGGAATAGACTATTCCATTCCCACCCATGGTTTCTAGGGTTGAGGAATAATCTTATATTATTTAAATTTCTTTTCCTTTATAGTTGAAGGTTCTTCTGAATGCTTATATATTTCTTCTTGGTCATCATATAAATTCTTAAATTTAAATGCTGTCATAGGATTTGCAACACTTTTATTTTTCTTTCTGGAAGCCATCTATAGAGTTTTTTATTTGACAACATGCTTGTATTCAGAAATTCTAGATTACTTTCTTGTATTATTTTCTATGGTATTAAGATTTTATTTTAATTTGCTATGTTATCTGCAAGATCTAGATCCTTAATTTGTCTTTGAAAATCCTATTTTCAAGATCAATTGCTTTGGCTTATATGGCTGTATCAGCAAGCACCCTAGCATACCCAGGGCAGCTGCTAGCACAGGTTCTTAGATCTGCTTTACTAAAGGAAAGCAACTCAAAATGGATTAACAATCTTTCTTTAATCAAGCAAACATATCATTTATCTAGTTCAGGGGAGAAAGTCAGCACCCTGAACTCCAGAGAATACAAACCCAAGTTACAAGCACAAGTTACAAACAGACCAAGAAACAGATCAGCAGATGGGCTTCCAACCATCTGACCATCACATCCATGACCTATTCAAGTTACTAGAGAGGGAAGCATCAGCATCTGGGCTTTACAAAGCTGGGGGGCTCAACGGTTTCCCAGAGTCTCATCTGGTCAAATCACACAACTCTTCTCAAACTGAGCCCCAAAGCAAAGCTTCACATCAGGGCATATATATAGATTTCTCCTCAGTCAGCCCTCTTGACCCACTGTCCAATTACAAAGTAACAAGGTGTTGCCATGCCCAAAAAGCAAGCCTCTCGCCACCAGCTCCATGTGACCACCAAATCAGGGAACATTCTTGGAGCCACTTAAGCAAAGAGGGTAGGGGCAGGAAAGAGCTTCAGATTCCCATTACAATGGCTTTGTGTTTTCTTTTAATGTTTTATTTGGTTTTACTAGATATTTTTTTACTTCTATATTTTCATATATAAAATCTGTTCATCTCTCAGTTCTCAGTTTCTTGCTGCTTCTCCATCCATATCACCACCACCCATATTCCAAGGTTTTGTTCTGGACCTTCTCTTCATCTCACTTAGTGATCTCAGCAGATTTCAAGGGTTAGGAACACAGCCAGAATACAGAAGAAGGCCTCCCTCTGGATACACACCTTCTGTTACGCTATTCTCTCTATATTAATTTCAATTCTAGATTCCATTGTATAGGTACTATAGCATGGTACAGTATTTATGGCTATAGGCACTATAACAAATCTTCAGGTGTTTATGTATGCTATATTTGGTTTTATAGCTTTTTGATTTCATTTTTTTAGACATTCTGAATTGGCTGTTTCACAGATATCTCAAATTTATCATCTTATAAACAGAATTAATTCTCTTTCTCTTAAACCTACTCTTCCAAAGTTCTGTATTTCTATTGATGGCAGCAGTCTCCTAGGTTCACAGCCTTAGTGTTGTCCATGGTAGCTCCTCCATGTGTCCTCCTCTCTCCCTACTCATATGTACACAATCCTGTTACAGACCTTTGTCATCTCTTACCTGGATGATTGAAATAATCTTCTAATTAGCCTCCTTCCCTACAGTCTCTGTCTTCTCTAATCTATCTTCCATGTAGCTATTAAAATTATTTTACTAAGGCACAAGTCTGACCATGTTACTCTCACACCTAATAAATTCCATTGGTTCTTTATAGCCTCTAGGATAAAATATGACCTCCTTTGTTTCACATATAAAGCCCTTTGCAATCTGACTTCAACTTACCTTTCCAGCCTTACTTTATTTTATTCTTTTTCACATACCTGATGGGCCAGACAAACTGGCCTTCTCTTTGTTAGTCACCCAGGAACAATGCATCTCTCATTTCTATGTCTTTTACTATCTGTCCCACATGACAGGAACACACTCCCTCCTCACTTCACCATAGGATTTCATTGGTGATTTCCTTATGTCCTTTAATATTCAGCCAAAAGAAAATTATATTTTACTTGTAGCCTTTCCTAATCTTCTCAAACCCTGGTACCTTCCCTTCCCAAATTAAATTGTATGTATTATGTATGTATGTATGTATGTATGTATGTGCATATATATGTATGCTGTATATACTTATGTAGTAAAAAAATTGCTGGGCCAAAATTATATGGCTCCTTCTCTCCCTTAGGGGCCTAACATAAATATCAATGTAAAACAAGGACTGACTTTAGTCCTGGGAGAGCTTAGCCTCTAAAGGGAGAAGTAATACTTTCTGTGTTGCCTCTCACTTTTTATATTCCACTGTCAGAGTCCTTAACAAAATAACTTGAATTTTAGTTTTCATTCAACTTTTGGGTTTCACCAAAAGAGATTTTAAAAGGGGGCCCTTATATAAAGGTGATAAATGCACAAAGTAGATGAAATATAGTATAGTCACTTATTTCATCCACCACACAAGAAACATTAGATAGAATACTGGACTTGGAATCAAGAAGAGTTACATTTAAATTCTACCTCAAGACACTAGCCATGTGACCTTAGCAAAATCCCTTGACTTCATTATCCCTCAATTTCCTTATCTTTAAAATTTGAGAAGGCTTTGAAATTGATGTATTCCAATATTTTTCCTTCTAAGATTACCCACTTAAAATCTGTGATCTTAAGAACCTTTAGTGAGCACTTACAAAGACTTAAAATGTGAAAGGGTAACATATAAATCCTACAATATTCTCCTTGGAAGTTGATAAATAAACATTAAAACATAAAGCGTTTTGTGGGATTGATGAACAGACATTTCATCTTCTCAGTTTTGAACTATCCAAACAGCTTTCTCAAGATCCATATTCACGGGTAAGTCAGGCTATGCATCCTTCGGCCTATGGTCATCTCCTCGAGATGGGTAGAGTTGCAAGTAATTCTTCTTGCTGCATTTCAGCTTTAGTCAAAGGATAAGAACTCCAAAATTCTGAGTATAGCTAGTCCCAAAGAAGCCTATCTCTCATGATATGTTCAATCACACGTGATCATGGAAAGAATCACAAAATGTAAGAGCCAACCAGAGACTTGAGATCTTATCCAATCTCAGACTTACCAAGGCAGTAGCACATGCTCTTGCTTCTAAGTGTGAGAAGCCATCATAGTTACTGGGGAGAAGAAAAGGAAATTTTTCTCCCTTTGCCTGAGAAGTATAAAGGAGCAACACATAGTGTGTCATGCTTTAGCTTTGGAAGAAAAGGGGTAGGGGAGTAAGAGTAGAAGTTGTCTTTCCATTCAAAAGATTCTGAGTGAGCTGCTTTATTTCTCTTTGACTCACCCCCTACACACCATCATGAGAAGGACATATAAGGACTAAACAAAAGACTCTGGCTGAGTGTGTCCTTTAGCAAAGGGAATACCATTTCTTAATTGTCTTCATCTCACCACCCATCTCCATCCCCACCAAAAAACATAAGCTCTAGGAGGATTACCTCTATTATTCTTATTTAAGTACAAGTCGTTTCCACCAATAGACTATAGCTTCAGTACAGAGAGTATTATACAGGGAGTATATTATCATTGTAATCCTTAGAAGAAAAGACATCTCTTATTTAATATCTATGAACTTTACTTTATCTTCCCCCTTAAATATTTTTTTTCAGTTAACAAGCATTTATTTTTCCCCTTTCTGCCAATCCGTGTTAGAAAAACATAGAAAAATAAAACTTGTGTATCAAATTTTCAGAGTAATAACAAAACAAATCCCTACCTTAGCCCTTTTTTTTAAAGTTACTATGTGCCTCATTCTGCATATTGAGTCCCTCATTTCTTATCTGGAGTTGGTGATTTTGGGTAACATTTTTCTTTGCTACTCTGGAATCACAGTTGGTCATTGTGTTCATTGGAGATCTTAAGTCTTTCTAACTTTTTAGTTTTCACAAGACCACTGTGGAATAAATTGTTCTCCTGGTTCTTTTCGCTTTTACTCCGTTCTGCCTGGCACCAGTCAAATAGTTTCTGATAGTGTACATATTTTAAAGAAGAAAATAAATTGGAACATTTCTTGGGAATAACACTCAATAAATACTTATTGAATGACTAAGAATGAGTAAAAAGGTAGGCCAGCTTCTACAACTGCTGTAAGTTCTTTAATCAGAGAATTATTCCAAATGGTTTCCAAATAAGTAATATACATAACGCTCCAACTTAATTCCACCTTAAATAAATTCTCAGTTAAATAAAAGACAGGATACTGTCAGAATATTGGTAAAAATCCTAACTCTTCCTCCCAGCAACATATGTTCTGTCAAGCTGAATGTGATACCCATGTCCTGGGGTTGAGGCTAGGATTATCTTGCCAAAGGGTATCTCAAAATAAGTCTTACAACTATAAAAAACAGCTTGAAGAACCCATGCCAGGAGCTATATTATAAATAAAAATGCACCAGGAACTTAGTGTCAGAAGTGACTAACAAACGTAACATAAACCAAAAGGACAAGCCAGCCTTTTTTTTCAAAATGCAAAAGGTCATCAGTCAGATTAATCAGGGCTGTCTCTAGGCCTTGAGATAGTCTGTACCCAGGCTCCATGTTATTGTAAAACCTGATACAAGCTAAAGATTCACTGACTCCAGGTTTTCATTACACATCCATAAAAAATGATGGTTAGACACCAGCTTGCCCAAAGACAAGGTATTCATATCAGGCGGTATTTTTTTTTAAGAACAGGCAGTGATAAGCATGTGAAGACAAAGTCAGGGTGATGGTGTACTAAATGGCATGATATAAATTTGAAACTTCAAACTTACTTCATACAAAATATCTCCAAGATTAAAAACGAAAAATCAGCCTATGTCAGAGTTATTTGTTTAGAGGAACAATCAATGAGTTTGTAAAATAGGGGAGGGCCAAACTGGATTTCTCCATAATGAAATTTATTAGCACTATTTCCTAGTCTGTAACAGTACACTGCCAAATCAGGATTCCAATTTCACAGAAAGGAAATAAAGCAATTATTCAAATAGCCACTTGTGTACCCAGCCAGAGAATCAACAATTTATGTTGAGCAAAGAGTAAAGAATGTTGCTTTGATTGATTTTTCTCTCTGTGTAATTTATCTTGAGTTGATGGGGATGTTGTGGTAAAGTCATAAAAATCATTTAGATTTAGTATCATTCTTGAGACAAGTGTTTGTATTTATTATAGACATTATTTGGATTATAAAATTATTTGAATTTGTATCTGGGCTCATGTTTAGTATATATTCACCAAAACGAAAATAGAAAAAGTATTAATGAACTGCACATGCAATTTAGAATTCAGGGGAAAAAAAGCAATAACAGATATATCCAAAATAACTGCAGAAGAGGAAATCTTGATACTTAGAGGAGAAATAAAATGAAACAGAAAAAGACAATATATTCCTAACTAATTTGAGTAATAAATATATTTCTGCAACAAAAGAATGCAAATATAATTATGTTTTCAAAGTATTTCAAAATATATCCAACTAGATTGACAAGTTTCTGTGTTAGATTGAAAAGAGGAATGATTAATGATGAATCCTATTTAGAGAAATCCATAAGATGAGTCTGATTTAATATAATTTTTGTGTTCTGTATCAATCAACCAAGCACACATTGTGTGCTTATGTGCCTGCTGCTAGAGATAGAAGTACAAAGAGTGAAACAATCCCAGTTCACAAGGAGAAATGGATAATAAGCATGCAATTGCCTTTCAAGACAGATCTAATTTTCATTATAAGCTAACCCTGATGGCTCTGATCAGCATATTTAGTAAAATAACATGCCATAGGTTTTGCTGTCAAAGACATTATAAGTGGTTTTATATCATTCATATATGTATCCTATGGGCAAAAATGTCTTATACGGAAGGTCATAACTATGAATTAATCTGATGAGTATTTTCTCTTGCTGTGACAAAAGTAACATTTGTATACTTTCTGTACAAACTGGGCACTGTTTCTTTGCATCAGGTCACGCTTCTAGGAACTCAGTCCAAATTCTCAGCCCGTTCCTTGGGGAAAATGAGCCTGCCTGAGATCAATATATTACCTAGGTTTTATAGCTAAGACAATAAATGCTTCTTTTTGATTTACCCCAGAATGCTTTCCAAATAAAGTCCAGTTTGGGATTGTTGTTTTTTCCTCTTTTTCCATGCGATGAAAAGACTCAAAGAATGCCTGCTATTTTATTTCTCTTAATCAAGATTCTGTGTGTTTTTCCAATTTAATATTGTTTTTAATCATTCCAAATGAACCATGCATTGCATTTTAAATAGAATCAACTAAAAAGAAATTTTAGCACAGTAAAACATTTCAAAAACATTATTTGAGAGTGACAAGTTTACTTTGATTGAAAGGTCCTAATTACATTATACAATCTTATCAGGATTTTTGGCCTACTAAGGGAGGTGGGGAGAGAAGGAGAGAATATTTGATGAAGTAAAAATATCTTCTTTCTTAATATGGATCAAGTGTTCTTGGGATTTTTATTTTCCTTTCAAAAATGACCAGCACCACTTTCCAAATGTCAACAAGAAGGACATCCTTATTATGGGACTATGTTAAACTGTTGCGGAGGGGATAGTTTACATGGCCTATTTTGAGATGGTAAAGGGAAAATATGACTGAGAATAGGCACCATTTTAATTGTTTACAGAGATTTAACTCAAGTAATTTACTTAAGGAAAAAGGGTTGGCAGAGCATCTCCTGGAAAGCCTCATGACTAATAATTCCTATGCCAGAAATTTTATTTCTGACCATTTACAAAAACTGTAAAAGAGTTGTGTGAATATGTGTGTTTTGTCTTCTCTTAAGTCAATTTCTTTCCTGCTCAATGAGTTCTGCAGATGTGCCCTGGGGATCTGGGTACTTCCTTATCTGATGATGCCTGAAATCAGATAATTAGCAGACACACAGTTCAGTTTTTGTACATAATAACACGAGACAATGTCAATATTGTTTTTCAGAAATTCCTCTTTTACTACACAGGTTGAAAATGCACACGTGTTAAACAGCTAGTTTTCCTCCTTGCATTCACCCAGATGCTGAGTGAGTTCTGGGGGAACTATGCTAGTTTTCTGATCCAATTTATACTTGTCAATTAAATAAAACAAACTGAATGTCAAGAGATTTCAAGAAAGAGGACTTTTTTTTTGGTTGGAGTAGAAGAAAAACAGACTCTGTTGTCCTTGGTTAAGTGTAAGGTTAATTTGGATAACATGATATGAACGTGATAGAATGGTTAAAATATCATAATGTTTTTCTGGGATTTGAGAGATTTTAGCATCCAGGAAATTTTACAACCTGGGTTGCTGGGTTGATTCAAATAACTTTGCTTTTCTCTAGGTGACTCAGTGGATGGAGTATCAACACTGGAGTCAAGATATGTCAGAGTTCAAATCCAACCTTACTGTATGACCTTGGGCACATCACTTAACTTCTGTTGTGCTCAGTTTCTTCAACCATAAAATTGGGATAAAAAGCATCTGCATGACAGGACTGTTGTGAGATCAAATGAGGTATTTGTGGTGCCTGATGTCAAATAGGCACTATATAAATGCTTATTCCTTTTCCCTCTTTTTTCACCTTAAAGTTTACAAAGCATTTTATAATTATGATCTCATATGATTCTCACAACAACCCTAGGAGGTACATGTAGTAGCAAGCATCCTAGCACAGCCAGGATGGCTGCTAGCACAGGTTCTTTGATCTGCTTTTCTAAAGGAAAGCAAGTCAAAAAGGTTTAACAATATTACTTTAATCAAACAAAACATGTATCATTTACCTAGTTCAGCGGAAAAAGTCAGCACACTGAAGTTCAGAGAATACAAACAAAAGTTACAATCAGATAAAAATAGAAAGAAAATAACACAGTTCAACAGACAGGGTTTCTAGCTGTCTGACCATTACAGACATACAACTAGTCGCCAGGGAGAGAAACACCAACATCTGGGTTTTCAAAGCAGGGGGTGGGGGGACTCAACAGCTGCCCAGAGTCTCATCTGGCTAAATCATATTATTCTTCCCATGTGTGAGCCCCAAAGCAAAACCTCATATATATATATATATACACACATACATATATGTATATGTATGCATGCATGTATGTATGTATGTATGTATGTATCTTTCTCCAGGGTCAGAGAATAACACAACCCTTGTGACCACTTGACTACAAAGCAACAAAAGTTGTGCCTCCTGAAAAACAAGCCTCCCCTAAGCAAACTTCTCCTATTGAACTCTGCTCCATCCTTCAGCAAATTCTTCCCACCACAGGCTCCATGTAACCACATCCAGCCTATTAGGGGGAAGAGTATATTTTCAAATTAGGGAAGGTCCTCAAATTCATTTAGGCTTATTAAGGGGCAGGGAAGATCTTCAAATTCCCAATACCCAGAAGGTACTGTTATTATTTTCATTTTACTGTTGAGGAAGCCAAATAAAGATTAAATGATTTTTCAAGGTCACACAGCTAGTAAGTGTCTGAGGGTGGATTTGAATTCAGGTGTATACTGACTTGAGGTCAATCATTCTATCCGTTGCACCACTTAATCACTTCTTTAACTAGGGATTTTAAAATGCTAGATGACTAGGATTTTCTTTCATACTCAAATTACAGAGACTGTATAGTTGACTTTATTTTATGTTTAAGAACAATCTGTTCTTGGAGTTTATCTTCCTGGTTTAAACCTGTCTATGAGAAGAAGGCTTTTTTACACTGTGATGCAAAATACTGAGGACCGCTCTTGAATGGTGCAGGACTAACAGAGGCAGCTACAACATCTGTATGAGGCAATCCAGCTAATACTCCATTGTCAGAGGTAGCTGGTAGCACAATGGATAGAGCACCTGGAGTCTGGGAGACCTAAGTTCAAATCCAGCCTCGGACACTGACTAGTTGTGTGATACTGGGCAAGTCACTTAGCCATCTGCTTTCAGTTTCTTCAATTATACAGTTGAGATAATAATTGCAACCTTGTGCTAAGGATCACATCTGAAATTGCCGTAAAGCATTCAATACATTATCTGACATATGGTAGGTAGAATATAAAGTTTCCACTCCCCCTACCACCGAGAGGGGTCTCACCCAGAAGATTTTCACCTTGTGGTGGGCTGTGCCACTGTAAAAGCATTATTGAGTCTCCCTTAGCTAAAGGAAAAATAGTTGTGTCTTTATGCAGCTCAAGGATACATATCTGCTACCTTCCATTCTTCCTTTTACCGTTCACTATTTTCATTAGAATATCTAGGTACTTTTCTTGACTGACATTTATTTGCTGTTTAACTTTGAGCAAGTTACTATATATCCCTGAATAGAGATAAAAATAGTATCTTGTTCTTATCTCAGATTCAGTGCAAGGATCCAATAAAATTATGGGTGAGAAAACATTTTGAAAATTAAATTCTGTTTAAATGTATCACTGTATGACCTTGGCATTCGTCCTGATGTAGCTGCCCCCTTTTCCCCACTGAACCAACATCCTTTAGCATTACCTAGACTCTGTGGAAGTTAATCCATTCTATTTTGGAACTCCTTCTCTGGGGTGAACCTGTATTGATTAGGACTTGGATAAATAAAAACTTATCTAACCTTTAAAAGGTAGTCAACCCTAGGACCATTCCATACCATCTGATCACTTGACCAGACTGTCTTGGCATCTGCCCTGCCACAAGTACATATAACAGCATTCTTTCAACCTCTTGCCTTGACAGTAACTAAATCCATATTATCAATGTTTTTGTGGAAGAACTGACTGCTCTAAGAATCAGTTCACAATCTCTGTTGCTCCCATGACTAAAATGCTTTCTGGCTACCAGTCCCCATGTTGCAGTTGTTGAGTCCTGTCAGACTCTTTGTGATCCCATTTGGGGTTTTCTTGACAAAGATATTGAAATGGTTTGCCATTTCCTTCTCCAGCTCATTTTACAGTTAAGAAAACTGAGGCAGATAGGGTTAAGTTAGTTGTCCAGGGTCACATAGCTAATGTGTCTGAAGCTGCATTTGAACTAAGGTTTTCCTGCCCCCATGCCTGCTGCTCTATCCACTGCACTATCTAGCTGCCCCACCAGTCCCCATAGTCAAGTCAAGTCAAGTTAAATCAACAAGCATTACTTGCCAGACACTGTGCTAAGTACTGGAAATGCAAATATGAGGAGAGAGGTAGTCTCAGCCTTCAAGAAGCTTACAATCTAAGGAAGGAAGATAACACATAAAAGATAGTTGAAGACAAGAAGATAGCCTCTAGAGAAGCAGGAGTACAGTCTGGAAAAGAATGAAGGCATAGCTACCTTGGATATC
>CM053594.1:104433843-104462012 GCA_028646575.1 Pseudocheirus occidentalis
CACATCCACAGCCTACATTCAATTGATTGTCATCCCAGTGGGGGTGGGTAACAAGGGAGGAATCGAAAGCATCTAGAATTTAAAGTTCTGCAAGACCTGCAACTAGGAATTAAGATATACAGGGGCTGGGATAGGGAGACCCTCCCTGCCCTACTAGAAAGTAAGAGAGCAGAGCAGGGGAGGGGCTTTACGGTGGGATTGCTGTTTTAGGGTTGGGGCAGGGGCAAGACGGGGAGCAAATTTGTAATTCAAAAATGTAATGAAAATGACTGATGTAAACAAGAAAACAAATTTTAAAATATTTAAAAAAAAAGAAGTTCCCTGTACCAATGAAATCACAGATCTAGGTCTTGTGTTACATTGTTGTTCAGTTGTTTCAGTCATGTCTGACTCTTCCTGACCCCATTTGGGATTTTCTTGGTGATGATACTGGAGTGATTTGTCATTTCCTTCTCCAGCTCATTTTATGGATGAGGAACTGAGGCAAACAGAGTTAAGTGACTTGCCTGGGGTCAAACAGCTAGTAAGCATCTGAGATCACATTTGAGAACTCAACAAGATGAGTTTTCCTGACTCCAGGCCCAGCTCTCTGTCTGCTGCACCACCTAGCTGCCTCCCCATCTTATATGCTTATATATAGAATGAATGAATGGGTAATGATGAATAATGGCAAAGTAACAAACAAACAAAAACAAAAATAGATAATAAACTATTGCTAAATATTTTATAAGCTCAAAAGGATTACTAACTGAAGTGTAGCTCTTTAAAAAGAAGACTTGGGAGAAAATGGAGAATAAACATTATTATTTAGCATTATATAACATAGAATCCTTTCTTATCCCTGTTTGGAAGACAAATATTATGCCTCTTACTATTATTTTTGACACAATTTGCTTTGAGAATTAATAGCATTCAAGTTTTTCATACTATCCTGAATTAGAAAAAAATAAAATCATCAATTAAATACTGTATTCAATAAAGAACTTCACTACTTCTAGCCTATTTAGTTTATATTCAATGTCTCCATTTCAACACAGAGATCATTGAAAAATACATTAACTGTTGAGTCTTGAATTGCTCCCTATTTTCACTCTATGGTAAGAATAATCATTCATAAGAATGAAAGATTGGGGGAAGCGAGGTGGTGCAATGAGTAGAGCACTGGCCCTAGAGTCAGGAAGACTGGAGTTCATAGCCAGCCTTAGACATTTGTTGCACTTACTAGCCATGTTACCTTGGGCAAGTCACTTAACCCCAAATGTACATGTCAGTACAGTTGCCATCTCTCCTCCAAAAAAATAGCATGAAAGAGAAAGAGAATTATTTCATTATAAAGATATAGAATTTTAAGCAATCCTTTGTAAATAAATTAGCCAGATAAATACTTTGGTTCTTGATGGAAATATGGAAGCAGCTATTATTCTTACAAGCACAATAATACAAACCATATGGCTTCTTTAATTAAAAGGATAAGGAAAAAGGAAAAAAAAACCATAAACAGTCCTGGATATCTAAGGCATTTTAAATTTGCAGGATTATACACAAACCACTAAGGCACAAAACCACTGAGGAAATCTAAAGTAAATGAAAATTAGTGTCATGTTTTGTATCAAATGCATTGTAGCAATCTGATATCAAATAAGTCTGTCTAATAGCTAAACAAACTCATGTCTTGGTTGCTTGGTTCTCTGCATTTTCAATGCACCTTCATAAGAACTTTCATTATTGCCATTTGTTATTGTCGTGATCAATTTTACATTGTCATTAGTAGTAGAATTACAGATAGACACTGGGCCTGTGATTTCACTGGTACAGGGAATTTCCCAGTAGGGAAACTCTATTTACCAATGCAAATATATACTATCTTTGCTACTTAGAATCACAGAGCATTTCCTAGAGGACTGAGAAGTCAAGTGACTTGCCCAGAATCACATAGTCAGTATGTGTCAGAAGTGGGACTTGAATCCATATCTTCATGGCTTAAAAACTAAAAAATCCATATCTTCATGGCTTAAAAACTTAAAAACTATTGAAGCCTTTATAAGGAAGTGTGGTATAATAAATAGGGTCAGGAGAATCTAGTTTCAAATCATAGCTCTGACATGTAGATAGCAAAGTAGAATAGTGGGGAGAGTACTAGACTTGGGAGTCAGAGAGTTAAGACCTGTCTCAGACAATATCTGTATGACCCTGGGCAGGTAATGCGACTTTTCTCAGCTTCAGTATTCTCATCTGACAAATGGGGAGAATAAGTGCATCTACCTTAAATGGTTGTTCTGAGGATCAAATGAAACAACAAATATATTTTTTGAACTATAAAGCATTGTGTAAATGTTAGCTATTGTTGTCATTATTATATACCAGCTATGTGATCCAGAGCAAGTTAGTAAACTTGCCTTAGATAACTCTTTAAAACTCAAAGTCAGAAAACTTTAGATTAGACATAAATTGATTAATTGTATTAATAGAATTACTTTACATACAAGAAGTCTCCTAAAATGATAAAATCACGGGCCCAAGGGGGGAATATGCAGCAGAGAGTTTCTTCTTATCATCTGTGATAGTTCACAGTCTTTATTTTTAAAGAGATATACAATCATATTGTGTCCAAATTTTAATTCTATTAGACTTTGAAATTCCAACAGTGACAATCTTACTTATTTTTATAATTTATTTGTTTTTGATGTTTTATGTTTCTTACAGAATATCATAGTATTATGATATCATATTCCATGAACTTACAAATATCATGGTATTCCATGAATCCATTACCGTCCACCTCACAGAGAGAATTCTTTTACAACTAACAGTATATTTAAGAGAGGAAAAAGAAGGGAAGAAAACTGATTGATACATTGAAATGGTACAGAAAATTGTTTAACCCCTAGGGGTCTCCATATATCTCTTCATTTGAATACTACTTGATCTTTATAATTTTGTTACATTTACTTTTGAATTTTTAGCATTCCGTTCTTTCCATTCAAATTGTAGGTATATTTTCTCTGCTTACTTCAGTCTACATTAGTTCATATAGTTCATTTCATGCCGCTACATATTTATTACACGTATCATTTCTTACAACACAGTAATATTCCATTATATTAATGTATCACAACTCATTTAGCCATCCTCCAATTGATGGGCATCTACTTTGTTTCCAAATTTTAGCTATCACAAAAAGTGCTACTATAACTGTATTGGAGTATATGGGGACCTTTTTCTTTTTTCTTCTAATGACTTCCTTTTGGTATAAGTTTAGTAATGGAGATTCTGGTTCAAATGGTGCAGACATTTTAGTCAATTTATTTGTGAAATTCCAAATTTCATTCCAAAATGGTTGTAGCATCTCATAGTCTCACCAACAGTGCAGTAGTGTGCTTCTCTTTCCACAACTCCAAAAATAAGCATTGACTTTTTTTTTGTCATTTTTGCTGATTTGTAGGATATGAGGTAAATGAAGCCTCTGGGTTGTTTTGATGTCCATTTCTCTTACAAGCAACTTGGAGCATTTTTTTTAACGTAGCTGTGAATACTTTGGAATGCCTTTGAGAATTGTTTCTTCATTTCCTTCGACCATTTGTCTACTGGGGAATAGTTATTAGCTATATTTTGTTGCTGTAACATTTCAGTCATGTCTAACTTTTTTACCCCATTTGGGGTTTTCTTGGCAAGGATACTGGAGTGGTTTGCCATTTCCTTCTCCAGCTAGGAAACTGAGGCAAACAGCTTTAAGTGACTTGCCCAGAGTCGGACAGCTGGTAAGTATCTGAAGACAGATTTGAACTCAGGTTTTCCTGACTCCAGAACCAGCTGTCTATCCACTGTGACACTTAGCAGGTGTGTGTGTGTGCGTGTGTGTGTATGTGTATGTGTGTGTGTATGTGTGTGTGTGTAAGGGAGACAGAGACAGCAAATATCAAGTGCTTATCAAAAAAAATTGATATGAAGTTGTTGTTTTTTTCCATTTGACCCTTTCACTTCTCACCCCAGATGCTTTAATATTCTCTGTGTAGCAGTTTTCAGATTCATGATCCCCTTTTGCCTATAAACACAGTATTTTTCCTTCAGTTGCTTTATTTTAATTTTTTTTTAGGTGTTCTACTTCCCACTGGCTCTCTTCCCATCACTCCTAATCCCCTCTTCGCGTTTGATAGTACCCCTTCCTCTCCTCCTCTTCAATGACTTCAGTTCCTTCGTTTTCAAATTTCATTTCCAAAAAATATTTCTCACACTTTCCTTATTATCCACCTTCTCTATTTACTCTAGACCCTCATTTTATGATTCACGATTCCTATAATCATCTTTTTCTCTTTTTCCTCTGTATTCTTCATACTATCAAAGCTTCCAAGGTATCTAGGATCTCCCCTCTAGACCCTTTCTATCAGTGCTTTGTAGGGCTCAGCCCATAGATGCCCTTTCTTTATTATACTTCATTTTCAGAGCAATGCCAATCATTGTGCAATGTCAAAAACAGTGACAGTAATAATAACAACTAGCATTTAGATTGCATTTACTATGTGTACAAGCTCTTTATTATTTAATGTCCATCTTTTGTCCTCATATTTTCAAGAAGGTCATCCTGTTTTGCACCTGAAGATCTATTGCTCTGTATAGCATAATACTCCATTCCCTTGTTGTTTTTCAGTGGATGTGGAATAGTCTTGGATTATTCAAATATCTTTTCTTTTGTATCTGAATGTCTTTCTTTCTCCTGATAATTTACAAAACTTGTTTCTGAATTAAAATGTTAAATTTGCTACTATGTTTCTTGGAATTTGAAGCCTTTGGGTTATTTTTTTTCCCTGGAGGAAATCTCTTAATTCTTTCAATTGGAATTTCATTTTCTATGTTTCGAAATTCTGGGCAGTTCTTTGATTTTCCTCATTATGATATTAAGGATGTTTTTGCATTGTCATCATGATTTTTTGTGAGATTTATTATACTTAGATTATCTCTGTACTTCCTGTCTTTGAGTTTGGTCTGATTATGAGCATGTTTTCTTTTAAAGTTACTTTAAAAGTTCTTTTTTTGCATCTCTTCTAGATTACTATTTGCTTTTGTTCATTTGCTTTCCAAAACTATTGCTCTCCCTCTTTTGTTTCTTTGGTGAGGAACGTCATTGTAGGCCTCAATTTTTTTTCTTCTCATTACTTTTATTGTGCAAGATTAATTCTGCACAAATAGTTCTCATTTCTCTCTTAAACCACTCAGGAGCAGTGTGTTGTGGCTTCATGTTCTCTTTAAATTCCTCAATGATTTCTATCAAATGCTGGGTCATTTTCTGTTTGTTTTTTTTTGTAGCTTTAATTCATAGATTCCTGAATAAATTTACTTAGATCTAGAGGAAATATTTCTTTTTGTTAATACTGTTTTTCCCATTGAATTATCTGTTCATGTTCAAGGTCTTTGAGTTTTTTTTTTCCTGAAATCATTAGCACTTTCAATCTTTTCCCCCTTATTTTCCTTATCGTTCCCCTCCTGACTCCTTCCTCTTTGCTTGTTGTTTCTTTGGGGGCTAGATCTCAAGGTCTATCAGACTCTTCCCATGATAGACATTTCACAGTCTACCAAGGATAGTTCTCTCCCTCAGGTGAATTCTGAGTAGTCAGAACTAGCCACAGCTGGATGCTATGCTCTTTCCCTCAAGCATTGCGGAGTACTCCATAGTTCCCCACATTCATGGTATCCTGTCCTGGAGTCTTGTCTTACTGCCTCTGTTTCAAAGTTCTCTGGCCTGGTACTGTCAGTTTAGAGCCTACTTTCCCTGGCACCAGCAAAAGCTGTTTTCCCCAGCACTGGCAGGGCCTGATTTTTCTAAAATTGGTGCTTCATAGTCTTTATCCCGTCAAGCTTTTACTTCTGATGGGCTACGGTCAAGTTCTCTATTGATGCCTGAACAGACTTCTTATTACCGGGAGCTTGAGTGTCTATGGCATTGGAAAGAGGAAGAAAGAAATGAGGTACAGTGGTGGGTTTTGATGTAAGCTGGTGTCATGTCCTTGGGTTTGCTAGTGCAGCCTTGCTCCCAATAGCAATGAGATCTTAAAGAGAGTTGCTGAGAGAGCTCAGGGTCATTAAACATCAGTTCCTGAACTTTAGGGGAACATCTTTTTTTTTTTTGCTTTCTTTTGGATTCTGGGTGTCCTAGATCATGGAAACAGCTTAAGTTGCATTTTCTTTGGCATGTAATTTCTGTTCTGAAGAAGTTTGAGAGGTCCTTGCGATTAGAGAAAATGTTTAGTTTGCCATCTTGTTGCTCATGTGATCTGGAAACTTACAAGCCATTTCATGTAAATAATATATGATGGCATATAAAAGTACAGAAGATAGATATTCAATGTGATTTCTTTGTCTTATCATGTATTAGTTTTATGCATAATGCATTTCCAGAGGGATTTGAAGGAGTCATTTTTCTTCTAAAATACTATACCAAAAAAGAAGGTTATGTATTTGGCAGACTGTAGTTATATCTGCTGATTAAATGATAGTGACTGTCTTTATTACAAATGATGTTAAGTGGGAAATCAGTTTTAGATGAACTTGATGAAAAGTAGATCTGATAAAAACCTGAATTAGTGAGGTCAGTGTGAAGGAACAATACCCCCAAGAGAACTAAATAAAAAATTTTAACTGAGTGATGGTAGAATTCATTGAATCTGCCCTAATTCATATGTGTGTGCATGTGTGTGTGAATATGTGTGTGTGTGTGTGTGTGTGTATAGTACATGGTAGGACTCTCTCTCTCTCTTTGTCTTTCTATCTCTGTCTCTCTAACCCCTTCCATCCTTTCTCGAACAAAAATGTGGTGTGAAATAATTATTATTCTCTATAATGTTGGATTGTTGGTCTTGACTACTCACTTCTGGGGGAGTCATAGGTGATCTAAATACTAACTTCTGTCATTTGGGAAAGTTAGTTTTCTCTTTTTATTTTAATGTTTTAGTTTTTAAGTTTATTCCATCCATGGCTAGTTAAACACCTCCCCATGATTAGTTATTTTGCTATTCTGTCTTTTGGGGGCTCTACATCATGCCAAACCATATGGCCAAAAAAATGAAAACTTAAATCAATCTGAATTTCTGTTGTAACAGTGCCAGCCACCTAAGCTCTTTGGCAATGTTTTCATGTTTGAGTAAATTGATATTGGGATGTTTGTAGGGATTTAGAAACAGCCTTTAAAAAGTTACAGGCCATTAGAACTGGAAAATACCTTAGGCAATCCCTGAATGAATCCTTCATTTTCCTGATGGGAGCACTAAAGCCCAAAGAGGTGAGCTAGGAAGAGACTTGAGTGTCCTCAGTCCCCTGCCTAAAATACTTCGCTCATTTCAAAGTGTAGACCAATGACAAGACCCCCTGGATACAGAACCAGAGAATCTGGTTGTGAATCCTGTTTCTGCCCACGTAAGACTGAAAGTGTAACCACCAGCAAATTACTTCCCCTCTTTTGGCCTCAGCTTTAAGGCTGAAAAATATAAGGGGTTGAACTAGAGAACTTTCAAGCTCTGAACTTATGATCCTATAACAAATGTTCTTTTAACTCTCCCCATTCAACAGTGACTTTAATTTGCTATTTATGACAACTCATATGAAATTACTATCCCCTAGGACTCTGTATTCTATGTTTCACTCCCCCTGGACTTGCTAAGATGATGGAATTAAGGTTTCAAGCTAGTACGTTAGTTACTGAATTTTAGGTAGGAGTACAAAACGGGTGAGAATGCTTGAAATCCCACATGAGAAGAACCAGGGTATTTGTGAGAATGACTGCAATACCTAGAAATACCATCAAATCCAATGGCTTCTATTTAAATAATTAAGCACCCAAAGCAGGAAAGTCAGATCATCTATCTTCCCTTGTTTACCACACACAAATCCCATGAAAAATATTGTCCTATATTTAGGAATGGATAATTCCAGTGGAAACAAAATGAAATAACCAAGAACTTTTGACTTGCAATGTTGAATAGAGATCTTGCTTCTAATTCTAGGCCTGCAATGAACCAGGGAGTTTCTATATAAGTTGTCCACAATTGTGTTACTTTAGGCCAATGGTTCTCAACCTTCCTAATGCCATGACCCTTTAATACAGTTCCTCATGTTGTGGTGACCCCCAACCATAAAATTATTTTTGTTGCTACTTCATAACTGTAATTTTGCTACTGTTATGAATATATCTGATATGCAGGATGTATTTTCATTGTTACAAACTGAACATAACCCACAGGTCAAGAACCTTTGCTTTAGGCAGTCACTTAATCTGCCTCAGCCTTGTTTCTTTATTTCTAAAATAGATAAGAGGGGCAAAGGGCTAGGTGAACTAGAAACATCTCTAGGGCATTCCTTCTAGGTCTAATGATCTACAATGTGAAATCTTCCTTTGGTTTTAATTTTGCTGGAGGAAAGTAGAGAGTGATAAAGGAGATACAGAAACTAAAGAAGAGGTTGATCTTTCTAACATGTGGCATTGCCTAATATTTAAGTTTAAAGAGTAATTATTAACACTACTAACATTAATCATAACTTATATTGTGTCTACTCTGTGCCAGGCACTATGCTAAATACTTTACAACTAGGGAGGGAGGTGCTGTTGTTATCCTCTTTTACACATGAGAAAACTAAGATAAAGAGAACTTAAGTGACATGCCCAGGGTCACACAACTAATAAGTGTCAGGTTGGATTTGAATTCTGGTCTTCCTGACTCAAAATTATGGGCTCTCTCCTTTGTACCACCTGGTTGCACCTAACTAAAATCCTCCTCTATTACTGCTAGGGCTTTTTGCTTTTGCACAGGGAGTGGTTCATCCTAGGTGTGCACTCTCTCCTTATCTTTACTTCTTAAGAACCTTACCTTCCTTCAAATGTAGTTCAAGGCTACGTCCTATGGAAAGTCCTTTGGATTTAGTTGTTGTCTCCCCTCCCTAAATTATGATATATTTACTTTACTGTCTACTTATTTGAAACCTCTGATACAAGCATTGCTGAGATCTTTTCAGGGCTGCTCACCCACCTTTGGTGTCCGGCCTGCTTCACCCAACTTTCACCTGTGGCTCCAAGAAGATGTAGCAATGGCCACACTCCAGGAAAATAATCTGGCAGATGAGCTAAACCAGGCTAAGGGTAACAGGCCTCATACCTGTTGGAAAATTAGGGGGATGTCTACCCCACGCATGTGAAGACTTTCTGTGACAGATTGGGCAGATGAGAACAATTTGTTCCAATGATCATGAAGGCAATGGAAGCAGATTCTGTGGAGTACTTAGAGCTTAGTCAGACATCAAAGATGCCAAGGTCATCCACTGCATCCCAGGCCATTACCAGTCATCCAAGCTTTTGTTTTGCCACTGGATTTCCATGACTGTGGAAGAGAGAATGAGGCTGATGGCTTTGTGCAGCTCTGCCTCACTTAAATCTAATTCATTCACAAGTCAAGACATCAGCAGTGGTGTCTTTGGTCTCCTCCGAAACCTAAGGACAGACAACATTTGTAACCCCTAGTAGAAAAGAAACTCCTTGAAAATAGATTTTGTTTTGCACTTCTGTCTTTGTATTCCTAGCCACCTAGCTTGAAGTCATCTTGCTTAATAAATGCTCCATGAATCAAATTGAATACCTTTAATCCAACTGATGGATTAATTATTGTGCAATGCTTGTACTGAACAGAAAAATGCTTAAAAATATTTTTTGGTCATGTGCCATGTACAATGCAGCGTTATGTGTTTGCTCAGTAGTAAAGATGCTCTGTGGCTCCTCTCCATACACTCACACTGAAAATCTAGTACTCTAAAAAGGACCACTTTCTGCCATCAGTGGCCTAGAGCTGGTTCTGAGGAGTTTGTGAGGAGGGCAAGAGATGTAAACATTCCCCCAAAGGCTGGGGACACGGGCTACCACTAGTCTCCAAGAGAAAGTGGGTTAAGGCTTAGAATATATGTGGCAAATGGGGAATAGCTCTTGGATATTGTCTTGATGGAGTTCTTAGTATGTTCTCCTTAGGTATTGCATAATTGGGTTTGTTTTGTTTTTTTTCTTTTTTTTAGTTTTTGGTTTTGTTTTTCTTCCTGCTGGCTATAACATTATATACAGTCTGTCCTTGGTTCCTGATGCAGGCTAATTTGCCAACCACTGCAATCTGGAAAATATTGCTAGAATCTATAAAAGTTTAAATATTCTGACCTTTTCAAGTTCACAAGATCCTCTTCCATCCAAGCTAAGAGGAGAAGGAAGGCCAAAGCAGGAACCAAAGAAATGTCCTCCCTGCCCTTATCCTCAAACAGTTCCTTCTTAGTGCTTAGACTCTAATACACTTTCCTAGTTGTCCACTTGTTCAAATTCTTCTCTTCCAGAACTGGCTTAAAATTTTATTAAGGCCCCATAAAGTATGATCAGGTTTCTTCAACCACTTGAAACAGACTTCTTGTCCCATTGTCACTCTAGTTCATTCAATGACATTCAAGGACTTTTTGCACTTAGACTGGTCTTTTATTTATTGAGCAATTTAAAAGGATTCTTACATGATTAAATACTGCTAATGGCAGCCCAGACTCTGTAATGGTAGGTATTTGACAGCCTACCATGTACATTGTATTCTACCTTAGTACAGTATGAGGCAAGCCTAGCTATGAGAAAGTCTAGTCCCCATGAGAAAGATCAAATTCCATTAGGCCAAGTGAAAAAGCACTGAATTAGAGTTAGGAGACATAGGCTCTTCTTACTGACTCTGAATCTTGGTTTCATCGTCTGAGAAATGAAAAGAATGGCCCAGATGGGTTTGAGGCAATTTTTGTGAATCTAAGGTCCATGAACTTTAAAAAATATTTTAATAATGATGTTTAAATATAATTGGTTTTCTTTTGTAACCATATATATAATTTGATTCATTTAAAATACAACTCTGAAAAATGAAATAAAATGAAACATTACTCTGAGAAAGTCTCTATAGGCTTCACCAGACTACCAAAGTGTCCCATGAAATGAGAAAGTTTAAGAGTTTCTGCTCTGAGGTCTTCTCCATTTTTAACATTTTTGACATTTCTATTTCTTTGACTCTATCTCAGCTCAGCCTGACAAATAGTTTAATGACTTGCCCCCTTTGGTCTTGGACAAGTCACTTCCTCTCTCCAATACTAGACTGTCTTCTTTAAGACAAAGTTGTTAAGCCAAATGATTTCTATGATCTCTTGGAATTCCAATGTTCAATGATAAAAAAAATTGAGGATTTGGAGGAGTGCTATCTCTTCAAATCCCCTTTCAATCGTCTCTACAAAACATTTCTATCCATTTACCATAGGGCTTACCAAATTCATTCTAACCCTTAGTCCCAAATAGTTACACTTTTTGATTGCCAAGTGTTACCAAAAGATGACCTTGGTGCTTAATTATCAAGAATAACTAGTTAAAATATGAAGCAAGCTGATGGCCTGCTTTCTCTCAGCAGGGACTACGTGTACCCACCTGCTGCAGTCTGATATCATAGGGGGTCTCCATTCATGGGGTAGTGTTATTCCCTACTCCTCTCTGAGGGGTGCCTTTCCATGCTTTAATATGATTTACTTTCCATGTGGTTTGTGGTGCTCCTAACCAAGGCACAAACATTTATAGTCAGGAATCAGTTCCAGGGGCATACCAGGGAAGGGTACGTGATACCCCAAATGTTTCCTATTCCCATTTTTGTATGTGTCCTGTAGGCAAGCATTGAAAACAAATAAAAAACAAGCCTTTTTTTGGTTTTAAATCATTTACATTGTGTCTTAAAATACAAAATTCATTCCAGATCAATTTCTCCTGATTTTCCTGTTTTCGTGGATACATCTCCATCCCTCAAAAAGGACGCAAGCCTCAAAACCTCAGTGGAAAGAGAAGGCGCATTTACTAAGCACCTACCATGTGGCAGGCTCTGTGCTAAGGGCATTATAAATATTATCTTACTTGTTCTTCACAACAACCCTGGGAGGTAGGTGCTATTATTATTTTAATTTTACAGATGAGAAAACTCAGACAGAGTTGAATACAGCTTGGTTCTATACAGCTAATAAGTGTCTGAGACAGTCAGTGAAAATGTCCAGATACAGAGAGCAAAGGGTCTCTCCCTATCAAATCTTATAACATATCTCTCCTCAAACAAGGCTCCCATAGATTTAATTACCTGTCCTGACTCAAACTATTTGCTGACCCCTGTAATGATAATGGGAATATGAAGATCTTCCCTGCCTCTTGGCCCTTTGATAGGCTTAAGTGACTGTGAGAACCTTCCCTGATTTGAAAATATCATCTGTCCCCTAAGAGGCTGAATGTGGTCACATGGAGCCTGTGGAGGGAGACTTGCTCTTCAGGAATGCCCACATCTTGTTACTTTGTGATTGGGCAGTGTGTCAAGAGGGCTGTGACATTCTCTGACCCAGGAGAAGGCTATACATACCCTGATGTGAGGTTTTGCTTTGGGGCTCACTTTGGGAAGAGTTATGTGATTTGGCCAGAGGAGACTCTGGGCAGCCATTGAGTCCCTGGGTTTTGAAAACCCAGATGTTGGTGTTTCCCTCTTTGGTAACTAACTAGGTATGAATGTAATGGACAGACAATTGGAAGCCCGTCTGCTTATCTGTTTCTCTGTCTGTATTTTTTTTTGTCTGATTGTAACTTCTGTTTGTATACTCTGAAGATCAGGGTGCTGACTTTTCCCCTGAAACAGGTAAATGATATATGTTTGATTAAAGTAAGATGATTAACCCTTTTTTGAGTTGCTTTCCTTTAGAAAAGCAGATCTAAGAATATGTGCTAGCAACCATCCTGGGTATGTTAGTGTGCTTGCTGATACAACCCCTTGTCTCATATTTAATTTAAGTCCAGCCTCAAATACTCATTATTTGTGTGACTTTGGGCAAGTTACTTAGCATTTTTGCCTCAGTTTCCTCATCTGTAAAATGAGAACCAAATGAGGGAATAATTGTAAAGTGCTTAGCATAGTGTCTGACATATAGTGCTATATAAATATTAGCTATCATATTTCCTTCCTTCTTTTCTCCTCTTTCCTTTTTCTCTTCTCCTTTCTCTGTCTCTGTATTTCTCTGTCTCTTTGTTCCTCTGGGTCAGAGTCTGTCTCTCTTTTTCTCTGTCTTTCTCTGTCTCTCTTGATTGAACTATAGTAAAGAAATACCAAGCATTCTTCTTCCAAAATGTGGCCTCTATTTTGTTGAAGTATTCAGATCAGCTGGCCTTCATTCACCTCCTGTTTCTGACTTTTTGGGATTCCCACTTGAATGTCGTAACCATATATCCCCTATCTTTTCAGCTCCTGAATATTGTATTGTCTTAATTCATGAATACATAAGCCCCTTGAGGGCAAGGGCCATCTTTCTTTTTGCTGGCATTTGTATCCCTAGCACTAACCACAATGCCCAGCACATGGTAAGCATTTAATAAATGTTTATGAATTTTCTCAGACACTTCTCCATGTTTCTCGAAGGATAATGCCATATTTGACAGCATATTTATTGCTGGTGTTCTAGGTTCTTTCTGATAAGGAAGGAAAGTTCACATAACTGTAGTGTACAATGAAACACTTACTATTCAACTGGCAAGTGTCAAGAGTAAAGCAACAGGAGCAAGTTTCAGGGAACTTCAGAATGAAGTGATATAATTTGGCTTAATCATTTTACAAGGCCTCCCAGGCTTGCTTCAATGGTACACTGTCCAAGAGTGCTTTAGATGAATTACAAAATACAAAGAGAAAGTTATAAGCTTATATTCTGAAGCAACTTAGCCAACCAAGATGCTCTCCCCCGTATGCCAACAAATCAAGAAGCAGAAGTAGTAGCAGCAGAAGAAGAAGACACAGAAGTAGTAGAAGCAGCAGCAGCAGCAGCAGTAGCAGTAGCAGCAGCAGCAGCAGCAGAAGCAGCAGCAGCAGCAGCAGCAGCAGCAGCAGAAGAAGAAGAAGAAGAAGAAGAAGAAGAAGAAGAAGAAAAAGAAGAAGAAGAAGAAGAAGATGTTGAAGATGTTGAAGAAGATGTGGAAGAGGAGAAGGAATAAGATGTGAAAGAGGAAAAGGAGGAGGAGGAGGAGGGCTTTGGTTTCCTCTCCAGTTATGGGGACACAATACCCTGAAACCAATTACATGGTCTCATATAATTTAGGAACATACAGAGTACATGAAGCCATAAAGAAGAGTCTGGTAAACAGGCCATCTTCACAAGTACTCCATGGAATAGTGCCCTATACATGGCCATCATTTTTTTAAATACATAAATTAAATACTGGGAAGAAAGGAGTGCTGGATCATAGGTGCTGTATTATGGAAATATGACATCCCTATCTCATTGGCACAAAAATATATATGCCTATACACCACATAAACAAGAAATCCAGTTTTCCTACGTCTAGTTCCAACAATTCCATTGGTTGACTTAACTTATGTGTCACTCAGGTATTAACCTGAAATGTATTTCTTTATCAATGCTCAAAAGCATTTCCTTTGCTTGTCTAATATGTAATCTTTGGCTATATTGAAACTGTACATGAATCAGGATCTGAAAACATTTAGCTCTAAATTTAAAACAGAATAAATGTTATATTACATTCTCTCTCATATGCACATGCAGATAGCAGATATAAACACTTCCCTTCTCTCTACAAAGACAGACACAGATATAGACACACAGAGACACATACACACAGACATAGACAGCCACACACACACACACACATGCAGACAGACAGACAGACACACACACACACACACACATACCTTTGTTTCTCCAAAACTAACATATTGATAGAACTGAGTAACTCAGTGACAAGCAAATTTTACCTAAAGATACTCCTCCAGGAAAATGTCTCACTCTAGAATTGGTCTATGTTAAACTCTTCATCACTGAATGGAGCCTTAAAATGACAGAATCCCAGATTTGGAAGAGACCTCAGATATCTAGTCCAACCTCTACATGAACCAGGTCTGGATTAAAATTCTTGTTACAGTCCTTGCTAGTTTGTGTAATGACCAGCATGTCATGTATGTTCTCTCAGTCTATATTCTTCTTGTAGAAAATAAGGATAAAAACATTTTTACTACTTCTGTTACTCTGGTGTTTGAATGGAAACATTTTTGTAAACTTCAAAATGCTATATAAATTTTAGTCAATGAGCATTTTTTTGAGTCTTTGCTATGTTCCAGGCACATTGCTAAGCATTGGATATAGAGGAAAAAAGGCAAAATAACAGGGCCCTGCTTTCCAGGAACTCACAATCTAATGGGGAAAACGATTTTCAAGTAACCATTTACATACAAAATATACAGGGTAAATTGGAAGTAGATTGTAGAGGTAAGACATCAGGAGGAGGTGAGAAGGAACCAGGAAAGGCTTGCTGGAGGAGATGGGATTTGAACTGAGTCTTAAGCCTGGGATGAATAAGATAGCAGTGACAAGAGAGAGCATTCCAGGGATGGAGGACAGCAAATGCAAAGACAAGGTAATTGGAGATAAAAGCTTTAGTTCAAGGAGACACAGTTACACCATTCTGTTTATGTTGGCAAGTGTTATGGGAAGGCATGAGGGTAAAGAGTAAGAAGGAGCCAGGTTATATATAAAGCACTTTAAATGCCTAGACTATATCTTAGAGTGAGGGGCAGCTGACTGGCACAGTAGCTAGAATGCCAAGCCTGAAATCAGGAAAACTCAAATCTGGTCTCAGGTACTCACTAGCTGTGTGCCCTGAGCAAGTCATTTAACCCTGTTTGCCTCAGTTTTCTTACCTCTAAAATGAGCTGGAGAAAGAAATGGCAAGCCACTTAGTACCTTTGCTGAGAAAACCCCAAATCATGTCACAAAGAGTTGGACACGACTAAAAAAAGATGACTATAATACATACTTCTAGGAAATCACTCTGGCAGTTACATGGAGGATGGATTGGAGTGGCAAAAGATTTGAGGCTAGGAAACCAATTGGAGGAGTATTATTACAATAATCCAGGAAAGAGGTGCTCAGGACCTGAACTAGGTTAGTGGCAATGTGAGTGGAGAGAAGGGGTCATATAAGAGAGATGCTATGAAGGGAGAAATGACAAGAGTTAGCAATATATTGCATCTGTAGCGTGAGTCAGATTGAGAACACTGAAGGATGTTGGCCTGGGTGACTGGAATAATGCTCCTCCAATAGTAATAGGAAAGTAGGGAAATGGGATCAGATTTGGAAAGAATGATAATGAGTTCTGTCTTCAAAACTGTTGAATGTGAGAGTCTTACAGGATATATCTGATTGGAGATGCATGCTTTTGTTTGTCTTTTGTCTTTCTAGGTGACTTATTCTATAAAGAAATTTGATTATTATCTAACTAAAATACTTTCCATAAGAGTGAAAATTCCTAATTTACTATAAAATTTATTTTGCTATTAATAATGGCAATGTTGGGTCTTATACATATAGAAGCAACCTGGCACAATGGACAGAGGCATTAACCTTCTCTGGGCCTCACTTTCTTCATCTGAAAAATGGGGCTGTTTGACTAGAAAGCTCCTGAGGCTTCTTCTGCCTCTAGATCTATGCTCCTATGGTCCTCCAAAAGCATTTCCCCCTCTTATTTCAGTTCCAGTTTTTAGGAACGCTTAGAAGCAATGTAGAATAGTGGGAAAGACACTGAATCTGGAGTTAGAAGGCTTCTCTTCAGATCTTGGCCTTGTTCCTCATGACCTACAGGACCTTGGGCTAGTTGCTTCTGATTCTAAGCCTTAATTTCCTCAGCTGGAAAATGAGAGTGTTGGATTAATGATCTCTTAGTTACTGTTTAACTTTGGACCCAGCAATTTCAACCAAGGATACATATTTCTAAATAATATGAAATAAGATGTTTTAATTTCCATTAGAGTGTCATGGCTTTATCTACACATACAAAATGAAGTGCAGAATTGAAACACTTATCTGATTAATTCAAAGTTTTGCCTTAACTAAACAAATAATCGCTAGAGTAGGGGGTCAAGCAGCAGCATTTTGATGATTTAAGTGTAAATGAATAGTAAACATGTGGATTAAATTTCCCCTAAAAGAAGCTGATATTTGAAATCTACAGAGAAATGTACTTGGCACAGTAGATTTGGGGTTTTATTTAAACCAAAGCCATCTGAAAATAGTTTGGGACATTTTGTTGAAACTCAAGCTGTGTCTACACATGTAAAGTGGGGCACTGAGGCTATCATCTGGACATTTCAATATTCTGACTGTTTCTGTATTAAATAGGTTGATAATTGGGTCCCCAAATCCATTATGGCTTTAAAGAATAATACTTAAGCAAAGATTTTGTCTGACCTGAAACAATCAGATAATAGAGCCATGGTGTTGTATGGTACTTGAATGTGTAGATGTGGCCTCAATATTTTGGTCCTTACAAGCTGTCTGATTGTTAAGTGCCTAAGGTTTAATAAAACCCGAGGCATACTCTGCCAAGAACATTTTTCCTTAGATTTTAAACACATTTGTTTTCATAGAAATATAATCCACATGCTTACAGTTCATTTACACTTACATCAAAATATTGTTGTGTAAGTCCTAGTACATATCTGAATTATTTATTGCCACTTATTTTTAAAAGGAAAAATTTAATTAGGTGGTTTATTCATGATGAATAATTAGGTTTTATTTGAAAGAAGCTCAAGCTCTTAATTTAGTAATTGTGACATAACTGTTAGAGAGTACGACTGCCTTGCATGTAGTAGTTAATAACATTCACAACATGATAGTATATGTAAAATATTTAAAAATTAAACAGAAATTTCCTCCAGTCCTCAGTAGGACTATATTATCACTAGCTGAGGATGTTGTAGAAATGATATCTGAGGTCACTTCTAATTTAATTTTAATGTAGCACCCCATCTGAGCTCATTCTCATAACTCACATTCACCCTGGCTGGTTGAATCGCTAAAGGGCAACTGACTACTTATCCCCTCAGGGTTCTAGGGATAATGATAAAGGCTGGGTTTTCTAATACTGAATTTTATGAACCCCTAGAGGTGCATACCCCATTGAGTATCAATGCGTCCCATGGAGTTAATTAACTTTTCGAAATGAATATTTACTAAAATATAGAGTTAGAACAGTTGATATAAAAATAACCTTCTCCCCAAAGTCCAGGACACATTCTCTTTGTCCATATCCAGTCCCTTGGGCTCAGGCTTAGAAAGTTCATGTGATAAAGTGGTAAACTTCCTACTCCTAGTTTCTTGAAGTTTTTTTCTCCCTTGTGGAAGGCTTAAGAAGTATCTCCTGTGATGTGGTCAGTTCTTTCATGGGTTCCAAGGAAAAGTGCTCTAGGAGAGTCCTAAAACTGCTTTTCCTCCATGTGTCTAGTTTATCTCTGCCCTATGCGTCATCTTAGACACTGATACCAGCTCCTATCAGAAAGCAAAATCTTCTGGTCTTTAGAAGTTCACAAGGTTTTCTTACAGCCAAAGGGAGAGGAAGAAAACAGTCTCTCCTCTTTCCCTGAGTGATTCCCTCTCAGGAACTTGGCTAGCACTTCTATGCTACTAGGAATGCCAGACTCAATTTCCATTTTATCTAAATGCCACAAGACATGACTGAATCCCTCTAACTAAACAAAATATATTCATCCTGAGGAGTCATCTTCTTTCATTCAATTCATATCTAGTTTACATCTCTGATTTTCTAAATATCTCTAGAAATTTTTCACATCTAGTTTACAATTCTAATTGATTGATTCAATAACTCAAAGGGGCAATCTCACTTGATAAAGAATTCATTATAGAGTATCTTTTTAGTTACATTAAGTAAGAAGGTGGGTGGAATGTGAGATATCTGTCTTAAACTAATCAGCCAACATTTATTAAATGCTTACTATAATAATAAGGAAGCAGTTAGGTGGTTCAGAATAGAGCATGGAAGTTCAAATCGAGCCTCACACTTACTAACTCTTTGACCTTGGACGAGTCACTTAACTTCTGTTTGTTCTAATCCATCAGAGAGGGAAATAGCAAACCACTCCAGTGTCTTTACTAAGAAAACCCCAAATGGGGTCACAAAGAGACAGGCACAACTGTAATGGTAATGGGAATTTGAAGATCTTCCCTGCCCCTTTTATTGGCAAGCTAACAGGTATGTAGCACTTAGTTTCAAGTTCATAATTGTGTCAAGTGTTAAGACCCAGAATTGTGAATCCTACAATGGGACAGACTTGTTGACATAACAGGAAGGGACAGAACAGGGATGATCTAATACTGTATATAATGAAAAGCTCAAACTTAGAAAGGCCAGAACTTCTGGGAGTGAGCATCTGGAGGCTGGGCTGCTATGGCTGGAGAGAGAAAAGAACTTAGAACAGAACTGAGAAATGAGAAGAGAAGAGAACTGGGAGGAGGCATGACTGTGGTGTCAACACTTTGTCTGTTTTGATGTTACTTTGCCAGATTCATCTGCCAATAGAGGACAGTGCTATTGTTACAGAAGCCCTGGAACTTTGCTGCTGGTTCAGAAGCCCTGAAAGAGGATTTCCTTGTTGTATGCTTAAAGAAATCCTAGAGGAGGGTCTTGCTGATGATCTCAGAGGTCTGTGGACTATACTGATGATTTGTGTTGATTCGTCAGACCTTGTTGTTGGGTCTGTGTTGATTTCACAGGCAGAAAGTGAATTGATGATTATGCCAGCAATGTTCATAAATGTTATTGTGACTTTGTTAAGCCTTGTCTTCCCAGGAATAGAAACTGTGATGAAATTGGAGTAGACTAGACACTGTGAGCTTCAGCATGGAACAGGAACTGGACAAAGAGCTGGACAACAAGGAGCTGGAAGGAGCTAGGACCATAGAAGGGGAACTATGGAAGTGGAGAGCCACCCTCAGTCAAGATGAAAATATCTCTATTGGGTATTAAATGCAAACTGAGAAGATTATTATTTACTAGGGTGAGAGCTTTGACCTTTACAATTAGATGATTGAGTTAAGGACCAACTAATTTAGGATTATTGGAAACTAATCTCCAATCAAGAAGAAGGAAGACTTTTTGATTGAAGAGATTAAGACAATGTGACCTAAGGGTGGAGAGCTTTTGACCACTGTACTTAGTGTCAACTAAGGAGGCTTGCCTCCTTAAGAATGATTGTGTGACTAGATGAATGTTGTCTTTTGCTTAAAATTATGTGACCACTTTGGTGAAAACTATGTGGCCATTTCAGTGGTAAGCTGTTATGCCATAACATTGTAAATGGTGTACTTTGATTTCTGTGAATGTTTTGCCTTGATTTGTTATTGAATAAATAGAGATTTCACTATACTGTATAATCAGAACCTTGCAAGCTGTTCACAGCAGAAGTTCTCTGGAAAGCTACTTGTGCTTGGCTTTACAACAACTGAACAACTGTACAACAACAAAAACATTATAATAATAACTAGCATTTTTATATTACTTCAAGGTTTAAAAGCACTTGATAGCATTTTCTTATTTGATCCTCACAAAAACCGTATGAAGTAGGTGCTGTTATTATCCCATTTTATAGATGAGGAAATTGAAGATGAGAGAGGTTGAGCTACATGCCCATGGTCACATATCTTTGTGTCTGAGACAGAATTTGAACTAAGATCTTCCTGACTCCAAGTTCACAACTCACTGTGTCACTTAGCTTATTAGGTGTCAAGCACTGTACTAAGTGCAAAGACTACAAACTTTTAAAAAATTTAATGTGTGTATATATATATATATGTGTGTGTGTGTGTGTGTATGTATAAGTGTATAAATTGTGTGTGTGTATATATGTGTATATATACATACATATATGTATGTATATGTATGTATGTATGTATGTATGTATATGTATATGTACCTTCAGTGAGATTCAGCTCTAATAAAGCGGACAACCCAACCTAGTGGATATATATAGAGAGTGAAGGTAACCTGAGAGGGCTAGGCACTAGAGTTGTGTGTGTGTGTGGGGGGTACATTAAAGATCTCCTGAAGAAGGTGTCATTTGAACTGGACAGAATCCAGTGATTCTAAGAGATAGAGGTGAGGAAGGTATATGAGGCAAGGGGTACAGTCACTGCAAAAATAGAATATGGGGCATAGGAGATGAAGTGTCATGTGTGAATATGGCTAAATTGAAGATTAGGGAATATAAAACAAAGTTCAGAGACTGGAAGGTAGGAATCTAATGAAGAAAATGAGAGTGAAGGAGATCAAGAGTATATCTTGGCAAGGATAAAGGATACCTCTTCATTGGAGACTGGAATAAAAGAGGAAGTAATGGGGGATGGTATCAGAAGGATGGGAAATTACAAGAGGAAAAGCACAATCTCTCACCAAATGGAATCACTTTTTTTCAGTAAGGCAGAGATCTCAGATAAAAGAGTGGTGTGAGGGGTGGTGTGAATGGTCATAATAATGTGAGGTTTGGAAAAGCTGATGTGACAGCTGGAATAGGAAGCACTTATGGAGGAATAAAGGGATTAATAAAGGTTCTAGTTGATATTAAATAGCATACGTTCATCAAATAATCAGCAATATTTCAAAATTTCTCCCAAGGTTTTTCAGGAGAACATAGACAGGAGAAAAGGAAATGAGTGATAGGATTAATTCAGAGTTGAGATTTGGCAAAATATAATCAGCAATAGGACAAATGGATAAGAGATTTGAGTGTAGAATTGTAGTAGTGGTATATGATATCAAAACTGGTAGGGAAGTATAATCAGGGACAATGAGCTGAGAAGTATTGAGAGATGGGGAGAATTGAGCTCACAGTGAAGATGAAAAGTAGGTTTATGATAAGAAAGGTATAGGAGTAGATAGAAAGATAAGACCCAAAAGAAGGGAGCAAAAGAGAGAGAGCCTATGTTTCAAGAAATCATGAAAGAAAACTGCCCAAATCTCTTAGAACCATAGTGAAAAACAAAAATAGAAAGAATACATTGGTCATCCCTTGAAAGAAACCTCAAAATGAAAATTCCCAGAAATAGTGTAGCCATACTCTAAAGGTCTCAGATCAAAGGGAAAAATACTGAAAGCAAGAGTAAGAAATAATTCAACTACCAAAGAGCCCCAGTGAGTACCACTCATGATTTTGAGGCTACCATGCTCAAGGAGTAGAGAGTTTGGATTATGGTTTTCCAGAAGGCTTCCACAAAGAATAATTTACACAGAAAAATAACCAACTAAGGTAAAGCAACTGGAACATTTTTCCTTACCAAGAAAATTTAAAGGATATTTTGAGCACTACTTCAGTGGGCAGAAACAACAGATCAGAGAGATAGCCAAATCTGGGGTAGGAAATGCTACTTCTCCAGCTTACTATTCTCACGATAAAGTCCCTTTCATCCACGGTTCAATTGCTCCTACTCCCTCTCCTGGGCCTGGATCACTATAATTTGTATGCTTTCCATGAGGGTCAAGTGAAATAATATATGTAAAGCGCTTTGTAGACCTGATATAAATATCAGTTATCATCATCATTATCATCATTACAATTATCTTTACATTTCAGGATTGTTGGAGATAATTGCTAGCTCCATTTTCCTTCTCCAGAGAGCTGTAGCTGTCCAAAGATTATTGGTTGAGCTTTGGGGTCATGGGCCAGACTCTGTAGGAACATGCCAAAACATCTCTTGCATGACAGTTCCTAACCAAAATGATTGGTGATGTCAGCTATCTACCAAACCTGGCAAAAAAACATGTAAAAAGGATCTCACATTTGCAATAAATCCATGGCTCCCAAGAAAGTTTTCAGTAGAACAATGAAGATAAGGGCTCTATCTACAGGGTAAGATGAAGCTGAAAGTCTTCCCATGCCCTAATTAACTCCTTTCCATCTGGTACAGTACAACCATGTCCCATTTTCAGGGGGTGGCCTTTCCAGCAGCAGTCCACCAATTCTCTGTATACCCACCTCACATCTAAAGAAATGTCTGCATTTCCTCTTCTTTCTTGTCTTAAAAGTTAGCTATTGGTTACAAACTTTTTGTTTTTGCCCAACTCTTTCAATCAGATCAATTGCTTTCAAACATTTGTCCATTAAAAAGCCACATTCACTTCCCATCCTATTTAAATAACAATCTTAGAATATGGCAAACCTGTTTCTTACAGAGTTTGTACAAACTGTATCACACCTGGAAAAGCTATCATTCAAAGCAAACTAGAAAAGAGGGAAAGACAAAGGAAATCCTCTTTCATAACAAATTAGGAACTCCTTTAAAAAAAGGGCATTCCCCAGAGGAAATAAATTACCCTAACAACACACAAGAGATCATCAGCTATTCTTATAACTTGAGAAAGAACAATAAACATATCAGATATTTTTTTAAACATAAGGATGGCAAGAGTTGACAGATGATGGGTGTATCATTTTGGAATCCCTCAGAATCACATCATAACTGGGAAAGCGAACAAGTCTGAGCTGAAGTGGTGGGAAATAAAAATCCTTTCCAGGCCTCTGATTCTGCAAAAAAGAATAGTACAGAGGGGAAGAAATCAAATTAATATATGAAGTAGGCATGGAAACATAACACGGTAAGAACATGACCCACTATTTCATAACATTGAAAGTGTATGTCAGAATGAAGTTTTACGGAGCACTTTAGTCTTCTGTAGGATTTTATGCACAAAGTTTAACATATTCAATATGTCTTTTAAACTACTTCTTTAATAATGAATTTACATGAATTACTAAGCGTGGAGGAATTTTTTCAGATGGATTTGCAGATATATACTTTTTGGTCTCATTTATGCTGGGCAAAGTTTCATTTCTCTGAATAGTTCATGTCTAACCTAAGCATGGCTTAGTGTCTGGTAAATTATTGCTGTCAGGTGACTCTTTTAAACAATGTGTTCTAGTTATGCTGAAACTTCTAAAAAATATTTTGTGGCAATGTAGATAGATATTTCAATAGATTTGTGTTCTCATTCCTGTGAGTAATGCTTTTGATACTAAACTCCACAATTCATCCATATCCTTGCATCTTCTGTAACTCTTGCACATATTTTCATTACTTCATAGTCAGAACTCATTTTTTTTAACCAAAAGTAGTATAACTTATCTTGGTAATTTATCTACCCAGCTCACTACTTTTGACACCAAGTTACTTTTGCTTTCTGCTAAAAATTCAAATCTACCAGCAATGGATGACTATTTGCTAACACTGAGGAATCTCAAAGGAATTTCTTAGTCTAGATCTGGGATTCTCTGATTTTACACATCATTTCATCTCTCGGATTTCTGTTCTGTAAGATTCAGATACTGATATTTTTATTACCTACCTCATGGACTTAATGGGATAAAGGTAGCCTCTAAATATTAAAGTCATACAGGAATATAAGCTAACTATTGTACTTATTTGTCACTTTCTTCAACATAGGACTTTAATTCACTTGCCTTTGTGTAAGAGAAGCTAAAATTTTTTTGCCACTGATCTTATGTATGTGTCCTGTTTGTGTGTTACAGGGGAAGGGATTCACTTATAGACAGACACCTCTGGTCAATTAAACATTTAAATCAAGCTATATGTGAAAATGATAGTTCAGAGGCATGGTAGGCATGAACTCAGAAAACTCATCTTCATGAGTTCAAAACTGGTCGCAAACTTACTGTGTTCCTGGGTGAATAACTTAAAACCCCATTTGTCTCAGTTTCCTCATCTGTAAAAAGACTTGGACAAGGAAGCCACTCAAGTATCTTTGCCAAGAAAACCCCAAATGGTGTCTCTAAAAGTCAGACCCAACTGAAATGACAAAACTACCACATTGAACAGTTACTACAAAAAACAAATTTTCCTAAATGATGAGATTCAAAGTTGAACAAGGAATAGTTGTTGCCTTCAGGGAGTTATTATCTAATATGGGAGAGAGAAAAGATTTATATACAACCACCTCTAATACAAGATAGAATTTAATACTAGAAGAAAAGTGTGGTATGCTGTGAGAGTTAAGGGGCAGAGTGGGAAAGAAATATTTGAGCACTATATAATGTGCTCCAACATGGCTACATTATAATGGATGAGTAGGATGACTGGCCAAGTTTGGGTGCCATACTGGCATTAGCAGACAGGCATCAGGTGTACAAGGAGAGAAGTAAACACATTGAATGGGGGAAAGTGGCTGTCAAATTGGGAAGAAATTTCAATTTTTAGCTAAAGAAAAGTACTAGCCAGTCAGAGGACCTGACTTCAAGTCTTGCCTCTGATGTTTACAATGTGAGTGACTATGGACAAGTCACTTAAACTCTTTAGGCTTCATTCATTTTTCTATTTGTGATGTGTGAGGATTGTCCCGGATGACCACTGAGGTTCCTTGCACCTCTAACTCTGAACAAGTCAGACACAGCTCTTCTTCAGGTCTCTTGTGATGTTTGTCTTTGTGTCTCAAGTTTGTACTCCCCTACCAAATGGGGATAGTCCTGCTCGATAAGCACGATGTATTTTTCTGCTTTGATAATGATTGCCAGACATAAACATGGTGGCTTTTTTTATTTGGACACAAGCAAGGCCAGAGGTAGTCCATGACAGATATTGGGAAGAAAAAACAACCCTCAAGATTTTAGAGCATTGCCTAGTTTATTCCAGGGTTGTTTTCATTCCACAGAAGTAGCAGATTACATCCATTTTAATGATCATTTCTATTTCAGAATCATTTCACAAATTAGATATAACAACTTTCTGGCAGATTATTTCTTTTTTATATGTTAGTTTTATCTGCATAATGGTGTTTACTTTTTTTGGACACTCTATCTTGTTTGGATAAAAGGAAATTCCAAAAATAATAAAAGTCCAAGAAAACTTCATATAAACACCTCACACAGATAGGCTAAATATGATTCTCCTGATGCACATCTTAGATTGCTTATATTTTAAATTAAATTTAGTCTCGATGGCTCTTGTACCACACTAATGTTTTACAAACCTGTTTTTAATGCTTTCTTGAATGTACTTTAGTATAGAGATCAACGGTGGAAAAGCCAATCTGTTAGCTCATGGATAACACATATCTCTCAGCTGGCTCTAAAAAGCACCACATTCCCTTGTGTGAAACTAACAAATTATATCTTGTTTTTCAGTGGAAATCTTTCTCCCTTGGGGACATGAAACAGAGTATTTCCTACAAGATGCTATGGTAAATTATATTGTCTAATTGATCTGATAATCATTAAAATCAGAGGAAGAAAGGAAATATTGACTCATGAAAAACATTTACCAGCATGCTGGTCGATGCACTGTGCAGTTTCCAAAGAAAGAAGAATTTCTTATTAATTTTAGAGGTTTTTAAAAATTTCCATATTAGTCATGTTGTGAAAGAAAACATAGACCAAAAAAAAAGCTTCTAAAACTATGCTTCAATCATTATTCAGACACCATCAGTTCTTTGTCTTGGGATAGATAGAATTTTTCACCATAAGTCATTCAGAGTTGTCTTGGATCATTGTATGGATTAGAATAGCTAAGTGATTCACAGTTGATCATCTTACAATATTGTTGTTACTTTGTATATAGTACATTTCACTTTTTATCAGTTCACATAAGTCTTTCAGGTTTTCCTGAGAGCATCCTGCTCGTCATTTCTTATAGCACAATAGCATTCCATCACAATCACATACCACAATTTGTTCAGGCTTTCCCCAATGGATGGGCATCCTTCCACCCAATTTCCAACTCCCTCTCATTAGAAAAGAGCCACTATAAATATTCCTGTACATATCAGTGCTTTTCTTCTTTGTTTTTTTTAACTCTTTGGTTACAAGCCTAGTAGTGGCACTGCTAAGTTTAAAATTTAAAGCATGGTTCTATAATCCTTTGGGCATAGTTTCAAATTACTCTAAAGAATGGTTGAATTAGTTCACGACTCTACCAGCACTGACATCTCATTTTTCCAACACTGCCTCCCTGTATTTGTCATTCTCCTTTTCTGTGCTATTAGTCAATCAGGTATGAAGTAATGACTCAGAAATGTTTCAGTCTGCATTCCTTCAATCAATAGCAATTTAGAGCATTTTTCATATGGCTGAAGATAGCTTTGATTACTTTAACAAATCTCTTGATCATTCATCTGTGAAAGAATGGCTTTGGTCAGCATAGAAGTAGGAAAACTCTGCAGCTCCCACATAGCCACCTCAAATACCCATAAAATGTGACTCTAAACAAATTTTAGGGCTCCTGAATTCACAAAAGTACAGAAAAACACAACTCCTGCTGAAGGCAGCTCAGCAGGTGATTCAGGAAGGGCTCATCACAGCAGAAGGGGAGCTGCAACCAGCCAAGCCTGAAACCAGCGGCCAGGATGAGCTGCAGCTAGAGCCTTCAGGAGAGTGGATCAGTGGCAGCTGTGGCAATTTCCAGAATTATCAAGCCATAAGAAATAAGGACTAAGTGAAAGGTTAATGGAACTTGGCTAAATTTGAGGGAGAGGGTCCAGCCAAACTGCCCACATGGCAAGGAAGCAACAGAAGCCAGGCAGCCACTTCCATGTGATTGCTTCAGAGCTTGTGGCCTGAAGATTGCAGGGGGGCCAAGTGATTATTCAGGGGCTAAGAGCTCTTGCCTTAACCAGCCTGGTTCAGGATTGTGGTCTTGAGTGATGCGCCTAAGATGTGTTTTCATTGAGCCAAAGCTGGTGGGGATGCAGTGACCTCCCAATAGCTCCAGCGGCTGCAAACCCCTCAGCAATTTGGAACAGAGCTTTCCCCTCCCCCCCGGAAGCAGAGTTCCACAGAGCTAAAAAGTCAAGTAATTCACTGGCAACATGAGCAGGCAAAAGAAGCCAAGTAAGAACAGAAACCGAACTCTAGAATCCTTTTTTGGGGACAAAAAGGATCAAAGCATGAAATGGGAGAACTACAGCATAGTCAGAACTCCCACACCAAATGCTTCCAAGAAACATGAAGAATGTCTCCAAGCCATAGATGAGCTTAAGAAGGATTTTGAAAACCAAATAAGAGAAGTGGAGGAAAAAATGGGAAGAGAAGTGAGAATGATGCAAGAAAATCATGAAAAGAGAGTCAACAAACTGACTGAGGAAAATAACACCTTAAAAATGGACTATCTCAAATGGCAAAAGAGGCCCAAACAGTCAATGAGGAGAAGAATGCCTTAAAAAGTCAAATTTGCCAGATGGAAAAAGAATCTCAAAAGCTTTCTGAAGAGAATAATTCCTTCACAACTAGAGTGGAGCAAACAGAAGCAAATGACTTTATGGGAAA
>CM053594.1:104462112-104479650 GCA_028646575.1 Pseudocheirus occidentalis
GAGAGACAATTTAAAAATTATTGGACTACCTGAAAGCCATGATCAAAAAAGAACCTAGAAAGGACCCTTCAAGAAATTTTCAAGGAAAATTGCCCTGATATTTTAGAACCAGAGGGCAAAATAGAACTTGAAAGAATTCACCAATCACCTCTTGAAAAAGATCCCAAAAAGAAAACTAGGAATGTTATATCCAGGTTACAGAGCCCCCCCAATAAAGGAGAAAATATTATAGTCTGCCAAGAGGAAGCAATTTGAATACTATGGAAACACAATTAGTATAACCCAGGATCTGGCAGCTTCTACACTGAGGGATCAAAGGGCCTAGAATATGATATTCCAGAGATCAAGGGAGCTAGGATCAAAACCAAGAATCACCTACCCAGAAAAATTGAGTATAATGTTCCAGTGGAAGATTTGGTAATTCAGTCAGGTGGAGGACTTTCAAGCATTCTTGCTTAAAAAAACAGAAATGAAAAGAAAATTTGACACTCAAATATAAGAAACACGAGAAGGTAAACATGGAAAAGAAATCATAAGGAACTTATCAAAGTTGAACTATTTACATGCCAACATGGAAAAACAATAATTGTAAGTTATAAAACTTTTCTCAGTATGAGCATAAGTGAAGGGAATATAAATGTATAAATATATGTATGTATGCATGCATGTATGTATGTATACACATATGTCTATATAGCAGGGTATATATATATATATATGTATGAATACATATCTGAGTATGTGTATATATGTGTACATAGAGGGCACAAGATCAATTGAATAGAAAGGGATGATATTTTAAATGGTGAAATTGAGAGGTGGGAGAGGAATAGAATGAGAGGAGACAGGGAAAGATAGAATGGGGTTAGTCCTCTCATATAGAGGAGGCAAGGTATAACTGTTACAATGGAGAGGAAGAGCAGGAAGGCAAAAAAGAATGGGTCAACCTTACTCTCATTGAATTTGGCTTAGTGAAGGAATGGCATAAACTCTAAACTGGGTATCTTGCCACACAGGACAGTAGGGGGGATGGGGAAGAGAGGTGATATGATGGAGGGCAGGTTGGGGGGCAGAGTAGCTAGAAGCATACACTTCTATAAAGGGGCAGGGACAGGATAGAGAACAGAAAAGGGGGGGCAAGATAGGGACATATAATCAGTCTCTCTCAATATGTCCATTGTGGCTATGTTCTCCATAATTACACATGTACAGCCTGTATTGAATTGCTTGTTTTTCTATTGGGGGTGGGTGATAAGGGAGGAAGGGAAAGAATATAGAATTTAAAGGTCCATAATCAAATGTTAAAATATATACATATACCTGTAAGTATACACACACATATATGTATATATACATATATACACACATACACATGTACACATATGTACATATATACATATGTATAATTATTATTATTAACTATATGCAGCTGGGAATTAAGATATACAGGCACTTGGGTAGGGAGATTCATCTTGCCCTACCAGAAAGTCAGAGGGGCGATGGGAGAGGACATAGGAAAGAGCAGATTGGGGGAGGGGTTGTACAGTGGGATGGCTGTTTTGGGGTGGTGGGTTAGGGAAAGATGGGGAGAAGATTTGTAACTCAAAAATCTCATGGAAATGAATGATGTAAACAAGAAAATAAGTAAATGAATTAAATTATTTTTAAAAAGAATGGCTTCTATTTTTATAAAACAATATTCCATTCTCTAGATATTTGAGAAATGAGGCCTTTTTTTCTCGATTGAGATTGCTAACTGTATTCCCTCCATCATATTCCTTCCCCCTATTGATTATATTCTCTGCCTCCTTTTAGTTTGTCCTTCTTCAAAAGTTTTTGCTTCTGACTACTGCCTCCCCCAATCTGTCCTCCTTTCTGTCACCCCATCTTCTCTTATCCCCTTCCCCTCTTACTTTCCAGTGTGGTAAGGTAAATTTCTATACCCAAATGAGTGTGTGTATTATTCCCTATTTGAGTCAATTCTGACCAGAGTAAGGTTCATTCACAACTCTCTGAATTTCCCCCTCTTCTAATGTAAAAGCTTTTTTTCTTGCCTCTTTTATGTGAGATAATTTATCCCCATTATACCTCTCCCTTTCTCTTTCTCTTAGTACATTAATCTTTCACCATTTAATTTTATTTTTTTAAATATCATTCCTTCATATTTAACTCATATCTGTGCCCTCTGTCTATATAGACTCCTAACTACCCTAATGAGAAAGTTCTTATGAGTTACAAGTATCATCTTCCCAAGTAGGAATGGACACAGTTTAACCTTAAGTCCCTTATGATATCAATTTCCTTTTACATTTTTTTGCTACTCTTGGGTCTTGCATTTGAAAGTCCAATTTTCTATTCAGCTCTGCTCTTTTCATCAAGAACGCTTGAAAGTCCTCTATTTCATTGAATATCCATTTTATCCCATGAAGTATTACACTCAATTTTGCTGGGTAGGTGATTCTTGGTAATCCTAACTCCTTTGTCCTCTGGCATATCATATCTCAGGCTCTTTGATCCTTTAATGTAGAAGATGCTAAATCTTGCTATCCCGAATATGACTCCATGATATTGGAATTATTTTTTTTTCTTCCAGCTTGCAATAGTTTCTCCTTGATGTGGGAGTTCTAGAATTTGGTTATAATATTCCTGTGAGTTTTCATTTTGGGATCCCTTTCAGGGGGTAATCAGAGGATTTAAAAAAAATTCTGTTTTACTCTCTTGTTCTAGAATATCAGGGCAGTTTTCCTTGATAATTTCTTTTTTATATAAATTAATTTATTTTTAATTTTTAACAGTCACTTTCATAAATTTTACATTTTTTCCTCCTTCCTCCCTTCTCCCTTTCCCCAAAACATCATGCAATCCAATATAGGCTCTACATATGCATTCATATTAAATATATTTTCACATTAGTCATGTTGAATAGAAGAACTATAATGAATGGGAGGAACCATGAGAAAGAATAAACTAAACCAAAGAGTAAATAATATGCTTTGATCTGCATTCAGACACCATATTTCTTTCTCTGGATGTGGATGGCATTTTCCATCATGAGTCTTTGGGAGTTGTTTTAGGTCCATGCATTGCTGAGAATACCTAAGCCCATCAAAGTCAGTAATCATACAATGCTGCTGTTATTATGTACAATGTTCTCCTGATTCTGCTCACCAAATTCTTTTTATGATACAAATATAGTACTGATACCTGGATTTGGAAGAATCAAAACAGAAAGAAAATTATAGGCCAATTTCCCTAATGAAGATAAATGCAAAAATTTAAAATAAAATATTAGCAAAAATAAAATTTATTAAAATATGATGTTTAGGCTCTTTCTATTGTGGCTTTCAGGTAATCCAATAATTTTTAAATTATCTCTCCCAGATCTACTTTCCAGGTTAGTTGTTTTTCCAATGAGATATTTCATGTCATCTTCTGTTTTTTCATCCTTTTGGTTTGGTATTGTTTTCTCTTGATTCCTTATGAAATCATAAGCTTCCATCTTCTCAGTTCTAATTTTAAGGTATAATATTCTTCAGTGAGCTTTTGTTTCTCCTTTTCCATTTGGCCAATTCTACTTTTTAAGCATTGTTTTCTTCAATGAATTTTTGTGCCTCTTCCCATTTGGCCAATTCTGCTTTTCAAGGAATTCTTCTCTGCATTGACTGTTTGTATTTCTTTTATCATTTGCTCTATTCTGTTTTTTTTAATGTGTTATTTTCTTCAGTGTTTTTTTGACTTCTTTATCAAACTGTTTATTCTTTTTCGTGATTTTCTTACATCACACATATTTCTCTTCCCAATTTTTCCTCTCTTGCTTGATTTTCAAAATCCTTTTTGAGTTATTTCATACCTTGAGATCAAGTCATATTTTCTTGGACACATGGTATAACAGTAATCAATTTAGCAGATAATTAGCACTTAGGGCTTGTGAAGATGTGAGCTCTGTCTCCTGTTGCTGACATAGCAGGAGGGTGTTGGCTGAGACTGGAGACCAGTGTGTGTATATAAGAAGCATTCTAGAGACAGAAAGACCAATTTGGGAAAGGTTCCTCCTGGTGGATTCTGGTGGAGGAAACAAGATTGCCCCAGCATCTGGAAGCTGGGCCTGCTGGATTGAGAACTGAGTTGGAGTTTTCTATGAGACCAGAATCTGGTGAAGGCCACCTGGGAGGCTGAGAGGGCTGCCTGGAATGCCACCTGGAAGGTCGATATTTCTCCTGGGTCGTAGGGCCAGCTGAACTGCTGGAGGACTGAAGAAGAATGACCAGGATAAGACTTTGTTTGTGGCTTGGCTGATCCTTGAGTTCCTGGCAACAGAAGTGGTGAAGGGTTTGAGATGTGTTAGATCCTGTGAACTTCAGTGTGTGCCAGGGATTGCCCTGAGGACCGGACAAGGACTTGGGAGCTGTCTATCTCTGAAGAATGCACAAGAACCTGGGAGCTGTTTGCCTCTGAATCCAGGTGACTGTTTGGTATATTCAGGAAGGAGCTGAGACATGGAAGGGCATCCAGGGAATCAGAGAGACCACTCTGAGTCAAGATGAGGAAAAAGCCTCTCTGTGAATATTGCATGAGTTTACTAGACATTGAGGGGTGGAGGGTTTGCGTAATTTTCTAATGATTGTATTTAGTGATTAATGATAGTAATTGTGAATCTGGATAAGTGACTGATTAAGATAATCTATAAATGCCCCATGAGTGGAACATTGATTATTGTTTTGTGAATTGATTGAATGATTAAGTATTGATTATTATATTGTGAAATGACTGAGTGAATATTACATTGTGATTTGTTGTTAATGTTTGCCTTGATTTGTAATGGAATAAATGGAGTGTTCACTATACTGTTGAATCAGAACCTTAAAAGCTGTTCACAGTAGTATTCTTTTGGGAATCTGCTTGTACATAGCATTATGTTGTGGCATAGTCTGTAGGATAGCAGAGGTTTGGCCATCTTCAACTGAAAAATATAGTGGATGAGTAGTTTATATTAGATATGGAATAGATACATTTATATTGACACATATATGTATATATTGAAATATTTTTTATTCACACACACACATAAATTCACATGTATATATCAGGAAAGGAATAAAAATAGACAATGAGCTTTTTTCAGAATGGAATGAAAGAAAAAGATTGACTATCACATTTGGAAAATTATGTAATATATTCAATGATTCAAAGTTACTCATTGCTACAAAAGTTCACCTTTCTAACCCAAATTTTCTGCTTGTGATGCAATATGACCACAATACATGGAACATTGTGTAGTAGCATTAGTACGGACATCAGAATCTGAGAATCTGCATTTGAATTTGAATGCTTATTTTTGTCTTTTTTTTTGGTAAACTTCTCTTTTAAATTGATCAGGTCTCTGGACCTCGACCTCAATTCTTTCATCTGACAATGAGTAGGTAAGACTAGCTGACCTCTAAGTTTCCCTCTAACTCTAAACCTATGATCCTGTGATCTTAGAACAAAAACTGAAGCTGTTTCAAAGGACAATGGCACATGATGAGTATACAAAAGTTATAACATATTGCCAGTGACAATTTACCTGTAAGAAGTGATAGAAAAGACATTAAGAACTGCTTGATGCCAGTCATGTGACAGGACTATACAACTTTATTTATACAACATGGTAAACATGAAATATGTAAAGAACTAAACAAAGACCTTTGGTTCATTGGGAAGAGTAGATAGAGCCCTGGACTTGGAGGCAGGGGATTTTGGTTTCAGAGTTGTCTCAGATCTGTACTATAAAGGGAGATAATAATACTAGTAGCAATTATCTGACCAAGGTTGTTTTAAGGATCAATTGAGATAATGCATAAAGCACTTAGCAAACCAGTGCTTAGCACACAGCAGATATATAATAAATGTTAGTTAACTACCTATATAAATGCTACTGCTGATGATGCTGATCAGAAAAGTATGAGCAAGAATTACATAGAGTGATAAGTCATGAATAGATTGTGCTCTATACCAGCAGAGAGAATGTCCATACAGATTCATTGGAGTAAGATAATACAAATTACTCATATATTACATATAATTAATTCCACATTTCAATTTTGATTTTTTTTGTGTAGGATTTGTCAAATATCTAGGTGCAATATTGCAGCTGGTATGAATTTTTACCATGTATCTCTTACTTTAAAAAAAATGATACCTCCTTTACCATAACTTTTTGGATTTGGTTACATCTATACTATGAGATAGAATGAAAGGATTATGTTTTAGATGATATTTTGCTATTCAAGAAAATATGATTAAAATGACTTAAACAAATGTCAGACTTGTTTTTAAACTAATCTGCTTTAGAACACCTGCAAAATACTATGGCAGTGCCCTTTGAAAAGGGAAATTTAGAGGTACATGTAACTATTGAGAGTTACTAATCTGTCTTTGTTAAAACACAACTCCATTATTCCCTTGGTCAGCAATACCTGCAAATGAAACACAAATGTGTAAAAATGCAGAGGTTAATATTTTAATGCCATTGTTTTAAAAGTGTGTAGTTTCCACTGGCATAAATATGTTATGTATAATACAAAGAAGATGCCTTTTGGCGAGTGATCTCAAAATGTAATTCAAAATGAAATTAATTAAAAATTGGTTGGGGCAGCTTATTGTCTATTACAAATAAATATACAGGCAGATTTGGAGGAAGGGTTTCTTTGAAAATATGCTTTTGTTTCCACTCTTTCCCTAATGAAATACAGTTTCTCATGTCTACTGACTACATGTATAATTCTCACATTTCTAAATAGTTTAAATTACTGAGTTCTACATTGTCATGAAAACCCTGATCTTTCTTACAAGTGTTTAAACTAACAGACTTATATTTAATTTTGGTGCAGCCAAAAGAATACCAGGCTTCCATGAGGGTAACATTGCAGTATGTCTGGCACTACAGAACTAATGAGAGGAAGCAGGGAAAATGACACCTGGGCCTACAGACAGAAACACACAAACACATACATACAAATGATTGCAGTGATCATTGAATATTGGAGTTGGAAGGGACCTTACAGAGTATGAGAGTATGAGGTTTGTTCCTTTTTTTCTTCAAATAAGTTCCAGATTCAGAATGAACTTGCATTTACACACACACACACACAGACGTACACATTCTGAATATTTATAAATCAGAACATATATAATAATATAAATTCCGAATAACTTGCATTATGAGTTTTCACATCCTTTTTATGGTCTTAAGGTTAAAGATCTTCTCCATTCTTCTATTGGTCAAGCACTTTTAAAGTTCTACAATATTCAAGAAGACAGAGAAGTGTAAGAAAGTGTTTAGATTCAAGAAAGGAACATTTAACATGTTCCCTTTGTTATTTTCCTTTCTCACCATATGCAATGAAATGCTATGTTGATCTGAAAAGCTGGTGGTGCTAGAGAAGGAGAGAGGGTCATGATGGGGCCATCATCTCAATGACAGCTATAGCTGATTACAATGGTTAATCCCATCTGATACTTATACTTATCCAGGAAAAGAGACAGAGATGGAGACTGAGCCCGTATCACATAATCCTTTATAAACTTCTTGATACCTACTATTTCCATTAGCCTGCTTATGTGTTATAGGTTATCTTATGATAGTGAGCCATTAATTCATCTCTCTACAGATAACTTTTGAACCAAAACAAATTTGCTCAATTTTATTGGGCTATCTCCTTCTAAAGGATCACATCTAAGCTGTAACTACCACTGCTTAAATTGATTTCTTGTAAACTGAAATCAACTTATTTTCTTTTCATGCCTGTTATTTTTTTGGTGAAAACTGGATAAGGGACAAGGGTATTTCTTCATTACCCTCTGTAGAAATGTTTTTGATGGGGAAAAAATATTCTCATGACCATGGAGATATTTTCCTCTTGAAAAAAAAATATTGTGAAACTTAATATTGAGCATACTTAGAATTATTATGCTAAATACATTAAAAATACCAGACACATAAAACAAATTCACTAGAATTAATAGCATAGAAAATTAGTTGCTCCCTATCCCTCTTTTTGTTTGATGTTACTTGGTCCTTGAGCTTTCAAACACTATTACATTAGCATTTAAAACAATACAATGCAGGCATCATTTGACCTAGCTATCCTCTCATGGCAGTTAGGTGGCCCTGGAGTCAGAAAGATCTGAGTTCAAATCTAGTTTCACTTACACTTATTAGCTGTATCATCCTGGGCAAGTCATTTAACCTCTGTCTGCCTCGGTATCCTCAACTATAAAATGAGAATAATAATAATAATAACAGCAACTACCTCGGATGGACTGAATGAGATAATATTTGTAAAACACTTAGTATAGTTTCTGGTACAAAGTAGGCACTTAATAAATGCTCGTACTCTTCCTTCATTGTGTTATCATTCTACAGCCCTCCTTTTACTCACTACCAAACTCTTAGAAAAAGAAGTTTCTCATCAATGCCTTTATTTCCTTTCCAATTCATTTCACAATCTCTAGCAATCTGTCTAATATTTATCATTTTAGTGGGGTTTATGTGATGAAAAATCTGGCAGAATTGATGTTTTCAGCAATCCCCAGCATCCTGAAAACCTCAGAAAAGACTGCTACACTAGAATTAGAGAAATTAGAGCAGTATAGACAAGATTAAAAGAAACATTGTACAAAGATTTCAAAAATAGAATTTCATGAAATGACAACTATACTATATACTTATATGTTTACAGCTCCAACTTAACATTCCTGTCCAACACACTTTGCACTATAATTTTGGTTGTTGCATTAAACTCCACAGGCTTGTATAACTGTGGGCATCCTTGCCCATTGTTCATCATCCCTTATTGTAGTGATTCAACCTGAATACTCCTTTATCCCACAGGGAGCTACACTCACTCCACATTACCATGAAGTAAAGGGAAAATGACCTGAAGTCAAGGACTCCAAGCAATGAAGATTAAGTCATAAGGATAAAGTGTGTTAGAGCCTGAGGGGAAAACATTTGGAAATTTATCTTGGAACAGCTCTGGAGCTTGCACTGGGTTGGTTGGCAACTTAGGCCAAACTTTAGATCCCTCAATGGAAAGAGGCTAGGGAAAATCATTCAACCTCAAAGATCCATGCAATAGTGAAACAATTGGAGCCAAGGAATAAGAAGGGAATCCAGAGACAAATGAATTGAAGTAAGAGAGAAAGACAGAAAGCCTGAATAAAAATCTAGCTTACAGGAAGTGGTAAAAAAATGACAAAGAATCATGAAGACAGAACAGAGTAGGAAAAAAAAATCTCATCCTTAGTTATTTTACCTCTCCTCCCACAAGAATTCAAACTTAGTCCCTGTAATTCTGGGTTGTGATAGGTGATCTATCATCACCTCACTTTGCATGGAACCAGGCCACCACAGTCATGTCCTAGCCATATTCATAATAAGCAGCCATGAATTTACCTATACATCCCCCTACCACCTCTAAGCTCCATGATTTCAGGGGCAGCTTTGTATGCTTCTATTTATCAGAGTCCCCAAAGACAAACAAAGAATCTGATATTTAACAAGTAAGTATTTAGTCATTACTTTTTTCATTCATTCATTCTGAGACAATGCAAAACATCAAAGATGGATAAAATATTATGAAGGACCATGAACCGAAATTGCTGTAAAGGCAAGCAAAATAGTACTTAGCTCCTTGTTTCTTATTCAAGTGCCTTTGAGCCTTGCCTGTGATTATATCAAGTTTTTATTGAAAACAGTATACATTGTGTTGCCCTTGATAGGCCTGGTGGAGTTTGTAGACCTTCCCTGCTCTTAATAGGTCTAATGTTGTCACATGGAGTCTATAGTGGGAGGAACTTGCCAAAAGAATGGAATAGGAAAGACACAAGAGGAAGGGTGGAACAGGAAAGAGAGGAAGAGATAAAAACTTGAGCCAAGCTGGGATCAAGCAGAACTGAGAGTGAGAATGCTTGTGATTTCAGCTCTCTGTAGCACTCTGTCTGTTGGTCTGTCAGACAAAAGCCTTGTCTGGAAAAGGACTTCACTGCTATTTGCAGAAGTCCTGAAAGAGGGCTTTACTGCTATTTATAGAAGTGCTTGGATTTTACTCCTGATTTCTGTTTGATTTCTCAAACAGAAGCTTTGTCTGTTGGTTTGTGTTACTTTGTCAGACAGAAAATGAATTGAGATGATAGTGCTGATGATGTGTGTGAATATTGTTGTAATTCTCCTCAGCTTAATGTGTATAAATATCGTTGTGGTTCTGTTAAGCTTTGTCTTCCCAGAAACAGAAAGGAGGAAGGGCTTGAAGTGGACAAGTCACCATGAGTTTTGATAATGAACAGAAACAGAGAGCTGCCTGCCTGTGAATCCAAGCAAGAGTTGGGTGAATCCAGGCAAGAGCTGGGAGCGTCAAAAAGGAGCCATAGAAGTCAGCCTTCAGTTAAGGTGAAAGGACATTTACTTGGGTACTTAGTACTGATTGATGAGATCATGATTTACTGTGACCTAGGGGTGGATGGCTTTTGTATTTTCACTACCCCTTAAGGATGATCAGCTTAAGGAAGTTTCCCCCTGCAGGATGACTGAATTAAGGACTATTGGAAGCCAACCTCCAATCAAAATGAAAGAAGACTTTAGGTGTGTAGTTTATATTGATTAAGGAGGTTGTGGCATACAGAATAATATGTTTTGTTTAAGACTATGTGGCCACCTTAGTAATAAGTTGTTACGTTATATTCTTGTGAATGTTGTGCATTATTTTCTTGAATGTTTTACTTTATTGCTGAATAAATAGAGAACTCACTATACTATGCTATTGAAACCTTACAGTTATTCATAGCAACAGTCCTCAGGACAGCTGCTTGTGATTGTTTTTACAATTTTGAGTGAAAAAGATGATATTATGGAAAACCTAGAGCACATGGAACAATAGCAAGGAAATTCAGTTTGGTTAAAAAAAAGAGAAACTTTAAAGAGAAAAACAACTGTCGTAATTTAGAGCTTTTAACACAAATAGCCAAGTATAAAAAATAGTTACTATCCATTGGAGAATATCTTCAAACAAATGGAGCCTCTGAGAGAGAAAATAATAGGTTTGGAATAAAAAAATTTTGAAGCAGAAGAAAATTAAAAAGATGAAAAGCAAAATAAGCAAATATGTTAAAAATTATGACTCCCATATGAATTATACATGGATTCTACACAAAGTGCCTAACCTTAAAAATAGAATGTACAGAGATGGCTTAAGAATCATAGGTTTCCTAGAGGAGACTGTTAAATTAAAATAAAAATTTGAAATATCATCCTACAGGAAATAATGCAAGAAAACTGATAAGAACTTTGGAATATAGAAAACAAATCACTGATCTAGCAAAACTGGCTTGCTAATGAGGGAAAAAAAAGCCACAACCAACAAAAATGTGATTTAAATTCCATTATGTAATGATTAAATTTTACAATTTCAATAACAAAAAGCTTTGTGGGAAGTCAGGATAAAGACCTTTAAATATGAAGAAAAAATATTCTATAGTCATGAGAAATAAGATGAGAAAATGGAATTATATTTTTTAAAAAGGAGTTCAAGGTCCAGCACAAAATATTACACAGAAAAGCAGCTGATCAACAGAAATGATGGACTTTCAATAAAATGACAAGGCATTCCTGGGAAGAAAAAATATTAGATTATTTGACTTTAACAGAAAGGCAAGAAAGGTAAAGAAGTATAATTATTAAAGGTGGAAAACTACATAATAAAATAAGTTCTCCTATATTTATACATTATTGGGAGAGGGAGGGAGGGAGAGAAAGAGAGAGAGAGACAGAGAGACAGAGAGAGAGAGAGATTAGTCCATAATGCAACAGAAAAGACACAGAAAGATAATCAAGGCACCAAAAAAATATATTTGGTTATGGTGAAGGAAGAGTCTGGAGAAAATAAGGGGGAAAGAGCTGAATGAATAATTCATGGACTAAATCCCCTGGGGCTCTTTAAATGATTCAGTGTCTTTTGTGGGAATTAAATGGAGGAGGGAGTTGCATGAATTTTAATTGTTAGATTGTCTAATGTCTTTATAATTAAATAAATAATTGTCTTCATAATTAAAAATCCTTCTTTGCAACCACTTGCTGTACGGTAAATTTTATTCCATATTCTCTTTTAATTCTATCTAGGCCCTCTTCTTCTCTATTTACACTCCCTTGGTGAGCTGCACCAGTTCCATAGAAATAGTCATCAAATGTATTAAAATGATTCTTAGATCTATATTTCCAGTCCTAGTCTTCCTTATCTTAGATCCAGTATCCTCTCTTCTCTTTTTTCCTCTCCTTTTCCCTCTTCTTTTCCCCTCTGTTCTACTCTCTTCTCCCAAAGAGATTAAGTGACTTGCCCAAGGTCAAAAAGGTAATAACTGTCTAAGTTAAGATTTCAACCCCAACTCTCTACTCCAAAACTAATATTCTCCCTACTATGTCAGTTCATATACATCTTCCAGTGCTTCTCTGAAAACTTCCTATTCTTATGGCACAGTGATATAACATTACATTCACATATTGCACTGTTTTTAGTTATTCCTCAATTGATCATAAATGATCAAGTGATCTATATTTTAAATTCTTTTCCATTACACACACAAAAGAAGTTGTGAATATTTAGGCCTATATTGAATCATGCTTTCTATTTTTTAAATCTCCTTTCGTAGTCTGGTTGAAATGGGATAAACATTTTAAACAATTTGTTGGGATAATTCAAAATGTTTTCCAGAACGGTTAGATCAATTTATAGCTATAGCACAATTATTTTAAGGTATCTTTCCACAGTCCCTCCAACACTGACTATTTCTATCTTTTGTCATCTTTGCCAAAATATTGGGCATGACAAGTGGATAGACTTTAATCTAAAGTTTTCAAATTGAATTAAGGTCCAAAACATCATAAATAATGAATGTCTTTTCTCACATGAATATGCTAAAATATAACTTTGGCCATTGGGGTTTTCATTTTCTTTTTGGTATACAAATTACTTCTACTCCAGTTACAGTAAGAACTCATTTTGGAAGGGAAACTATTAATTAACCTTATTAACTATTAACTAACTGATTAACTAAGATTATTTTCTTATATAGTAATCACACATAAATACCATTTCTTGTTGTTCTAATGCCAGGCCCTTTGGGGATTAGTCACATGGGTTTAGCATTCTAAATTTCTAACCAAGCATGCAGTCTTTGTAAGCAAGCAGTCTTTGCCTCCTGTGAGAAGGTCAGTTAAAAAAAACACCCCTCAAAGGAGCTTATATCTGCAAAATAATGGGAACTGGTTCATTATCAATAATGTCTTTTCCAGCTCTTCAATATTCTTAGATATCTAGGAGCTAGCCATTAAAGAGTGGGGCAATGGAAAGACTGCTGGACTTGGAGCTGGAGAACTTAAATACAAGTCCTAACTCTGCTAATTACTTTTTATGTTTGACTTTGAGAGACCAGGAAATACAGTGGAATAAGAAAAAGTTGTTTAGTTCAGTTCCTCTGACCATTACATGACAGCTGGTAGGCAGAAATTTTGGTTCTATCCTAGGAGGAGAGACCTCAGACTCAGTCCTTGAGTGAAAAAAAAAGGTCCTCAGCATGTTTCAGATCCCCAGAGAAATTGACACTTGACCCTCAGATGAATCAATTTGTCCACTAACATTTATTAATACTTCCTATGTAATGGACGTATTTCTATGTAGCTGTGAGAAGCAAGCCTTCAGTGTGGTCTAATACAGAGACTCAAAACTGAGGTCACAGGTACAAAGGCCATGGTGATGCCAATCTGCCTAGCTAAGGAGATCTAACAGCCAGATACAAAAAAATAGTCACTCTCACCTAAGCAACAGATAAATTAGTCTAGGATTATACAAGGCCACTTCAATCCCAGCAAAAGTGTACGGAGTAATCCTAGTCCTAAAACATACTACTAATTCAGGAAGTAAGGTTGAAAAATGAGTAAACAAGAAATAAAAAGAGCTTATTATTTGATGCCAGAGTTGCCCAAGACACCCTGAAGAGGAGACTAGCTCAAAAACATATATAAGCAAAGCCCCCAAGAAAAATATGGAATGCCCAAGAAGTCAGTTAGAATTCTTAGAAGGAAGAGCATTGAATTTTGAAAAGAATAAAAATGATATGGTAAGTTAAATTACAATGATAAAGAGTTTCTTTAAAAATAATGAAAGAGGTGCAAAACCTTACTTAAGCAACAAATTTCCTTAAAAATCAAATGAAAAGAAACTAATGGCTTCATAACAAGAGATAGAAAAAAGAAACTCAAAATGTTGAAAGAATAGAAGCATAAAGTGTTGCTAAAAAAAGTTGACTTGTAAAACAGGTCATAAAGAGAGTAGTTAACAATCATTAAGGCAACTAAAAGTCATAATAAAGAAGAAGTAGCTGGATATTATGTTTTAAGAAATCATGTAAGAAAAATACTCAGATAAATGGGAACTGGAAGGAAAGGTGAAAAAATAAATAACAGATCATCTCCTAAAAGAAACTACAAAATGATAACTTTAAGGAATATTGTAAGCCAAAGTCAGGTGAAAGGAAAATCCCTTCAAGTAGCAAGAAAGAATTTTAATACCGAAGAGGCACAGCTAGGTGCACACAAGATTTACTAGCCACCACATAAGAGAAGCAGACAACATGAATAATTGTATTCCAAAAGGTAAGTGATAGAGACTTGGAATCAAGAATAACTTACCCAGAAAAACTGAGTATAGTCTTCAGGGGAAAAAATGATCTTAAATAAAATAAGATTTCCAGAACTTCTGATGAAAAGACCAGATCAGAAAAGAAATTTTGAATTACAAACATAGGAGTCTAGAGAAACATGAAAAGGTAAATATGAGGCTACAATTGGAAGGGAAACACACACACACATATGTACGTATATAAAGTCTTTATATTGTAATTAAGAGAATAATAATACTAGAGTCCCTTGAGAACCCACCATAAATCAGGGCACAAATTAATGCAGAAAATCAATAATATTAAGTACATTCTTAGTGACCACAATGAAACAAAAGTATACTTAATAAAACATCTTTAAAGAGAGGATCAATAATTAACTGGAGACTAAATAATTTAATTCTAAGGAAGACACAGGTTGAAAAATGAAGTCATGGGAATGATAATTTCATTAAAGATAATAAAAACAAAAAAATCCAACATATCAAAATATTTAGATGTGACTAAAGCAATCCATAGGAGAAATTTTAATCTCTCTTAGAATTTCATCAGCTAAAAAAGAGACAACAAATCAAGGATTTGGGCATGGAAATATAAAACTAAAGCATCAACAAATTTTTAAAAACTCAGTTAAACACCAAAATATATGTTCTCCATATCAAACAAAAGATTAATGAAAGTGAAAGAAAAAACCCCACTGAATTAACAAATGGGACTCCTCCCCCCCTCCCCCCACTAATCCAATAATACAAAAAAGCCATTAACTAATTTGGTTGAAAAGAAGAAAGCCAAATCACCAGTCTCAAAATGAAAAAGAAAAAGAATTCACAAAAAATGAAGAAAAAATAAAAAGATATTTTTAGAAATTACCTTATCCAACCATGTAGCAATAAATCTGGTCAATTATATTGTTAAATATTTAGCAAAAAACCATAATAACAGAATAAGAAATAGAAAATTTAATTAACAAGTCTTGGGGAAAAATACATTGAATAAGCTATAAAAAGCTCCCAACAAGGAGAAAAACAGATATCCTCACATCACAATGCCCAAGGAAAGGTCCTGTCTTCATCTTGACGCAAGGCAAGTTCTCAGCAATACCTGTTCCTGGGGAGACAAAGCTCAACAAAGCCACCCTATACATTTCCAGTGTCCTCATCAAGTCACTCTCTGCCTGCAGAACAGTTCCAGAACTACCAGAAAGTCATAATAAAAAGAAGAGACTAGGTATCGTCTTTCAAGAACTTATCAAGGAAAACTTCCCTGATATTCTAGAACCAGTGAGTAAAATAGAAATTGAAAGAATTCACCAATTGCCTCCTGAAAGATATCTCAAAAGGAAAACTCCTAGGAATGTTATAGCCAGGTTCCAGAGTTCCCAGATCAAGGATAAAATATTACAAGCTTCCAAGAAGAAACAATTTGAGTATTGTGGAAACACAATCAGGATAACACAAGACCAAGCAGCTTCTATATTAAGGGACTTAAGGGCTTGGAATATGATATTCCAGAGGTCAAAAGAGCTAGGATTAAAACCAAGAATCACCTACCCAGCAAAACTGAGTATAATGCTTCAGGGGAAAATACGGTCATTCAATGAAATAGAGGATTTTGAAGCATTCTTGATAAAAAAAAAAACCATAGCTGAACAGAAAATTTGACTTTCAAATACAAGAAGCAAGAGAAGTATGAGAAGGTAAACAGAAAAAAAAATCATAAGGAACTTATTAAAGTTGAACTGTTAATATTCCTGCATATAAAAACTATAATTTGTAACTCATGAGACTTTTGCAAATATGAAGATATTTGAAGGGAATATATGTGTGTATACATGTATGTATAGGAGGTTGTATGTATGTATAAATATATATATAATATATACACACATGTGAGTATATGCATATGTGTGTATATATATATTCATAGACAGAGGGCACAAGATAAGTTGAGTATGATTGGATGATATCTAAAAATAAAATTAAGAGGTGAGAAAGGAATATATTGAGAGAAGGAGAAAGGGAGAGATAGATTAAGGTAAATTATCTCATATAAAAGAGGCAAGAGAACACTGTTACAATGGAGGGGAAGAGCAGAAAGGTGAAAGGGAATGGGTCAACTTTACTCCTACTGAATTTAGTTTAAGGAGGGAATAACATACAGGTTCAATTCGGTATCTTAACCTCCAGGAAAGCAGGGGGAAAGAGGGTAAGAGGGGGGATGATAGAAAGTAAGGTAAATTGGGGGAGAGGGTTAGAAGTAAACACTTTTGAACAGGTACAAGGTCAAAGTAGAAAGTAGAAAAAGTGGAGGGTGGGATACAATCAAGGGAAATATACTTAGTCTTTCACAATATAACTATAATGTAAATGTTTTGCATAACTACACATGTATAACTGTAATGGTAATCAATTTGTTGGATATTTAGGGCTAAGTGGATAGGATACTTAGGGCTAAGTAGATCAGATACTTGGGGCTAAGTAGATCAGACACTTAGGGCTAAATAGATCAGTAACTTAGGGCTAAGTATAGAACTCTGTCCATTGGTGAAAAGGTGTGAATTCCCCTGTTGATGTGGAAGAATGCTATTGGCTGAGACACTCCTTTGTTGACTTGGGAGAAGGCCAGTGTTCATAAGCAGGAGAATTTTGGAGAGACAGACAGATTTTGGATTTGGTTCCTCAGTGAAGTTGACTGAAGATATGAACAGGATGGGACTTAGTTGGTGGCCTGGCTGATTCTCGAGTTCCAGGCAAGAGAAGTCCTGAAGGGTTTGAGGTGTGCTGAATCTGGTGTGCCAGGGATTGCCTTGAGGACTGGACAAGAACCTGGGAG
>CM053594.1:104480150-104553662 GCA_028646575.1 Pseudocheirus occidentalis
AAGAAAGGAAGGAAGGAAGGAAGGAAGAAGGGAAGGAAGGAAGGAAGGAAGGAAGGAAGGAAGGAAGGAAGGAAGGAAGGAAGGAAAAAGGAAGAGTAAAGCCAAGCATGAGAAGTTTTCCAGAAGAATGCTACTGTGAACAGCTTTTAAGGTTCTAATTACACAATATAGTGTACACTCTATTTATTCCATAACAAACCAGAGCAAAATATTCACAGTAAATCAAGGCACAGTATTCACTATGTTACAGCTTATCACAGAAAATTGAAATAAAGCATTCACAACAACTTATTACAGAAAATGGCCACATAGTTTCCACCACAATGATAACAAAGTTTTGAACAAAGAACAATCATTTAGTAACTCAATCATTCAATCATCTCAATCATAAAGTCATCCTTAAGGAAGTTTGCCTCCCTAAGGGACACGAAGTATAATAGTTAAAGTTCTCCACTCATGGGGCACACTAAGTTACAAATCAATTACTTATTCAGTCATCAGTCACTTAGTACAATCATGTAGTCAATCAATCTTTCAATCAACTTAATCATTCAATCATCCTTCATCATTCACCATTCAATCATCAGAAAATACACAAGCCCTCCACCCCTAGGTCACTAATAAATTACAATTTCTCAGTCAGTACACAGTATCCAAGTAAAATCTTTTCAGCTTGATTAAGGTTGGTCTCTCAGATTCCATGGATCCCCTTCCATGGTCCCAGCTCCTACCTGGATTCACCAAACCGTCACCTGGGTTCAAAGGCAGACAGCTCCCAGTTCCTTGTCCAGCTATCCATACAGTTCCTATTCCACACTGAATCTCACAGCATCTAGTCCACCTTAAATCCTTCCCAGTCTCTGTTCCCAAAAAGTCAAGGCTCAACAAAGCCACAAACAGGTTCATGCAAAGTATCTACAAAGTACCAGCATCACAGTCGTGCTTCCTCAGTCTTCAATAGCTCCAGCTGGCCTTTGGACTCAGCAGAAATTTCACCTGATTCCCAGAATCAACATCACTTCATCCAGGTTCTCCAAATCAAAAATCATTCTCTCCAGCCTGGGGGGGGGGGGCTTTCCTCCTCAGACTCCCTAGCAGCAGCAGCTTCTGCCTCTATGAAGCTTCCTCCAAGATCTGATTCTCTGTCTCTAGGGCAGCAGTTCTCAACCTGTGGGTTGTGACCCCTTTGGAAGTCAAACAATCCTTTCACAGGGGTCACCTAAGACCATCAGAAAACACCAATTTTCGATGGACTTAGGAACTGAGACACTGCTCCTCTATCTGTCTCCAGGTGGGTCTGCCTACATGCAGATACGCACACATATGAATATTAAAGGATTGCAGCATTAGGAAGGTTGAGAACCACTGCTCTAGGGCTTTTCCTTATATATACACAGCATTAGCTTCCTGTTTCAGCCAACCCCTTCCTGTTATGTCAGCAACAGGGATTCATACCTTCTGTTTCTTTAACAGAGGCTTGATTAATTACTAAGTGCTAAATACCTGTTACCTTTGCCAATACAAAGGGATCTTCAAATTCAAGTTACATTGCCATTACAGGAAGTAAGAAGGAAGAAAGAAAGAAAAAGAGGAAAAAAGGAAAGAAGGAGGGGGAGGGAGGAAGGAGGAAAGGAGAAAGAAAGAAAGAAAGAAAGAAAGAAAGAAAGAAAGAAAGAAAGAAAGAAAGAAAGAAAGAAAGAAAGAAAGAAAGAAAGAAAGGAAGAAGGAAGGAAGGAAGGAAGGAAGGAAGGAAGGAAGGAAGGAAGGTAGGAAGAAGGAAGGGAAAATGGAAGGAAGGAAGGAAGGAAGCAGCAATGTGCTTCGAAATGAAATACTTATAATTCTTATGTTTTCATGAATAAAATTGATACCCACAAATAAGTTTTAAAAACCTTCCTTAGAGATTTCTTCATGCTCTTCACATCTAGGGCAAGTAGTATATTTCAATATATTTGGATAGGAGTTGAGAAGCTGGGGAGGGGAGCTCATTGAACAAGGTAACTGTACACAGCACAACAGCTGTTGTCTTTGATACAGTCTAAACATATGAGGCTTGTATCATACCTGTTTCATTGCCCAAACAGGTCTGAAAGGTCCAAGGCAAATATAAATGAAGAACAGCTGTTGTTTAAATAAGGTCAGGCAAAGCAGGGATCCAGACCATGCACCATGATGTTCAATAGTGTTTACATTATCCAGTTCAAAATGGCTTCAAAGTTTATTTCCAGGGGAGAAAGTCGCTAGTGGCCAGATTTTCTAGGATTGCTGAAGCACTGTCAACAAGAAACAGCCATTTGGTATAGCTAGTACTACTGTTTGAAAGATATGTACATCAAATAGAAGAGAAAAGCAGTGGGTTTTGAGGTAAGGGACCTGACTTTTAAACTAAACTCTGCTCCTTATTTTGGTTGTCACTTATAAATCTCCAAGTTTTAATTTCCTCCCCTCTAAAATGGGCATATACTCATTGCCTCAAATGATATATTGTCTCTAAAAGAGAAGATTAGAGCTGTTAGTATGAGGAGCTCTCAACTGAGGGGAACTTACAAAGTTGCCTTTTTCTCTGAGATTAATGATATATCTAGCATCACACAGTCATGTGTCATAGGTGGGGACTAGAATATATACATTCTATATATGTGTGTATATATATATATATATGTATATCTGTCTGTCTTTCTGTTTATCTGCCTCACTCTCTAGTGCATAAAAAATTGGAGAAATGCAATTTATAATTAAACAACAGAAGACAGTAACAACATCAAGCAACTGATTTTTTTATTAAAGAAACATGTTATAATCTTTCAAACAGTATACAGAGAGATTTGGGGTCAGGAGACCTGGCTTTGAATCCTAGTTTTCATAAGTCATATAATCAATAGGACTCAGTTTCTTCATCAGTGAAAATGAAAGGATTAGACTAGTTGTTCTTTAACATTCCTTCACTTGTAAATATTTGATGCTCTATTTGTAATAAGGCAGCATACCCAATGTACAGTCAGAAAGGAAAAATTCACTACACACACACACACACACACACGCACAGATTTTATCAAGTCTAATTTATTACTCTCCCAGACTTAGTGAATACTGAAGATTATGCAAAGAAACTGTAAAAACCATGCAACACATTACTGTATGTCTCTTCTTTCGACTGACACATTTGCCAGCCTGAAGTAGGTCTGCCTTCATCACCTCATACCTGGACTATTGGAACTTGAGCTTAATCACAAACCAAACTTTCCCACAAGTATATACCCACAAATTTGAAGCATAAAATTTAAAAATATGTTACCATATCAAATATTCATCATCTTCATGCTTCACAGAATATAACACTTTTGAAATGCAGCATCCTAGCAGAAGAAATTAAAATCATGTTGGAACCTGACAACACATTCCAATAGTCCTGTCGTTTCTTAGAGTTGACTCAGGAATTATTTCTAAGATCCACAGAAGATAAGCCTAACAGTCTTATCCCATTACAAAAGTTAATTAATTTATCTACCTGCACAATGGTACAGAGAATATTCAGTGTGAAAAAGAATAGCAAGATGATAGCAACTTGTCTCTGGATCATTTGAATCTAAACTTCATTGAATGAGAGGAGCAGAATAATTATCAACAATAATAATGTTAATATATAATAATATTAGTAGGAATGATATGAATAAATATATGCTTCCATATTTCTTTCTGAAGTAATTAAGATTTATTTGTTCAATCACATATCTTTTTTATGCAGGGGTAGTCAAATCTTTTCCAATTTAATATTGCATTTTGATATTTTTAACATCCCCCAGATTTGGCAAGAACTCATTTCCTATATATAGAATGTGGGCATACAGAGTCAGATACATCAGACACATATAAATAATAAGGGTGGATTTGATACAGGATCAGAATAAAATGAATGCTCCATTTCTAAAACACCAAGCTTAAATAAGAAATTATTCTAATCCTTAGAGTGCAACTTTGGATTGTTTGATCAGTCCCTGGATTTCTGTAGTAATACCTGCTTACTTTCACTTGCTAGCTTCTCTTGCAGGGCTATTATTTGCTGAAAACTTCTCCTTGAATCTCAGAAAATCAGGGAAATACATTCATGAGTAGTCCCCACGTGTCCTAAGTCTCACAGGCTAGCAAACAAAAAGAAATTAGGAAGAAGGGTCTCAAGTTGATGCTATATATTTGGTTGATTGAATTGGGATATTTGGCTAGAAGGGGAAAAGATTTAGGGAGAATGATGATAGTGATGTTTTAATAATAATTAATAATAATAATAATAATAATAAATAATCTAATACTTGCATAACTCTTTAAAGTTTGCAAAGCACTTTTAAAATATGATCCCATTTTATCCTCTCAACATCCCTGGAAGGCAGATGCTTTTATTGTTGTTATCTTACAGATGAACAAACAAAAACAAGCTGAGGGGAAGTAATAAATGGCCTAGTAAATGTCTAGGCCAGGGCAGGTAGGTATCACAATGAATTGAGTGCTGGGGCTGGAGTCAGGATGTTTCATCTTTCTGAGTTCTATAGAAGTACTTCTGAGATTAATATGTCTGTTTTCTATAGGTTATCTTACCAGGCAGGTGCACTGAACAAAGAGTAAACCTATTTGCCAAATGGAGCCAATCGGGAGCCTTAGGTGAGCCAAAGTCTTGGTAACTCCAAGATGCCTTTGCTAGTGTTTTCTGGCTGACCTTGCTGAGCTGTGCACCCCAGACTGACCTAAATGAGCCTTACAGTCGACTGTTCTGGCAAAACATTCTGATTCTGTGTCCTACCAGTTTCTGGGAAAGATAGTTTATTCTTTATCTTAACCCCTCCTGAAACCTGCCCTTTGGGATTTTCAGGCATAAGTTGCCACTGCTTCTCCTAGTCTGTGGGCTTCCTTATATTTTGTATTGGGATACCTCGTCACTAGTGTTTGATTTTCTTCATAATCAAACTTTTCTGTTTTCAAATCAACTTGGAGTCCCTTACATTTTGATGGGTGGGCTTAACTTGGTTGACATTTCTGGTGTCAGAAAGGGGATGTTTTGCAGTAAGGGTTGGCTGTGAAGCTGGTTTAGGCCAGTTTAGCATGCACAGCTTGGCAAGGTCAGCCAGAAAACACAAGTTAAAACATTTGGAGTGAGCAGGACTTTGGCTCACTGAAGGCTCTTGATTGTATCCTTTCTTACTATGTCCAGTATACCTGCCTGGCAAGGAAACTCATAGGAAGCAGACATATTAATCTTGGGAGTATTCTCACAGTTCACCATGGACAATTCACTTGATGCTGTTTGCCTCAGTTTCCCCATCTGTAAACTGATCTGGAGAAGGTAATGACAAACCACTCTGGTATTTTTGCCAAAAAAATGGGATAATAAAGAGTCAGTGATGGCTGAAAAAATATAGGACAACTACAACAAAATGGCTTAGCCACATTTAAATTCAACCTTTTGAACTTCAAATTGAACACGTATCTACTGAGTCACCTACCTGCCTCAAATATTAGAAGTTTTGCTGTGTGGAAGAGGGAGTAAGTTTGCCCAGTGGACAGAGCAAGAATCATATCTACAATATTCAAATACTTGCTACAAATTAGAGTTGTCCATAGGTGGAACAGACTGCTTTGGGAGTTAGAGTAGTAGATGATTCCATCTCATCATAGGTCTTCAATTGAAAGACAGATGATTCCTTACTGAGTATGTTGTAGAAATATTTTTCCCCCAAATATGAGATAGATTAAATAACATATAAAGTCCCTTGCAGTTCTGAAATTTTATGATTCTGGTTCCTATTCACAATTCACTATCTAAATATGTTCATTAAACTGTGAGTTCCTTCAGGGCAGGGATTGTTTTTGCCTTTCTTTGTATCCACAGAATTTAGCACAGTGCTTAGCACATAGTAGGTGCTTAATAAATTCTTGCTAACTTGATTTTACCTAGAACACAATATGACTAAATATCATGGATAATTAAATTATAGAATAGATGAAATATGACAGATAATAATCCATGATAACAGAAGAATATATATATATATATATATATATATATATATATATATATATACTTCAAAGTCTTAAAGTCAAGATAGCAACATGGAAGTCAGAATAGTGCAATTTGGGCAGCAGCTGCTCCTTGATCACTGAATTTTAACAGCATTTAATGTCATGCTTTGAAGAGATCTTTAAGAATATCTAGTCTTGTCATTTCATTTAATAGATGAACCAGGAAATTTAGTATTCTTCAATATCAGGAAAAGAAATGGCAAACCACTCCAGTATCTTTGCCAAGAAAATCCCATGGACAGAGGTTCATGGGGTCAAAAAAGTTGGACACAACTAAAATAACTTAACAATAACAAGTTCATCCCTTTCTTCAGGACCTTCGTGTAATCTTAAATCCTAGGAAATCCAACCAATAATCTTAGTCTATGTCTACAAGATGACAAAATGTCTTTATTCACTCAGCTACCTGAGTGTTTTACCTTTGCATATCACAATATGTTTTGTGGCATTTGAGAAAACTAATATATTTGCTATCTACCACAGCATATTATTCTCATTCCTGTTTTCCTTCCTCTGCTGCTGATCTTCCCAGCCTGGAATGTCCTCCCTCCTACTCTTTGAGTTCTCAAAACATGCTGATTTCAAGAGTTGGGCAAAGCCACAATTCCTCCCAGAAGCTTTCTCTGATCAGTCTAACCTCTGGTCATTTCTTTTATTACTTCCCTTCCTCAATAAACTTAGTAGCCCTCTATTCCTCCAGGATTAGATCTAAAGCTCTTCATGACCTGGTCCCTGTCTACTTTTCTAGTCGTCCTCCATTTTTCTCTCTTCTATATTCTCCAGATTTGTAGAGTTGAAAAGGACTGCATAGGGCATCCAGTCTAATGCTGACCCAACATGTAAAGCTTAACTGTAAATATTCCAAAAGGAAGTCATTGAACTTCCATTTGCAAACATGCTGCAGAAGGAAACTTATGACCTTCGCTAGCAAATCATTCTAGGTATGGCAGCTTTCACTGTAAGGAACTTTTTCCTTATCATGCATTAAGGTCTCTTATTCAATAAATTCTACTTTTTGTTCCTAGTTCTGCCTTCTTGATTAAATAGAATGGTCACTTTTGGAAAACAACAATAACAACAACTAACAATGGATAAGCTGCTTTTTGACCAGGGCTGCCAAAACTATCATGAAGGATAGGGGAGGCTGCACTTCTTATATAGAAGGAAATGTTTCCTTTTTGTGGTAACTATCACATGAAACATTGTGCAGCTACTTCTGGGTAGTCGCTACTCATGTCATGTTATCATGGGGAAGGGCTAAAGGGATGGGCCGACTACTTCATCGTTACAACTGTACCCTTCATCAAACTTTACTCTGTGCTATTTTCCTTCCTCTTGTACTGTCCTTTGGGCCATGACCCAAAAGACTCCTCTTTCTTCCCCACAAGGTGAACATTTTTTGATTTTCAGGAAAAAGAAAAAGAAAAAAAAATCTTAGTTAGAATTTGGTATCTGGAAATAATTGAAGGTAGCTATCTATCATCTCCCATTTTTTATCTTCAACCTAAATGTTCTCAGATTCTTACACAGAAAAAAGTATTTCATGTTTTAAGTCCTCTCATACTGTTTGCCATCTTCTGAATAATATCTAATAAATCGCTCCCTTTAAATCAATAATAAAATATGATGTCAAGAACTAGCCGCAATACTCCACTTAAGATTTGACAAGGTAAGAGTTTCAAGGGAAGGAATGAAAATCATTATAAAGAACATACTCCATGCAAATCACCATGGAATACAAATAGAAAAGCCAGCCAATTCTTGCCCTCAAGGCATTCTCACCTTCTGGTAGGAGAAAACAGAAAATATAGGGTAATTCAGCAGCAAGTAAGATAGAAAATCTCATTGATCCTTATGGTGCAGTTTCAAAGCAGATGGTAACACATCTTCTTTAACACAGTTTCCATGATACAAACAAGTCAGTTTCTAAGTCTGAATCAATTGAAAGTTGAAAACAGCCAAGGATTTCACTGGCAAGAACTTTATTTTCTGGATCTTCAGTACCTAGTGTACGAATAATTTCATTCTTTGTACTTGTATACAAGTAGTATGCAGGTTGGTATTTAACAAGTATAATTGATTAATCACCACAGGCATTACTCTGCTGGATGATGACTATGGGGACTAGACAAGTAACAGGGCTGGTAGTAAGGGGGTACTGCTATCCCAGGGTTGCTCGCCTCACCTGAAGACCCTTTACATGATTTCTTCCCTTGATGATGACTGGAGGTATCTAGCCTGAAATTGCCTCATTCCAGACTCTGTGATTCTATAGGTATGACCCAAGACCATATTGAGAGTCGATGAGATTTGGGCATCACAGCTCTTTAACATAAATTTGCATTCATTTATTTCACTTCATATGTGTATGTCTATGTATATATATACACACACAATATGTGTGCATGTGTGTACCTGCGTGGACACATATACACACATACGCACTATATATATTTTAATTGGGAATTGAAATCATGTCTTCCTAACTGGTTTCTAGCACCTTATCTGTTATTCCATACTCTTTCACAATTAAACCAGGGGTTTATTGAAACCTCTATAAATCTACACCATATCACTTATTACTAACTTATTTCTCTCTAATATTCTCTATCAGTCTATTTCTCCAATGAGATAGTGAACTCCTTGAGGACAGCGACTATACCTTTATACTTCTTATGTCCCTTAGAACTCCTAGCACAATAGATGATCCATCAATATTTGTTGATTTATTGGCTGAAATTTTCATTATGCTTCGGGATACCAAGGCATCTTCATTAAAACTAGAGGTATATGAGGTATTAAGGGAAGAATAGCAACTCTGATGTGAGGGCTGCCAAGCCATTTTCAAGACTGCTTTCCACCTTTGGTGTATATCTGTCTTTCATTGTGGCTCCAAGAAACTGCAGCATGCTCAACAGCCACACACTTGTAAAACCACCTCAGCAGATGGGCTAAACCAGGGTATTTATAGGCCAAAGACCTATGGTGCATCTGTAATGCCGTACACTGGCAGATTTCCAAAAGAATGCTACTGTTAACAGCTTTTAAGGTTCGGATTACACAGTATAGTGAACACTCAATTTATTCCATTACAAATCAAGTCAAACATTCACAACAAATAACAACATAATATTCACAACATTACATCTTATCACAGAAAAACACAATATAGTGTTCATAACAGCTTAACATTAGAATGGCCACACAGTTTTCACTACAGTGGCCACAATATTTCGAACAAAAAACAAAAGAAAATCATCCGGTTTTCCTAAGGGGGAAACCCTACTTACTTAATCATTCAAGCAATTCACAATACAATAATCAATCTTCCACTCATGGGAAAATCATTAACTTAATCAATCACTCATCTAGCAATCAGTCACTAAGTATTATCATTAGAAAACCACACCAACCCTCCACCCTACAGTGTCCAGCAAACCTCAGTTTTGTCCAAGGGGAGACCTTTTCTTCATCTTGACTTGGGGTGGTCTGTCAGATTCCCTGGATCCCCTTCCAAGATCCCAGCTCCTACCTGAATCTACCCGTCACCTGGATTCAGGGGCAGACAGCTCTCAGGTCCCTGTCCAGTCCTCTGGGCAGTCCCTGGCAAACAGTGAAGTTCACAGGGTCCAGCACATCTCATACCCTTCACCGCTTCTGTTGCTGGGAACTCAAGTATCCACTAAGCCACAAACCAATAAAGGCTTATTCCAGTCATGCTTCTTCAGTCCTCCAGCAGTTCATCTGGCTGTAGGACCTAGGAGAAATCTTGGCTTTTCAGGAGGCCTTCCAGGCAGCCTTCTCAGCCTTCCAGGCAGACTTCACCAGCTCCCAGATTCTGGGACAATCCTGCTTCCTCCACCATGAGCCACCAGGAGGAATATTCCTGATTTTGTCTCTCTGTCTCTAGAACTCTTCTTATATACATACATTGGCCTCCTGTCTCAGCCAATCCCCTCCTGCCAAGTCAGGAATAGGAGACAGAGCTCATACCTTCTGTACTTAGCCCTAAGTTACTAACTGCTAAGTATCTGCTAAATTGATCACTGTTACAGCATCTAAACTACTCAATGCTGATGGAGCCACATTGATTAGTTATAAGCATGTGATCCTGGAGAGATAGGCTGAACACTTCCATATTGTTCTCAAAAGAGCATCATCACTCAATGCTGAAGACACTGACAGTTAACCTCAAGTTGAAGTCAATCCCTCTCTAGCCAGACTTCTAACTGAAGAAGAGGTTTTGAATTCCACTAGGCTCCTCTTGTGTGGATAAGTGCCTGGTGCTGATTTTATTCAAGAAGAGATTTAAAGGCAGGGTCCACTGTTCATATAGAAGCTGACTGAAATCTTCTTGGTTCAAGGATGCTCCCATTATCCATCTCTATAAGTCAAAATAAAATAGGTTATCTTGTGACAAAGGAAGGTCTCCTACATGTGCAAAAATATTTATGGCAGCACTTTTTGTGGTGGCCAAGAACCGGAAATCTAGGGGATTCCCATCAATTGGGAAATGGTTAAACAAATTGTGATATATGAATGTAATGGAATACTATTGTGCTATAAGAAATAATGAACAGGCGGACTTCAGAGAAACCTGGAAAGACTTATATGAACTGATACTGAGTGAGGGGAGCAGAACCAGGAGACCATTGTACACAATAACAGCCACAGTGTGTGGACTTATTTTGAGAGACTTAGCCCTTCTCAGCAATGCAAGGACCTAAAAAAATTCCAAAGAACACATGATGGAAAATGCCAGTCACATCCAGAGAAAGAACTATGGAGTTGGAATGCAGAATGAAGTAGACAATTTTCCTTTTTGTTTTTTTTTCCCCATAGTTTTTCCCATTGATTATAATTCTTCTATGTGATATGACTAATGTGAAAATGTGTTTAATAAGAATGTATATGTAGAGCCTATATCATATTGAAAACCATTTTGAGGAGGGACAGAGGAGAGAGGAGGAAAAAATTTAAAACTTGTGGACGTGATTGTTGAAAACTAAAAACAGATCGTTTAATTTAAAAAATAAATTTAAAAAAATTAAAAGCAAAACAAAACAAAACAAAAGGAGGTCTCTCTTTTAGCCAATGCTGACAAGATTCTTGTCAGAGTCCTCTTTAATAGATTGATCCTACTAGAAGAACCAAGAGGTGGTATGACTTCAGAAAGGACTGAGGAATGGTCAATATGGTTTTTGCTGCTTGACAACCCCAGAAGACATGCCAGGAACAGAACAGAAATCTATACACAACATTCATCAATCTGATTAGGGTCTTTGATATTGGCAATCATGAGGGCTTATGGAAGATTATGACAAAATTTGGTTGTCTGGAGAAGGTCATCCATATTGTATTCTAGTTTCACAAAAGCATTTATGAATGGGTTCTAGATATGGCCAATCCTCTCAAGCTTTCATGGTCACCAATTAAGTCAAGGAGAGCTATGTGCTTGCTCTCGTACTCTTTAATATGATGTTTCAGCAATGTGATCAAATGCCTTCAACAAGGACAAAAAAATCAGCATCAAGGTCAGGTACTGCACTAATGGTCAATTATTTAACTTAAAAGATTATAAGCCAAGACTAAAGTGGAGGGAGAATTAGTGTGTAACTTTTTGATTACAGATGATTGTACACTTGATGCAGTCTCTGAGGCTGAGATGCAACAGAGTATTCTTGTTCTAATTTTGGCCTGATAACACCAAGAAAACAAGTTCTCCACTAGCCAATACCATACACTCCATATGTTGAACCATCAGCTACAGCAGATGAAGAAATTTTGAAAGCTGTGAATAAGTTCATTTACCTTGGCAGGATTTTTTTCAGGCATGTATACATAGATGATGAGGTTAATGCATGCACTGCCAAAGCAAGCTCAGTGTTTGGAAGGCTCTGAAGGAAAATGTGAGAGAGAAGAGGAATTATTCTGTCTTCTCAACTGAAGGTCTACTGATCCACTGTGCTGACCTCATTGTTGTATGCCTGTGAAACCTGAAGAGTAAACCAGCGCCATGCCAGGAAACTGAATTGCTTCCATTTGAATTGTCTTAGGAAGATTCTGAAGATAACCTGTCAAGGTGAGGTACCATATACTGAGGTCCTTTCTCAAGCTGAATGGCAAAACATTCTAACTCTACTAAAGAAAGTGCAACTGTGAAGGACTGGTCATGTTTGAATGCCACACATATATTTGGCTAAAAGACTATTTTATGGAGAACTCATGTAGGGTAAGCACTCATAAGGAATTCAGAAAAGTTATACAAGGACACTCTCAAGGTGTCTCTGAAGAACTTTAGAATTGATTACTGGACATGGGAGACACTGGGATAAGACCAATACACTCACATTAAAGAATATTGTGCTTTATGAGCAAAGCAGAACTGCAATAGCTCAAAAGAAATGTGTGGTGCATATATTTAGAAACAGCTCCACTCCACAAGTTCACATGTATTATTTGTACCCAACTTGTTCTAGAGTATTCTGAGCTCATGTTGGTCGCAGCCAAACACCTTGTACCTCAACACAAACATAGTGATGTCCTTTTGGACTTCTTTGAACATGGACAGCAACAAACTTAAACTGGAAAAAATTAGCTATGTCAAGCTGCCAAGCCAGATAAACTTTAGGATTTATTTCACTTAGTTATTTCTTTGATTCTCAAGGATCCCTGATTTTGTTGTTAGGGGAACTGTCTCATCTGGCAAAGATAATGGTATGTCTCCAACTTGTTAAACAGGTTTTGAGAGTTGCAATGGGAGAAAAAAATGATTCAACTCATGACCAAGCTGGTAATAAGCCTTTTTGAATGTAGGTGAATTGTTCCTTAGGCAGCAGACTTAGCATCCAGAACACAGAGCCTTTCTAGCAAGTAAAGATAACTCCTCAAACATTTCTTCTTCCTCTCAAGGTTTGCCTGAATTCTACTCTTCATATATCACATATGTGTAATATTCTCTGTAGGATAAGTCTCCCAACCTCTACTTGCACTGTCAGTTTGGGTCTCAAGGGACTACTGACTACTCTACCATTGAAGGCTCTAAGGGCCATTTTGAGAGATTAAAGGTTTGGATACTCTTGGTCATAAACCAGAATCTGGGCTTGGAGTCAAGAAGCTCTGAATTTAAATCTAGCCTCAGACACTTTGCCATGTGATCCTGGACAGGCCACTTAACTTCTGTTTGCCTCAGTTTACTCAACAAAAAATAGAGATAATATTTTTGTTGTTGTTGCTGGCCTTTGTTCTTGAAGAGGGCCAAGTCTTTGGATTCATGCATAGTGGGTCTGTATTGCACAAAGCTGTCAGCCTCACTCTTTCCTCCAGAATCACACAGTCCAGTGGCAGGACAGAGTCAGGACAACTGATAATGGCTCAAGATGCAGGGGATGACCTTGAGTTCTAGTGTATTTAACTAAGCTCGAAGTATTCCATAGCACCTTCACGGTCATTGGAACAAATTGTTTTCATCTGCTCGTTCCACCAGGGGAAGTCTTCAGATGCTTGGGGTAGGCAACCCCTCTAAGTTACCAGACCCCTCAGTTACTTTCAGCCTGATTTAGCCCATCTGACAAAATGGTTTACTGGAATGTGGCCACTGCACGCACTACAGCTTCTCGGAGCCACAGGTGAGAATTAAACGGCTCAGGTAGACACAGAGAGTGGAAAGTAGCCATTTAAAGGACTAGACAGCCCTCACACCAGAAATACTAACAGACCCTGAACATATCCTACACCCAGGGATAATAACTGAGCCTACTTCATAGAGTTGTGAGGGTCAAATGAGGTAATATTTATAAAGCACTTAGCAGGCAGTTTATATTTGCTTGTTTCCCTCCCACTCACCATGACCTGCAGTGCTTGCTTTTTAAATGCTTGTTCATTGATTGATTAGTTGGTTGGTTGGTAGGATCTGACATGTCCTGTACTCTCTTGCCATGCCCTTCAAGACTGTGGGGTCCTCGCCTCTACAACAAGAGCACTAGAGCTGATATTCCTGGACAGATACATTACAGGTTGAAAGCTAAGGTGAGAAAAGGCTGCTTTTCATATATTTCGAAGGTCTAGAAATCCCACATTTTGCTAAGGGTAATTTTCTCATTATGCTTTTCTTTCCTCTCTTTTTTGGTTCAATGACCTTGGAATGCTTATGAGATTGTCTAGTAAAATTAGTACTGCTCAATACCTACATATTGCCCCCCAAACCTCTACTCTGACCCCCTTCAATTTCACTCATTACACAGGCCCAAGTAAAGTCAGAAAGGATGGAAGAGTACTTGAAAGAGTGGAAGGAAATGTACTGCTGTGGGAATAAAGGCACAGAAACCATGGGGGATCGGATTCTTTTTGCCTCTTAAGCCTGATACCACTTTAGCTCCTATTGCTAAACCTGGGGTAGGAAGGTTGGATTTCTGCCCAGGCAGTTAGTGGGGGCATAGTGCCAATGGGAGGTCACAAAGGAGAGAAAAGAAGTTCAGGAGGAGGAGGGAAGCAAAACTCTTGAAATGTTCATGGTAAAGGGGTCAAAAGTAAATCAGTTCACAAGATTGTTTTGCTAGTCTATTATTAAACATGATCTCCCAAGATATGGTTTCTTGGACCCAACACATTTTCAAATCAAATTAGAAAGGATTCCATTGTTTTGAGAATTGATAACATTGAAAAGAGTTTAAAAAAACAAAACAAAACAAAATCCTAAAACCCAAATCTGTATTTTCCCTACACAGTTTGCATTGGCTTTGCCCATATTTAACAATGAAGTCCTATTTTTATGTGCTTCATCTCACTTGTATGAGAGATTAAAAGTAAAGTACTGTGTACAGAAAATGTACTCTCAATCCTCCCACACACAGACTTCAACAAAAACAAACAAACAAACAAAACAGATGTAGAAGGACAGAAAAGTAGCAAGAAGATATGTTTTCTTTCCTCTTCCTGGCATTCTTTAGGCCTTATTCATGATTCTCCTTCACTGGTTTGATTCTTTTAAAAGACCCTCTGTATCTAGGCAAGTGTTTATATTCCTGACTTATTTATAGTCATGTTTTAAATGGTTTGTAATGTAGTATTTTATCCTGAAGCATCTCCCACTGTGATACAGGTGTCAAATAACCCTACAATGTGATTGGTAGTTAGTTAATCATGTACAAATTTAGGTAAGGGTGAGAAGGAAGAGGGTGAGGGATTAGGGATAAAGTTACTCTAGGTAGGGGAGGGCCAATCCCTCTTGAAAAACACAACAACCTGCTGATAAAAAGTCAAAACCAGAACAAATGCCTACATATCCCAGACCCTATCAACATAACATTCTGAGAACTACATATGTTTATATTAGTCTCAGTCAATATCTATTCAAAACCAAATTTAGCAAATCTACCCCAAATGTTCACATGGACTATTTGCGTCTGACCTGTGGTAGAGCATTCCAAGCTCATAGTGGTCTGATCAGCCACAGTCAGACACACTGTAACTTGATTCTAACATATTGATGTCCTTTTGGTCCTCTTTGAGAACGAAGGACACGAAGGACAACAACCATTTAAAAGCACAGGTAATGAGTCCCTATATAATGCTTTCCTTTTATCAGATTAATCTAGAGGGCACTTTAATATAAAATAAATACATTTAACTAAACAAACATAAACAGTTTAAGGATAAAAAAAATTGCCCTCCCCGCCCCCAAACAGAGACACTTGCTTTGAGTCATTCCCTTGTGTTCAACTCTTCTTTACCCCATGGACATGGCAGGTCCTTCTATTCTTCACTATCTCCCAAAGTCTGTCAAAGTCTGGTTTGATTCTTTTAAAAGCCCCTCTGTATCCAAGAAAGCATTTATATTCCTGACTTTTTTACAGTCACGTTGATAGCTGCAGCTTCAATATTTGATCTTCCAATGAACAATCTGAATTGATTTCTTTGTCATTGACTTGTTTGATCTCCTTGCTTCCAAGGAACTCTCAAAAGTCTTCTCCAGCATCACAATAGGAAAGTGTTCATTCTTCCGGGCTCAGCTTTCCTTGTAGTCTGACTCTCACAGCCATACATTGATACTGGGAACACAAAGAGATACACTGTCCCATAAATTGAAAAACCTGTTGGAAGAAGAAACACTTGTAGCCTCTACAAATTATTCTCCTAGGATTGTAGTTTAAGATAGATTCCATCTCTGTCTCTGGAGCTACCTACCACTTGTTGCTTCTCTAGAATTCCCCGAAGTCTGATTCCATTACCCAGGCTGCCTTCTCCACTGGGTTGCCATCTGCTTCTCTTTTGAGCTGCTTCTGGTATCTTCTTAGGGTTAGGGGTGCTCAAGACCCCAAAATGTCAACACACTGGGTCCTGCCAATTGAATTCAACGTAAGTCTTCTCTTAGCCAAAGAAAAGTTTATTATTGGGTCTATTGGGTAGACTCTTAAGGAGCCTCAGTATCTGTGATGCTTGCATTGGGCAAGCAGGCCAGGATCATCTGACACAGACTATGTCTGTGCTAGGCCATTCTATGGCTCTTTCACACCACATGGAGGAAAGATGGGGTCTTATATACAGAAAGGCTGTGGGAGGAATCTGGGGGTGGTCTAGAGGAGGAGTTTGGGGAAGGTCTCCAGAAGGAATCAGATGAGGTCAGACTCCAGTAATGAGTGATTAAGGGTGGGAAGTTGCTGGAGGCTACCTGGAGCTGATAGACAATGGTAGGCTAGGCCAGTTCAAGAGTGGAACAGGAGGATCAAGGTTGGGAAATTGCTCAACAAAGGAGGGCAAAAGATTTGGGGAGAGCCACAATGAAAGGCCTATGGCCTCAGGCAAATGCCTTATGGGGGAAGATTCAAGGGAGAGCTCAAGGGGTCTCCCAGAGCCTGCACCTCATCATTGCTACTAGTCTCTTCCTTACTTTCTGTTTATTTGCTTTCTTTTCTCAGTTGTCATATTCTACTGTGGTCTGGAAAGTTATTCCTTCCGCACAGGGGAGGGTTTAAACTCTTTAGTGAGCCTGCCCACAGGGCCGTTTTGGTTCTTTTGTGAGTCAGATTTACAGCTTCACTCAGTGTAGAAAAAAAAAATCACTGAATTTATGTATGTCTTTCTAACAGTTCCACAACTTTCTCAGTGAGAATTCCTCTAAGCCTGCTTTGATATTTGGGTTGTATTGGAAACATTTATTTCTGCTTCTATCATTAGAGCTAATAAAAATAATAATGACAATAGCGATTATAACAATGACAATAACTGGCATTTGCAAACTTTTAAGTTTTGCAAAGTGCTTTGCAGGTGGTATCTGGTTTGCTTGCACTCTGGGAAATAGGTGATTTTATCATTCAACTTTGGCCGAAAAGGAATCTGTGGCTGAGTGATTAAGTGACTTTGCCAGGGTCACACAATAAGTGTTTGAGGCAAGATATCAAACTTAGGTCATCCTGCCTCTTTCAAGTCCAGTGCTCTAGTTTGTCAATTGGCTGCTATCATCAAAATCTTGGTAATTTTCCTGGATTTCCACTTAAACCACACTAAATCAGTAAGGGTGAAGCTGGCAAAGTCTATGCTGTATCCCTATAGCTATACCCAAATTGCTGCCTACCCATACTGTCACCTATTGATTTTTATAGCTCTTGTTAGGGACCTGCTCTTTAGATTTTTCTGAGCAATGATGAAGTGTAATGGAAAGAACAGTGGATTACTGCTTAGGAGACCTGACTCAAGTCCTCCTAGAGCTGCAATATAGTTGTAATGTGATCTTGGGCAAATCACAGCTTCTTTCTATATTTCCTCATCTATAAAATTATGATCTCCAGCTTTCATATGTTATAATTCCATTCCTTTTCCAGTCTTAGGAATTATTCATCTATTGTTCTTAGCCAAAAATTATTTCAATGGGGAAGGCTCCATAGGGTATTGGAAAAAGCAGTGAACTAGGAATAAAAAGCCTTGAGTAACCAACACTGGCCCTGCCACCAAACTATCTCTGTGACCTGGGGAAAACTGACAAACCATTCTGAACCTCTGTTTTCTCACATGTAAAGCAAGAGGAAAAGGGAAAGTTTTTTAAGGTTCCCCTTCTTTTAAATAAATGCTTATTTGTCTTTGGATTATTTTATTTTACATTTATTAAGTACCCACAAGAAATACCTGAACATGCTAAAAGCACGTCTCCCTACTTAGAATCCTGGATTCATTAGTCACATATAATGGCATGGCTTTAATTAGCCTCACTGTGTCCTAACGGAATTTAGCATATGGACCTATTTTAAAGCTATAATCAGGGAGTTTGGAATAACATTTGCTCACCTACTGAAAAGATGTTAGTAGCATTATGCATTCCATGTATGTAGACTGATCCTCCCTTAGGACCTTTTACCTAATAAAATTGACAGAACAACCTGTTAGAAGGCAAAAAGCCAGTCGAAGCAGGCACACATACAGTAAGCTTTAGGAGCCAAGAGTACTTCTGGTAGGTAACAGCAAAAACACCAGCCAACAATATCTGAACAGCTGTCACACGGAGGTTACAAGTCCAAGGTTAAGGAATCAGACACCCAGAAACCAGTTAAAGGAGGGACTGGGTTAATACTTTACCAATCTGTAAAGATCAGAAAACAAACTATCTATTCATTTGAGCAAAAGACAAGGGCATAAGGAAGTGATACTAACAATCACATTTCCAGTATAATCTGGAAACTTTCTATTCAAACCAGTGAAGTTCTGTTCTACAGACTGGAAATTATCAGTCATTGTAAGGCCTCTGTGCTAACTTTTGTTATGTATAATGAAATCCATGTATAATTTCTTCCAAACTGAGCTCGTAATACTTAAAGACATCATTCAACAGATGGCTGAACATTCTTAAGTGATCTGATACATCTTTATTGACATTGCATATGTCATTCAGAGGAGAGGAAAGGAGAGGAGAGGGCAGGAGAGGTAAAGAAAGAGGAGGACGGAAGGGCAGAAGAGAAGCAGAGAGGGATAAATTTAAGTACAACAGAACAAGGGGAGAAAATACTGGAAAGTGAATTTGAGAAAATAAAAGCATCACAATGTAGACCATCTCCAGGTAAAATTCATATTCATCTGGGAAAGGTACAGGGGTATACTGGATCCAGCTTAGGTGATTCAGTTGTTAAATTGTCAGGGTGAGCACCTTGGAATTAAACAAATGCTACAAATCAGTTTTTAATTGATTGCTTTAGTGATTGTCTAGACTCAATAAAGTTGTGGAGAAAATGTCAATAATGCAGATGAAATTTAAAAGTATATCATGTATACCATTATTAATAATTTACCAGCAAGCTCCTAGAGAGGTATCACATTAATCCACTATTACATAAAAATATTTTGGTATAAATTATATGGGGCATCTAGGTGGTACAGTGGGTGGAGTGCCAGACCTAGAGTCAGGAAGATCTGAGTTAAAATCTCGCTCCTGAAACTTAGAAGCTGTGTGAACCTGGGCAAATCACTTAACCCTCTTTGCCTCAGTTCCTTATCTGTAAAATGAGCTGGGAAAGGAAATGGCAAATCATTCCAGTATCTTTCCCAAGAAAACCCCAAAAGGGGTCATGAAGAGTCTTATGTGACTAAAAATAATTAAACAACAACCCAATAAATTATTTATCTATATACCTACCTACCTATCTGCCTATCACTTAAAAAGATTCTGAATCAAGGTAAGTAATATAATGGTCTGTTGAGATCCCTGCTAATCTATACCCTTCTAATCTAACAGGTACATCTGCTTGCTTCTTCCTCAAACCCAACTGGATAGATCCAACCCTGGTGTAAATTCTGGCAGCCAGTCCTGCTCTGTGGTGATAATGATGGATAACATATGGACATCCTGATTCAGTATTTTATGACTCAGCAATGTTATTCTTTTTCTTGATTTTCCTGACCTGGATGCCTCAATGAGTGAGTCTCTGTTCTGTTATTCTCATAGTGTTTTCCATCACTATTTAAATGACAAGACCATGAAAATTCAGTATTGGAAAGACCTTCAACCTTTGGAATGAGATAGCACATGGTAATTAGGTATCTGGACCCCGAAGCCTCTGGGCTGTTAGGTTTCCCTCTCAGGTCTCCTCTATTCACCAAAAGGAAATATCTTGACTTAGGATCTGTGCAGAAAGAGCACAGTCAGGGACTTGCCAGCTCCCTTGATCCATAGTGCCTGGCTAGGCAGAGCAGGACTGACCTGGTGGGCTTGAGTTATTCTGGCTCAAAAGCAGCAAAAATCACCTTGTGCTGGAGCTGTTAGAGCAACTATATATTATTATATTATCATATATATATTATATTATTATATATATTGCCCCACATTTGTAGCTATTATGACAGAAGTTCCCAGGAAATCTACATTAACCACATAATCATACATAGGATTTAGAGCTGATAAGGATTTTGAGAATTATCTAATGGGGAACAGAAGGGGAGAGAAGAGAATAAGCATTTATATAGCACCTACTATGTGACAGGCACGGAGCTGTGTTTTTATTTTATCTCATTGGATCATCACGATAACCCTGTGTGGTAGACGCTATTATTATTCCCAATTTACAATAAAAGAAACTGTGACCAAGAGGCATTGAGTTGCCCAGATGCTAGATTTGAACTCATGACTTCCTAATTCTGGGCACCATTCCACTATTTGCCCCCAGAAAAATAATCTGCTCATTTGAGATAATAATAATAATAACTAACACTTATATGGTGCTTACTATATGCCTGGCACTGTGCTAAACACTTTACAATTATTATATCATTGAAACAATCTTGGGAGATAGGTGTTAATATTATCCCCATTTACAGATGAGGAAACTGAGGCAAAGAAGGTTAAGTGGCTTGCCCAGGATCACACAGCTAGTAAGTATCAGAGGCTGAATATGAACTCAGGTCATTCTGATTCCAGGTTCAGTAATCTATACAATATATGCATAAACATATGTATATAAAATCTCATTTGATTCATTTAAACTAACCAACCTTTTCCTTCACCCCCATAATACAGATGGGAAAACTGAGAAATTAAGGGACTTGTTCAGGATCAAGCTGTTTATTAAGTGACAGAAAATTTGGATTTCAACCCAGCTCCTTGACATTAAATCCAGTGCTCTTCCACCTTTGTATATAAGAATCATATGCACATTTTGACCCTCATTCAGCTATGTAGATTTCCCTGTTTTCATTAATCTTTTCTCATACCCACTAAAATATCTGCCCCTCAAGAACTGTGAGAAGGTTTTTTTTCATCTTTTCCTTTGTAGCACCTGGTACAGGGCCTTGCACTGTGGTGTATGCTGAATAAATATTTATTTGAATGAATATCTGGTGACTCAAACTGATGACCTTGGAAGGATGTAACCTTTAGCCAGCATCATTGACCATTTGGTTTAGGGGCCATATCTGTGAACTAGCCTGCTGATTTAAACTCAATTGTTTATTTGTTTCTCCCTTTACTGGGATCAACATATAAACCATGGATTCTGCTTTCTCTTTGCTTTGGAGGTCTTTTGACAGCCTTGCACTTCCTCTGAACTTGTTTTTGGATCTTACTCTCACTTTCTAGGCATTATGTCCTTACTTGCTTGTCCCTTCACCTGTGGTTTCTTAGTTTTTATCATCCTTGAATTTGGCCTCTACCTCAATCTGTGGGCCTGTCGGAAGATTATCTTCTCCAGTCTCCCCGACAAATTGTCACTAAAACTCCAGTTCAGGTAAATTTTGATGGCAGAGATGATGAGGAATGTCTCAAAAGCAAGAAAAATTAACTGGAAAAGAACTGTGAAGAGAAATTATAGAATCTGGGGCAAAAGCTATTGAGCTACCTGGGATAAGGTACTTGGGAAGGAGGTGTGGTAGAAGGAATGACCACTTCGTAGTAGAGGCGATATGGGTTAGAGATCTGAAATCATCAGAGCTGAGGATAATAATACCTATGTCTCAGGGTTGTTAGAAGGGTTAAATAAGATAACATTTGTAAAGTGCTTTGCAAACTTTAAAGTTTTTTCCCTTTTTTGGAAGCAATAGGGACTAAGTGACTTGCCCAGGATCACACAGCTAGTGTCTGAGGTCAAATTTGAACTCAGGCCACCCTGATTCCAGAGTTAGTGCTCTATCCATTTAGCTAACTTATAAATTATTATTATTTTTATTACTATCACTGTTTTGTTTTTATAGTGCTTATCATGGTCAGGCACTGTGCTAAGCACTGGGGTCAGTTTAAAAAGAAAGGTAAAATCATGATTTCTGTCCTCAAAAAGCTTACTCTGTAATGTGGAAACAACACACCAAAAACTATGTGCTTAGATGAGATACACACACCCACTCACGGTTATCTCTATCTATAGTGTAAATCGTGGTAAATGGAAGGTAATCTTAGAGGGATGGCACTAGCAGCAGGGGAGGTGAGAGGGAGAGCATTCAATATGAGGAGTGACCAATATTCCTGCCTTAATTAGATTTGTTGGTGACTTGCGCTTGACTCTTTGTGAGGCAGTAAGGGATTTTCTTGGCAAAAATATTGGAGTGCTTTGCCATTTTTCTCCAGTGGAGAAGTTAAGGGGTCACAGAGCGAGTGAAAATTTGAGGCCACATTTGACCTCAGGTCTTCCCAACTCCAGGCCCAGCATTCTATCCACTGAGTCATATAACTGCCTCCCTATTTAGATGACCTTAAACTTTGTACCTCTGTGTCAGACACTATCTAAGGCTAAACTTCATTTAGATCAATTCTTTTGAAAACCCTTCTGGGAAGTCAATTACTTTTATATACAGCATTGCATGAAGGGTGGTCAATGCTGGGGGTGGGGGTAGGGGTAGAAAGAGTTCTGGTCTGTTCCTTCAAAATTCTGGGGCTAGGAACCAATTTAAGCATCATAGTTTTTCAGAATAATGAATGTCATTTACACACCCAGAAAAGGAAAAAAAAAAACAAAACCAAATGTTCAGGCAATCCTGCTAGAAAAACTGTGCACAAGGTTTTCTTTTCTCTCTAAAGATGCTGCCAGCTCATTTCAGGCCACTCAGAGAGACCTTTCCCAGAAGTGACCAAAGCAGGGGAGAATACACTAGCAGTATTAAAAAAGGAAAAGAAAAGAAAAAGAAACCAAAGGGCCAATCTTTTTTTTTCTTTTACCCCAGATGTGCATTCTGTTCTTGTTCATTGCCTTCTTAAACAGGGCACAATTGACTTTGCCATGAAAACATTCTCATTCTGAAAACAGAATGCAACTTTTTCACATTTTCAAGGTAAGAAAAAATCTAAAGTTGTCCTGACAGATCTGGAGTGAGATTTCTTATTCTGGCAAGTTTAATTTTCTAGTAAATCTTATGCTCTTGTGAAAATCCCTCAGAATCCCTTGACTGGTGAGCTTAAATGTTTGAATAGCCCATTGTTCCATATCACTGTCGGCAAAGTGTTTAAGCTCCTTGGTGGTGTTCAGTCATGTCTCACTCTGCGAATACATTTGGGGTTTTCTTGGCAATGATGCTGAAGTGGTTTGCCATTTCCTTCTCTAGCTCATTTTACAGATGAGAAAACTGAGGCAAACAGGGTTAAGTAACTTGCCCAAGGTCACACAACTGTCTGAGGCCAGGTTTGAACTTAGGTCTTCCTGACTCCAGGTCCAGTGCTCAATCTACTGTGCCACCTATCTGCCCTTGATGTCATTTTGATTCTGACAATATGAGATAGGTAGGCACTTTTATTTTTATGAGATAAATAAGTACTTTTAATATTTTCCTCATTCTATAGATGCGAAAACTGAGACTCACCAACTAAGTGACTTGCTCGGCATCACACAGTAAGCATCTGCTTGGTAACTGTACAAGGTCACAAAGGTTTCACTCTGGTCTTCAAAGTCTTTCCACTGTTTAAAGGTAGAATTGAGTAAGCACTATTATACTTTAATATTTGAGTATATAGAGATGAGGAGAGTGGCTCCTTAATTGTATCAAAGGGAAACTCATTTCAGCAACCATAGACGATGTTTATTAATTATGAGGAGCTGTGCAAGGCAACTGAGGATATAAAGACAAAAACAAAATCGTTCTTGCCCACAAGCAGCTTCTGTTCTACCAGGATCTCCTCCAGGAGACCTTTTGAGATTCCTTCCAGCTGTTAATGCCCCCCTTTCTCCATCAGGGATCATTTTCTATTTATTCTATATTTAACTAATAGTGAACATGTTGTTTCTCCCTAGTAGAATGAAAGTTTCTTGAGGGCAGAGGATATTTTGTATTCATAATTATATCTCCAGCATCTATTAGAGAACTTGCTCATAGTAACAACAAAATGAATACACATTGAATTGATAATATAATATAAATAATAACATAAAGGAATTGGACTCTATTGAAAACACTGATGGTTATTAGTCCTAATGTTATTCAGAATATTTAACTGTTTGATCAATACACACATACACACAGAGACACATTTATATGTATGTATAATTGCCTGCTCAGAGCAGAGGACTCTGGTAGGAAGCTGGTGGGTAGTGGGTATGGGGAGGAACACAAATTTTAGATAAAATGCTCCTATCTTTTTTCCTGTCCAGTACGAAGACATGATCAGACCCAATGATAATATACAACATTATGAAAGAAGCATATTTATTAGCAAATTAAGGTTATCAAATCAAAAGATTAAGAACGATTTCAGAGACTGGCATTTGAGTTGGGCTCTAAAGATTGGGTAGGAATGTAGCAGGAAAGGTCAGGGGGAAGGCCTTTGGAGAGTAGGAGGACAAAGGGTATATTTCAGGATCATAGAATAATATTGATGGTTGGAGCATAGAGAGGAGAAATATGAGATGGGGTTGGAAATGTAAGGTAGTATTATATTGTGGAGGGCCTTAAATGCCAAGGCTGATTATTTTGTTTGAATGCAAGCATTCTCACATTTTCCCTCCTTGCTTCCACTTATGTATCTCTCTTGAATTAATAAATGACAGGGAACCGCTAAAGCTGTTTGAATAGACATAATCATCTTTGCCATTAACCTTGCCTCTTCTATGACCACCAGATGGCTCTGCTTTGTTCTATACATCAGAGTACTATAGCAGAGGAGCATTAGTTTAACTATTATTTTACCTTACCCTGTGGAAAAAAATAAAAGAAAAAAAGAACAGCTAGTTGGTGCAATGGACAGAGTGCTGGGCTTCAAGTAAGGAAGATTCATCTTCTTGAGTTCAAACCTGGTCTCAGACACTTACTAGTTATATGACCCTGAGCAAGTTACTTAACTCTGTTTGCCTTAATTTCCTTATCTGTAAAAGGAGCTAGAGAAGGAAATGAAAACTATTTCAGTGTCTTTGCCAAGAAAATCCCAAATGGGGTCATGAAGAGTTGGACACAACTGAACAATAACCCTCTGAAAAATGCTTCTAGGACAAGAAAAACTCTCGTGGGCTATGACATTAATATGACATTGTAACCCAAACATGAAATTTGAATAAGATTACATTGAAAATAATGTAAGATTATCTGAATGAAGGGTGAATGAGGGGTAGGAAGGAAAATAGAGGTGAGAAGACCCCTGAAAAGTCTTTCACAGCAGTGCAGATGAATGGAAATGATGGTCTACCTATACTGTGGTGGTGTCTGTGAAAATGGAGAGACAGGGTGTCTACAGAGGATTTTGTGGAGCTGTAAGCTACAGGACTTCATAACTCATTGTTGTATTAACAATAGCTACCAGATGGTGGCAGAAACCAGGAGACAGGAAGATTGGAATTCAAATATAGCTGCAGATATTTACTAACTGTGTGATTGAGAGCAAGCCACCGAAACTCTGTTTGCCAGTTTTTTCATCTATAAAATGGAGAAAATGATAGCACATACCAAGGGTTATTGTGAGGATCAAATGAGATAATTATTGTACAGCACTTAACAGTGTGCCCAACACATAGTAGGTTCTATGTGTTAGCATATATCTGTATCTACCTATATCTATACATGTGTGTATATATGTGTATATGCATATATGTAAATGTTAGCATATATACACTTGTGTATATATTATGTATTACACACATATATCATTTTATTATTATATTATATTGTTGGTTATATATGTAAAAATATATATACACATATATATGTATATATATATATATATATTTTTTTTTTTTTTGCTTTTTGGAGGGGGAAGGTATGGCAATTTGGGTTAAGTGACTTGCCCAAGGTTACATGACTACTTTTGCATTTGTGTCAAGTGCCTGAGGACAGATTTGAACTGAGGTCCTCCTGACTCCAGGGCCAGGGTGCTATTAACTGTGCCACCTAGCCGCTCCTCACTGAGCCACCTAGCCACCCCTATATGTTAAATGTATTCACATATGTATAAGTATGTATTAAGTGCATTATATTATAAATATACTAAGTGTATATGCATACATATACATGTATATGTATATGTATGTGTGTGTATATGTGTGTGTGTGTATATGTATATATATTCTTCAGTCTTTCAATCTACCATCCCTGGTCTTCTAGCTATACTTCACACAAGAGACTCCATTTCATGACTTTGGACGTTTTCACTGGCTGTCTCCCATGTCTCCCATGATCTCTCTTCTCATCTGTGCCTCTTAGCTCTCCTGGCTTCCTTCAAGTTGCTGTCAAAATCATATCTTCTATAGGAAGCCATTCCCAGTCCTTCTTAATTCCAAGACCTTCTTCCAGTTGCTTATTTCCAATTTGTTCTGCATATAGTTTGTTTGTAGTTATTTGTATCTTGTCTACCTATTAGGCTTTGAGCAACTTAAGAACACAGATTGTCTTTTGCCTTTCTATGTATCCCTAATGTTCAACACAGTGCCTGGAAAATAGTGGGCACTTGATATATGTTTACTGACTGACTGGCTGAAGTTTGGCTTCTAAGACGCCTCCTTCTCAAGTAGGACCTTTTCTTCAAGTTTTCATCTGTTTCCTTGCCAAACACACATAAACAAGGTATCCGACCGTCGTGGTGGCCACAGCCATTTTCAGAGAAGTTGTAGAATAAATGTGCCTATGACATGTTCTCATTTTCCAAAAAGCAGAATGACAATGTAAATATTGGGAACTGCAGACTTTGCTTAATTTGGCATTTGCAGCTGCTGCTGGAGCTATGTGACTTGATGGTCTGCAGCTTAGTGCCCCTTTGACATCAGTAGAGAGAAAAGACTGGACATACAAAGAGATCCTACATTAAAGTAGACGAAACTTGTGTAGATGAGCTATGCTTTATCTATCATATACTATTATCTGTTAATTATATACTAACATCAAGAGATCATATGATTTTAATAATCAAAGATAAAGTTAAGATGAGCTAAATTTGTAGAGAGCTGATCTTTTATACTTTACTGTTCAGCAACAAAAAGGGACTTAATAAACACCAAGGTTTCACAATGGCTTCATTTCAATGCATTCTATAATTTAAGAGTAATCCAAAGAATACTCATGCATTCTTAATATTCCATAATATGATGAATTCTTAATTTCCTCCAATGAAACATAGTTATGGAGTGAATAAAGCAATTATGCCAAGGTTGGGAGTTCCCCTGAATGAGACACAGAATCTATGTGGGTCAGATATCTGTGAGTATAGTAACTACTCAAAGGTCTCTGTGTTGGAGACTTGGAGAAATCCTGCTTGCCTTTGCTGCATTCTTAAGTTTCCTGGCCACTTATTCATCCCAGGTAGAAGATACTAGAATAGCTGGAGATAGGAAAACAAAGCATATTTCTTCTTTTTCTCTAAAAATAAATTTATTTATTTGTTCGTTCGTTCATTTATTTATTTTTAGTTTTCAACATTCATTTCCACAAAATTTTGAGTTAGATTTTTTCTCCTCATCTTTCCCCTACCCCCACCCCTAAGTAGCAAGCCTACTGAATACCCCTTTCCCCAATCTGTAAACAAAGCATATTTTGCAAGTAACAAATAGAAATGCTATGTGGAAATGGAGAAAAAAAATACATTATATTGGATATTCGTGATTAGATTAGAGCTAATGGTGTGCTCAGTGGTGTACAGGACATAAATATTTTCTCCCTGAGGGTTATCTAGATAAGCAAAGAAGACAAACAACCTTGATATGAAACACCATCAATTGAAGAGTTGCTAGGAGCTGTTCAGCCCAGTGTTGTGTGTTTCTTTTTTATTTTTTTACATGTGGAAATGACTTTGTGTTCTCAGATGTACCCAGAGATTTTGATATTTAGTCAGTCATATATCTAGGTCTTCATCATAGCATTTCAGGCCTGGAGGCACCTAAAAAGATGTGTGCAGGTACTTCCAGATGAACTCCCTGTACATCCATTTGTGCAGATAGGTATCTACCACATCCTTAGAATAGGCCCTAGGAAAGACTGTTAACCCATTCTAGTACTAACAGTTCTTCCCTAGAAAACTCTTCTTGTGCCCCCATTTAAGTGTCTTTTCTCTTCATTCTTATCCCAGTGGTAGACATAGATGAATGTAAGACTTTAAAAAAGTTTAAGAGACATACTTTCTGAGTAATTAATACTTTTATTAATAATGCTAGCATTTTCTTAATAAAATATGTCAGTGGCACTCTTGAATGCCAAAGACTTTTATGATGGTGGGCTTACAGCTTATATGCCCTGGGTGTTCCAAAGGCTGGCACTCAACTTTGGTTAACAATTAATGAGAGAATGAATATTATAGTGAGAAGTGGGCTCACTCCAATAAGGTGCTGAGAGAGTAATATCATGTCGCTTCTGAACAAATAGTCTAACTGAAGATTATTACTAGAATGACCAGTAGTACAAAGCAATAGACCTTCATTACAGGTAATTTAAATCACAGGGAAGGTTTGAAGCTTGATTTGTGATACATAATAATAGAAACCAGGGATGCAAGAAAAATCAGGGCAAGGAAGCATCTCAATCACAGTTCTCTATGAGACAGGATGTAGCCAGAATCTGGAAGGGTTCAGGGTATGCTGGATCTGGATTTCAATTACTAGGGAAACACAGACACAACCAAAGTCCATGATGCTCCAGCTTTGGGGAATCTAATCAAAGAATTTATCCCCACCCAAACCTGAATACAATGGGCTTCCCCACCTTAGATTCAATTCCTTTTAAGGTTGGATGGGGTCTGACCAATATATTGAGAATTAATTTCATGTGCTTCAAGAGACTGAACTTTGAAATGAGGACTATAGAAAAAGGGGAGAACTCTAGATCTCCCCAAATCATTGGTTATTATCTATAATTTCTCTCAGGTGCCATGTTCCATATGGTAACTTCTAAAGACAGTTATTTAACCCTTCTAGAGGTGCCTCAACTTTTAGAGGAAATTTTCTTTTGACTCTTTTTGGGGTAAATCTTATAGTAAAGAGGTTACCCACAGAGGGTTAGGGCTGCCTGAGACCCCAAAATACCAACATGCCAGGTCCTGCTGAAAGAATTCCCCTCAAGTCTTCTGAGCCAAAGAAAAAGTAAAGTTTATTGAAAGATATGGGGTAGACTCTTAAGGAGCCAGTCTATGCTAGGTTGTTTTATGGAGCTTTCACACAGAGCAAGTCTATGCTATGCTATTCCACAGTGATCTCACAGAGCAAGTCTCTGCTAGGGCATTTCAGGTGCTCTCACCCAGATAGAGAGAGAAGATGGGGTCTTATATACAGAGGAATCTAGGGGTGTTTCAGAGGAGGAGCCTGGGGAAGGTCTTCAGGAGGAGCCAATGAGGTCTGACTCCAGTAATGAGTTTGGGGAGGGGGACTGATATTTTGATAGGCTCCAGGGTGGGAAGCAGATGGACAATGGAGGGCCAGGCTAGTTACAGTTTGGGCCCAGCCACAATGAAATACTTATGGCCTCTGCAAATACCTCCTGAAGATTCAATCAGACTTCAAGAGGTTTCCCAGAGTATATACCTCAAAGATTCAAGGAGAGCTCAAAAGGGGGTGGGGGGGATCTCAGAGCCTACATCTCATCAATAGTATTTTCCAACTTCATCTTATCTGGGCTGGCTTCTGGGTTTGTCTTCCTTAGATGATTACAAAGAAGGAAACAAATGGGAGAAACTGAGTCAAGATTTTTTTTTCCATTTTCTTTTTCTTCTAAGTGAGGAGGAGTGATAACAGAGTGGCACAATCTGGCCTCAAATCCAGAGGGCATATGATTAATTAGCATGCAATTTACTTTTGCTTTTATAACAGCTAATCCCTGCTTCCCCTGCTTCAGGCAATTGAAATTTATCACTTGGTGAGAGTGTGAGGCAATGAGCACTTTACAAAAGGAATACTCTCTCGAGAAGTAATTTGCTTAGTATCTTCCTGCCAGCCTTCCCAAGGCAAGATAAAAAGCTCTCACACTGAATAACTTTGCCATTCTGCTCACTGTGGAAAAACAAACAAACATTCTAGTATGAACCAAAAGAAGGACCCATTTATATCATCTGAAAGTGAAATTCCTCACAAATTATTAGCTTCCAGCCCCGACTTTCAATGGTCTATTTCTGGGAATTTGCAGTATTGCTGGTGTTTGCCAAAGCCACATGTCACCAGTTTCACTGGAGGTATTCTGAGGGTAGGTCCTTCACAATGCTATCTGACAGTAAGCATGGTGCTATTCTAGTCTGTGGTACAGATTAGTTCACAAAATCACTAGAATGACCAGTAACACAAAGCAAAAGGCCTTCATTACAGGTCACTTAAATCACAGGGAGGGTTTGTAGCTTGACTTGTGACACATAAGAACATAAATCAAGAAAGCAAGAAAAATCAGGGTAAAGATGCATCCCAGTCACAGTCCCCTATGAGACAGGATGTAGCCAGAATCTGGAAGGGTCAGGGTATGCAGGGTCTGGACCTCAGTTACTAGGGAAACACAAAATCCATGAAGGGGCAGGCAGGATGTACAGGATCTTGACCTTAAATAGTCATCTCTAGGCTATAGTAGGAAGAGGAAGGGGGAGGGGGGATGATCCAGCAAGACTTACCCTCCAGGTTCTTATTCTTCCTTTTATGTTGTGTGCAAGTTTTCCTTGGGTCAATTCCATGACAGCAAGAATGTAGAAGAGGGCCAGCCTTTGAATGGTTTCCCACTTTTGATATATAGTGGAAAGGTCACTAGACCTGGAACCAGGAAGATCTGGGTTTAAATTCAGCTTCAGACTCTAAATAGAAGTGTGATCTTGGCAAGTTACTTAATTTCTCTCTGCCTCAACTTCTCCATCTGTAAAATAGAGGAAATAGATTAGATGGCCTCTGAGATTCCTTCCAAATCTAAATCTATAATCCTATATATCAGGTAAGGAGATAGTAATTAGCAAGGCTGCATGAAATAATGGGAGTTTCCAGGACATGATGTTCTCAGAATATTCCAGAAAAGAGATATAGTACCCAACAAGAGATGGAAACATGTGTACAGTAGAGATAGCCTATTATAAGAAAGCCTAACAGCTTTCCCCTATCCCCCACCCTCACCAAGAAAGAAAAAAAAAATTGTGTGTGTTTTTTTTTCTGGTCTACCACAAGTTGTCAGTTTAAAAAAAGTTTTTCTTATATTTCTGATATGGTGACAAAGGGAAGCTGGGTTGGACCTAGTCCAGTAACAATGTGTGACATGATGCAATTTAATCTTCTGGAAATGCAAGCAACACAAGTCATTTCAACAGGAATGTTAGTAAGTGGTCTTGTTTCTTTTTCCAAATTTGAATACTTTTGCTGTTGACTGCCCTGTAGGTACCACACTCTCCCAAGTTTAGGGACTAGAAGTTGGTTTGCGTATACTCTCCAAGTGTCATAAATCTAAAGAATATTGAAGTGTGGTTATGATAACCCCTTCCCAGTTGTACAAAACACATTTATTATGGCCACTGGCCAAATTATGTGTGTGCATTTCTTTCAAAGAGACAACATAAAAACTCTAGCAAGGTTGAAAACATTTCAAATATTTTGTGCCAGTATTTTTTTGTTATGGTTATTTTCCCTTTGGGGTATTTTAATACTTATAAGAATGTGAGTTACCAAAAAAAGGGGGGTGGGAAGCTGAGCATCAAAAGGGAAGAATTAACACCATTCGTTTGTAGATACTTCTTGGGGGATTAAAGAAAAAAAAATCACAAAGAATGTACCAGTCAGAGTAATCCATTTAGGATGACTTTTGAATGATGAACTCAAGAACAGAAAATCTAACTGTATTTATTTAGTGATTTAGATTTTGCTAGAATTTATTTCCTGTTATACTTGCTACTTGTAATCTGATAAGATTTACAGGTGTGAGGAACCTGCAGCCTTGAGGCCACATGTGACCCTCTAAGTCTTCATGTGTGGCCTTTTGACTGAATCCAAACTTCACTGGACAAATCCCCTTAATAAAACTTGAACTCAGTCCTTGAGGACCTAGAGGACCATATGTGGCCTTGTGACTTCAAATTCCCCACCCATGAATCAGAACCTGGTAAGAAACTTTTCTAATTTAGCACTGGAGAAGAAATTATAAGATAAATTTTCACATCAAGTTGCATATTTGTTATAATTCGTGCAGTTTTTCACTTTGTTTTATAAATCTGACCAATGCAAGAGTTAATACTTTCTCCACTTTATACATACAGGACTGATTAATATAGGCCCTAAGTCATAGGCTCATAATTCTAGAGCTAGCAGGGACCCTAGAGTTCATCTCATTCAAATTTCTTATTTTTTAGAGGCAGAAACTAAGGGAGTCCTACCCATGAAAAGTATCTAATTAAAGTGGGGTTGTATTTTTAAATTCAAAGATATAAGTGGCTTTGAGACAGATATATCACACAGGCTGCGAGCAAAGCTCCCTGGGGGGTGGGGGAGCAAGATTAAAACAAGATTGGGAACAATTTAACAATACAGTAAAACAAAGATAATGTTACTTTGTAGTTTTCTAATTCAATATACTGTCCACAAGGGTTGGTTTCTATTTGAGTTTGATATCACTAGTGTAAATTATTATTCATGACTATAAAGCTGTGTGAATACTGTAGCATGGTCTTATCTGAATTAATAAGATGAATGCTCTTTTGTCATCTTCTCATTATTAAAAGTGCTTCTGGGTACTGGGAACAGTTCATATGGAATTCTAAATCTTTTAATTTGAGGAAGGACAATGGAAACTGTATTTTCAGCTGTAATTGCAATTGATCTGTAAGGTCCCACAGGACCACAGAATTAGAGCTAGAAGAGACCTTACAAGTCACTGAGTCCAACCTTCTTATTTTCCAGATGAGGAAATTAAGACATAGCAAGGTGAAGTAATTTGCCAAGGGTCAGAGGGCTAGCAAGTGACTGAGGCAGATTTTGAACTCAGGTCTTCCTGACTCTAAGTCTAGAACTTTATCTATTAAACTACCTAGCACACTCGTCTGCATAAGTGCTCCATCTATGCCCGCCCAGTCTATGTAACTCTTCTCCATATGTTCCCATTAATTTGCCAAAGTGGGGCCCACTCAATGTGATAGGGACTTTTCTTGAGTTATGTTGACATGGTGGAGATATAAATTTAGCATGTGGGATGCTGTCACTTACCACCTGCTCTCTCCATGGGACCAGCTCATCTTTTTTTTTACTCACACATTTCTCTGAAGAGTTCCTTTGCATCACTTTCTTTCTTTTTTTTTTCTGTGCTTTCAAGTTTATTTAAAAATTTGACATTAGACTGTGTTGAACTTCTTGATGGCAGCAGCTTCCAACTAAACAAAAAAATTCATGCATTAGGCATAATAGTACAGGGGCATATTTATGGAAAGTGGATCAGGCCTTGGTGGTCTTCTTCCTTTCATAGGTCTGATATCTTAAGAACTACTGAATGCTGCAAGTTTTCCAGTGCTGCCGAAATTATTTTTGACAAATGAGAGGTAGCTTTAAAAATCTCAGGCTTGGGTTTATTTTGGCAAAAATCACTGATAAAATAGAATACAAATCTAGGAGTAAATGGGAATCTGTGAGTACAGATCAATTCACAGAATACATTTCAGTCATTCAGTATAAAACTGAATTGGGGGGGGCAGGTGATGTCATTAGTTCACTTTCAGATCCTTCCCCACAACATGGTGGTCGCTGGGTCAATCAATGGATGAATACTGGTTTTGTGGTGCTAGCAGGTACTGAGAGCCAGACCACCAGGATTTATCAAAGGCAGCAAGATCCTTGAACAGGGGCTGGGTAAACTTCAGTTTTCCTTGTCCTGTGACCATTTCTCGAGCCAGGGCTACAGTATCTTTCCACTTGGACTGGATGCAAAGGCACAGCCATCTGAAGCACATCTCAGAGTTGTTTTTTTTAACAGCACTGAAGTTGTATACCTCCTGCATTTGCTGTATGTGTGACACTGGGATTGGTGCTAACACTAGCATCAATGCTAGAAACTCAATCAACTGATGAGATGACATATACTGTGAATCTGCTGAACAAAATGTGCCCAAATCATCTTCTTTGGCTTTGATCCAAGTCAATGGCTCGAGTCAATACAGGCCTCAGTTAGAGTCATATCACACTTTGGTTTTACAGGTGGCAGCCTGGGAGAGAAGAACCAAGCATTCCAATCAACTTGGTTAAGAATATTGGTCTTATCTTTGAAGTGGGAATACAGGAAGGCTTTCCAATCATTGGTCATTATGCTCTTGTAGGAAAATTCTTTAATATATGCTTTTAAGATAGCCAGGAAAACCTGGTAAAAGCTGTTCAAGATAGGGGCGGCTAGGTGGCGCAGTGAATAGAGCACCGGCCCTGGAGTCAGGAGTACCTGAGTTCAAATCCGGCCTCGGACACTTAACACAAAAAACTAGCCGTGTGACCTTGGGCAAGTCACTTAACCCCAACTGCCCTCCAAAAAGCAAAAAAAAAAAAGCTGTTCAAGATAAAAGAGCAAAGTCCTTCTATATAGACCTTTTCAGGATCCACATAGTTCAGGTGAGTTCAGGTTCACCACCAGTTGGGTGAAGGCATGGGTGTCTCGAAAAGTCTTGATCAATTTCTGTAGTTCTACCCATCCATTCAAAGTGTGGAAAAGCTTGAACATTTTGCCAAAAACCTGACCACAAATATGGTGTTCCAAGTTCATGGTATGTTTAACCAAAAGTGATCCCAAGTTTGGTTCATCATCAGGTGTCCTGTCCAGCCATGAGAAATCTCATGGGCAATCACTTTGTAAAGCAACTTGTCACCTGCCAATAAAGTGGGTGTCACAAAAGTAAGGAGAGGGTTTTCCATGCTGCTATAAGGGAAAGGAGGTGGTAAGACCAGCAAGTTATACTGTCCCCAAATGTAAGGTCCTCTCAAATCTTCTGTAATTTTCTACATCCATTCAGTCTAGGAAAATTCCAAAGCAGAATTTTCTACCTTTCCTTTCTTGGACCATACCAGTGTCTTTGGGCCTGCCTTGCTGCTTTCTGAGGCCCCAATGACAAGTGTGATCAGATAGCATGGTATTAGAACTTTTTGTACAAATTTATAGTTTTTCCTACTGGAGTCTGCAGGATCAGGGGCTTCTCCATCAGACAGTACTCATTGTGTGCATTGGGAACTGATACCTCAGCACTACAGGTCAATTGTCACTGAGGAAGGGGAGAATACTTCTGCAGCGCATGATGACCTGGCATTGGCTGGAAAGATAGGGGTGTTTCTTCCCAGATGTCTGTTCAAAAGTGAGCCACTGCAGAGTTGAATTTTGGAGGGGGTACATCTCATAGGAAATCTCCATAAACACTTCTTGCTTTTTGCTCAGTGCCACAGGAAGAGCAATTTCCAGTGGTGATTATTTGAAACTCTGTCTTTCACTCAGAGAGAATTGAACTTCTTGTCTATTAATCAGGATTTTTTTTTCTATTTTAAGATCCAAAATCAGGATTTACAAACTGTCCTCCTGGGAATACACAGTGAGCTGGGCCATGGTCCGCAGCACCTGTCTGGCAAAGTCAACGGCACAATTCAGGTGCAGGTGCATGATGTGGCAGAAGGAAGCTGGTGAGGCCAGGGAGTACCAGTCGGGCACCTCCACCATGGCTCATCCACTCTGGAAACCCCAAGAGCTGAATTAACTCAGGAGGGCTGCCCATGTCCTCCCAGCACCATGCTTCATCACTGTCTCTTCATCATTCTCTTTGTAGCACATTACAGACTCCTCTTGCCCATCATGAATCTCTTCCTTTGGGTGCCCTTCAGTCACAGAAACTCAAAGTGGGGTGAGGCCTCAGATATAGTCTGAATATTTATGAGAACAGGTCAGATATTAGATTACAAATAGATTGAGACAAAATGTGGAAGAAAAGATTCTGGTTCAAATAAAATGAGGGACTTTGATTTTTGTAGTATCTCCCAACTGAGAATATAATGTTAGTATAGCCTCTCCTCTTTACAAAGGAGCAGAAAAACCAATTCCACTCTCTGGATTATGCTTTCTCAGCACATTTTCTCAGGGACAGGGTAGCATGTGCTGTGGTGGGAAGTCTCCAGTCAGTACAGAGCCATCTGGTAGTGCCAGGTGCTGCAGCCACTTCACGTAAGTTCTAATTAGATGTGAGTATAGAACCCTTGGTGTTCTTGGCATGGTTCCTTTCCTCTCCTCTCTTATCTCAAAATTCTAAGAACTCCCAAAGGGTGAGTTCAACACAGAAGACAAGGGGAGCTCTGTACTCCTTCCCTTTTGTGTATCAGCTAAAATTGTTGTAGGGAAGGAGAAAGAAGGAAACAATAAGTAGGTCACAGTTCTCCTATTTTTTTTTAATGGGAATTCTGAAATATTTTGTGTCATGAACCTTTTTGGCAGTGATGGAGTCTGCGGACTCCTCAAAAACAATAATTGCAAAAACAGAGGCAATAATAGTTACCATTTGTAAAGCACTTTAAGTTTTGCAAAGAACTTTACATATGTTATCTCATCTCCAACAATGGCAGAGATGTGTGCTATTATTTTTCCCATTTTACAGATGAGGAAACTGAGGATGAGAGGTGAAGTGGTTTGCCCAAAGTCATACAGCTGCTAAGTGTCTGAATAGGATTTAGACTCAGATCTTCCTGATTCCAAGCCCAGCATTGTATACTCTATGCCATCTAGCTCTCTATAATGTCAAAATACCTCATTCTCAGAATGTTTAAATGCATTAACAAAACACATTAGTCAAAGAGGTGGAGTGGGGAAGGTAATAAACATTTATATCTGTTATGTACCAGGCACTGTGCTAAGTGGTTTTTTTTTTAAACTTTTGTCTCATTTGATCCTCACAACAGCCTTGGGAGGTAATACATTTTACAGTTGAGAAAACTGAGGCAAACTAAGGTTAAATTATTTGCTTGGGGTCACACAGCTACTAATAGTCGGATTAGAATTGAACTCTTCTTGACTCCAGGCCCAGTGCTCTAGCTTCTGGGTTACCAGCTGTCTGGTGACTACAACTGAAATTGATTGAATATAAAGGAATCCACTTAAATCTAAATAGTTCATATAGATATTAAAAGATAGCAAGTTTACAAGCTCTGAGTTAAGAATCTCTATTTAGGGGTTGGGAAACTAGGGCACTGCCAGTGATCCCATAAAAACACAGACTTTCCAGGGGGATGGTCCAGTCCCTCTTGATATCCCTACAACTGAGCAGAAAATGTCCTCTGAAATTCTTCCCCTTCTAACCAAACCTCACTCTAGATCCAAGAATTTTTGACTGATTGTTCTGTTAGTATTCAACAGAGTAGTTCTGGTGGGAACTAGACTAAGACAAATATGAACATAACTGATGGTCTTCATATAATAATGGCTACTCTCAATTATGTAGTGCTTTATGGTTCAAAAATTGGTTTACATGTATTATCTTATTTTTCTCACAACATCCCAGAAAAAAGTAGCTACAGTTATTGTCCCAATTTTATAGATCAGGAAGCTGAAGCAGATGATCCTTAAATAATTTGCTCTGGATTACACAGCTAGTATATGAGAACAAATTTGAACCTGGATCTTTCGGATGCTTGATCTGTTGCTTGTCCTTCTATTTTTAAATGACCAATGTCTTCACAGGGTGATGTCTTGACTCGTGGGTGAACTGGATTTAAGTGAGGTAGAAGTGCACAAAGTTGTCAGTCTCACTCTCTCTTTCAGAATCATTGAAGTTCAGTGGCATAAAAAGTTAGTGATGGCCTAGAATGCAATAAATGACCTTGGGATCTTTGATGTTTGACCATTCTCTAGGCACTCCATAACACCTGCTTCAGCATGAGATGCCCATTCTGCCTGAAGAAGTCTTTACATGCCTCACTCCGCCCCCTACACTCACTGATGGGTTGGTGGCCTGTTGGTTATCCTCAGCCAGGTTTAGCTTGTGTGCCAGAGCAGTTTACCATAATGTGGCTACTGTGAATGCTGCAGCGTCTTGGAGTCACCAGTGAGAGTTGAGTGCTGGGTGAATACTAAAGGTGAATGAGCAGCTCTTGAAAGGGCTGGCAAGTCCTTACACCTAATCCTCATAAACACACATCTGCTATTCTTGGATGCTTGATCAACTCTACCACAAACTGCCAAAAGTTGTTGAAGAATAATGAAAATAGGGGTAAAGGGGATCCTTGTGGTCATAGTTTGAAACTAGAGGAAAGACAGCTTCATACTGGCAATTTCAAAGGCTATCTGAAGCATATTCTACTGGTTCCAGATTCTAGACTAAAATATGCCAACTTCCTTTGGAGGTACCATCCTTTAATAAGGACCATATCTCACTAAATTGAGAAAGTTAGTAAAACTCGCAACCAGACATCGCAAGCGATCTATGGCTCTTGTTGTCATTATTCACCCTTCATTCTCAAAGAGGACCAATGATGTCAAGAGGTTGATGTCTTGACTTGCAAGGGAATTGGATTTAAGTGAGGCATGGTTGTGAAAAGTCATCAGCCTCACACTCTCCTTTAGAGTCATCTGAGTTCAGTGTAAGACATAGGTCAGGAGGGCTAGAGATGGCCCTGGATGCAGTGGGAGACACTGGCCTTTTTTGCCAGGACTCAGTTTGTCTGAAGCAACATCCATGAATAGTGACTAGGTAAGAATTGAGGCAAAAGATGACTATTTACACTCATTCTGAACCATCAGAACCCAAGCAATGAGCAAGTGAGGCTTGAGCTGGGTCCTATTTTTGAGCAATTATTGAGAGTCAACATGATCTGGTTTTAAAGGCATAGTCACATAGTTCCATTTGAATCCCAGTGGGTTTTATCCAAGCCAGGTTTACCAGAGATATATTTCAAGAAATCATAAATGAAAACTACATGAAACAAAAGAGTTAATTATGCCAGTTTAGCAACAAACAGTGATAGAACAATTGGACAGAGAAGAAAAAAATTATTAGTCCCCAAACCCCAAAATATCTTGGGAAGTATAAATGACAAAATTTAAATTCCTTCAGAAAGAGCACCCACATGTAAGAGTATGGCTCCCTATATGTACAGAGGGAGAAGATAAGGAGGGGGGAAGGGAAGAAGGAAGAGGAAGAGCAAGAGAAGGAGAAAGAGGATGAAGAGATGGAAAGGAAATAGCAGCATTGCCCAACTGGAACTGGCCTGTTGGGGAGGAGGGGTGAGCAGCTGCCACTTCTCACAAATTGTTGTTCATCTTTAGTTCTTGAAGAGGATCAATGACATCAGGAGGGTGTTGTCTTTACTTGGAAGTGAATTGGATGCTTCTGGCAGTTTTTGCTTTGGAATATCTTTCTGGAGGTGACTGGATTTGCTCTAAGACTCTTATTACTCTTTTCTGGAAGATACCACATTAGTAAGATGACCAGGATGTCCATTTTAGTGGGATTACAGAGCTTTTGGTATTTTTGAGGTGATTTCTAAATAATCTATTCAGAGTGGCAATTTATTAGTGAAATTACTGAGAACACTACATCACCACAGATGGAAGATGTTTCTTAATCCACCCAAACAGAAACACTCAATCGTATAAAATATCATGTCTGAAATAATTTCAGTCAATTTTCATGCACTTCTCACAGTGCCTAGCATATATAAGGCTCTGACAAATGCTTTGTCCCTTCCCTTTGTTCAGTCTCATTTACTTCTTTACTGGTGGTATTATTATTATTGCCTTCTTAAATGGATTTTAAAGACACAATTATACTTCTGTCTTTTTACTAAGTGCCTCAGATACTCAGAGTGATTCTAAGAGTTTTAAATGCTTAGACTAAGTTCTAAAAGCATCATAAGTCCACTCTACACCCCCTGGTGGCTCCTAATAGCTTAAAAATGGATTTCTGTTTTCTATTTCTAGAGCTCAAGCTATTTATTTCAGAGTCTTGGTTTGTACACGTGTATGTGTGTGTGTATGTGTGTGTGAGTGTGAGTGTGTGTGTGTGTGTTTCTTCTGGAATTCAATTCCACAAACATTTAACATGCAAGATGATGAGGGCATAAGGACAGAGCAACAAATAGTCCCTGCTTGCATTCTCCTGGGGAATACAGCATGTAAACAGAAAAGCAACTCCCAGATAAGTTCAGCAGGGAGAAAGCACTAACAATGGAGTGTGGGGAAGGGCAAGACACAGGAAAGGGCTCCTGCAAGAAGTTGGGGCATTTGAAGAGGGAGAGGTTAAAGAAGGGATACATAGCAGGATTAGAAAAGGGCTTGTGAAAATGGAACAGATGCAGAGACGAATGCAGAGTTCAGGGAACAGCAAGTAGGCCACTTTGGCTGGAACAGTGTATGAAAGGAAATATCTGAAATTTCAAATTAGAAAATTATTTTTCATGTTCAGGTTAGAATAGGTGTCTTCTTCAATCTCTTCCACATCTTAAATTCTCTGGCTCTTTAAGTCTGGAAAGGTAAGACAAAGCCCAGTTGTGAAGACTTTTAGGTGAGTGACTCTGTGAGGAGTTTGTGTATTGGTGCATAGCCAGGATTCTTAACTTGGAGTCCGTTGGTAGATTTCAGGGATTTTCAGTTTTTAACAAGACGACTAAATTGCTTCAGCATCTGGGGCCTCCGTACCCCGGAACATCTATGAATTTCTCACCTTGAAACATCCCTTTGCAAATCCAACGTCTTTCTCCCAGGGGTGAATCCTCTGAGCAGCCTCCATTCTACTGAGGGGCCCGGCTAAGCCGACCTTCACACTCTGCTCAGTTTGCCTTCTTACTTTCCTGACTTTGCCACCATCGACCTTTTCAGCTCCTCTGGTGTGTTGTCTTTCCTTTTTTAGAACATATACTCCTTGAGGGCAGGAATTGTCTCTTTTTTTTGCTTGTATTTAAATCCTCAGTGCTTATAACAGTGTCTGGTATATAACAATTACTTAATAAATGCTTGTTGCCTTGACTCCCCTTAAGGGGGGCTGTGAGTGTGGATGGGGGAAAATTACATTTTTTTTTTGTTTTTGTTGTTTTTAGTTGGAATCAACTGCAATATTTTTTTGGGATTTTGTATTCATTTATCTATTTTCTTGTTTAACATCATTAATTTCCACGAGATTTCAAGTTACAGATTTTCTCCCCATCTTTCCCCTACCCAACACCTCAAAACAGTGATCCCACTGTATAGTCCCTCCCCCAATCTGCTCTCTCCTATGTCCTCCCCCTTCCCTTCTGACTTTCCAGTAGGGCAGGATGGATTTCCCTACCACAGTGCCTGTATATTTTAATTCCCAGTTGGATGTAGCTAATAATAATAATTATATATATGTACATATATATATATATATGTATTTGATATATATATCAAATGTTAACAAATATATGTATATACATATATGTACGTATATATGTATATACATATATATTTCTTTAACATTTGATATATAGGACTTCAAATTCTAGATTCTTTCCCTTCCTCTCTCATCACCCACCCCCACTGGAAGGACAAGCAATTAAATACAGACTATAAATGTATAATCAGTTTCTCACAATACATTTTTGTTTTAATCAAACTGGTTTCCTTTGTAAATCTTTGTAAATATTTTTCTGAGAAGTATTCCTTTATAAATATTTTTTCTGAGGAGTCCATAGACTTAATACCCTTCCAAAGTGGTCCATGATATACAAAACGTTAAGAATCTCTGACCCTTAGGTTATAATAGGGAATCATTTAAGATTTTTCAGCAGAGGAAGGACATATGAGATTGTGCTTTAAGAACACAAGGGGAGCCAACCATATATACTTAATAAAGGCAGGAATGTTGCTAGGCAAGAGAAAGATGATAACCTCTCCCCTAGATTTGGTGTTTGTTCTATGTACAGCCAAATTTCATTGACTCACATCTAGTGGAACTGGGCCTCACAGGGGCCAATAGAAACCTTGGGACCAGTTTGGTACCATTAGGCAGCTACTATGTGAAATCAGGAAGGAGAAATGCCCAGCAGAAACTGCATGCCATGTCTACCTGTCCATCAGAGATTATGTACCCAGCCAAGACTATGACCTAGAAAACACACCTGTTAGAGCGTCTAGTGGGGAGTGAGCCCAAAGGGGACAGCATGATGATCTGTATACCTTTTAATCGTTTCTACAAGTCTATCTAGGAAAAGGGCAGGGTTTTCTTGATTTGTCTGATAAATTTGTCCAATTTTTGATAATTTACTTGCTTTTGAAAGGCAGTTTTGAAAGGACCCTTGTGGGATACGCTCTTGAAGGGATACTGAGTTACAGAATACTTAGAATTTCGGATAAACTTGTTTGGGGGAACCCACATTGAGCATTGAGGTACCCCCAGGTAGTATAGCAAGATCATTTTGGCAAATGTATGGAGGATGGACTAGGGAGGGGAGAGGCTGGGAGTACAGCAAGACAGGAAACCAGAGGCTACTGAAATAGTCAAGGTGAGAGGTCCTGAGGCTTTGACCTGGGTGGTGGTTATATGAATGGAGAGGAGAACAAGGATGCGTTAAGCACAAGTGGAGAATCAAGAAGACTTAGCAACAGCCACATCTTCAAATGGTCTGTTTCCTCTCTACTTTCTTTCTCTGAAACCACAGCAGCTGGGGATGCCTCTTTTTGGAATAACTATTTCCTATTGCACCATATTGGGAGTTTCCCATTTGTCATTCATTCAGATAAGACAAAAGAATATATTCAAGCCTGTGAGCACACACACACACACACACACACACACACGAAGAGACATAAGTATTGGCTATTTAAATACATGGGAGCATTATAAGTGAGAACTGTTGATCATTCTTTTATCCTTTGCCAATTTTTTGTTGGATTTTGTTCTTAGCAAAGCACTTATAGGTGTTAGTTTTGGATGTATAACTTTCATGCATAACTTTCAAAGAAAAGACGATTGGAAAGATCTCTTAGAAAATCTTTGCTTTGCCAAATTATTTTTTATATTTGGAATCTCCCTTTCCCCCTCAAATATAATCATAGGATCATAGATCTAGCACTGAAAGGGATTTTAAAGGTTATAGGTTAACCTCAGGAAAATGAAACTCATAAAGGTTTAAGGCAGCGGTTCTCAACTTGTGGGTCGTGACCCCTTTGGGGGTCAAACGACCCTTTCATAGGAGTCACTGGGGTCGCCTAAGGCCATCAGAAAATACATATTTCCAATGGTATTTCTGATGGTCTTACGAACTGAGACACCGCTCCTCTATCCATTTCCAGGTGGGTCTACCCACATGCAGATAAGCCCACATACAAGTATTAAAGGGTCTTGACATTAGGAAGATTGAGAACCACTGGTTTAAGGTAACAAGGTAGTGAATGACAGAGGCAAGATTTGAATATAGTACTCTGATTCTAGGAGGCAGCTAGGTGAAGCTGTAGATAGTGCATTGGGCCTGGAATCAGGAAGACCTGAGTTCAGAGCCAGTCTTAGACACTTATTAGCTGTGTGACCCTAGGTAAGTCATTTAACCTTTGCCCTAAATCCACTGGAGAACGAATTTCACCCCACTCCAATATCTTTGCCAAGGAAACACCTTGGACAGTATTGGTGTGCGGTGGCTACAGGGTCACAAAGACTTGGACACAACTGAATAACCCCCATGATTCTGGAGCCCAGTGCTTTTCCCACCATGCTACAATGCCCAGTAAGAAAGGTTTTCTTTTTCAAGTAATAGCACATACACTGTTTTAAGCTTGAGGATCTGTTTGAAGACATAAAACTATTACTTCATCCAGCCTGAATACTTTCTGTGCTTCCTTGCACCCCAATATGGTGGTAGTTCTTGTTTATGTGTGTGAAATCTCAGCAAATGGGAGACAGAACCAAGGGGTTGCCAAGGATAGTAAAGGGATTCTCATTGCCATAATGGTTTTATTTTTTTAAACTGTCATGACAAAACTTGTTTCCATACTGATTATATCAGCAATGATTTCTTTGTTAAAGAATGATAAGAAGGGATAAATCCTGGCACCATTTTCACAAAGCATGGAATTTGTTTCGACTGTTATTCTCCACTTCAGCCTTCCTTTATACAAACTGTCCTTATACTTTCACACTTACCTCTGGTGCACTGGACAGAGTGCTGGGCTTGGAGTCAGGAAGACCTGAGTTCAAACTTGACCTCAGACACTTACTAGCTGTATAACCCTGGGAAAGCCATTTACCCCTGTTTGCCTCAGTTTCCTCATCTGTAAAATGAACTGAAAAAGGGAATGGCAAATCACGGCTGCATCTTTGTAGATAAAGCTCCCAAAGCATCAGACAACCATTGTCCTTACCTCCCTTCTGCCTCTTCTCTGTCTCTCTCATCTGAAGGACCTAATCACTTTTTTACTTACATAAAGAGGAATCTAAGTCAGGGTACCCTTTTCTTAAGACATGGTTACAGTTGTGGTGATGGATTGTTTATAAATCCTTTCAAATCCTGGAATCACAGATTATTACAGCTTATGAAGGCCTTACAGTTCATTTAATCCAACCGTTTGATTTTTACAGATGAGGGGACTGTGTCCCAGGGAGATTGTGACTTGCCCAGGGTCACAGAGGTAATGAGTGCTAAACCAGAATTTGAGCCCAGGTCTGCTGGTTCCAGAACCTTCACTTTCCATTGCATCATACCCATTTTTCTTACATGTCTGATTAAAATCCCTTTAGTATAATTTGTATTTTATATTCCACTGATTATTATTTGTTTTGGAAAGTTTATACTCTATTTTCTTGGAGCTTTTTTCCTTTCAAACTTGTTCATTAAAAGGTGCATCTTGGTTCTCTTGCTACTGAGCTACAGCCCTTCTTTGCTGTAAGATCTCTGGCTAGGAGGTCATTGCAGCCATAATGAGGATTTATGTGGAACTTGGATAGTAGAGCTAGGGAGAACCATAGCAACCCCCAATGAAGTCTTTGTGATATACATGATTAGGACATACCACAGGAATTAATAATTCTTAGGACACTCTCCTAAATTGTTACCACATTGTTTTTGCAAGGAAGTTGCTTCATTTATGTACACAGAACAAAGAGAGCTGCTTTCTGAGTAGGCAGTTTCTTAAGAAAGACACCCCCATTTCCCTGCCCCACAAAACCTCCACAAAACCCCACAGGGGGTTTATCCTATTTAACATGCATTTGGGGGGTGGGGAATTAAGGAACAAGACATAAAATAATTTACTCCTTATACTCTTTTTCCCACGGCCCCTCCCCCCTCCATTTTCTTTGGCATCTGAAAGTTTAATCCATTTAAAAGATTAAACTTCTAAAAAACTTATCATGGTTTTAAAAATCTTTCCCTAAGTTAACAAACTTTTAAAAAATATGTAAACTGAATAAAAGAAATCCTTAACCATAGGCCAGATGGTATGGAAGAAATTTTTCTTTCAGGCTTCCCGAAATTTAATGGGAACTTACAAGATACTGCTAGAATGTTAGGTTTTAATAGGTCGGGGCTGGAACACCCAAAGTATATTAAGGTGGACTGCTGTACGCTTCCATTCCATGCGAGTCCCCGAAAGGCTCAGCGCTGTTTTTCGAGCAGGAGGGGCTGGGCGGGCAGCTATACATGATTGAGGTCATGCGCATCCAGCCAATTTGTAAGACGATCCCTCCCGCACTAAGCTGTCGGCAGTCCTTAGCATAGGGGCACACTCAGGCATTCCTGTCAAGTCATCTTGTGAAAGGCTGCCTGCTTCCAGCTTGGTTGGAAAGCGGAACCTTAATAAAACTCACTGAGGTCGGAGGGAAAATAGCAGTTCGGCTGCAGATAGGATAGAGGCAAGGGGCTAGGATGTGTGCATGCTGCTGACTACAACAGGCTGAGTGCTGAACTGTTACGCAGAAAGGAAACAATAAATCTCTGCTACTATGCAATAAATATCTCAACTTTTAATGAAGGGAACTATTATTCCAGTGGAATAAATTTTTAAAAGTTTTTTTAGTTAAAGCTACCAAATGAATCGTTTTCTAGGATTCTTCTTTCAGGGCTGACTTGAAACACCCACCAAAAAGCATTTTTTTTTTAACGTGCAATAAAAAAAAAAAAAAAATACCGGTTAAAGAAAGAAGGAAGAAGTAACCTGGGGGGTAGGTTTAAAAAAAAAAAATTGTGCAGAGACAGACAAGAAAGGTGCTGATACCATGACAGTTTTCCTCTCCTTTGCTTTCCTGGCTGCTATTCTAACTCACATAGGGTGCAGTAATCAACGGAGAAGCCCGGATAGCAGCGGGCGAAGATACAATCGGATTCAGCACGGACAGTGCGCCTACACCTTCATTCTGCCGGAACAGGACACTAACTGCCGGGAGAGCACTACGGACCAGTACAACACCAACGCTCTGCAGAGAGATGCTCCTCTCATGGAACCGGATTTCTCTTCCCAGAAACTGCAACATCTGGAACATGTGATGGAAAACTATACTCAGTGGCTGCAAAAAGTAAGTGCTTGCTTTCAGTTTCTCATTGTACTCGAGTCCTTTACCCAGGCTTGCCTTGCAGATAAGTTACAGTTTGCTCAGCGTGGTAGGGGAAAAGGGGAGGAGGGGAGGATGGTTGGTTGGCTGGGAAGGGAACATTTGTTTATATGTTGCTTGGGGAAAGACAGTCGCGCAAGTAACTGCTGGGCAGCTTTCTGTATGGGCTTCCTTAGCAAGGGAATCTGACTGTTCCAGCTTGTCCTGGATTGCTAAGGGAAGGGGGGCGGGGTGTCACAAATCTTGTTGGTGAGTTTGCAAAGATTTTAACCCAGGTATACCGCGGTCCCCGCAGAGCTGTCAATGATGGCACAAGCATGAAAATCTGCCTCTCATTTAGAACCTCAGAATAAATGTCACTGAAACATGCCTCCATGTTCTGACTGTCAACACCTGAGTTGAAAAGCAATAACTCCTGAGAAGAAACTTTATTTTTTCAGGAGAGGGGGATGATCATAACCTTTTCTTTTTGAAGGGGGAAGGTTGAAGGAGGAAATTCAAATACACTTCCCATCAAATCTCTTTGAGTACCTGCAAGGAAAAGTGTCATAAATTAACTTGACTTCTGCCTAATTATAGTATAAAGTAAGAATGTTTGTGAAGTGTAAATAGTCAAAATTGCCAATGTCTAATTCCTAGAAATGATGCTGAAGGGTAATGTAACCATTTCTGTTCTGTAATAATTCTGGGTTTGAGAAAATAGTAGGATCAGAGGATTTAAAGTAGAAGTCATTAGGGATGGATTATCTTCTGGAATCATGAATGGATAACCAAGCAGCTATTGGCTGTTAACAGTGCACCTGCAGAGGGTGGGATATAGTGTCTGTCAGTTCTTCAGTCTTGGAGTTAAAAAATGTGTGTGTGTATATCTATATCTATATCTATATCTATATATCTATATCTATTCTACATATGTATATATATACATATACATACATATATATATATATATATATATTTGGCACAACTATTAGGTATACTTCTAAAGAACAAGATTACAGAGGGTTTGGATGATACAATTACCTCTTTGGGGGCAAATATTAAGTAAAAGTATTCCAGTTTTAAAAACTGCATTGGGTTAGTAGACATGTCTAGACATAAAAGGTTGGCTACTTGAGGGTCTTAACTGAAGATACCTCTCAAATAGAATCACCTTAATGGCTGTGTCTTATGCTGTGGTTTTCCTTGTATGGCAGGAGGGAATTTTTACTGAATGTGTGAGATTGGCCATACCAGGTTTCAATAAAATGTTTTAACTGTCAGGAGATTGTGTTACAGCATCTAGGCAATTGGCATTATAGTAATTATGTCATCACTTAGAAAACAGAGATCATAATGCAACCAGATTTCTCAAACTATGATTCCAAGTTAGCAAATCAAAACCTTTGAGCAGACAACTGATGGAAAAGACAGAATGCTATTTTATCTGTGTGGTCGCACTTCCTGAGTAAACTGCTTTCTCCATCCATCATGCCTTGGAGGTTTGTTGTTCTGCTTTTGTCCACTAGGGACTGAACTAAGATCACTGTTGCTTTTCTTGGCATGTTAAAAAACCTCTAAGTAGGAGACCTAAGATTTTAAAATCTGGAATTCGAACTAGTTCTCATACTATACAAGTGCAAATAAGCAGGCCACAGGTAAAAAAAAAAGTTGATGACAAAAGAGAATAGTTATCTAAACCATTCATCATTAATAATCTTTATATAAAGTACCAGGCAAAATCTCACACACAATCTGAATAGAGAAGCAGCAGTGATCCTTCTCTACTTGTCTGCTGGTTCAAGAGGGAGGAGCACAGTAGGGAAATGAGTCTGACTTGCATGTTACTCTAGTTACTAATATACCCTCCATAAATTTATCTAATAGAATTAGTCATTGCAAAAGTATTTTCTGTTACCTGTTCTTAAAAAGAAAATGCTTTTTTTTTTTGCTTGGGAAATTTCACCAATAGGCATGCTGTAAAAAGTTTTGGGCATGATAATATAAACATAGTCATGTTTATTTGGGGTTCTCTGCATTTAATAGCAATAAGGGTAACTATTAGTAAACCACAGGCAGAAGATTCTAAATCAGCAAATATTTCCTTTCAACAAATGTGTTTTGCTTTCTGTTCTTTTGAAAAAGGAAAAGTGGTGATTATATGAGAAAACAAAATATCAGCACATATTTGTGGAAACCTGTTTTCCATAATATTATTCTATCATTAGGATATATGGACAATCTAAGCATTAAGATTTGAACATTAGTTATAATACCAGTTCAGAAGACATTAAACTAATTTTGTTTAATAATTGATTGCATCTACCTTTTTACTATATTTTCCAAGCATTACCTATACTTTTGAAGAATGATGAATATCAGTCTTCTCTTTCAAACTTACCTTTATCAAATATCATTAATACTTATTATTCTTAATACATATAAAACATTTGGGTGCATTCACCTTGGGTTCCTATAAATAAAATTGTACATTTACTAAAAATATCCCTACTTTGATTAGCTGTTTCTCTTGAGTGTGGTGTGATGAAATTTACATATCTCTTGTCAGTGTTAATTTAATTGAATGGAAGATCAAGCAATTATCTAAATGCATCCAATAGACCCTACTAATAAATAAATGCTTAACACTAGGATTTTCCTAGAAACTAGAAAATGTCTCTTAAAATGATCTTTCCTTCATTTAAAGTTCAGTTCTCGTTTTACATGATAAATATGTGATAGTAATTAAACTAGAAAGGTTTTTTTATAAGACTTATGTAGTATGTTTGGTCATCATTTAATTGGTGACATGTTATTAATAATATTTCCAAGCTAATATCAAATGTGTATGAATATCAATTAATTTGATGAGTACAATTGTCCCAACTCCATAACCATCAATAAGACTGGTGATTGCAAATGGCAATTTTTGGATAAATTAATACTATTCTTTATTACTGTACAATGAAATCACCACAGTTATAGAAAAATACTGCTTTTTAAACTCTTGAATATGCTTTAGTGAAGGTTACAGCTTTGTTATAACTTCAATTTATTAGGTTGTTCAGCAAAATTGATTTAAGTGATATAATCAGCTGAGATAGAAATGGATTGGCAGATGAAGGTGACATAAAAACTAAAGATACATGTAAAAATGAAATGACTGTTCATAAAGCCCTCTAGGCATGCAACGTCATAAAAGATTTAAGGACAGAATTAATATCTGTATGTCCTTAGTATTGGGTTGTATAAGTTTACAAGCTGTTATCACTTGATTCCAGTAATTCACATTCTATTTTTCAGTAATGAGTTTTCCAATATTCTTAAAATACAATATTGTAAGAGAGCAAACCAATATTAATATTCATACCCATTCATATAATGTTAAGCATCATATGTCATTTGCATCCACATTAGTTTTCCTACTTTGTGTGTATATGGAGGAGGCGGGATGGGGGAAGGGAAGGGTTATCAGTTGAATGAATTGGAAAGCAAACAAGGAAAGGGAATGAAGGGCATACTGATTACTATAGGCGTTAATATATTTACTTGTTAATATTTCTTTAAGGAGAAGTTCTTTTGCCACATTAAGTCTTCTCTCTACATGTTTATGTGGTAGGTAGGTAGAATTACCTCCGTTTGACAGATTCAAAACAAAACAAAACCGGAGACAGAAGAATAAAGTTGCACAAAGTCACACAGGCAGAAAAGAGAATCCAAGTTTTATTTTCCTTTAAGATAGGTCACTAGACATAGTCATTGTCAAGTAGTACTAGTTAGAGGAAGGCAACTGAGTCTTGAATTCATAACAGTAAATATTCCAGATACCATCTTTGCTACTTTTTTTCGTGCTTTCTCTGATAAGGCACTAAATTGGAGTAGAGTCTACCTCATCTCTCTACAGTTATTGTGTAACTGAAATTCAAAAAAATATATGTCTCTGGATTACAAAAGGTGTCAACAATCTATGAATCTCTCGTTCATTTATTTTTTAATATCAAATTACAAAGATTTTAAAGATCTATACTATTCTAGAACTAGAGTTCATAACCTTTTTTGTGCTGTGGATCCCTTCTGCAATCTGGTGAAGCCTATAAAGTCCTTCTAAGAATCATATTTTGAAATAAATAAGATAAAGAGGATTGCAAAGGAGACCAAATATTAGTGAAAATAAAGATAATTGGGTTTTTTCCTCTTTCAAGTTCACAGATCCTCAGAAATCTCTCTGTGGATGTTTCCTCTTGATTCCAGGTTAAGGATCCCTCTTTTAAAATATTCAGGATTGAACAAGACTTTTGTTTAATCCCTTAAAATGTAATTAAATTATAGGAATTTGAACCCTAAAGCAAACAACAACTCCTATTTACTTCTTGGGAGCAGACAGGTTTTAAATGTGCGTATTCCCTTTTAAAATTTACCAAGTGATGATGGCCAGTTAAAAAAGTCTTGACATGCATGGCCATCTAGGAAAAAGAAAAAAAAAACAACCTTTCACTAGGGTTCTGGGTTATATGTCACTTAATATTCTTTATGACATCACAGGCCACTGAACTTGTGAAAAATAATTGCTTCTTTTAAATAGAGGAAAGCCTTGCTCCTATTCTAACTTAGTAATAGAACAATTTTAAGAAATCTAAATACCTTTATATCTATCTCTAACCCTTTGATACCTACCCAATGAGATTATAAACTTCTTGTGGGGAGGATTTTAAGCCCTTTCTGTAAAAGAAACTGCATCTTCTACTTTTTTTTCAGCCTATGTAGCATAGTGCTAGGTGCTCAAAAATAATTTAATTGATTTATATTTATCAGGTCACGTGGAATTTCAAAACCCTTTAGTTTAATCCTTTAAAATACTCTTAATTTGGGGTGGCTAGGTGGCATAGTGAATGGAGCACCAGCCCTGGAGTCAGGAGGACCTGAGTTCAAATTTGATTTCAGACATTTAACACTTACTAGCCATGTAACCTTGGTCAAGTCATTTGACCCCAATTGCCCTACCTTCCCTCCTCCAAAAAATGAACAAAAATAAATTCTCTTTATTATAAAAAAAATTTATTAAATACTTTTGGGGAGCCACATGGTAGAATAGAAAGGGCATTCACTATAGAGTTGGAGATCTGAATTCAAATGTCAGCTTCATCTTTAGACTGACCTTTGGGGATGCTATTTTTCTTTGGATGCATGAAACCAGTACATTTGATGGTCATCTAGATAAAATACATTGAGGGGATAAATTGTGAATTCCAAGAGCTACATTCATTGAATAGTGTGGAACAGGGAAGGGGAAAAGAATAAACATTTTTTATCTAGCCCAACTGTGTGTCAGGCACTAAGTGCTTTGCAAATATTATCTTATTTATCCTCACTATAGTCTTTTGAGGTAGGTATTCCATTTTACAGTTGAGGAAACTAAGACAGACCAAGGTTAAATTACGTTGGTTTTTTTTTTCTTTTTGTAGGGCAGTTGAGGTTAAGCGACTTGCCCAAGGTCACATGGCTACTGAGTATTAAGTGTCTGAGGCCGGATTTGAACTCAGGTCCTCCTGACTTCAGGTCCAGTGCTCTATTCACTGTGCCACTGAGCCACCCCTCTTTTGTATTTCTGTTTTTTTCTTTGTTTTTTTTGCTGACCAAGGTTAAATTAATTGCCTAGGCTTACAGAGTAGTCAATGTCTGAGGTCAAATTGAGACAAAAGCCTTCTGGCTCCTGACCTAATGCTTTATTCAGGATGCCACCTAACTGTGGAAAGAGTACTGGATTAGGAGGTATGGAAACTCAGTTCAAATCCTGCCTTTGTTACTTATTACCTGTAGTACTTTGGGTAAGTTATTTAAATTCTCTGAATTTTAGTTTTCTGATCTGTAAAAATCAGGGAATTGAACTATTAATAGTTCTAAGTTACCCCTCAATACCTTTCAATCTATTATCTTAATTCATTCAGGACATGAGTAACTTCTGCTATTCAAATTGGTCCTCTTATCTTCAGTTTAGTTTCCTTACTAGAAAAGATATTTCAAAGATTTTTCTAGATGTCTATTCTCTTTTTTTCTATAAAAATTTTTATAGTCAGTGACATTCAAATTTAACCATATCTTGAAATGTGAAAAACACACCCAAATCACCTAAATTATGTTAAAAATTCATTTACATGTTAAAATCCAATAAAATTATCTCATGGTGAGGAGGTATAAAATGGTCATTTGAAAAGGTATAATGCCCAAGAATTATAGTTTGCATCCAAATAGGTGATTCATGCATAATAGCTCAGTGTAAAGCATTTAAAATCTTAGAGATTTAGTTTTAGGCAATGATTGTTTTTAAAGAAAGCAAATAGAAAAGAGTCAGCAACTCTTTAGTTCCTGATAGAATCCAGGTATGTGACATGGAAAACTGTGTAGCTGATCTCCTTATCAGGCTGTTCTTCATGACTTGTGTATGGGATGATACCCCTCCAACACCCTCCATATTATCTCAAATGATTTCAGACAGCATTCAAGGCAATTGCTCCCACCCAGGTTTAGCATAGTGGAAGTGGTCATTCATATCCACTGATCAAGTGTTAGCTCAAAATACAAACATGGTCCTGGAAAATTAGAGAAATAAATAGGAAAAACTGAGGTCCACACAATGGTCCCCTCCCTTTCTCTGAGGAGAACCGTGTAATTTATAGGAAAGACAGTCTCCAAGCTTCCATCTATTTTCTATTTACAAAAAGGCACAGAGTGTTAGTGATTGTGCTCTTTCTCTATTGGGTGTCTTTTAAAAATAGTCTCACTTGAAAATGTTGAAAATCCTAAGTTTGCTTATCCATCCAAAATACAGTTTTCTGTCTATCCCTCTACCATATGTCACATACACTTATAGAAACTTTGTTTTACTCTGGGCTAGCTCTTTTCAATACCAGGAAACTTAGAAGTCTTTTCCTGGTTGTGTCCTTTGCTTAGAAACTCACCCTAATTACCATCTGAGTCATTGTTCCCTTTTGTTCCAGTACAAGATTATCTTTTGCAATGAAGATTGAAAGGTCTCAACTCCCTCTTTCTCCGCCTGTTTCAGAAAGTGAATGGGTGGGTGAGGGCCTGTGGAGTTTAGGTCTGCATACAGAATATACAAAAGATTGAAGCCTCCACTTTATAGGAGATAAAATTCTAAAGAAATGAGGCACAAAGGATTAGGATCTTTTTATAGTTGGGACTATTAGGAAGTATAAAGTTTTCTTAAAAGTGTTCCCTATTTTTAATATTCTTTTTTTTTTTTAACTCCAAGTATTGGAGTAGGGGTAATGGGAGGGAAAACAATTTAGCCAATTTTACATATCAGTTCTGTTTTTCCATCCATTACTCTGTATAATCTGGAAAGATTCTTTGATGAAGAAGTTTTTTGTGCTATCTTTGGAATAAGCAAAAGGATGTCTTGTGGTAACCAGAAATGAAAGTACCATCTAGGCATACAGATGCAATTCACTATTAGTAGTAATTTACTGATAATATTTCATAGGTACTTAAATTTTTATAGTAATCAAATGTGAAAGAACATTGGAGCAGAATCAGAAGATGAACATTCTAGTCCTGGGACTGTCAAACTGCTTATGTGTCCATGACTTACCTTGCATGTGAACATTAAAAATTCACTAAATTTCTTTTGACTTTCATTTTCCTCATCTTAAAAATCTGAATAAAAATATCATTTTATTGAATTTGTCAACCTCATGGTACTGTGGAAAGCCTTAGGAAATGAAAAGTGTAATTTGCCACCCAGCAAGGCATTATTAAAGAGGCAGTGTACCATAATAGAGGAAGAGCTGGTCTTAGAATGGGAAATACTTGGATTCAACTCTAACACATACTGGCCATTTGACCCTGGACAAAACCACTTAACCTCTTCTTGCCCCAGAGAACTTTTTGAGGACATAAGTGGCAGGACACATGACTATATGTATTGGTAGAGGGTTTTTTTTTCTCTTCTGATGCTCCCTAAACCAGTGACGTCACAGGTCCAAACTACAGTCAAAAAGTCATTATTGCTATTTTCATTATTCCCATTGTGCTTACTTAAAAAGTCTGGTGAAATTACCTCATTTCTAGTGAGGAAGTAATCACTTGGGAAAAACAGTGAGATTTAAGGTTAGTGCTATTATATTACCTCTGTCTAAAGAATCCCATATTTGCAAAATATTGTATAAATTTGTTCTGATGAGTTAAAACAGTTAGGCACTTTTGTACAGACCACAGGCCCTAAAGCAAATTAGCTCTTAAGCCTCTGCTGACTTCTGATGTTCATTTACATCAAGATACATCTGTAATAATGTGCTGTTAAATACATATATTTGGCAGCAATTTTAAAAGCTAGCATATTTTTGAGTTTACAATTGCATCTAGTCTTAAATGTAGTCGAGAAAACCTTTAGTGGATGTACAATTTAGTTGAAATGTACAAATTCAGTAGGACAAGATTGTGTACTCTTAGGGGTTTATGAACTGATTATCCAATTTATCCAGTTTATAAGCTTTTCAGGTCCTTTGAATTATCTTTTTCTTTTAAAAAATTACTTACTGCTCATTGACGTTTCTGTAGAGGCTATGTGATAAACAGAGTTGGTAAAATGCTGAACTTCTAATCCAGAAGACTAGGTTATGTCCCATCTCTGAACATTTATTTATTTAAATGGTAAACCATTTAATTTCTGAATCTCTAGTTCTTTATTTGTAGAAAGTGGGTGATAATACCTGAATTTCCTACCTTAAAAAGTTGCAAGGCCCAAATGAGAATATGTATGTGATTATTTCACTTTAAAGTGAAAGCTCTTAAAGTGTAGTTTAATTATCAATTGAAAAGCTTCTGTCTGAGTCAATAGTGTTGGCTCTAAACTCAGAAAGGGCACCTGAGTTTAAATCTGATGCTTAATAGCAATGGTTTGGCCACATGCAAATTGACCTTATTACAACTTAGGTATGCCTCAGAATATTCAATAGTACTTTAATAAATGAGTTGGAGGGAGTTCTTTGCACTTAGTAAAATAGACAGGTGATATTTCTATAATGCCTTGTGGTTTGCAAAGTTCTTTACCCCATTTGCCCATAAAAACAACCCTGTCAAGTCTGTGCCATAGTTATTCTCTCACAAATGAGGACTCTGTGGTTGAAAAAGATTCATCTGTGTTCACACAGGTAATAAGTGTCAGAGGTGGGATTTGAACCTAAGTTTTTTTTTTTCAGGCTTTGAGGCCAATATTACTTCTCATTACTATAGAATTAATCATTTAAACCTTGTCCTATGTTTTATCTCCTTGGTGTTCATCTACTTTCATAATAGATTCCCTTCTGGCCAGCATCCACGTGTAATATACTTCCATCTTCTCCACATTGCTCGAAGTAGTGCTTGGCCCACAGTTTGTGTATATTAAGCACTCTAAGTACATTAAGTACTTAACTGGTTATGTTAACCATCTATCATAAATATTCTACTAGGTAATAAACTCTTTCTGCTTTTATAGAAATTTAGAAAGTGAAACATATCCACTATTAATTTTGTTACTTTTTAGTTGCTCTCTCTGGTTTAAAAAAATTTTTTTTTGCAGAGAAAAGTCACATCTAATGGCTAAATTGAATTGGAGGAAACTAATATTTTGTGCATAATTCAATTATATTTGATTTTCTTAGCTACAGTTAACTAGAGTAATTCATAATTTAACTGTATGTATAAAAATGTAGGAGATATATTAGTGAATAGAAATATGAATATGTTTTAAATGATTATTGCTTTAACATTTACCAAACAATCAAATTTGTCCTTATACTCCTAATAATAACACATAAACATACATCTCTCTGCACACACACACACACACACAAATGTTTAAATAGCATTTAAAAACTTTGCAAAGTGTTTGGCATACATTATTTCATTTCATCCTTCCAACAACTATGTATACTCAGAAATACTATTCTAGAAAACCTTATTCTAAAGGAAGAAGTTGAGGTTCAGACAGGTTTAAATGATTTGTCCAGGGTCACACAGCTAATAGGCATCAGAGACAAATCTGAATGATCATTTGAAGAAATTGCTCCATTTCTTTAAATTTCCAAGGTCAGTCATCATAAAATATTCACTTATAAAACAAAATGAACTCACCTACTTTTAGATTATCATGGAGAAAGATGATGGGAAGGGGTGGCTGATGGAGTGGGAGGAAGGCAAAGGATGACAAGCAAGTGAGGAAAGGGTGATCTCTGTAAATGAGGGGGTGAACTAGATGATCCCTAAATCCCTTGCAGTTTTAATATTACGTGAATCTATGATCTTATTCTCCTAAATCAGTGTAAATGAAGCAGTTTCTGTGTTAGTCATTACTTCTTTACGCAGTTCCAGATCTGGTGCTGCTTTCCTGCCTGAGGTTGATCTGATGTCTGCCAGATAACTCAAAGCAAACATTTCTCTCTTGGTATCTCCAGAATGTCTTTGAAACAACTGCTTATGTCAGTTGTTATTCATTCTTGTCTTTAATCTTCTGAAGGAGTGAATCCATCAAATCCTCAATGAGTAGGAGGTCCTTTCAGGTTCTATAGACCATTGGATTTAAACTCTTAATATTTTCACTCCATCAATCTAATGTTTTCCTCCTCCTCCTCCTCGTCCTCTTTCTTCCACTCTTCCTCCTGCCTCCTCTTCTTCCTCCTTAGGGTCTTCTTCCTCTTCCTTCTCCTCCTCCTCTTCCTCTTCTTCCTTCTTCCCCTCCTCTTTCTCCTTTTCCTCCCCCTCATCTTTCTCCTCATCTTCCTCCCTTCCTTCTCCTCTTCCTCCTCCTCTTCCTCCTCCTGTTCCTCCTGTTCTTCCTCCTTTTTCTCCTCTTCCTCCTTCTCTTTGTCTTTCTCATCCCTCTCTCTTAGAGAATTAGGTGACATGCTAGATACAGTGCTGCAGTAAGGAAGACCTGAGTTCAAATCTAGCCCCATACACTTACTAGCCATGTAGTCCTGGGCAAGTCACTTAACCTCTGTCCCCCTTAGTTTCCTCAACTGTAAAATGCAGATAATAAGAATGCCTACCTCAGAGTTGTTGTGAGGATGACAAGACAACATTTGTAAAACATTTACCACATTACCTGGCACAGGTGTGACGAACCTATGGTCTTAAGGTTACATGTGGTCTTCTGGATCCTTAAGTGTGGCCTTTTGACTGAATGCAAAAACAATTGTTTTTTTTCTATAAAATTGGATTCAGCCAGAAGGCCGCACTTAAGGATCTAGAAGCCCACATGTGACCTTATGGCCACAGGTTCCCCACCCCTGACTCTAGCACATAAAGTGCCTTATAAATGCTTATTTTTTTTTCTGTCTTTCCTTTCCTTCCCTCCTCCTTCCTGCTTCTCACCATTTTCCCCCTCTGTCCATCTCTCCTTCCTTCCCTCTTCCCTCATCTCTCTCCCTTTTTCTTTCCCCTCCCTCCTCTTTCCTCCCCTTTCTTCCCTCTCCTGGCTCTTTGTCTCTGTCTGCTTACTTCCCTACCTGTCTCTTCCATCATTCTTTTTCTCCCTGCCCCACACAATCAAACTTTCCCCAAATGTTGTCCCAGCATCTTCTGAGAGGTTTGGCTCCCTCACTAAATGAAGCATGACACCCTAGGTGGTGGTTAGGATGGATTCTCCCTCCCCTCCCACATGCCTGTTAACAGACCGTGGAATCACACGTCTGCAACCCCTTTCAGAGGCATCTCTTTAGAGGCACCATCACATGAAGACACAGAACTTAATTGAGTCTGACTATTTTTCAAAAAAAAATTCTAAAACACAAAGAAAGGCTTACAATTGCTCTACACAGGGTGAAACTGCTTACTCAAAAGATCTTCCATTCTATTTAACGACCCCCTCTTGGATATCTGTGTATGCAACTCTGATTTGAAAAGCAAAGACACATTCTCCTGTTTAAAACATTATTTGTATGCACTTTCTCTTGTGGGTCATTCAGATAGCTGTAAAAATTAGTAGAATAGATCTCTTTTTTTCCTCAAGGCAATGAAATCTTATCTCACTTCCTATTTTATTTATCATTGTCCCTTTTAATTAAAATGTTTCTGGTATTTTGCACAAAAGCCAAGAAAACAGCTACTTGCAAGGCAAATATGATAGTTCCTTTTCTCTGTGCATGAACACAGAGGCCTGAATGAAAGAAAGCACATGGTAACTGTCTTCCCAGACACTGTCAGACATAGGACTCAGAACAAATGCAAGCTTTGCTCCCAGCCTGCAAGAGCCCATCTAAAGGACAGATAACTAGGAGAGGGAGGGAGAGAAGAAAAAGGAGAGAGGGGAGAGGGGACTAGGGAGAGGAGAGAGAGGGAGAGAGACAGAGAGACAGAGAGAGAGCACAGCAAGTAGTTGGGGATAAAGAAATCTCAAATGAATCTTTTCATTCCCTCTCCCCCCCTCCCCTCCTCCTCCCCAAATCCTTTTTCTTTGGTTCCCCATGGAGGAGAAGAAAACAGAAGAAGCAAAACAGCATCGCCGGGGCAGGGAGAGGTTTAACCCACCTTGAAAGGGTAGGACAAAATAGAACCTCTCCGAAGAGGCAACATGTATTTTCCCTTCATGGCACCCCACAGTACATGAGAGACAAAATCAAGTCAAATTCTCCTTTGGTAGGAAATTGATCACCCTTAATTGCCACTGATACTGATTTGTCTGAGCATAGGGACTAGATGGGATATTTCCTCTGAATTCTAAAAATTCATTCCTCCTCTTCTTATCTCCCTTCTCCACCCCTTTATACACACACACACACACACACGCACACAGGTGTGCACACACACACACACATGCACATGTACACCCAAACACAAGCACACATCAGTTTTGTAGCCTTGAAGGACAGGTACCAGGAAGGATAATTACTAGTCAGGTTCAGGAATAAGTAAGCCTTAAACAGCCAATGTATCTATTGTTGTTTTCATGTGCCAGACATTATGCTGATCTCTGAAGAAAGAAAGGCAAAAAAAACCAGATCCTGCCTTCAAGGAACTTAGATTCTAATGGGGAAGACATGATTGAAATAACTATAAACATATAAGATACAAATAGAGTAGATGGGGAGGAAATCATAGAGAATAAGTCATTAAGAATTTGGGGGAGAGGGAAAGGCCAGTAGAAGGTAGGATTTGATCTGAGTGGGAAACAAAGTAAAAGGAGAAGCTGAGGAGGAAATATATTTCTAGAAATTGGGTGTAGTCACTTCAAAACCAAGAAAATAGAAGATGAAATGTTGTGTTTGGAGAACAGCAGCAAAAAGGCCAATGAGACCAGATTATAGTACATGGAAAGGAGTAAAGTATAAGAAGAATGAAAAGGTAAGAAGCTACCAGGTTATGAAGAGTTTTATATTCTAGAGGACTTTATATTTAATGCTGGAGACAATAGGAGCCTTTGTAATTTCATTGGGGAAGGGAGAGCGACATGATCAGATCTTTGTTGTAGGAAAATCACTTGGATTGTCCAGTGGAGAACTGGCTGAAATGGGAAGAGATTTGGTGCAGGGTTATCAATGAGAGGACTACTGCAGTAGTCACAAAGAGGTGATGAGGACCTGAAGTAGTATGGTTTCTGTGTGAGGGGAAAGAAGGGAATGTATGCAATATACTGCTGAGGTAGAAATGACAAGATTTGCTAACAGATTTCATATGTGAAATGAGTGAGAGGAAGGAGTCAAATATGACACCAAGATTTTGAGTTAGGGTCACTGGTTGGATGATAGTAGGGAAGTCTGACAAAGGAAAGGTTTCGGAGCTGGTGAGAAGATGATGATTTCCGTTTTGGACATGCTGAGTTTAAGATGTCTACGGGATGTCTGTTTCAAGATATACAAAAGACAGTGATAGCTTAAGAGAGATACTAATGCTGAATATATGTATATGTGTGTGTATACATACATATATACGTGCATGTTCATATACATATATACAAATCTCTACATGCACATATACATATGTATGCACATGATCTGCATAGCGATCCTAATTGGAGTTGAAGAGCACCAGTTAAAATAGTGTAAAGGAAAAGAGAAGGCTCACAGCAAAGTGTTTCAAGACACCCAAAGTAGTGTGTGTGACATGAATGAAGAACCAAAAAGAAGACTGAGAAGCAACAAGTAGGAGAACTCAGAAACAGAGGTGTTGTAAAGCCTAGAGAGAAGAGGATATCTTGGAGGATAGGGTGATCAGCAACATAAGATCCTTTGGAGGTAAAAAGCATGGAAAGCTACCTTTTTGAGGGAGATTTATTTAACTTTACTTCATTTTTGAAACTAGTTTTCCCTATCTTGCTCAGATTAGAAATTCAGCAGCCCATGAAATTCTGATCCCAATACTGAGGGCTGGAAAGTTTTAACCTTTTTTCTGAACTGGACGAGTTTACACCTCCTCAAACAGTACCATATTACTAGTACAGACCTTGATCTGCTTTAGCCCCACTACAGCTCAGCATTCCTGAATGCAAGGAATCCAACAGCCCTAGCTTAGTGTGAACAGACTATAGGCATGCAGGAGGTATGTTTAAATAAATGGGCTCACATATCACACACACACACACACACACGAACACAATGAAAACTAAGTTTTCTAGAATTTAATAAGCTAATCTAATTACTTATAATTCCATTTTTAAAGACTTATTTGACACCAGTGAGTACAAGAAATTTAAGCATTTATCCAGAAAGAGGTACTACAATCAACTTTACTGACAAAGTGGGCATCTTATTACATCTGGAAATAATTCTTAGTGCTAACATGATAAAAATAGCTCTACAGACTCAATACGTGTTCTCTTATTGAAGTTTGTGGCTCTCCATTATTTCTTTGAGGCTACAACCTTTCATATGTCATTGAATCTAAGGAACTTTTAATGAAAATACAATCTTGGAATTTGCAGGAAAAAAAAAAAACAACCCAGAGGTCCAGGCTTTGGATTTTGTTTATGTAATATAAGTTACAAGTAATGATATAGAACTCTAAAGGTTAAAAAAAAAACAACATTTGTAGACCAGCTGAGTATATCAAAGAAAGGATTGTATAACATAAGCAAAATTTCATTAATTCAAATTGATTGAGGGAAGACTAGTTTGAATTATTGGAAGACTATGGAATTTTTAAAAGACATAGTTTTACAGCTTTCATTTATATGCATAAGTTCAAATTAGGCAAATTAGTTTTTTTTTTTCCTAATAGAAATTCTGGACTATTTACTAAAATAAATCATAAAGTAAATTATATCATTTCTTATAAACATGACAATGATTTTTAAAGAATATTGGGGAAAAGAGAAAGATCAAAGAAGAGGTGGATAGGATGATCATAACTGACAACTGAAGAGGTAGTGCTACTTAATTCTTGCTTTTCTTCTTTTTTTCTCTACCAAGAAGAAATGACCTTTGTCCTGAAATGACAGACAAAGATAACTGCAAGGGAATTGATACACAATGTGAGTAAGGAGATAGTAAGAAGAGCACTTACTTGTCCTTGATGAATTTAATTCACCTGGCCTAGATGAGCTATATCCTCAGATCATGAAAGAAATATCATATGTGATTGCTTAGCCACTAAAAGTTTTTGTTTTCCCTTGGAGGGGGGAAGGCAGGGCAATTGGGATTAAATGACTTGCCCAAGGTCACATGGCTAGTTTTTGTGTTAAGTGTCTGAGGCTGGATTTGGGTGGTGCTCACTCTAGGGGTGGTGCTCTATTCACTGTGCCACCTAGCTGCTCCAATACTAAAAGTTATATAGAAATGATAAGGAAGATGGAGATGGCCATCTACATGAAGCAAATGTGAATAAGGACAAATGTTGTACTAAGTTTCAAAGAAGGGAAAAGAATAAATTATTCAATCTATAGGCCAGTAAGTAGAATACTAATATATCTGAGGAAAATACGAGATGGGTCATGGAGAGGGTAGTAAACATCTAGAATAGGAAGTATTGATTACAAAGCCAACATGATTTAATCAAGAACAGATTATGGACCATGACAGACTACCTTCATTTCCTTTTCTTGACATTTGCTAATTAAAGACACTCTAGAGACATAGTTTATCTAGATTTCAGTAAAGCAATTATTGAAATATTCTATATTATTTTTGTGAATAAAATGAAGGGATATGAATTAGAAGAAAATAAAATTAGGGGAATTCAGATTAGGTGGAATGTCTAGAGTCAAAGGTTAGACCTCAATGGATATATGTCCCTAGAACAAGATCTCCCCAAGCACTTTAGGGATTTGTTCTTGACTTGGTTTAACACATTTATCAATGATCTGGATAAAGGAAGAGATAGAATGCTTATAAAATTTGTAAATGACACAAAGCTGGGAGGGATAGCTGACCAACTGATCAGGAACCAAAAGGATCTTGACAGGCTAGAGTAGAGGTGTCAAACACACAGCCAGAGTAAAGCATGGCAGCTAGAATCCCAAGAACAGTATGGAGAAAATAAAAATATGATTGGGAAATATATAACAAAATAAAATAAAATAGAGCATGGATAATGTTAATATGTGGTCTTCTAAGTCTATATTTGGCCCAAAGGGATCTATATATGGTTTAGTGACTAGAGTCTGTTTGAGTTTGATGACACTGGGCTAGAGCAGTGAACTTGATCTAATAAGATGAAATTCAGTAAAGATAAATGTAAAATCTGTAATGAGTATAAAAATTCCACTTCAAAAATACCATATGAAAGTAGAGATACACAGTTTGACTGAAAAACAAAGCAAAAAAAAAGCAACTGAACAGTGTGACATGACAAGCAAGAAAGATATTCAGAGGCTGGGCTGCATTAAGAGAGAAGTTCCTTCTAGGAATAAGGATCTTCATTCAAAAATATGAAAAATGGTACCCAGATAATTTAAATGACATATTCAAAGTCATCTACATGACAGAACTGAGATTTAAGTCCAAGTCTTTTGATTGCAGATCCAACATAAATAATAAATCTATAAATCCAGCAGTGGATTTCAAATCTATTGCACCCAGCTGCCTTTTGAAACATAGATTGAATAGAATCATCTGACTCAAAAATTCTCCCCTTTTGTGATTTTGTGCAGTTAGCTAGACTTGTCTCTGGCAATGTACATATCATTCAGTCTAAACATAATGAAATACTGCAAAGAACTTAACATAGAGCCTGACATATGGCTATGTAAAAATGTATTCCATTCTTTCCCCATCGAAGTCTTTCCAACTTTGTAGGTCCTTCCAGAGATAGCTCTTCTCTGTCAGAGAGGAGAAGCCTTCAAGAACATGGGTTCACCTCCATAATGAGAAGACATTCATTGATATAACATTGGGAGGGAAACTTTGAGATCAGCTGGTTTAGCACCACCATTTTGATGATCAGGCTTTGGAGTAGGAGTTTACTTGGGGGAATTTTTGGCAGTAAATAAGACTAATGAAACAATTATATCAGGCAGATATTATAGGAAAACAACTTTTTGTTTGAAAAGATTTCTTCCTAGGAACATTTTGACCATTAAAACACATATTTGTGCATAAGCACACACACACACACACACACACACACACACACACACACATACACACAAACCTCTCTCTCTCTATATATATATACACATATATTCTTAAGTATACATATATGCTTAGCTGTATACATATACATAAATATGTATGTATATACCTATACATATACATACATATTTAAACATATACGTATATACATATATAAACATACACTTATATATACATATATACACACACATTTATATAAGCATGTCTTTGTTTATAAATTTTAACTCAAATGATCTGCCTAGATAGATTTTTTCCTTCTAGTATGATAATTCTCCTAGAATAAGATATAGAAGGGAAATAGTGTTTAAATCATGTCTTCATTTCCTGTTGGAAATTTAGTCATGTCTATATTGCAGTTGTTTGAGATAGAGGCCAAACAAGGTCTTAGGTTGTTAAAGATTTAAAACTGGTGAACAAAATTAGCATTTTGATGACTCATAATACTGTTTGTGGTTCTCTTGTAAGGAATAATCACTTGCTAATTCTTAAAGTATCTCTCTATGCCTTGTTTACAGCCATCAGTATATAACATTACTAAGTCTAGATCTCTACTAGGATCTACTGTTTATATTTCATATAAATACCTAGTGGTAGAATCAGGATTCAGGTCAGGACAGACAACTAAAGCATTAGAGTGGGAGGTGATCTTCTCATCCACTAACTTCTTGGTTTCATACATGAAGAAGCTAAGGCTAGGTGAAGTTATTTGCCAAAGGTCACAGGACAGGAAATGGCAGAACTGGGATTTGAACCTCTGTGCTCTAACTCTAGAATCAGCATCCTGGTCACTACCCCACTGGCCTCCCCATCTGAAGTCTGCTGCCCTTTCTTTACTATACTTTGTATGAGAAATTGACATATAGTAGTGGAATTCATGAATATTTAATGCTTTATTTATAGTAGCCAATGATTGATTTGATTTTTTTTACTTTATCAGAAATAAATAATTACATTTAAATTATAAACTGTATCTTCCCAGTGTATTCAGCAAAGCATTTAACTATGAATGGAGGTAGATCGTGCCTATGAAGCCCAGAGAAAGAATGGTAGAACAGAAGAAGGGGATAAATGGGAACATAGGAGGGAGAGAGAGAAAGAGAAAGAGAGAGAAAGAAATTGATGTATTACTATTATATTACTTGTGGGAATGAAACTCTTTGAATCCACAATCCAGACTTCAGTCTTAGGCACATGGTGTGGGGGAGGGTAAAGAAAGAGTAGTTTTTCTTCATTATGGAAAATTAATTTCTCTGAACATAATATCCTTTTAGTTTCTTCCTAATATTTTTAAATTCCCTTGGTTCTCAGTTTGAAGACTATGGCAAAAAAGATATCAAAGATTCCGAAAAAAAGTTATATTTTTAAAATGACCCCAAATGAATTTACAAAATATTTTAGGGGTTGTCTATAAAACTCAGGTGGAAAACTTACCATCCCTATGGTGGAATTTAACTTGGCAATATCAGGCTATTGAGAAGCAGAAGTAGATACTAGATCCTAATATGAACTCAGAGATTGGGAGACTTGGTTTCAAGGTTGAACTTTTGTCTTTCTCTTCAACTCAAATTGAACCATTCAAACTAAAGGAGTAATTTGTGAGATACAATAAATTTAGCATAACAGAAATGCATGGGAGCTCCTTTGAATTATGTATTTGATAATTAATTTTTACAGAATTGAAGTAATTTCTAAAAAAAAGATTTAATCTAGGATCACAGGGTCATATAGACAGAGTTGGGTAAATGACTTGCCAAGTAAAAATTCAAAAAGACATAGGAACTTTTGTACGTTGGTGCACATAAAAGTAGAACAATATTACAAAATAATTAAGAACTGGAAATGACTAAAGACATGACTTTCATATATTAGATGTGGAATAAGCTTCTGTTCATTGGGTCTCTGGTATCATTTCAGTACTGTCTATATAAGATACCTCATTTATATATCTTACCCTACAGCAAGCAAATAAATGTGGGCCCTTTATGTAGTGTTGTTAATGTTGAAAAACTCTAGCTTTTAAAACTTGAAAAAAATAGTTTATTTTTATTTTTTAGTCTTTGTGTAAGGGTGAGGGGGTCATCTTCAACAATTATCCTGACCCACAATACCTCACTCTGATACTTTAACCAGATCATGAGTTAACAGATGAGTTAACAGATCTGAGATTATGTCACAGATATTCACTAGGTGTGAAGGCCAGTACACTTAAATGAATCAAGCCTAGGTTTTAGATTAAGCACTCTCAAATCCTTGATCTGTAATTGGAAGGATGTTTCACAAGATGTCAGTTAGGATGTTGAGAAAATTCTTTATGTTTTTGTCCATTTTGAGACCAGAAAATGACTTTGGAGTCAGAAATACAAATATATTCATTTACCATAGGAAATCTGGGAAGATTTTTAGATCTTTCCTTCAGATAAAGAGCAAGAGGGTGATAAAACTAAGAGCACAGAGTTTGGAGTCAGAACACCTAGGTTTGAGATCAGGCCCTGCTACTTATGAACTGAAAGGTACTTCAAGGTTATCTGATTCAGCTTCTCATTTTATAGATGAAGAAACTGAAGCCTAGAGAGGCTAAGTGACTCGTTTTGAGGTCACACAGGGAGTTAAGATGCAGAGCCAGGATCCAATCCCAGGCCAATCAAAATCCAATTCTCTTTAAACTGTATCACAAGTTCACAAGAAGCACCAGTGCCTCTGAGTTCCTCATGAGACCAAAGGCTAATCTTCCATAGGCTGAAACATTTTTTACAAGCATTTCTACCTCCATGAGAGGAACCGTCTGCTTCAAAGACTTTGATCCAAGTGACAGTGGCTTGATACCCCAAACCTTCCTCCTTTCGTCTCATTCCTTTAAGGAGAATGTACATGCAAAATGTTTCAGTGGGAAGAGGATTGGACTTGGAGTAAGAGGATGTAGATTCACGTCCTGACTCTGGCACTAATACCTGTGTGACCTTAGGAGATGCATCACCTTTTTCTATTGCAGCTCCTCATCTGTAACAAACATTTATTAAGTGCCTGTTGTATGCCAAATCCTGTGCTACAACCTAAGGATACAAGTACAAGGAATGAAACAATCCCTGCTCACAAGGTGGTGACATTTTAAAGGGAATTTTAAATTCTTTAAGTCTGTGATACTGTATATCTTCTGCATTCCCAAATGAGATAGCTCAGAACATGCTCAGAATAGAGTCTAATGATATGGTCTCATTATAAAACTTTTGGTTTAAAATGTACATATTCACTTTCTGTAGACAGGCTTTATGCTTTGCTAACACAATTGTGCTACACGTGTACATAAACAAGTGATTCGGTTTGCACAATGGCTTGTCTATTTTGTGTATGCAAATAAGGTGCACCTTTTATGAATTCAAATCCTTTGGCTAATTTTTAAGTGAATGAATCATTAACTTTGCCAGAACAATTTTAAATATTAAAAAATACTGACGGAAAGCTTTAAAATTTGTTGGAATCATAGATGACTTATCTATGTGCCTCATACCTCATGGGGCTAATTGTTTTTGGAAGCCCATTCCTATTCCTGTATTTCCAGTTGGGACATTATATCTTTGAGCGTGTGCATATTTCAACAATGACCTTGAAACACTTTGAGTTACTTAAAGAGTCCACCATTTGGCATGGTGCTCTTTGTGAATTCGGCAATACAATGAGATTACTATTGAGTAGAAGCCCTTTCCATGCTCTCTCTGTTTGGTAATTTTTTGGGTAAAATGTTTGGGTGAAAATCTGGTTCTGTGAAAACATAGAAATTCCCTGTTTGCAGAGTAAGAGTAATGATTTTATAACATGGAACATGTGGATGTTTAAGCAAATGCATATTTATGCCCAGAAATCAAATATGCGCATTGGGAAATGCACAAACCCTTAGAAAGCACACACATTTCTTACTTTCACATAGCTTTATGTTTTAGAGGCTTTATTCACTAAAATGCCAGCAATCCTTAGAGATTCAGGGACCTAAAACAAGGAAATCCTTGATGACCAGTGTGTAAGAGTGGTGATTGGAAACCATTCACATTATTTATGTTGGAAAAAGAGTAGAGAAAAATGAAAAAAAAAAACCTATAGTAAGCTAAATCCACCCTGCCTTATTAAAAAACAAATTCCATCATCATCATCTTAGTGACTGTTGTCCTTAAAATCCAAGTACGTGAAGATGATGACCTATAACACTTTTGGTATAAAAGTTTGGTATGTTCATCTTTCTATTGACAGCACTATTTTCTTGAATCCCTATGTCATCTTTTTGCCAGAGGTAGGTGAAAAAGATTATTCCCTGTCCCTATTTTACAGAAATCAGAATGTTAAAAGATGAGGAAAATTACTCAAGGAGAAATATTAAAGTTTTCTTTCCTGGGAGAAAACTATATTCTTGATGCATAACCTCCACACAGTAGATCATTGCCCTTGAGTGAAAGGACCCAGGTTGAAATTTTCCCCATGACAATTACTCCTGTGTGACCTTGGACAAGCATTTGACTCTGGTCCTCAGTTTCCTCATCTGTAAAATAAGGGATTTGTAGATGTCTTCTGACATCCTATCCATCTCAGATTCAATGATCTTATGAGCCTTGAAATAATAATCAATTACATTCATCTAAGACTGTATACTTTTTTCAGAATCCTTTCTTATGACTTCCCTTCACCAAATCTCCATTCCAAATAAAATGGCCTACCATCTACTACCCAAACTTGACATTTTGTCACATGGAACACAATAGTTTGTGAGGAACTTGCCCAGTATCACTTAAATGGCAATGTAGAGGTACATGATGGGTATGAGCTGGATAAAGCATCTAACAGATGAGAGATTAAGACAAAGAACAGTAGTTTAAAAAAAGTCAGAAGGAAAATCCTAGAAAAAGAAATAAGCTGGTGATATGTCAGATGGCAAGGATGAAGAAAGGCAGCTAGACAGCTCATGCTACACAGAAATCCTCACCAATTCAGGAGAAAGTGAATGCCTCTGACATATTGGATGGATCCTGTTTGGTGAATTCATGGCAAGATATGAACTAAGAATGAGATGGAAAGCCAACTTTTGATGCTGATTTGCAATATAGAGGGAATATCCAAATGGATAAGACCAAATACCTTTTTGAGTATTTGACTATGTACTAGAAAGAGGAGATATCAATTAGGATTATATCACACATGGATAATTTAACTTTCCCTCTCACACTTTGCACCCCTACCCATATGTCTAAAATTTCACATTTGTCTGTACTTCTTGTTTTCCTCTCATTGAATTATACACTTGTATTAGCAAGCACCCTAGCATGCTCAGGGCAGCTGCTAGCACAGGTTCTTAGATTTGCTTTTCTAAAGGAAAGCAACTCAAAATGGGTTAACAATCTTCCTTTAACCAATCAAATGTATATCATTTACCTAGTTCAGGGGAAAAAGTCAGCACCCTCATCTTCAGAGAATACAGACAGAAATTACAAGCAGAAGTTAAAAGCAGACAGAGAAACAGATTGGCAGACAGGCTTCCAACCATCTGACCATTACATCCATATCTAGTTAGTTACCACAGAGGAAAGCAACAACATCTGGGTTTTTTCAAAGCCGGGGCTCAACGGCTGCCCAGAGTTTTTTTGGCCAAATCACACAACTCTTCTCAAAGTGAGCTCCTAAGCAAAACCTCACATTGGGATATATATATATCCTTCTCCTGGGTCAGAGAATGTCACAGCCCTCTTGACCCACTGCCCAATCACAAAGTAATAAGGCGAGGGCCTTCCTGAAGAACCAGCCTCCGGCCACAGGCTCCATGTGACCACATTCAGCCTATTAGGGGCAGAGTATATTTTCAAATCAGGGAAGGTTCTCAGAGCCACTTAAGCCTTTCAAAGGGCCTAGGGGCAGGGAAGATCTTCAGATTCCCATAACAACACTCTTTTATGGCAGAAACTATTTAGGTTTGTCTTTGTATGACACTTTTAGAAATCAGACCTGTGATATTTGCATAGAGAAGTCTCAGTTAGAAAACTCCCTCTACTAATGCAGGTGGGCACCTATCTTGTAAAGAGCAGTTTTAGGGAATTGTCTGGGGGTATTTAGATGTCAAACAACTTGTGCAGAATCACATAGCTAATGATGTCAGATGAAGGCAAGACTTGAGCCCATGCTTTCCTGACTCAGACCCAGGTTTTGTGTCTATTTTTCCTTTCTGACTCATTTAGTTCATAGCATGTACTTGAAAATGTTTGTTAAATGAATAAGTGAATGAATGATGAATAAACCTGAGAGAAACTGTCCTGTTGCTTCAAGAAAATGAGAGAAGATAATCAGGGATAAGACATATAGGTGAATAGCTTTGGAAGAATGTTTGGGGGAATTGCTTCAACATGAAACTGAAAAAAAAGATTTCCATTGTGTTTTCTATTTGCTTATTCATTTATTCTTATTGTTATTATTACCTAATTTTATGTATTGGGAAGAGACCTTTCTTATCCAAAGAATTTTTAGAAAACTGCAAAATTTACTGATGTTTATGCAAACTACTTTTGCAAAACTTGAAGAAGTTAAGACTGTAGTGTGCTTGTAAGAATGACTGGAGTAACATATCTTAGTTACAAATTAAACACTGCAGTGAAATATGATATATTTTATAGAATATTGTCAATTAGTCCAAGGAAAGTAAATCAGTATCAAGTGTGGCTTTAGGAAACAGCACTATCATCTCTGCAGAGATCACAGACCACATTCTCTAGGTAGCAGCTTTATTACATCAAAAGGAAGCTGTAGAACGACCCTTTTCTTCCTTATTATTTAATGATTTCCCTTTTTTTTTACAATAGAAAGGGTTATGAGTTGTCCTGTAAAAGGAAACTAGAAGTGCCTTGTATTCCAGTGACCTGTTCCCTGCATTGCAGAATAGCCCGAACATTCCATCAGATCTGTAAAAGTTATTTTTTGCTGATATGGATTCAATTTATAGAAGGAACTAACTGGATAGAGCACTAAATCAGGAATCAGAAAGACCTGAGTTCAAATTAATACTCAACCACTTACTAGCTGGTTAAATAATTTAACTTGTGTCTCAATTTTCTTATCTGTAAATGGGGCATAATAATAATACCCACCACTTCTCAGGACTGTTAGAAGGAAGATAATGTTCAAAACATTCTTTGTAAACCTTAGCATGCTATATAAGCCATGTATTATTGGAGAAGTTAAAGGACACAGTGAGTATGTATTAGAGGCATGACTTAAGCCCAAGTCACTAGGACTCTAAATGGAGCACATTTTTCAATACACCACATTGCCTTCCAGGCATGGATCATTTGCAGTCCACATCATAGGATGGAGAGCCTATGTGAGTGAGATCAGAGCTCCTTCAAAGTCTTAAGGTCTATTTTGGGTTTCGTAATAACTAGGATAAGCAGTGCAGAGAAGATACACAGTTTATTTAAAGTTTTCTCTGATCATGGTTGTCAGTGGAGAATTGTTAAAATATTTGTGTATGTGTAAGCATGCATATATGCATATGTATCTATATCCATATGATATATGTATATTCAAACACATGTTTGTGGTCAGTCATTTAGTCACATACTTCAAAGTTATATCATGTTACACTTTTGTATGGCTTTTAAGATGGTTATATTGTTTATCCATCTTAGTTCAGGTCAGTTTGTATTGACTTACTATTTACAACAATTACTCTTTGTGTAGTGCAGGTCTCAAGTTGAAAAGTTAGCTATCTGGTCTTGATTCTGAAGATGTACTTATTGCAAGTAACAAAGATGACATGAAGGAGAGACAGGAATACATTCTGGGTTTTTGCTGATTGAAGATTGTTCAGAAATAGTTTATAGTGATCAGTGTCAGAGATGATATCATTATTGTTGTCCTCCAGGCATGGGCACAGTTGAAAAGATGGATCCACAATCAGCTGCTTTCTCTTTTTTTTCATTCACATTCCCCTAGTACAGCGGTCCTCAACCTGTGGGTCACCATCCTCTTTGGGGGTCGAACGACCCTTTCACAGGGGTCACCTAAGACCATCAGAAAACACATATTTTCGATGGTCTTAGGAACTAAGACACTGCTCCTCTGTCCATCTCCAGGCAGGTCCACCCACATATGAGTATTAAAGGGTCGCAGCATTAGGAAGGTTGAGAATCACTGGACTAGTGGTTTGTGGAGATAGCTCCTTTTCCTAGAGTCTGTGCACAATCAAGATCTTCCTCTTTACCAATGTGATGAAACAAATTTGCTCTCAACATCAGTTTCCCAAAGGCAAGTATTATGGCTTATAATTTGTTTGTATCTAACTATAAAAAAAGCAAAAATGATGACATTGGTAGAGAGAGAGTAGGAAGCTGCTAACTACTTACTAGAGTGCCCTATGTCATTGAAATCACAGGTTTATGTCTTTTCCCTATCTATCTACCTATAAGACATAGTAAAGTCTTAATGCTTTTATAGTCTTCAGTTTTATACTTGTTATAATTGCAGTTAATAGTTGAGACTGACAGGATACTGTAAAGTTTTTGAAAAAGAATTCAGAGTGGAAAAACACTGGACCTGGATTCAAATCCCACTGGGTCTCAGTTTTGAAAAAATAAAACAAAACAAAGCAAAGCTCAGTATCAAAGATCTAATGTTAGAAGGAAAGAAGCAACCTCAGAGTCCATTTAGTATAAACACCTTATTTTAGAGATGAAGAAACTGAGGCCAAGGGAGCTTAATGGTTTGCCCAGGTCAAGCAGTTAGTAAATAGGTATCTACTTTTTTCTTTCATTGTATTTAGAATCCAGTCCTTCTGACTACAGAGCCAGTACTTCTTCCACCTCTTCCTCCCTTGTAAAATGAATGAATTTTTACTAAATGGCCCCTGACGCGTCTTCTAGTCCTAGATCTGTGAATTTCTACCTCTGTCAAGCACTTTGCATACACAGTGTCATATTTCAGTACTTAAAATTTTCTTTTTTTTTTTAGTTTTTATTTGTTTTCTTGTTTACATTATTCATTTTCATTACATTTTTTTGAATTACACATTTTCTCCCCGTCTTGCTCCTGCCCCAACCCCATAACAGCAATCCCACTGTAAAGCCCCTCCCCTGC
>CM053594.1:104554162-104600714 GCA_028646575.1 Pseudocheirus occidentalis
CTTGAATCCATTCCAGATGAAAGTAGGTTACCAGAACTTCCAGCCCTCCTACTCCATCTAATTCCTTTATATCAGTTCTTCCTCTTGCACCTCATTTGTATAAAATAATTACTCTTTTTAACTATGCCTAAATGGTTTTACTTTTTAAATTCATATAATACTCAGGTTTACTCCAATCTTTCTTATAAGCTACACAATTATTAATAAGAATCTTAGACATACATTATGCATTTTACATATAGAAAAAGTAAATCATTTGTCCTTACGGATCCCTTATAACCAGTCTTTTTACGTGCTTTATATTTCTCTTGATTCTTGTAGGTCGAATCTTCTATTAAGTTCAAGATTTTCTTTAACAAAGTCTGAAAGTTTTACAAATGTCCATTTTTTTCATTCAGGATAACACTTAACTTTGCAGGTATGATATTTTTTGCTGGAGCCCCAGTTCTTTTACTCTTTGATATGTTGTGTTCCAAGACCTGTGGATCTTTAATATCTCTTGCAAGGTCTTGTGTAATTCTAATTGTGACACCATCATATTAAAATTCTTTTAATCTTGATGCTTTAATATTTTTTCCTTGAGCTGCAGGTTTTGGAATTTGACTGTGATATTCCTATGAACGGTCCTCATAGGATTTCTTTTAAGTGGTGATCTATGAAATTTTTCTATTTCTACTTTCCCTACTTGTTCTGATGCTTCAGGACAATTTTCTTTAATTATTTCTTTATTGTATCAACAATTATTGTATCAAGATTCTTTTTTATCATAAGTTTTAGTTAGTCTAATTATTTATTTTTTCTTGATCTATTCTCTAAATCTTGTTTTTCTTTCTTTTTTGTGGGGGTGGGGGGAGAGGCAGGGGAAATGGGGTAAAATGATTTGCCCAATGTAACATGGCTAGTGCTAAGTGTCTGAGGTAAAATTTGAACTCAGGTCCTCCTGACTCCAGGGTCCCTGCTCTCTTCACTGCTCCATCTAGTTGCCCCCTGAATCTTGTTTTTCTTATAAGATGTTTTGCTTTCTCTTCTATGTTGTCATTATTCATATCTTGTTTAATCATTTTTTGATCTCTTATAATTTTGTTGCCTTCACTTTGCCCAATTCTAATTTTCAGGATATCATTTTCCACCTTAAGTTTCTGTATCTCCTTTTCTAATTAGTCAACTCTCCTTTCATACCCTTCTTGTTTTTCTTGGATTATTCTTATTTTCATTTAGTTTTTCCTCTGTCATTTGATTTTTAAAGTCCTTTTAAAGATCTATGAATTCTTGGTGACCATTTGATGTTACTTCTTTACTTCAATATCCTCCTCTGAAGATGAACCTTGGTCATCTCTATTCCCATAGTTTTCTATGGTTGGATTCTTTCTTCTTTGCCTGTGTAATTTTTTTTATAATAGCTTAATTTTTATAATCACCTCTAGCCCTGGGAATGGGAAATGGTGTCTCTTGCCCCAGATCTTCAGTTTTCCCCTCTAGGCTGAAACCAAAGCCAAACCTCCAGCCTCCTGTGAGTGCCCACAGCACTCACTGGGCATGTGCTGGTTCCTTCTCACCCTGCAGCTCCTCCTCACCCTGCGGCTCCTCACAGTATAGCTGGGTCTGGCATTCCTTGTCAACAGAAGTTCCCTCCATATTCCCAGGCTCACTGTCCCAGGGGTAAAAGTTCCCACCAATGCAGCGTCTCAAATCAACTAACCAAGGGACTTGCTGCTTGTGGTGCTTGTGGTTTAAGCCTTGCAGCTGGCTATTAAAATGAACCCTAGCCTGGAGGTATTTACTCTTCACAGGGACCCAACCCCTTCTGGGATTTTTCTTCTGATCTTCTCAATTTGTCCTGGGAAGACCCCAGTTATGCCTCTGTTCTTATTTATTTCCACCCACGGTTTGTTCACCCCAAAGTGCTATTTTAACTCTTCTGTGGGGGGAAATCTTGAGAGCTTAGAATTTTCTGACTTACTCCACCATCTTCCCAGAATCCTCTTCCAGGTATTTTTTTTTTTTGAGGGTACTGACCTCTAAGGAGACCAGGAAAAGTCTTCTGTGACTTGAGCTGAGTTTTGAAGGAAGCTGAGAATTCAAAAAGATAGAAGTAAGAAGGGAATGCTTTACAAGCATGGAAGACAGCCTGTGCAAAGTAATAGAATATCATGTGTGAGGACCAGCAAGAAGACCAGTTTGACTTAATCATAGAAAGTATGGAGGGAAGCAACATATGATAAGACTGGAAAGGAATTGGAGTTAGGCTGTTAACAGCTTTAAATGAGAAGCAGAGGAGTTTATATTTGACCCCACAAGTAACAGAATTGAGTAGGGGAATTTCATGTTTAAATGTTTGCTTTAGGAATATTACTGAAGTTCACAATTTTCAAAGTACTTTGAGCTACAGAATTCCACTGAATCCTCAAAATGAGCTATTACAGTAGGAAGGACACTTTACATAGGAGGAAAGTACCTTTCAGAGGTTTAAGTGACTTGCCCAAGGATATAGAGCTAATAAGTAACAAAACCTATTGCTTTTTCTCATCCCATGATGATGCTTATTCAATATTAAAAGATCAGATTCCAATTTTTATTCCTGATGATATTATCTTCATGTAAAATACAGAATCATTCAGAAGGCAAGGAAGGATAACTGCCTGGGGATACTTCCAAGTTTATGCTATGGGAGCCACAGAGAAGTAGAGGGCTTCATTGGACCATTAGGTTGGAATGGAGCACACAGTTTCATAGTACACACTAAAATGATGATCAACCCAAAGAATAGCATTCCCTCTTCCCAGAGAGCTCACTATTTAATTCCTCATTAATCCCACCATCATGATCACAAAGAAGCAGGAACCTGGAGAAATTAAGTGATTTAAGATCAGGGAGCAAGGCAAACCCAGGAGATGAAAGGCCAAATTTTCTTGCACATATACAGTCTGCTTACTCAATTCCCACATGTCCATTCTGCAGTGGCTACATTTTATGATGCCAATTACACATATGTGGAAATTGGAGCCCAGTAAAATCAGCTCCAAGGCCACACACCACAGCAATAGTCATTACTGGGTTTGAACTCTGAAGTCTTTAACTCCTACCACAACGCTCTCAGTACTAAATAACTATGCCAAATGGGCGTTCCCAAACCTCACTCAATATTATTAGCAACTTCATGTATGTTGTTTTTCTTTTATTACAGGTTTAGTGAACCATTTTTATCTTATATTTTTCTATAACTTTTAAAATGTTTATACTTTATTGACTGATTTTGGTCAAATAGCAATTTTGAGATTATAAATTACAGAGAAGCTGCCAACCTGATTTTGTAGATCTTTCCTCAGTTGGCAATTTCCTATGCTAATGAAATTACAGTTCCAAACTATTCCTAATTACATATCAGTATGTAATAAACATTTGACTAAACTGAATTTATTTTCTTTTTGAGGTCTTGGGAACTTTAATGTAAAACATAGCCATTTGCTGATTCCTAGTCTTACATATGACACACTCTGTAGTTGATGGAAGGTAGAGGGGAGTGGCAAATGACAATAAATATATAGCATTGTAAATTTAGGGACTGCTAGGTGGCTGAGGGGTAGAGTGACAAATGTCAACCTAGAGGGAAGTCTCTAGTAAGGATCTCTGGCTTTTGCTTTTCAACATATTTACTGGTTACTTGTATGGCGTCCTTACTAATCTGCGGGTGACAGAAAGATGAGAAAGAGAGAAGCTCATAGAAAATTGTTAACTAAAAAGCTAGTAAATGTCAAATGAAGAATTTGAACTCAGGTCTCACTAACTCTCAAGCTCAGCACTCTGGACATTACCCAGTTTTGTCTTTGCTTGTGGTCAACACTAACCAAGCAGCAGGACTGTTTAATGTTATCATTAAACATATTGACTGTAAAGAGACTCAGAGAGCTATCTGATCATAATTTTTGGAGGTCTCAAATCTGCCATCAAATTCTTTATTAAGGCGGCCGCCATGAAAACTACCAATGCCTCTCTAGTTAATCCATTTTTAATCAAATGGGCCTGCTTTCTACAGCAGTAATGAACTAACTGCCTTTTATTGTTTTTCAAAAAAAAAGTAACCTGCATGGTGAAGTAGCAAGAACCAGATGTAGTTGATTTAAAGGCTGAGCTGGGAAGCAAAAGTCAAATATACAATGTGTGATTAATAAGGAGGACCTCTTTCATCTTATCTATAAACATTCCTCTGCAGATGTATAGCTGTGAAATCCATCCTGATAGGCCACATCAGCTGAGCCCAGAAACAATTTACAACAAATTTGACTGTGTGTCCATATTCCCTACTGATTTTGAAACCATGTTTACAGAAAATGCCAGCTACCTAATAGTTAAATATTTTATGCACCTCTCATATTTGAGCCTTAAGCTTTGAGACCAGGGATCCTAAGGCCTGCCAGGTTTATCAAGCAAAGGACTCTCAAACCATAGCCACAGTCTTATGTAGTCAAACTGTCCCAAGGATTATCCATAACTTAAGAAGGCCGTGGCTTAGCAACTTGTAATTTGGTCATGGACAAAGTAAGTGTCACGACCTCCTTTTATCTGTTCATTTTTTTAGTTCATTCAATTTTTACTTTATTAGAACTTTAAGATAGGTATATAGGAGAGCAGCTTTCACTCCTTGTAACCAAATCACAGCTAAAAGGGGCTAAGGACATGGAGTCATGCCAACAAGAGGTGAAAGAAGGTTAGGGAGTGGTTTGGACACAGTCTGCTTACTGCACTTTGGCCACTGCCTCCTCTCTTGGGATCCTTGAGAACCACTAGTTATTAACCACACTGTGCTCTTAGAATGTAGACTCTCAGCCAAGTTTTCTCCCGTTCCCATTCTATTTATCACGAATGATTGTGACATACCACGTGTAGTAAAAGAGACTAGATTCCCAAGCAGACTGCCCAGCTTTGTTCTTAGAGACAGAGACAACTGACCATAATACACTGCTATGAGCCCCCACAGATAGAATCTAGAACTCAGCACCTAATCATATCTGGCATAGAGAAAACATTTAATAGATAGCTGTTGAACTAAATTAAATAGAGGAGCATGAAATATGAAAGGCATACTAAAAAAAAAAATAAAAAAGGTTTTTAACAAGAGAAATGTCTTTTCCTACAGGACAAGACATTGGTTTATTCCTTGGCAAATGCAATGTTTTCATTTAAAGTGAAAGTTCTTAAAATCTATGATCTGATCTAATTTTAAATATAAAAATACTACAACTACTGAATTCAACACATAACAAATATTTTAAAGGCCTTTGTAGACTAGGCACACAAAGCAATGTGACACTCAAATTCTGTCCATTTGCTATCTATGTGACCTTGGGTAAGACACTTAACCTCTCTCTGGGCCTCAGATTACTCATCTGTAATTTGAGAAGGTTGGATTAGATGCCTTCTCAGGTCCTTTTTCAGATGGAAATCAATGATGATGAACAGGTTTAGGGGGATGAAGGCATAAACAGGAGAGTGAGATAAATACAAAAAAAAAAAGCCAGACAGGGGTCTGGAAGGAATTTAAAAAGAGAAAGATCATTTTCAGGTGGGGAAGGGGAGTATTACATTAGGAAAGGCTTCATACGACAGGTGATATTAGAATTGGACCTCTTTAAGCTTTGAGACTTCTTTAAGCTCTTCCTCAGAAGAGGAAAGGGAAAGATTTAAATAGCCAGAGATGGGGGAGGGGTGGTGGAATATTCCAGACAAGGAGGAGACTGTGAGTGAAGTCACTGAGGAAGGAGAAGTTTCAATAAGAATGAGGGCTAGACAAAACTACATAAAGGGCAATAGAAATCCGGCTACAGCTCAATTTAGAATCCCTTCAATCACGTTAGAATCAAGGGTTCTGAATTTATTTGTTAAGCAATAAAGGGATACTGAAAATCAGCGAGAACAGTTGTACATGAAGAAGATTATTTGCGTGCCAACTATGGATTGGATAGGGAAGAGCTGGAGACAGGGGACCTGGTTAGGAGGTTAATATAATAGTTTAGGCAAGGTATTAAATAGAATATAAGCTTCTTAAACTAGTGAATACTTTGTAATCATAATCCTAGCACCTAGCACATCACCTGGCAAAACAGTAGTCACTGTTATTCATCCTTTGCTCTAGAAGAGGAAAAATGACATTGTATGTCTTGACTTGCCTTTGAATTAGATATAAGGCAGAGCTTCACAAAATCACCAGCCTCACTCACTCCTCAAGAGTCTTCAAAATTCTGTGGCAAACAAAAGTCAAGAAAACTGGCCATGGCCTGGGATGCAGCGGATGACCTTGGCCTTTCTAAATTAAGATCTTTGTCAGGCCTCAGTTCATCAGCCCATTCAAATACAAGGGGCTAATAGTTATTGATTGTTTGGAGGTGGGGTGTGGGAAGGTGAGATCTTATACTAAAGCACTGAGAAGAGTAGTAGAAAGAATGGGGCAGACATAAGCAACGTTGTTGAAAAAGTAGATCTTCTCAGTGTATTAGTTGTAGAGGGTGAGGATGAGGAGAGAGGAATCAAAGATGATTCAATTCCTATTTTAAGCCTGAATGGCTGAGGAGATGGTGGTGCCACCAACACAGAGAAGTTAGAAAGAAAAAGAAATATGTTCGCTGTGAGGTGTCAGTGAGACCTCTACATGGAGAGAATCCCTCAGGCAATTTTAGATATTTCTAGTATTCTAGATGGTCTTGTCTATTATCAACTTATATTCATTTATAGAGTACCTAGTTGGTGTACTGGGCTTCTTCCTTTTCTTCTATGCCAGCGGTTCTCAACCTGTGGGTCGTGACCTCTTTGGGGGGTCAAACAACCCTTTCACAGGGGTCACCTAAGACCATCAGAAAACACATATTTCCTATGGTCTTAGGAAATGAGATGCCTCTCTTCTATCTGTCTCCAGGAGGGTCTGCCCACATGCAAATATGACCTCATACCAGTAATTAAAGGGTTGCAGCATTAGGAAGGCTGAGGACCACTGTTCTATGCTATGTCATTTTAAACTATCAAGCACTTTTGGAAGAACAGCCTCTAATTTAATCTCTCTCTTTCTCATCTTTCTGTCACCTGCAGATTAGTAAGGATGCCATACAAGTAACCAGTATTATATTTTATATAATTATAAATTTAAATTGTGTGAATTTGAATACATGCAACTATTTCAGGGGATCATTATTGTAATTAGCACTAAGCTGTAGTAAAAGTACACACTTAACATTAGACCTTTTATTACATTACACCATTTATAACTTTCATTTAGACCATGTTATAAGTCTAAATGAAATGTGTGTTAGCTTTTTAAACAATGAACTATATAAAGTATAGCAGTCAGCAGTATTAATTCTAGTAGTACTAGTATTACTAGTCATTAGAGTAGATACAAAGAAAAGAGTTTCTATCATCAGGAGATTTACAATCTACTAAGAAAGGAAAAACATGTACACAGATCAAAAGTATTCAAAAGAAAATATAAGTGCACATGACAGGTCCTCGTGAAATGATTTGAATGAACTAGAGGAGAAATTATTTCAAGTTAGAGGGAAATAGGTAAACTATGAAGCAGATATTGTTGAAACTGAACCTTGAAGGATGGGTTAAACCTTAAGCACATGTAATTTCAAATCAAAGGGATTTGGGAGTAAGGAAGAAGGGAAAGGGATTACATGTGTAGTGAGTGTGAACAAATAAATTGAGAGAATGATAATAATTGATGACATAGATATAGCTCTTCAAAATCTTTTCAAATGAAGAGAAAATATTGTGGTGTGGTGGAGAAAGTTTTAAATTTAGAGTTAGATCCTAGGTTTAAATCCCAACTCAGACACTTAAAATCTGTGTGACCTCTCACCTCATTTGATAAAGGCAGATGTTGGGCTCATGGCTTTGATGACTAAGCGCTCGAAAGCTATATTCCTATAACCTGGAGACAGGAAGTAAACCTAAGGCTACCTAACTTCAAGTACAAGGCTTTATCTACTATAATTTGCTATTGCTGTTATATGAAAGGGCAGGGCCAATTTGGTTTTGCCTTTGTATCACCAGCACCTTAGCATGGTACCTTATGTTGCTTATTACATACAGTTCATAAAAAATACCAGTGGCAACACATTTTCACTTTACATCTTGTATAGGCAATCCTGGTTTGAACCTTCCATCTGTCCCCAATTCTATACTAGCAATATAGAAGAGTACCTAATTGTAATTTAGACATTTAGGGAGTTGCCTAGAGCACATAGAGGTTAAGTTACTTGCCCACATACACACAGTCACTATGTGTCAGATGCATGATTCTAAACTAAGATGCTCTAATAGCAAGGCTGAACCTCTAAGAGCTCAAAAAATAATGTATGGATTGAACTAAATAGAGAGGAGCCAAGTGGTCAAGAGTCACAGAGTATCCAAAGGAAAGTAACATGAGATAAAATCGAAAATATAGGTTGGAGCAGATTATGGAGGACCCTTGCAAAGATCCTGCACAAAGAGAATAATTAGATAGATAGATAAATAGATGGATAGATAGATAGACAGATACATACATACATACATACACACATACATATATAGATACATAGATCGATAGATACATAGATAGATGATAGATAGATAGATAGATAGATAGATAGATAGATGATAGATGGATAGATAGATGGATGGATAGATGGATGGATAGATGGATGGATGGATGGATGGATAGATGATAGATAGATGATAGATAGATATAAACAAAAATAGATACACACATCACACGTATCTATACACATATACATGCACGAGTGAACAAACATATACGCACACATATATGTTTGTGTGTATACATGCATATTTATATGTATAGACATGTTTACAATGTATACTTTTATGTATATACATATATAATAGCATTGTACTACAGCTTTAAGAGTTATCTTATATTCTGTCTTATAGACCCAAGGACATCATTTTCTAAATATTATTTAAGAAAATAAAGTTTAAACCCTATAAAAATTCACAAGGGTGTTGTTCTTTTTCAAACATGGTGTGGATTAAGGGAACACACACTGCATGGTACATATGGTATTACTCAGTTATGCCAAAACGACCATGAAATAAAAGTAGAGGGACAACTATGGGAGTACAATAAAAAAGGTCAGAATCATGCAAAATATCTAAAAAGAAGATTGTGGTTTTGTCTAATATAATTGTTTCATAAATCAGCAGCCATATTGGAAAGATAAGTTTATCTAGATTTAAGGGCTTGAAAAAAACCTGGATCAAGCCAAACATCTAATTTGAGGGTATTTCTACTGCCAATTTCTTATTACATGGGCACTTTTACCAAGTGTAAAAGAACTGTGTGTATAAATTTTATGCAATGCAACTATTTAACAAGAACTGAAATGGTTCCCAACCTGGTGTACGTGACATTGAGCCTTGTTTGTTCTGGGTCTAGAAGGCTGCTTGTTATATTTAGAGAGAAAGAGTCCATCAGAATTACAAAACTGGAAGAGACTTTATAGTGTCTTGACATTTTTTGTCATGGATCCTTTGGCAATCTGGTAAAGCCCAAGGACTTGCTTCTCTGAATAATGTTTTTGGATGTATAACATAAAATATATGGGATTATGAAGGAAACTAATTCTACAGAAATACAATTAGGAAAACTAAATAATAAAAACAAGTTCACAGACCCCAGGTTAAGAAGCACTTCCCTTCGAGAAATGGAAAAATGCATGAACACACACAGAGGCAGGAGGGAAGGGCAGGATAAGACTGGAGAACGACTATTAATTTAGTTTGACTGGGCAACTAGGGGGCACAGCAGATAAAGTCCCAGGTCTGGAGTCAGGAACATTCATCTTCCTGAGTTCAAATCTGACTCCAGATACTTACTAGCTATGTGAACTTAGGCAAATCACTTAACCCTGTTTGCCTCACTTTTCTCATCTGTGAAATGAGCTGGAGAAGGAAATAGCAAAAACAAAACAATGTCTTTTCCAAGAAAACTCCAAATAGGGTGCCAATGAGTTGGACATAACAGTAGCAACACAGTTTGGTTGGAATGCTTAGCACATGGGAACTATGTGAAATAAGGCCAGAGGATAGATGGGAGACACTTGGGGATGATAGAGGATGAAGACTGTATTTTACCAAAAGTCTTGTCTCATTTTAAGCTTGCATTCCTGTAACTCTCCACAAGTCCTAGACCAAATGTTTCATGGATAGATTTTAGGAGATTCTTGAACTAGGATGTGGAAAACGAATCTGCATTTTCACTAATCTCTAACTGGAAATTTGCATTTCTTTCAATTATAAGATGTTTTAAAACCATATCATACTAAGAAGGGGTCCATAACCTTCAACAGACTCTCAAAGGCATGTATGTGTAAAAACACATTAAGAGCCATTACTCTACTACCAATACAGGATGTGTGGGTAAGGTTTCTACCTCCACATGGACCCATTCACCATCCTCAGCATCTTCATGTGATATCAGTTGGTACTGCCTCTCAAATTTAAATTATTTTAAAATACATATAAACATGTGTAGTACATATATGAATAGCCAGGTGGTTCAGTGGATGAGAGTGAGGAGGACCTGGATTCAAATCTGGTCTCAGACTCGTACTAGCTGTGTGACCCTGGGCAAGTCACTTAACTCTATATGCCTCAGTTTCCTCATGTAAATGAACTAGAAAAGGAAATGGCAAATCACTCCAGTATTTTTGCCACAAAATTTCCAAATGGGGTCACAGAGAGATGCAACTGAAAATGACTCAACAACAACAAAATCCATATACACGGGTGTATACACACACACATCCAATACCTTTTTCATTTTAGAGATCTATGGGAGAGGAAGTGGGAAAGTGCATCCCTGGAAACTAAGCAACAGAAGTTTGAGTCTTAACTCTTGTCACTTTAGACAAATCACTTAATCTCTTTGGGTCTTAATTTCTTCAACTATAAATAGAGTCGTATCAAATGATCTCCAAAATCCCCTTCAGGTGTGATTTCAAAACTTCTTTCCAATACAAACAACTTTGAGAGACTTCCCTTTCACCTACTTTACTACAGAAATATTCTCTAAATGATCATATCCCTAAGTAACAGTCATGAAACAATTTCTCCCAAAAACTCAAATTCAGAAATACTGGCAGATTTCTTGAGTGCTTATGCCCAGTTAAGTTCGGAAGAGAAAAGTCACTTGTGTCTACTAGAGAGCCATTGGAGTCATGAAGGCTTGAGTTCAAAGTCTACCTCTTACTCCCACCCACCAGGGTAATATCACATGATCTGAAAACAAGTCAAAAGCTGCCACCAAATTAAGTAATTGACAAGTATTTATGGCTGTCAAAACCATGGTGACAAATATGTATAGGAAAGGAAAACAAATCTCTACCCTGTTTATCTCCAAATATGTAGATATCTCATTCTGCTTCTTCAATCAATCCTTTTTAGTTAGAGTATGGGTAGCATGGCATAAAGTAACAGTCATCTGCAATCATGGTTGGTCATTTTTCAGAGAAGTTAATTCTTTCAAAATTGCTCTTTTTATCATATTGTTGTTAGTGGATAAATTGTGATATAGTGGATAGAACACTTGGACCTAGGGTCAGGAAAAGCTGAGTTCAATCCAGCCTTAAGCATTTATTAACTGTATGAATCTGGGTAAGTCACTTAATCTTTATATGCTTCAGTTTTCTCATCAGTAAAATGAAGATAATAATCGCCCTTACTTCCAAAAGTTGTTGTAAGGACAATATAAGAAAATATTTAAATGTTTTGTGCAATAATAATACTACTTAGCATTTATATAGTACCTATTATATGCTAGACATTGTGCTAAACACTTTACAAATATTATCTCATTTAATTCTCACATTAACCCTGTGGGGTAACTGTTATAATTTTCCCCATTTTTACAACTGAGAAAGCTGAGGCAGAGGTTAAATGACTCACCCAAGGTCACACAGCTAGTAAGATTCTGAGCTTGGATTTTAACTCAGGTTTTACTGACTCCAAACCCAGAGCTCTATCCATTGTACCATCTAACTATACTAAAATTTGCTGCTTGCAAACTTTAAAGGTACTATACGAATGCTATTTATTGTTGATATTTTCTTTATTAATAATTATTAGCAATAGTTTATGCTCACCTCACTCTGCATTATGAATCTATGTCTTCAGACACTAAGAACACCTCTTTCCATTATGCACATTGCCCCCATTGATTTTCTCATAAATGCTTTTACCACATATTCATGTATTTTGACTTTTTAAAAATTAAAAGAAAAGTTTGAATTAACCAGTGCTTTCTTTTCCTTTTTACAAAGAAGAGAATAAAAATAAGGTGATGCATAAGTTAACTTAAGACATGATACTTAAAAATTATAGATAACTCTAGGATGACAGAGAAGTGAAACCTTAACTCCAAATCTTCATTTCCATTTAGTGACAGGAAAAAAAAGGAAGAACCATACTATAAATTCATGTATGTTGTCTTATCTCAAAAGCATATTAAAGGAGAAAGCATTTAAACAGTTGGAGGTACATTTTCCTTTACTTCCATGTGCTTCTAGTTTCTTGCTAATCTGGAAAATACTTTAACTGACTGTATTTAGCACAAAATACATTTTGGTTCAGAAAAAAAAAAGAAAAGAAAAAAACACCTCTGACATTTGAACTATGGACTGCCCCAGCAGAAAAGAGTGGAGTGGTAAATTGGTTGGGTAAGACTCTACCAACGAAAATTTCCTTCCAGGAAATGTCTTCTACAAAATAGAAATTTATCTTCTACGACAACTACAACAAACTATACATAATGACTTAAAGTGAGGTTTTAAAGGAGGTTATTCTCAGTCTTAAATGGAGAAAGCATACAGTACCTCTCTGTGCAATTTATAGAAGGAAATTCACAGAAATCATATGTTAACCTTACAGTGGGCACTCAAGAAACGTTTGCTAAATTGGAATTGTGAATGGAAGGATGGAGTGCTTGGGTTCTTTGATGACAGACTGAATCCCCACATGAATGAACCACTGGCCTCAAGGCCACAGGCTGCCCACTTCTATATACAGACCATGAGAGTATCACAGCTAAACAAAATGTACTTAAGGTAGCCCAGAGATCTTACTCTTCCACATAGACCATACTAAGTTTAAAGCCAGGGAGGAAAAAGTCATACAAATACGTATGTATGTATGTGTATGTATACACATATGTATGCACACACAAACACACACATATGTATGCACTAACATCTATGTAGTGTGTTTGTGTAGATGGATGGGTGTATATATTTAAAAGTCATATATACACATATAAACATGTTTTAAAATTACATGCATATAAAAATCCTATATATCAAAAGAGTTATAACAATCTTTTAAAAATATTTAAAAGAAATGGAAATCAAGTAGATATTTACCAGTGGAAGAATGGCTACCTACATTGTAGTACATGAATGTAATAGAATATTACTATATAACAAATAGGAAGAATTCAGAGAAGCATGGATAGACTTAATTCAGAGTTATCATAGATTTGGAGGTGGAAGGGACTTTAGAAGTTAGGCAGTCTATCCTTCTGCTCCTTATTTTACAAGTGATGAAAATGAAGCAGAGGGAGGTTAGGTGATTTGTCCAGGGTCAAAAAGTATCTAAGAAAGTGCAGTAGGTTTTAAACTTAAGTCTTCTTGACTCCTAATGTATCCACCATAACACCAAACTGCCTAAGGCAAACTGATGAAGGATAAAGGAGAAAAAAGAAAATAGTATATGTAAAATATACACCAATGTAAATGGGAATAATATTAAGAATTACAATTAATTGTAATAATTATATTATATATATGCATATATATAATTATGATCAAAACACTGTGTTATTAGAATAACCACCCCTTCCCTCTGAGAAGGGAGGGATCTACGGGTATGGAATAACACACCTACTATCACATATCACCAATATCTTAGTTGTTACTTCTTTTTTTTTTCTCCCTCATCATACAAAAGGGATAGCTTCCTGGGAAGAGCAGGAGAAGGGAGGAATTTATAAATAAATGTAATATGAATCAGAAAGCATCAATAAAAAGGTATAATTTAAAAATTTGGGGGGAAAACAAACAAACAAAATTATCTAGAATGAATGATCTTGACCCTTACAACAACAAAAGTTTTAACTACATGGATAAATGCCAACATCTTTTTATTCCAAGCAGGTGCTTCCAGACGGAAAATGACAATGAGAATTAAAAAGTAAAGCCTTAACACTTAGCAGGCTTAACATTTTTCAGGACTAACTTCATAACAGAAAAACTTGACATTGTCCTTCTCTGATATTACACATTGAATTGCCAGGTAATATAACCTTTAAAATTAACCATCATTCCAGCAAAGCCTCTCTCTTCAGGGTTTTGATTTTTGGCCATACTTCTTTTTTATGCAAGCAATGACCTTTATTTATGTCTCTTCCTCTCTAGGAATGAGGCCCCTTTATTCTCTGCCCTCCTTTTCTACATCATTTCTTTCTTTATTATATAGATGGTCTTTCTACTAATTCAGCAGCATCTGCTTTCAGTAATACTCATTGAAATTGTTAAGGATTTTTATTTTGGTTTCAGCAATATGACCTTACTCAGTGGAATGTACAATAAGTTTTTAACATTTGCAGACATAAAACTGTCAGAAAGATCAACATTATTGTATAACAAACATTCCAAAGGACTATATGTTAAGACTATCTAACTTTGCTTCTCCCCCACCCCCAACCGCCTAAACACTGTTTCTTGAATAGTTTTCATTCAGAACACAGAGTCCACAGACTAAGAGCAGTTAGGAGGAAAAGAGGAATTCAAAGCCCAGTAGGTAAAGGATAATGACTTCTGACACATATTGTAAATGGAATGAAATCCTCCTATTTGCCCTCTCATTTTGATCGAAGACACTGTAAGCTCTTGGCATTGTTTCTTCTGGTATAAAGAAGATGGTACATCTCCCAGTGATGCTTGTTTGTGCTGGAGTGCTGTAGCAAGGAAACCTAATTTTCATAACAAAGAAATATACTCATAAGTAAGCACATTAGCCTGGAACTTCAATGAATAATTCTTAAACTGCTTACTGCCAGTACTCTCCCTGTCCACTGGGAAACAAAACAACAACAAGAAGAAGAAAAACAGATGGATAAAAACAAATAAACAACCATGCAAAAGAGTGACAAAAACAGCAAGTAGACTGATAAAAATCAAAGGAACAAAGAGGTAACTAACGAGGTAGGCAACCTTCTTCAGCAGGAAGACCTGAAGGATATGGGTTGAAATTCTTTCTCTGTCACTACCCATATAACCCCTTTGCCTTTGTTTCTTTATCTGTAGAAGGAGGGGTTGGATCACAGGACTTTAATATCCCGAGTGGCTCTAAGTGCCTGATACCATAAATATCTTCTTGGGGGAGATGGTTACACATCAGTCATGTAATAAATGTTATGAACTCATTCTTTCATTCATGTTATAAAGGGGATCCCTGAAAAATTACAGGATCTACTAAGTAACCACCAAATTCCCTGCCAACTCTGTGATTCTGTGATTCTGGGGCATCCCCAAAGCCTTGAGGACCATGCATTGGCTATTGTTCTGGGCAGGGAGTTAGGAAATAAGCATTTATTAAGCACTTAATATATACCAGGAACCCTGCTAAATGCTTTACAAAGATAAACAGGCTTAAATTTTGCTTCTAACCCTTGATTGAAAAAGCATTTATCATGCACCTGCTATGTTCTGGGATACAAAACCAAAGTGAAAACTTATTCCTTTCCTCAAGGAGTCTATTAGAAAAATATAGTAGTGGATAAGATCCTTATTAGCCTTTCTTTTCTTTAGCTTTTCTAAATGGCATCAGAAATCATTCTCTCTCTATGAATTATCTATTAATCTGGCAAGTATAAATAAAGCACTTCAAGCCTTTCAAAATATAATATAAACATATACTTACATTAGTAAACTAGATATTAGTGTATTATTCTACAACTCCTGTTGAACATTGTTTATTATGTTCAATGATATTTTTCTTTGAAAATAATTTGTATCATCATTAATAACAAAATTAATAAGTAAAAAAAATAAATACAATTTAAAAATGCATCTTCCTATCCCATCAGAACTAAATCAGTTAATCAGTCAACACCCATTTATTAAATACTTAGCCTGTTGCCAAGGTATTGTGCTAAATACTAAGAATACAAAGAAAAGCAAAAATAATCCCTGCCCTCAGGAAGCATACATTCTTATTTTAAATGTATTCACTTACTTTATGAATAACAAATTTAATGATGCTGGAGTTATTTAATGTATTATACTATTACCATTACCCTCTCAAGTAAACTCAAATATCCAGTAATCACTTATTTGAATGATTAGACATGTATACATATAAGCAGTGTTTAGGAGGACTAGCACCTCTGAGGGCTTGCTGCACCCTTCTCAGGGCTGCTCATTCACTCAACTCTCACATGTGGCTCCAAGAAGTTATAGCATGTGAAGTAGTCAGACCCTGGTAAATTGTCTTGGAAGGCAGGCTAAACCAGTCAGAGGGTAACTGACAGACTTCAAAACCATTGGTGAGTTGAGGGGGGTCTACCCCAAGCATATCTTCCCCTGGTGCGATGGACAGATGAGAACAATTTGTTCCAACAGCCATGAAGGTGACTGAAGAAGGTGTTGTGGAGCCCTTAGAGCTTAGACATCAAATATGCCAAGATCACCTACTGCACACCAGGTTACTGTCAGTTGTTTTGACTTTTCTCCTGTCACTGGACTTCAATGACTCAGGAAGAGAGAGTGAGGCTGCACAACTCTGCCTCACTTACATCCAATTCACAGGCAAGACAAGACATCATCCATGATGTCATTGGTCCTCTTCCAAAGCAAAGGACAAACAAACAGCAAGGCATGTGTGATAGGCTGCTCATTTTCATAGAGTATACTAAGGACGTTTGTCAGAATAAAATTTCAGACACAGTCCAAGACGATCTTGTAATAGCAAACAAAGCAGTACTTTGTTGCTTGGTTCAACTATTCAAGTGCCTTTGAGCCTCACCTTTGATTGTGTCAAGTCTTTGCTGGAAAGAGTGTACATTCCTGTTACCCTTAATAGGCCTAAGAGAGTTTGGAGATCTTCCCTGGCCTAATGTCATCATGTGGAGCCTGTGGTAGGAAGAGCTTGCTGAAAGAGAGGAACAGGAAGGGCAGAACAGGAAGGAGCAGAGCAGATAAAAGCTTAAGCATGAGCTAGGACAAAGCACAACTGAGAGGGAGAATGCTTCTGGTGTTGGCACTCTATCTGTTCTGTCTGTGTTGATGTTACTTTATCAGACCGAAGCACTCTGTTGATTTGTGTTGATTTCCCAGATAGAAAGTGAATTGAGATTATAGTGCCAGCAACGTGAGCAAATATTGTTGTAGCCCTCTTGAGCTTTGTTTTCCTAGAAACAGAAACTGTGAAGAGCTTGGAGTGGAGCAGTCCCATGAGCTGTGATATGGAATAGAAGTAGAAAGCTGCCTATTTGTGAATCCAAGCAAGAGCTGGGAGTGTGGAAGAGGAGTCATGGGGTTTGGAAGCCATCCTTGAGTCAAGATGAAAGAGAACTTTATTTGGGTACTCTGTTTTGATTGATGAGATTGTGACTTACTGTGACCTAAAGGAATATGGCCTTTGTACTTCCCAGTGCCCCTTAAGGATGATTGGAAGCCAGCCTGGGGTCAAGATGTAAGAAGACTTGACTTGGGTACTTTATATTGATTAAGGAGATTGTGGTTTACCAAATGATATGTTTTGTCTAAGACAATGTGGCCACTTTAGTAATAAGTAGTTATGTTATGTTCTTGTGCATGTTGTGCTTTAGTTTCTTGATTGTTTTGCTTTAGTTTATTGCTGAATAAATAGAGAGTCCAATATAATATGGGATTAGATCCTTAAAGTTATTCACAGCAGCAGTCCTCAGGAGAGCTGCTTGTGATTGGCTTTGTAAATATTTACATGAAACTTGGAAATTTCAACATAAGAATCTTGTAACTCATATAGTTTTTTCATTCATTCATTCATTCATCTCTTCATTCATCCAACAATTATTAAACTGGCCAACTTCCTAGGGTCTGGGGAAAAATGGAGTTAGAAAAGATGTGAGCCCTGTCCTTATTAGTTATATTCTACTAGGGGAGATAATAATTTTTAAAAGACAACTATGATATTCAATATTAAAGATTGTTACCAGTTAGAGACCTTGTCATTCCTCTGTTCAAGAAGCTTTAATGACTCACTATTGTCTCTAGGATTCAATAAAAAAAGATTTCTTAAAGCCCTTGATAATCAGACTCCAACTTTTCTTTCCAAGTTGTTTTCTCATCCTTCCTCCTCACAAACTCTGTGGTTCAGTCAGAGCTTCCTATTAATTATCCCTTGAACTTGACAATTCATCCTCTGTCCCTGTGGCTTTTTACAAGTTTCTTTTTGCCCAACATGGAAGGGCCCTGGACACTCATAGGGCTGATCCCAGTACTGACTAGACCAGAAACTTGAACTGCTTTATTGTTGTCTAACAGTGGTCCTCTAATTCAAAGTCCAATAAATCAACTGATAATTAGTCATTGATTAACAAGAGCTAGTAAAATAGTCTTTTCTGAGCCCATTATTCTCATTTATTTCATCTATCCCTTCTTAAGTTGTTTTAGGCCAGCAGTCTTTTGAAAAAGACCTTAAGATAGTTTCACAGCATACCACACACAAGAGCTTTTAAGCAAAACCTGAAGAAAATTTTGTAACTTCTGAGAGGCATACCTATGGAAAGGTTTTAGTCCACCAAAAGTTTCTGTAAAATTTGGTTAAAATTTGAATAATAATTGGACCCTCATAAAAGCAATTATTGATAGAAATAAAATGATAATTTTATTCTTGTGAAGCACAGATTCAGCTGAGATTGATAAAAAATAATCAGGGTTTGTTAAAGTTTGTGTGTTCATTTAACCATCTTTCTTTATTCATTAAACCAGAGCTCTTAAAACTGCTAAGGATAATTACAGTGCAGATTTTAGGTTACTGAACAAATTGAATGCTTTTTCCTTGTTATGTTTCTCAGAGCTAATGTCATAGACACTGTCAAGAAGTCTACAGCTAATGGGAATCTTCACACTGAAAAGAAAATTAATGAGAACAAAAGGATACAGGATTAAAGAATGGACCAGGAAATATGGAGGCTTTATTTTCATTCCTAATGCAAGATAAAGAAAACAACTCGAGGCGAATCCTAATTATTTTCCAAGTTTTCTATCCAACTCAATTTTATTCAACTAGAAAAGAGATGTTAATCATATAGATTGCCCTCAATCCAATAAACATTTGAGGGGACAATTCAGGAAAGAAACAGCTTCACTGGGCATGGTAGACCAAGTTTGCAGTATTTGATGCTAAAGGAAAGAGGGGCAGTAAGGCTGATGGATTACTTGAATTTGAGTTTTCTGAACTGTTATTGAGTATATTCATTAAGTTCAACATTAATATGGCAAGGGAGGAGAAGGCCACAAAACTGCTTATCAAGGGAAGAATTGACCCAAGAAAAAAAAACAACAACAATAAAGCAGTTCAAGTTTCTGGTCTAGTCAGTACCGGGATCAGGCCTATGAGTGTCCAGGGCCCTTCCATGTTGGGCAAAATAGGAAGACCAGTCTCAAAAAAGAATCCAGTATACAGAGGGAGAAGATGGTCAACAGTATCAAAGAAGAGAAAAAGTCAAGTAGGATGGGAATGGAGAAAAAGACAAAAGATTCTGATCTTGGGCAAAATGTAACATTTTTTTTAATCTCAAAGATTTTATTTTTAAAAATACTAACAAAATCAAAAGAAAATTGGCACATCTAACAAAAAAAAGACAAATCTAAACCTAAATTAGAAATAAGAGATTCAATAAAGGCCAAAAAATTACTACATATTACTAGATACAGCTCTATCCTAATAAATCTTTTTTAAAAGTCTGATTGTCTACCAAAATATAAAATGTTATTATTAAAAAATAAGAAGTGGATAGATAACTTAAAGGGTATAATTTCAAAAACAAAAATCATACAGGTCACTAGATACCTGCCCTACAAAAAGACATTGGGCCAAATTCACTAGTTATTTCTACTAAATTTTAATTTTTTTTCTTTTAAAAATAATTTATTTATTCTTTGCTTTCAAAATTCACTTCCATGATATTTGGAGTTCTAAATTTTCTCCTCTTTCCCTCCTCCTTCCCCAACATGGCATGTAATCTGACATAGGCTCTACATACACAAAAATGAAACATTTATACGAATGTCAAAAATCTCTCAAGGTTACCTCAGATAATAAAAATGACAACCATATACTAAGCGAAAAATCATACATCTTAAGATATAGTGAATACAAGGCTAGACTTGGGGTTCAGGTTAACCTGAAATCAAAACTCACCTACATGTGTGGCTATAATGAATCAGTTAAATTCTCTGAGCTTCAACTTTCACATCTGTAAAATACAGATAATAATACACACACAAAATATCTATATTGATATATATGTCTCTGTGTTCATATGTACAAATAAGTATATAAGTAGAGATATATATTATAATATTTAGTAGTCATAGCATCAGATTTTAAATCCACTCTGAAAATTTAAATTATGTCATTTAGGGGTCCCCCTCACCCAAGGTTGTGGCTGCCTTCGAAGTTCAATTCAGAGAAAAGGAATCAAAGAAGACAATGCCACCAGAGAGGGATCCTATTCTTTTCCTTATTAAATAGTTTCCAACTGTTAAAAGTGCTATAATCCTATAGTCCAATTTCTGGTTTGAAAAATGAATCTTTCTCTTTCCACTGTCAAAATTGAGTATTTTCCTTGAGCCTCAGTGTTTTCTGAAGGACTGAAAAATAAAGAGTTTATCTACTAGCAGGGTCTGAGTGACCGAAGGGCTGGAGAGAATACAGCTTACAATGGTGAACAGCTTAATTAACAAAAGAATGTTAAAAAGTCCCCACACAAAAATTAGTCCTAATTTCTACAGGGTATTCCAAAAGTCTTAGTGGTGTTTTGAGCTATTAAAGCTTCATATTCATTGACCTGTCTTTGTTTTAAGCTATGAAAGTTTTAATATTTAATAGTTTTAAGCTTATAAAACTTAAAATTGCACTAAAACCTTTAGAATACCTAGTATAAACAAAATTATCCAGTGTTCTTATAGAATATATGGTCTAATGGAAGAGGCATGATTAGTAAAAATGTCCCTGAGACTAGCACCCAACACAGAGGATGCCTTTTCCTCTAGTGAAAAAGTCAGCTGGTCATTTTTCTTCCAAACTATTTCTGAACTTAGTGCCACTTCATTTGGCTGCTTCACGAATACTGCCCTTAGTTCCTGCTTGAGAAAGTAAAGGGAAAGGATTAAGATTTTTTTTTCTTCTAGATACACTCTGACCTGCAAAAATCTACTCCATTAACTCATAAAAAAGCTTTCCAGTCTATTTGCCTTAATGGATTTAGAAAAAAGTATTTTCTGTATTAAAAGTCTAGTTAAATCTGTCACAAGTAAGTAGATACTGTAAGTAAAGGGTGCTTCCAGTAACCCATAGCATAAAGCTACAGGATCATGTTTATCTGGAAATTAATATAAAATTTAAAGTACAATATTTGCCCATAATGATATTTTACACAAAGAGGGCTTTGTGTCAACTTTTACTTAAAAAAACACCAAACACTAGAATGTTCACACATAGTCTGCTTTGGCAACTAAAAGAATGTGAAGCAATGGATGGAAAGCTTCCATCAAAGCTAGGAAAACTTGTGTTCAGTTCCAGGCTCTGACACATACTGATTGTGTGACCCTAGGCAAGTCATTTAACTTCTCAGTGCCTTAGGCAACTCTCTAAGATGGCAACATGCATAGAGGGACTGCACTGGTAGAAAAAGTTTTCTTATCTAGGTGCTCTCTAGTGCTGATGAAATTATAGGTATAGTTGTCTTTAACTGAACTAAAGGGTGTAGAAGCAGGGGCTGGAGTCAAAGGGCCTAGGTTCAAAGCCAACCTCATATGTTTCCTTTCCAAAGTGTTCCCTTTACTTGTCTGGGCCCCCCTTTCCTCATCTGTAAAATGGGGATGTTGTACTCAATGACTTCTGAAACTCCATCCAGCTCTAAATCTGAAGTTCTATGATAATATAGGCATTTTATAGTTCAGAGGTAAGGGAATTAAGTTTATCTCATCTCTTTCTCTGACAAGGCAGCTAGGAATTCTAATGGTCATATCAATTCCACTCAACAGTCATTTCATAAGGTGCTGTACTGGCTTTGTGTTGGGATATACTTCACTGTACTTGGATGAAGTTGCAATTATAGTCATGTGGGTACTCTCTTCAATGGGGAAGCTTAGTATCTACATATATCTATTTATTCTCTTATCTTCATCTTTCTGTATTGTTTTAGTTGTTCAATTGTGTCCTATTATTTGTGATCCTATGGACTACAGCACACTAATGCAATTCATGGAGATTTCTTGGCAAAGATTCTAAAGTGGTTTGCCATTTCCTTCTCCAATGGATTAAGGCAAACAGAGGTTAAGTGACTTGCCCAGGGTCACACAGTTAGTAAGGATCTGAGGCCAAATTTGAACTCAGGAAGATGAGTGTTTCCAGCTCCAGGCCTGGCACTCTATATACTGTGTCACCTAACTGCCCAAGCTGTGTTTAGAAAAGCTCGTGGCACTCTCCAGATCTCTCTGAACAACTGTGGACTCAATTGTGAGACATAGGAGTCACTAGCAGAGGACCACCCAGAATGATGTGACCATATCAAAGAAGGCGCTATGCTCTCTGAGGCAAGTAGAATTGCAGTAGCTCAAAGGAAAGGTAAGATATTCAAATTTAGAGACACCTACATTCTCAATGTTCCTATGAACTGTTAGTGCCCAACCTGAGGTAGAGCCTTTTGAGCACATATTGGTCTGATCAGTCACATTCAGACACCCATACCTTGATCCCAATGTAGTGATGTCATTTTGGTCCTCTTCGAGATTGAAAGACACCCACCACCAAGAAAAGCTCATTATCGGAAAGTTGACCAACAAGTGATGGATTTTTTTTTCAATCACAGCAACTCATGAAGACCATCTTTCCAATGGGTAGAGGGGTTTTAGTTTCTGTTAATGAAACCTGAAGAAGGGTGAAATCCAGGCCTTTGAAGGATTGAAGTATGGTCTCTGAATGACGTAGTGTTTTAATTCCAAATAAGCACAGACATGAATGACCATGAGTTCTTTGGAAAGAGAGCTTACTATGGGTTGGATTGGATAAGGTTTTGTAAAGGAGGTTAAAACTGAATTGAAACACGAAGAATGAAAAATTTTAGTTGGATAAGCAGAGATGAATTCATGGAGCATCCCAGGTAAGAGGAATAAAGGGAGAGAGTTCAAAATAAATATTTCACATCCAGAAGACAATAAACATCTCAGTCTGGCTAGAGTTGGGAGTTCATGAAGAAAGGTGATAACAAATATAATTACTAGCATAAATCTGAGCTAAATTATGGAGGACCTTAAACACTAAGCCACAGAAATCAGACTTGATTCCAGCGAGAGGAGATGGGCTGTAGGCTTAGAGAACTGTCTGTTTTCACTGACCCACAAGATGTACCTCAAGTTTTAAAAACCTTTTACAACAGGAAATTTTCCTTTTAAAATATCAACATATGATTTACAGCACATGCATCTGGGAAATATAATATTTCCTTGCTTATTGAACTTTGGGTTTAAGAAATTTTCAATTTTGGAACATATTTTTTCCAACTGTTCCAGAAGATCAACTGCAAGTTTCATTTATCAGAATGCCTAGCAATCTTTAACACTTATCAAAATGTCTAATGATGTCCAGCCCTTAGCTTCACAGGACAGATCATCCTTGCTTGTCCAAATAATTACAAGAATGACCCATTTATAGCATCTAATGAAGTGTGAGGGCAAACCTTAAAATGATGCAGGAATCCACCCCAAATCTTCCCTTACATAAATACAAAAAGAAAACATTTGTTTCATTTCACCAAATGCAGTTTTGCAAGGCGCTCTTCTATTTCCTTTGGAAAAAAAGGAATTCCAAAATATAACAAAATGTGTCTTTTTATGTATTACATTTTGTTTTTCATTCCAGAATAACTATGATAAACATCTTGGAAAGTCTCGTGACAACTTTTTAAAACGAACTGACTGAATCATATCCCCTGATACATTAATACATTGATATAAGCATATCAGAAAGGCCATAGTATTCAGCAAAGATTCAGATAAGTATGAAAGCTTCTGATTACCTAAACAAAGGGTTGGAACTGAAATACATGTATAAAAATCAACTAGATTTTTTTTTCAAATATCTGCTTCCAATTTGAAATGAAATAAATATGGCTATCTCTCTCTCTTAGAGGAAGTTATCATTACATTTATAATGTGTACTAATGAAATAGAAAAAGTTAAAAATGGGAAATGTCCAAAAAAATGACTAAGGAATTGAGTTTTTCCAACTGTTACGTTAGGTTTCCTAAATCTCACTGGTTGCTTTGTCTATCTATGGCAAATGAACCAGGCCTCCTTGAGGCAAACTTCCAAGTCAAACTAGATTGCCAAGGCTGAAAGGATTTTATCCTCACATTGCCCAAGATGTCCCAAATGAAGAAATCGGGTGAGCTAGTCATCACTGACTCTGCCAATCATTTCATGCTTTTGTCATCTCTCCACAGGCAAACGGACAGTTGATCTAGTAAATTTTTGCAGTGTTGCTACTCCACCAGAATAATTTGAGTAAAAAAAAAACGGTGCCCATTCATAAGAGATTTAAGACTGATTTCAATTTAGCTTAATAAATGCTTATTAACTGTCTATGATGTTTCAAACAATGCACTAAGCATGGGCAATACAAAGAAAACAGTAAAAACAGTCCCTGCTCTCAAAGAGCCTATGTTTTACTGGGAGGAGATTCCATATGCACAGATTAATCTATACAAATACAAAGTAATTGGGGGAGTCAAGGATGGAAAGCACTAATAACTGGAGGAATCAGAAATAACCTTTTAAAGATGGTGGCATGAAGCTGAGCCCTGAAACAAGACAGTTGTTTCCAGAAGTATCAGTGAGGATGGAGAGCCTTGTATGCATGGGAACAGTCTGTGTAAAGGTTTGACTGGATGGATTTAAATTGAGTGTCCATGTTGAGATGACATTTCCTCAGCCTTTCCTTTCTGTTGCTTAAAATCGACTTACTTTCTTTCAGAAATATCAACAAAGTAAGGGGCAGATCATATACCTCTATAGCTTAGTAGGTAAGTCTTAGAATACTCACTCTGGGGTTTGGGGACTTACCCAAGGGCATAGGGCAAAGAAATTTCAGAATAAGTATCTGAATCTTCATCTTCCTGAGCTCCTTTGGTCATTATACATGAATCTCATATACTTTTATTTGTCTTCCCAGTGCTTGGCACATAGTAGGTGCTTAATAAATGTTTCATGTAATGCATTATATGATTTAAATTGTTTAAACTTCACATATTCTAACAATGCACCAATAAAGCATTCTTTCAAACTCTTCCATCTCTAAAGGACTTCAGCCTTATATAAGACAAGCCCGCACTGAGTCTGCCTAATCCTATCCTGTTATTCGAGATTTAGGAGCCATCTTAGCCATTTAGGGTCTACCTTAAATGATTGCACACAGAAAACCCATTAGTACATCAAAACCAGCCGAAGCTTTTAAGTTCAGTTACTTACCAGTATATTATCTTTACACAACTAAACTGATTACGTTATTTTTTCACTGAATTTACTTTGTTCTCTCTTTGTCTCTCTCTGTTTCTATCTCTGTTTTTCTCTGTCTCTGTTGGTCTTTGTGTCTTTCTTTATATCTGTCTCTCTTCACAGTTGACATAAGTTCCCATCTTTGAATTTCTGTATCTGTTATATTATTTTCCCAATATCGGTCTTTTAGGCCTATCAGTGACCATCTACTTCATTAAAAGTAATGTAAAAATAAAAACAGTACTTGAATGGTGCTTTGAGGTTCCAAAAGTACTTTACATACATGCTCTCCCTTAATCTAAATGGTAGGCACATTATCATCCCCATTTTACAGAAAACTAGAACTAATAGAAGCTAAGTCACTTTCATAGTTTTATATACCTACTAGGTATCTAAGATAGGATTTGAAAATGGGATTTTCTCACTCCAATAATATCTATTACACCACTTTAATATTTTCTCATATTCAATTCGTTTGATAAATTCCATCCTCCTTTTCTCTATTTCCCATTATGTTAGAAAAAAAGTCTCATCAAAAGTCCAGTATGAAAAAAAAATGAGCCATATTTCCAGTTGTTGTGTCTGCGGGATTCATCCCAGAAAAACCTAATTGGACCCTGCCATTCATAAACGGAGGGTATTTGTTTAACATATCTTTGTCCTGGCAAAAATTCCAAAAGTCACCTCGTGTAAAATAATGTATTTAAATGCTGTGTTGGATGGACATCTCCTAATTTTCAGTAAACCTGAACTCTATCCAAGAAGAGTTTTAAGAATAGCCCATATCTAGCCTGTATCTGAGTACTCCTGGTTTCCTAATACATTAATTTCATCTCCTAGTGGGCAGATTTTTTTTTATGTCACTGGCCAGATGGTTGCTGGCTCTACCTCTGATTTTATTAGAAATCTTCTCAATTGGCTGTGGTAAGCTTAAATGAACTTATTTTTATCAACCTTGATTCACATAATTAGTTAGTCAGGAAGTTCCAAGGCAAACAAAAATTCCTAGTAAAACTCTAAAGCGGGAAAGAGAATGGACTCCAAATCAGCAGGTCTTAAAGTCCATGCTATGTGTACTCAGGAAGTCTTGAGCACAGTTGTTTTGTTAAATGATGACGGATGGGCAAATATTTGCTGCTCCAGAGACTCCCAAGGATTACCTGAAGTTTACTGACCCTCTCATTCACAGCTCAGTCCCTAAGTAACTGAATCTCTTAGAAGTTAATGACTAGTTACTCATCATGTTTTCTGCCTGCTGCGTGGGGGGCCCTGCTACTCACTAATGATCCTGGACAAGCACTATCCACCTGAACCTTGATGAGAGGGAACCTCATCATCTTCCCTTTGTTTTTTGTTCCTGATAAGTTTGGGAAGCTGAGTTGCATTTTTATAGTAGCACAACAATGGAAACAGAATGAGTACTTATCAGTTGATAAAATGAATAAATAAATTGTGGTATATGAACACACTGGGACGTTATTACACTTTGAAAATGCAAATACAGAAATCTAGAGAAATGTAGGAAGACTTGTATGAAGAAAGTTGAATTATCCAGAAGCAGAAAAAGCAATAAATACTTAATATAATACATAGAAAAATAAGAAAACATGGTTTCATGATATTATAAAGCACAAATTTGGACCCGGATAAGAAATAAGGAAATCCACCGTTTCCAATAAATTTATAGTTAGAATGATTTGCTGGTGAGGTCAGGAGACTATGCATGTCAAATATTGTACACCCAATTAAGCTCAGATGATTTGCATATTGTTTTGCTTAATTTCTTTTCTTCTTTGTTACAAGGTAATATTCACTGCTGTGGAGGAGAAGATAAAGGAGAGAAATAACATCTAGAAATTTGGGGGATTTTAAAACAAAAAAGAATCAATAAAACAAAAAATGAATGAATGAATAAGTGAATATATCAATAAATCTGAGGTCTAACCTTAAAATGAATTAGGGATTTCTTAAACAGTCAATAGTCATTCATAAACATTTATTAAGTGCTACTATGCACAAGGCACTGTGCTAAGTTTTGAGTATACAAGGAAAGGCAAAAGACAATCCCTGTCTTCAAGGAGTTTATAATCTAAGGGGGAAGATAAGACATTAAAAAAAAAGTTAAAAGAAGAGGGATGAAGGTGAGAAGGGAGAGTACCTGCACAGGGGCATGAGAAAGTCCTGCAGTCAGGTGGGCAATGATGAGATAGTTATCCTTGGATCCTTCATTAAATGGAGGTATTTTTTCTGAGGACACTAACCAGAGGGAGGGGGGCTGAGGAGGTGTGAGTTTCCAAGTTGTTACGATCTTGCTGTTTGATGAAGGATACCACTGTTAGCTCCTCAAAGGAGGCTGGGATACATTCTTATGTTGCCAGGCCACAACATTATAGAAACTAGTTATTGGGAAAGTGACCCATTAGAGGAATGGGAAATGGGTCTAGGGGAAATTTTCTTCCAACAGAGATACGGAATTGCTTACCTCCACATAGTTTCCTTAGAGACTAACTGTGAAAGAACAGTCACTTTCCAATGTATTCCATCACACCTTACTACTTCTTTCCCAATCCTGCTCCTTCTCCCTCTCCCTTCTCTCCTCAACTCCACTATTCTTCTAAAGTTACCTTTTCTGCCGTTGACCCTCTACCTCCCTTCCACTGTTCACACATGCTAGTGACCACTTTTTCCTGGACTCTTGTAGTCCAGGTAGTTCACTGGGGTCAAAACTGAATGGAATGGAAGTCCAACATCCTGGTTCCAAGCCACAGCTATTCCACTTCTGAATTGTGTAACTTTGCAGGAGAAACTGAATCCCACTTTTTTCGTATGTAAAAAAGAGAATGATAACGTTTGTACAGGTTCTCAGGGTTGTTGTGATGATCAAATGCTATCAATTGCGAAGGGAAACAAATCACTTTTTAAACGTTAGAATATAAAAATAATTCTTTTTGTTAAACAGTAAACACACACTGTATCAGTCAACAAGCATTTACTAAGTGTACGCTATGTTTCAAAAACTAGGAATTCAAAAACAAAAATGAAAGTGTCTCTGCCCACGAGGAGTTTATAAGCTAGTCAAGTTGTGTATGTGTATATAGGCATACAAACACATGCATATATATTATATAAAGATACATGTATGTACATGTGTATGTATATATGTTGTTGTACAGTAATTTTTCAGTTGTTTCAGACTCTATGTGACCACATCTTGGCAAAGATACTGGACTGTTTTGCCATTTCCTTCTCTAGCTCAATTTACAGATGAGGAAACTGAACCAAACATGGTTAAATGACTTGCCTAGGGTCACACAACTAGTAAATGTCTGAGGTCAGATCTGAACTGAGGAAGATGAACTTCACCGATTCTAGGATCTGGCAGGCTGCCCGTGTGTGTGTATACATATATATGTATACATAAAATAGATACACAGTGGTAATTATGGGGGGGAAGCCACTAAGTAAAGATTTAAATACAAAGCAGCAGTTGAGATGATTCTTGAAGGAAACCAAATATTCTGAGGGATGGAAGTGAGGAGTGAGAGCATTTCTAGAATGGAGGAAAGCCAGCATCAAGACCCTGTGCACTAGATTCCATGAGTGCCAGCTAATATTATTAAAAAATTCCACAGAGCAACTCTGTTATAGTGCAGGTACCTGGGCTAGCTGGGCTATATTAGGTGTTTACTCTGTATAATAATTATATCCTTGAGGACTTGACTTACTCATCATATAGCCCAAGCCATCTAATAATGAGATAAATTATAGTAGATTTAAACAGTATATTACTGCTGAGAAAACATTCATAACATACAAGTGACCGTCTTAATTTTTACCATCATTTATCAATATATTCGACCAAATATTAACTGAGTAGCAGTGTGCCATAGTAGATAGACTGCTAACTCTCAAGTCAGGATGATCTGTGTTTAGATCTAGCCTTAGTAATTAGTAATCTCTAACCTCTAACAGGCTCACTCAGCACCCCCATCCCTACTGGCCACCATACTCCAGCAAGATTGCACAAATTAACCAACTAGATTGGAATAGCTCATCTCTACCCCTCACCTCGTGTTGAGGAAAATGAACAGCTGGAAACTTGTTTTAGTTTGGACAGCAGTGTGGCAACACCTCAGAGAGAACTGGGGCTATGTGGCTCTCCACCAAATCTAAGGGAAAGAGGCTAGGATCTAGAGGTGGGCCTGTTTTGTCCCTTAAGAACTGACTTGGGGCAGAGATTGAAGCTGGTAAAATGGGAATTGCCCTGGGTAGGAGAAGGCTGAAATAGCCTTTAGGTCTAGCTGCCAGGGAAAATACAAAGGTAAGGAGTCAGAAATGATTGATAGTGGGGGGAAAGGACTGAAATTACCAGAGAACGCAGTTAAATTCCTTGTACATAAGCAGATAAACTAACAGAGAAAATCTCAACAGCAGGAGAGAATATAGCCACCAGATCAGCTAAAAGTGTTCAAACATCTCAAGACAAAGGAAAATGAATAAAAGGAAATGAATAAAATAAAAATGAAGAAAGACAAAATTGAAGACAAAAAAATGAATAAAAATCTGATGATGTAGAGGACTGTGTGGATTCCTACAAGAGCCTGGCTCTAGGCATATTTCTAAATAGTTCAAAAGATAATTAAATGTTTTTAAAGCTAGTTACTATTACTGTCACTAATCATGTCACGTCATAAATCACGAAACCTCTCTCACATTTAGAAACTTCTTCTGCAAAACCGTGAAGAAAACACTTGAAATATTTATGTCCCAAAAGCTACTGTGTGAAATAACTAAGAATATTTGCAAAAAAAGTTGTCTTTTTAACTATAAAGAATATATAAATATAAGATAATGGAAGGAATTATTCCAATTTTCTGTATGACAGAGAAACAATACCACAGAGATTCTGCAGAATAAATAAAAGACATACTCCCTGCCTTTAGAAAGTTTACAATCCTAGTTCTAGAGAAAATGCTCATTTTTATTGGTAAAGGGAGCTATTACTTGGTACTTGCTTCCTGGCACATGGGATGTAATCTCATAGGAAATATATATGAGAACATGAACAAGAGGACACAGGATGAGAAAGCATTATAAAAGGGTTATTATCTTATGTTTAGAGAGTATTACCTTGATAAGAAACCATATGCCCACTGAAGGATCAAAGTATATGTGCCCCTAACTTTATATCTACAATCTCTTCCCATCTGTCTATCCATCTATATGTTTCTCTTTCCCAATAAGTGTATGTATTAATTTTCTAATATTTTTACTCATGTTAAAAATTACACATTGAAAACTAAAAATAAATTAATAAATTATATTTTAAAAACAATTTCTAAAAAAAGCAATGGTATCAATAAATCATTTTAAAATAATTAAAAAGAAGAAAATCTACAAACTGAATTAAATTGTTTTTATATAGCAAAAAAAAATTGCACAGTGGAATTGTCCTTTGGGTAGTATTGTGTGGAACAGACAAATGTAGTGTTGGTCATCTAAAAGCTTTAATTTTTGCCTCTTTAATGAAGTTCTTCCTCTCAGGTTATTCTGGCTTGAATTACAGATAAATTTATCACTGGTTGGCCAAAAGGGCCTCAATTCATGGCATGGTAGTTATTACACGATAAGCTTTTTTAAGTTTGGAAAAAAGATACAAATAAGTCATAAACCTGTGTCAATGATCATCAATTTTAACATAGGAAGTAACAGAACTTTTGCTCTCATATTAATATTTCATTAATTTCTTTCAACAGAGCAGAGTATAAGAAGAACACAGTGAGATTCGTGTAAACTACATAGGGCAATTATGAAAAAGCATGGGAGTCAAGCGGAAACCCATGTGTGAACTTCATCCTTGTCACAAGATCTGCTATGATTTCACACAGATCTTATCCAGTAGCAATGGTTCCAGGCTATTCATTTTATCACTACACGTCCTTCACAGCTATGCATATTACAGACAGTAATGCAACAGGGCAGACTCTACCTGTACATGTATCTTTATATCTCAGCCCAAAATATGTGAAAGAAAGATCTGATAACTCACAGTTCCCATAGCCAAAGTTTATACAGATAGGTGAAACTCAAAGAAAAAATATCAGAGAGATTATGATATGGCACAACCCTAGACAAAGTTGTGATGTCAGCAGAGTTTGTCTTCAGAAGAGTTAGGCTTCCCTTTCTGTATTCTTCCCACATCACACCCCATTAACCCCATTCAAATACTCCCATGAAGTTCCATCTTCTCCCGTTAGAGAAGAAATTGATCTGACCATATACAGAAACAAACAATGTTAAGAGTCCTAAAAGTACTTTCAATATCTTTTCCAGGATCCAATTCCATATCAGCTCCAGTGTTTGTCCTTACATATGATGCTTTTCCAATCCCTTTATTTTAAAGATGAAGAGAATGATTCCTAGAAAGGTTAAATGGTTTTCCCAGAGTTACAAAGCTAGTTGGGAACTCATGCACACTTAAGTATCAAAGACTAAATATTATCTATCTGGGAAGAATTTTAAAAGAAGATGGAGACATGGTGAAACAAGCTAAAGGAATGAATATTATTCACTAATGTTCAAACTTCAGGGATCTATGAGGACCATGTTTGAGGTGAAGAATGCTTTCTCAGAGTCCTGGAAATTACAGCACATAAATAGGCGATGGCTTTCACTACCTATTTGTAAGACTGAACTTTGCCTATAGTAGACAATGTAGTGGGTCTGGAATCAGGAAAACCTGGACTCCAGCACTTACTAGCTGTGTGACACAGAACAAGTCATTAAAACTGTTTCTACATATACAAAATAGGAATAATGGCACAGTGCCTGGCACATAGTAGATATTTAATAAGCACTAGTGTATTGATTATCATTATTGAACGTACATAATCTAGTTAAGTGTAAGCATGATATAGAGAACCAGTCTCAGAGAAAATGTATCATAAATGACTAAACTTTGCCATAATCTAGTAAGATACCTAAAACTGTAAGTTGTGAGAGTTAGTGATCAGAATTGTTAGAGAAATTTTCCTCAATGGGAAGTCTATTATACCAGTGAAATCACTGGTGAGAAGGAGGAGGAGGAAAGGAGAAAGGAGAAAAGGAAGGCAGGAAGGCAGGCAGGAAGGCAGGAAGGAAGGAAGGAAGAAAGGAAGGAAGGAAGGAAGGAAGGAAGTAAAAAAGGCAGGAAGGAAGGCAGGAGGGAAGGAAAGAAGGAAGGAAGGAAAGAAGGAAGGCAGGAAGGAAGGCAGGAAGGAAGGAAGGAAGGAAGGAAGGAAGGCAGGAAAGAAGAAAGGAAGGAAGGGAGGAATGCAGGAAGAAAGGAAGGAAGGAAGGAAGGAAGAACTTAATTGGATGGTTACCATATAAATAGAAAAAATGTTTTAAAAAATAGGATATAAGTATCTGAAGCAAACCAGTACAATGATACAAGATGGAAAAGAATTGAGAAACAAATGTAAGAAATAATATACGTTATAGAAATTCAGAAAATGAACAAGTTTTTTAGAGTTTCACAGAAAAGAAAATTTTGAGAGAAACTAAAGAAAGAAAAGAGGGTAAAGGACAGAACATGGTGGGAATGCAACATTTAGGTGGCTGAAAGACGGAAAAGAACCAATGAGACACAACTTAAGACCCAGAGAGCTAACAGAAATACAAAATAGGGTAGTGTCATAGATGACAAAGGAAATGAAAGTTTCAGAGAGAATGGCATAGTCAACAGTGTTAAAGTCCTCAAAGAAATCAATGTTAATTGAGGATTAAAAAAATTCCACTGGGTTTTGTTATTTAGATGCTCTGATTGACTGCAGACATCTTAATGATTGCAAGTATATTGAAATATGTTATGGAGAGCACAGGCAATTAGACCTGGAAGCAATAGGCATACAACATTACTTCCAGAAATGTGGGAGAGAAAGAAGGAAGACAAATAGGAAAGATCGAGATGGGACCGTGAGGTCCAGGTAAATGTTCTTTGTTACTATTTTGTTTCCAAGCTATGGAGGAATATGTCTACACTTGAAGCCAGGAAAGAAGAAACCAGTGAAGAGGAAGAGATTAAAGACTCTAGAGAGAGGAGAGAATAATTATAAAAGAAAAATCACAGAGGAGCAGATGGGATCAAGAACACAGATGGGAGGATTAGTCTTAGAAAAGAGAAAAAACAGACATTTCATCCACTGAGACAGAAAATGGGATGATTGAGATGCAATCTTTTCCAGCTTTATGTTTCTGTGATTCTGTATAATACGGAGGAAAGACTGAAGGTGCCAAGGTCAGGGGAATGGTAATTGCATGTAAGAGGTCCCTGACGAGGATAGGAGATCAGGTGCAAAGCTCAAAGGCCTAGCCTTGCACATGAAAACAGATTCATTTTCCTCAGAAACAGGAGGTGAGATGAGGTTCTTTCCACCTCTGAGAGTCTGTGAATCTGCAGATAGAAATAAAGAGAAAGAAGGAGCACTTTTGTGCTGGGTGGTGTATCTTTCAAAGACAGTGTAAGGTAAATAACCTTCCCAGCACAGGTAAGCACGTGTGTTTAGAGGAATGGGTCAGATGGTAGGAATGGCCACAGAGTGACTGAGGAAAGTAAAGAAGATTTTCAAAATGAGCTCTAGAAATACATGAGAACATTGCTAACTAGGAGTGAAGGCCCCTCCAATCATGGTGTCTTAAAAGGCAGTTAATAAATGCTTTTTGAACAAAATGAATCATAAGATTATAGATCTAGTGATGGGGGAAAAAAAACACCTCTGAGGTCATCTAGGTCAACCTCATTATTTTATAGGTGAGGAAGCTGAAGCACAGTGAGGTTAAACGACTTGCCTAAGACCACACAGATAGTAAGCCTCAGAGGCAGAAGTCTGAAACCATGACCTGGGACTCCAAAGGCAGAACTCTATTTACTGTACCATGTTACAGACTAAAGTGATGCAAACTGAAGGTGAATTGAATTGACGTTCCTGTTCTGGGCAAAGCTTAATCTTGTGAGCAGACATTCTTGGGAATGTTACCACTGGCATTCAACTGAATTGAAACAATCTGGATTGATCTAAACTGAAGTGAATCAGTAGCCAGATCAGGTGGCTCCATAACTGTTTTTTAAACTACTGTTCTGAAGTGTGGGGTTAAAGAATAGACAGTGGACATGGTCAAAGGCAAAGGATCGATATGATAAAGGAGTATAAAAGTGAGATGTCAAGGAAGTCTAGGAGATTACTAAGGTCATAATGCTGGTAACTGATGATGGAATCCAGAGAAGAGAAGGAATCAAGTTTAACAAAAGGAGAGCAATTGACAAGGATTCATCCATTCTGTTTTCATGGTAAAGGCAAATAAGCAATTCACTGGATATGAGAGAGCAGGAGAAATAGAAGATTCATATGGGAGACTGGGTGCCCCCAAACTGAGATCAAAGAGGGAGCAGGGACATCACTACATATTACCTAGGCTTGCCACTAAATTAAAAGTAGTAGTAATAATAAAGTTAACAATGACTAGCATCTGCATAGAGGTTTAAACTTTACAAAGAGCTTGACATAGATTAACTCATTTAATCTAAAAATACGGAGATTTCTTGGACTACCTGTGAAATGGATAAAATATGGGAGTTTACTAAATGCAGTAAACTAATATAACAAGAAAAGAAAAGTCCTGTGATATTTGCCTATAAATTTGCATTTGTTAGAGCATGACTAAATCAGTTTGGGTCCTATAATTAAATACATTTGATTTACTTTGGCTTGTCTAGTGCTCTGACTCTACACAGTGAACATTCAGAAATACAAATTCTAAAGCTCACGGTTCTAAACAAACCTTGCTAATCAGACAGGCCTTAAATTATAATTCCACATTTAATTTTATATGGACTCATAGAACTAATCTTAAGAAGACTTGTTCTATAGAGCATTGACATGGCATAGTAAAAAAAAAAACACCCAGAGAATTTGGATTCTAGTCCTTGCTCTGTTGTTAATTAGGTATTAGGCAAGTCCCCTAACTTCTCTGGGCATTAGTTTTCAGGTCCATGAAATGGGGATGACAAGCAAAATGACATTGTGAATAGAAAGCTAGCCTGTCTCTTTGGAACTAAGTTCAAATTCCACATATCACACATACTGACTCTTATCCTGAACAAGTCACTTAGCTCTTCAATGCCTCAGGCAATTCTCTGAGATTATAATTTATAGAACATTTTTTCAGCATTGGTACAAGTTTCCTTACTGGGAGTTTCTATACCAGTAAAACCACAAGTCCAAACAAAAGAAATTTGTTAAAATGGTGATTAAGTGATACCTACTTTGTATGTTGTTATAGTGAACATCAAGGCACATAGCAAATATCCTCATATTGTGTTCAAAATATGAACAATTAAAGAGACACAAAATGTAATTTATTAATGTGGTTATTATCCCAGTTATCACACTGAACAAGAAGAGCTCAATTAGACAAGATTTTAAAAGCCAGTCCCTTAGAGAAATACTTCCAACATTAAGCATTCAAAAAGATTGGTGGAGTCAAAGTCATTTGACTCAAGGACAGGAGGGAATACATTGCCCCACTGGGGTCAGACAAGGCTAAAATTGATGCACAAAGCAACCATGCTCTGGTGTAATGGATGTGACAGAACCGTGACAAACAGAAAATTAAAGATATTATTCACTTCTATTTCAATTAGAATCTCTGACTTGGGACTCTACAAATCCAGATTTTTATCATCAGCTTTATTTTTCTGGATTTTACTTGTCTGTTTCAACTTAACAATAAGTCCAGGAGGGGATAGCATAACATAAAAATGATTTCAACTTGCCAAAGCAAACCTCTGTCCAAAAGAGTGGGTTTGTAGCTATTCAAAAACTTTTAAAAGACTATATATAATGTGAATGAATATATATACATCTATGTATACACCTCTGTCCAAAAGAAGGGGTTGCAGCTATTAAAAAATTTTTAAAAGATTGTATATACACGAGTGTGCATATATATATACACACATATATATACATATATATGTGTATATATATAAATTACATGGAGAAAATCAAAACAAGAAAATTTTAGAAAGATACCGTGACTCTTCTGTACATCTAAACACATCCTCCTGGCTCAATGACACAATAAATATGCCTGCTTCAGTGACCATGGCATGCATGCATTTCTAGAGTACAGGAAAAAAAATGGAAGTGGGAGCATTTTTTAAAATGATGAAGTAGGGATTTTTGTGAAAGTCATTTTGAATTTCACATATAAAACATGTAATCAATCAAGCAAAAGTTGGAGGATTTTAAACCTAACTTCAACTGAATGCCTCAAAAGATTAACAATATAATTAAAATCAACAAACTTTGATTCAAGACTTCTTGTTGAAAAGCACTGTCCTAGGTTCTAAGGGAGTTACAAAGCTTAGATAAGGGAATCTCTGTCTCTTACAGAGCTAATAGTCCATAGAGCAAGAATTCTTGATCTAGGATCTTTTAAAACTATTTTAACCACATTTCAATATAATTCATTAACTTTGTAATCCAATGTATCTTATCTTCTGTATTTAAAATATGATTCTGAGAAGGATGCTATAGGGCCTCATCAGACTATCAAAAAAAACTCTCTCTCTCTCTCTCTCTCTCTCTCTCTCTCTCTCTGTCTGTCTGTCTCATACATGCACACACACTTTACATGGATGTAATAGGGTGATAAGACAGACAGGGATAGAGACAGACATAGATAGATAGATAGATAGATAGATAGATAGATAGATAGATATAGATAGACAGATAGATACATGGTAGACAGAGATAATATCGATAAATATAACATATTAAATTCATTAGTAATGTGAAAAAGTTCAGTTCTTTCAAAGAATTGAAAGAGTAGGTTATTACTGGAAGGGGATGGGAATTACTGGGAAGACTTCATAGTAGAGGTGGCATTTGAGTGGGAATTTAAAGGGTGAGCAGTAATTCCACAGGACAAGAAAGGTAAGGAGGACATTCTAGAAACAGATATTAATGAGGGTAAAGAGATGGTAAAGAAGATGTAGAGCACAGAGGTAGGGGAAGTTAGTGTAATGGTAGTGGGAATTTGAAGATCTTCCCTGCCACTTAAAAAGCATAAGGGAATTTGAAGACTTCCCTGCTTTGAAAATATACTCTGCCCCCTAATAGCCTGAATGTAATCACATGGAGCCTGTGGTGGGAAGAGCTTGATGGTGGGTGGAGTATAGTCTACAGGAAGCTAGGAGTCAGAACAGTTAGACTGGAGAGAGGAGAGGACACGTCCAAGGGAGGCAGTTGGGCTTTTGAGTAAATGTTGGTTTGTGGGAAGGCTAAAGGATGCTATGGCTCTCTGCGCTGTTGTGGCTTATTAACTTCTTTGCTTCTATGATGGAATTAGCTTACTGGTTTGGGGATTCAGTTTTCTTGTGTCTGAATAAATGTTTTGCTTCTGTCTTCTATATGGAAAGTCTATTATATGTTATGATTGAGCACTATGCAGGTATATTTATAGTCACCATTGGTGCTGTGAATATTACACTGGTGCTACAGCTAGGTAGCCTAGTGGATAGAGAGCCAGACCTAAAGTCAGGAAGACTCATCTTTTTTATTTTACGTCTGGCCTCAGAGACTTACTAGTTGTGTGACCCTGGGCTAGTCACTTAACCCTGTTTGCTTCAATTCCTCATCTGTAAAATGAGCTGGAGAAGGAAGTGGCAAAACACTCCAGTATTTTTGCTGAGAAAACCCCAAATGAGGTCATATATCTGTATTCTTCTGCTATCGTTCTAAATCCTCTCTTCCTATGAGCTTCTCTATCACCCAATTAAAATCCTCATTACTATATTATCTACTGACTTCTAGGTAAAATCTCTTCTTTCTTTTTTTTTTTTGAGGCAATTGGGGTTAAATGACTTGTCCGGGGTCACAAAGTTAGTAAATGGCTGAGGGTGAATTTTAATTCAGGTCCTCTGGACTCCAGGGCCAGTGGTGTTCTATCCACTGTGCCATTTCACCACCCTAAATCTCTTCTTTCAAGAGATTTAGTAGTTGATTTAGTGTCTTTCCTCACTCTACTCCTTGATATTAACATCACCTCACACCTAATCTATTGCAATAGGGAAAGGAGGGGAAGGGAATAAGAACCAGCTGCTGCTAAGTGTGTTACAAATATAATCTCATTTGTCTTCACAACACTGTGAGGTAGGTACTACTATTGTCCCATTTTAGAGTTAATGGAACCAAAGAATAGATAAAGCGACTTGCATGGGTGCCTGACTATAGGCTCACGTTCCAACTAAATACCTAATCGCCTACTGGTTGATCTTCCTGCCCCAAGTCTCCCTCCATTCCAATTCATCCTCTACTCCGATGTCAATTCTTCCTAACTTTGGTCTTCTTCTCTATGCCCATTTAATAAACTCCAGCAGCTTTCTGTCATCTTTAGGATCAAGTAGCACTTAAGATGCATTGTTATAATTAAATTTCTACCATAAACCTATAGTAATATGATACAATTATAACATAGCATAATATTTTTATTCCTGTTCTGCAGAAGAGAAAACAAAGTTGGAAGCACCAAGTGACTTGCCCAAGATCACATGTCTAGGAGGTGAGATGTGAAGTCAGGTCTCCTTGATTTGGGGTGAAGCATTCTCTCCAGCGCTCTCTCCATTTGCAGCATGCTCCCTTTCTGATAAAAGGATAGAAGGATAGAATGGTTCTCAGTCCTATGTTATCCCCTGTTGTTTCCAGTTTCAGGTTTGTTTAATGGGGAAAAGTTTGGAGGATTAAGTGGGATTAGGCTTTGAAAGATGAATAGAAATTTAAGAGCACACTTGAAAGGGAATTTCAGGAATATTCAAAGAATGTGATCAAAGTTTATAGGACCATAGTTTTAGAGATGGAAGGGGCCTGAGAGCATACAGGATCACAGATGTAGACCTGAAAGAAACCTTAGAAATATTCTGGTCTATACCCCACTCATTTCATGCACTGGGAAACCTTGACGGAGAGGTTGAGTGACAGCAAGGTACACAGTGGATAGAGAGCCATGCTTAGAATGGAGAAAACCTTACTTAAATCCAGTCTCAGGAACTTCCTAGCTGTGTGACCCTAGAAAAGTCATTTTAGTCTCTATCTGCCTCAATTTCCTCAACTGTAAAAAGGGGATAATAGCACCGGCCTCCCAAAAAACTGTTGTAAATAGGAAATGGAACAATATCTCTAATATGGTTAGCCCCTTACCTGGCATGTGCTTAATGGATGCATGTTCCCTTCCCCCTTACCTAAAGTGATAACTGGTTGTAAATAGCAAGGTAGACAGAATATTTTTTTAATAATGCAAGTTTATTTCAATGAAAAACTCAAATTTATTATCATTTTGTAAACAAAAATGAGCTTTTCCTTCCTTTCCCATGATATTTATGAAAAAAACTTGTCAGTAAATAAATACCTATAAACAGGTTAAGGGTAAGGCAGATTGGATGACAAATCAGCTCTGCTGTTCACATTCCTGCATGTAATTCACACAAAATGAATGAAAAACTGCTCTAGGAATCAGACTAAACTGCTACTGAAAATGATCCTAATCATTCAATGAGCCCAGTGGTGAATATTTACTTTGTGCTCACTCAGCAGTGTGACCAGAGTCAAAAACCCAGCACTAAACTTTACTCCAGAGAAAAGACAAAGTATATTTGGGAGACATGAAGTGGACCATTTTAGCTTCTATACATCCCAATCCAAATTGTTTCTAAAAGAGTTACTTCATCTATTAAAAACTGCTGTCCATCACTCCCCATATGGCTCAAAAATAATTAGCAGCCTTGGGGTTCAAAGAATCTATTTAATTAAAATGCATTCAAATATCTCCTGGTAAAAGTACTTCCCAAGATAGTACAAAAGAAGTACAGAAAATAAAAAAAAAACAGATTGCACATGTTTAACCCATATTTTATTGTTTACCATCTCAGGGACAGGGGAGGGGAGGGAGGGAAAGAGGAATAGAATTTGGAACTCAAAACTTTAAAAAAAATTAAATTTTTTTTTAAAAAATGTTTTAACATGTAATTGGGGAAAAATAAAATACATGATTAAAAAAGACTTATAAAAATCTTCTATCAAGGAAGTTCTCTGGAGTCTCAGGAACTTCCTGACAATGGCATTAAAAATGAGATTTTATATTTTTCTTGTCCTAAGACCTACAACTGGGTCCTAGATTAATTCAGTTGGGGGAAAATTACTTCCACCTGTCTCGGGGCTGCATCACTGCTTTCCCTACTCACAGTCATCCCAGTTGATGTGTGTGTGTGTGTGTGTGTGTGTGTGTGTGTGTTGAGGGGTAGGCGTTGACTCACTGCCCCAGATCCACCATTATCCTGTCCCCAAACATGTCCCCAATAAATACTTGTTGATTGATTGAATGGTGCAACCAAATAACACGATGTAATGAGTATCATACTTGGGTCAAACTCAGATGTGGCTGTTTCAGTCCAGTATTTTGTTTGATAGCAGGACTGGGGGAAGAGCACATTCCCTGACTAACAAACATTTCTTCATTCCCTTAGCAATTTATGGATCTATGTTCTGGGTGTGCACAAGGGGAGCAATTGGGTCTAGTGTTTATGGAAGTGTTTTCACTGTACCTCCTTTCTGTTCAAGGTGGGCTAGGACTCAGTCCTAATCTTAATGTCAGGGCAGTTGTATTTACACAATCAGCCAAGAAAAGATTTTATTGGGATATATTTGGTCTAAGTAGTAATAACTTTAAAGTACACTTTATAAATAATGTCTAATTTGATCTCTCAACAACCCTCCAAGGCAGGTGCTAATCTTATTACCATTTTACAGGTGAAGAAACCAATGTTTAAGTGACTTGTCCAAAAATCCAGGACATTCTGATTCCAGGGCCATGGAATGGCCACTAACTGAGCCACTCAGCTGCCTCTAGTAAAAGACAAAATTCCAAACCTAATAGTGATCTAGCATCATTAGAACAGATACTTCACAGTAATTGTATCCCATAGTCTTCTTTCCTAAAGCATTCCTTTGAAGAGAAATTTTATAATATTCATCTTCTAAGTACATTAGCAACTGTTTTGCTTGTGGTAGGGTTTCTGTATATAGAGATGTGTGGTTTTCGTAAATATTCTTCCTGCTTCAAAAATCTAAATTTACTATTTTTATGATAGCTGTTTGGCAAGAATATATTTTTGACCAGAGATGTCAAACACACGGCCTTCAATGGCAACTGCCTGTGTTATTCCTTGGTCTGCTTAAATCAGATTAAAACGTAATAGAGAAACATTTTAACAAAATAAATAAAATGCAATAAAAGACATTACTATATAGTTTCCTAAGTCAATCTGCTGCACACAGAGATCCTTATATACAGTTTAGTGGCTGCTGGCCAGGACAAGTTACAGAGATGTTGTAAGGTAGCAGAGAGTGTACCGGAATTGGGGTAAGAAAAATATGGGTACAAATTCTGGTTTAGATGTATGCAGACATGAGAAAATAGGTGAATAGTGCCCTACAATAGTGGATCAGTTTCTTAGGACTGTCTCTCTCTCTGCTACCCTGGGCCCAAGGTAGTAAGTTTGCTGTAATATATATTTGATGGTGCATCCACACTTTCTCCTAACCTTCATTCTGACCCTGAGTTTAACCAACACTAATGTTCTAAAACCTGACAATAGCAGAAGTGGGTCCTAAAATGGAGGAGAGATTTTATTTGAAAGTATAATCTAAAGTCCTTTGTTACCCTCTATAGTCCTCTGTAGCTTTAAAAATTTATTAGTGGAATAAAATCTGAGGCAATAGATAATGAAAATACTGTGGTTTCTATATAATCTTTAAGCTAGGGGCCGTGGCAAACAATTAGTGGCATTTTGAAATGATAAAACCTCTAGTCGAAAGACTGCTGAATTTGGATCCGTAGGACTAGCTACTTACCACTGACACAACTACAGACGCGTCATTTAGCCCCTCTGGGCCTCAGTTTCTCCTAATGTAAAATAAAGGAGTTGGATTCTGTGACTTCCAAGAGAATCCAGCTCTAAATATAAGGCCCTAAATTTTTCTAACTAGTGAGATGAGCCTCTGATACCCCTCTTTCTTCAGTTTTCCAATTATACTTTCTCATTTTGAATGCAGAGAAACATCTTTTTCATTAATTGTATTAATACATTGTGATGGTTTTGCCTTTGCATTGCTATGCGATGAGGATCTTATGAACTATGGAAGTATTTGGTATTCCATACTATCATAGGCTTTTAGTGACATGAGCTATCCTCTCATTTTATGAAGAGCCTGAACCTAGAGAAGTTTGTTGATTTATCTACAGTTGCACAGCTCATAGAACTGGAAGAGTTCTTTAGAGGTCATCAATACAACACTCTTATTTGGCAGCTGAGGAAACTAAGAGGGTGAGTGATTACTCCCAGAGAAGCATCAGGCAGCAGAGATGGGATCTGAACTCAGTTCTGTCTCCAAAACATTCCTTTTCTACTGGCTATTTAGTGTAGTGATTCTCAACCTTCCTAATGCCACCACCCTTTAATACTTGTATGTGGGCATATCTGCATGTGGGTGGACCCACCAGGAGATGAATAGAGGAGTGGTGTCTGGGTTCCTAAGACTATCAGAAATATGTGTTTTCCAATGGTCTTAGGCAACCCCAATCAACTCCCAAAGGGGTTGTGACCCACAGGTTGAGAACCACTGATTTACTTTCTTATTATGAATAGATCCTAGGTCTTCTGACTGCCAATCTATTAGTCTGATCTTTCTTACTTACATGAAAATTGGTAAGAATTATTCAACCTTAACATTATTTTTTATATTAGAAACTAGGTCTTTGTGAGTGTGGGCAAGTCATTTAACCTCCCTAAGACCTGATCTAACTTATAGATATTAGTGCTATGATCTTACGACCATCTGAGAATCATTGCCATGACATTTGGGAAGGCCGATGGTGATGCCTAGAGAAATCCCTTAACTATGTCAAGTGCTATATTCTATATGGGAATCTCAGAAGTGGATGAAAAGTGAACTGATGGCACTAGTCACACTAGACTGAGTTAATAAATATCTTGCCAATGGGTGGGTGCTAAGGGTGAGTTATCAGAGTTTAATCCTGGAGGAGTTAGTTTCCAGAGGTAGAATGAGGGGCAGAGGAGTAGGTGAGGGATTAAGAGCTTTCACTACAGAATGCCTGCTTTTTATCACTCGTAAAAATATGGGGCCTAACTTGAGATAAGATTATAGGAGCCTCCTTAAATTATTAGATCACTGCTAATTCCTCTTAGCCACTTAGGCTAAGTGTAGGAGTCATTTCCTCCGATTTCTAATCTTAATTCTACCCTCTTCTTCAGTGAGATTTTGCCAAGTCTTTCCTCTTATATGCATTTAAATAAGCATGAGAAACAACATGGAGTCTATTAATAATAAAGCTCTGAATTCAATATGGTCTGCATATGTGTATTTGTCTCTCTGTGTATGTGTTATACACACACTCACATATATATATGTACATACACAGGCATGCATATATATATACACATATATATGGATTTGCAAACCTTAAAGTCCTTTGAAAATATTAGCTATTATCATCATAAAACTCAAGAAATATAATAAAATAATATTATCCTCATTGTAGCTAGCATTTATGAAATCCTTCAAGAATTTTAACATGCTTTACAAATGCGATTTCATTTGGTCCTTCCCAACAACCCTGGGAGGTACATGCTATGAACTTACCTTCATTTTGCAGATGAGGAGATTGAGTCTAAGAATAAGAGGTTAAGGGACTTGTCCAGGACTACACAACCAATAAGTGTCTGAGGCAAAATTTCAGCTGAAGTGTTCCTGACTCCATCCCATTTTAGCAACAGAAGGAGCTGAATTCTGTGACATCCAAGAGATTCCAGCTCTAAATATATAATCCTAAATTTTTCCAACAAGTGAGAGGAGCCTCTGATCCTCACCTTTCTTCAATTCTCCAATTATACTGTGTCATTTTGAATGCAGAGAAACATCTTTTTCATGAATTGTATTAATATGTCATGGTAGTTTTGCCTGTGTATTACTATCTAATGAGGATCTTGTGAACTAAGTATTTGGTATTTTTTTTAATGTCATAGGCTTCTAGATTGGATTTGAAGACAGGAAGACACAGAGATAAATCCCACTTCTGACACTAATCATTTGACCATGGGCAGGTTACTTAACTCCTCTAAACTGCAGTTCCCTCATCTTGTCAAATGGAAATAATGATACTTAAAGTATTTTATTAAAGTATTATTTAAATTGAAGAACTTTAAAGGGCTGCATACATGCTCATCATCATCATCATCATCATCATCATCATTAATTATCTAGCTTCTGTGTTCCATCTCTGATTGCCAAAAAATTGTCACAGTGCCTCTATTCATTTTAGAAAAATGACGGATGCATTTGAAAACATTCATTGATTTAAAGATTTCAGAACAAAAATGACAGACATAAATATCTTTTTGGTCATATTTCCCTGAGCCTGTGCTAAAAATAACAACAGTTCATATGTTTTGGAAGGATTCATGTCTTTACTTCCTAGTGCCTTGTGCAGAGTAGGCATTTAGTAAATGTTTGTTGGAATGATTTAAAGGAATATTCCACACAAATAGGAAGGAGTGAAAAAGAAGGATACCTTTTATTCCTATATATTCTTCAGAAATATGTCTTAATAGGATTCACCTTGTCACATAAGGTCATTAATAGGAACATTATGTGAGCCATTCTAATGGAAGAAAAGCTATTAAAATTGCTTAAATCAAGCCAGGATGTGGTTTCTTACTCATCTCTTTAAAGACATTCTTCTTAATCAGTATTTATATAGTATGTTTTTTATAACTCATGTTTCCTCCTCATTCTTTAGTGAGTGCTGCTGTGTTTGGCTATTATAACTGGAAGTCAAGAGCTTAAACAGGAGCACTAATTGGAACAGAAAACACAGCAAACCCTGAATTATTTCAGGCATAAAATCTTAGTTAGTGCTAGTCTTTGTAGATCTTATCTCAAAGGTGAAACATAACAAGCTTGTGCTTGGAAAAAAGGTAGGCACAGCAACCAGGAAAACCTGGTAATGAGCATCAAAGCCAAGACAGTATATTATAGTAGCTAGAGACTTAACTGGAGTTTAAGCATGTCTGCATAGCACAAAGAAAGCAGGGATTCAACAGCTATCTAATTAATTTGATCAATGTAGATAATTACGCCAGAAAATGCAGCCCCCAAAAAGGTAGAAATAATCTAAGTTATCCAGCTTGCCTGTGAACATCTGTCAAATTAAATGGCTCATTTTCCAGTCCCATGTTTTCCTATGTAGAAACTGTCTTGAACTCTTGTTTATGTTTAGTTCACTATGCTCATTTCTAATTTGGGACATCAGTAGTTTGGGCAAGCAGATTTGTAAGATGTTATTTGTAGCCACCATCAAGACCATGCCCTCGACAAACAATATGAAATGTATACTTGATTGATGTACAGAGGAGACAAAAATCATCAGACACTGGTGTGTTATCTTTCTGGGGGAAAAGGGTAATTATCTTCTGCAAAAATGCATGAGCATTTTCTATTTTAAATAATTATTCTTGTTAAGAAGAATTCTGTGCTGTATTGTTTCCTTGCTGAAGAAGTATTGTTAAGTGTTACAAGCACCCTCTAAATTTAGTGTTCTTTGTTGAAGATCAAGTTGCA
>CM053594.1:104601214-104663174 GCA_028646575.1 Pseudocheirus occidentalis
AGAACCAGGAAAAATTTGTACACAGTCACAGATACATCGTATGTGTAACAACCAACCTTGATAAACTGGACTCTTCTCAGCAATGCACAGTTAAAAGACAACTCTACAAGCCTCAGAATGGAAGGCGATGCCTACATTCAGAGAAAGATCTAGAAAGACCAGAGTTTAAATGGAGACTGAAGCAATACATTCTATCCTTCTTTTCTATGTTTGGTTTTGTTTCTTTTTTTACCCATTGTTCACTTCATTGGTTACAACCCTTCTATACAACCAGACTATTGTACAATGTGAAAGTGTCTGCAGATTCTATACATGATTGTATGCTACCATGGGGGGTGGGGGGGAAGAAGGAAGGGGAGAAAATCTGAAATTCAAGTGATTCTAGAACTGAATCTTGTAAACTAAAAGTAAGCAAACCAGTCAATAAAAAAATAAAATTTAAAAAAAAAGAAGCGTGGTTAGGGAATGCTGTAGGAGTTGTTCTCCCATTATCAGCAACCTTTGAGAAGACTAGACTAGAATAAAGCTGATTATTAACCCCTCCAAAGGTGTATACCTGTCTGACCAGATCAGGAAAGAACCTGTTAGAGGATGAAATCTGAAAACTCCAGTGCCTCCTGTGTGTTATCTGTGAAACAAAAAGACATGTCAAAGAAGAGATTATCTGCATACAGAGAAAGAACTGATGAAAAAGAGTATTATAGAATGATTTTACAAATATACATACGTGTGTGTATTCGTGTGTGTGCACGCACAATAAAAACCATCTCTAGGGCACAAGTGGAGGGAAGAAAAAAATGAAAAAAAGAAATTTATATGATAACTTTGTTATAGATTTAAAAGGAATAGCAAGTTGTAAATAATATATTTAGAGTTTCATGTGCAATCATCTTCCTAATTATACTATGTTGTGGAAATGCTTGTTTTATTCCATAAATTTAAAATAAAATAAAATTTTAAAATATTTTAAAATGAAATTCATACAAAAACTAAAGCCCTTTTAACAATCTGGCATCCCACCAAATCATTGTTCATTATTTTTTTTCCTCCCTCATTCCTACATTCATTTAGTCAATCAAATAACATTCGTCAAGAACTTATTATGTAAGAGACACTGTACCAAGAAGTGAGGACCCAAAAAGAGGTAAAAAGGCAGTTCCTGTCACTGAAGAGCTCAAAATTGAATATGGGAGACAGCATGCAAAAATAATTTGTTTACAGGAAAATTGGAAATAATCAACAGTGAGAATGCACTAAAAAAAAAGGTTAGGGAGCAAAAGGGGTCAATAAATTAGACAAAAAATACAAAGAAGGAAAAAGCCAATTGAGACCAGAATGATATGCAAAGTGGGTAACCAGTCCTTGAATATGATGAAAGAAGTATTAGGAAATACTTTGGAATTTTAAATATAAGATATGTCCCTGAATTTAGAACTATTAAGTATCGAAAAAATAACTTCAAATATATTCAATCTCAGATTAATAAAATATTAACATTTTATTTAATATGTTTTTCTTTCTGCCTTTACTCTTGCATCTCCAGGAAGCCTAGAGGCCCAAGTGACATCCCAGATGTCACAACTAATATTAGCAAAATAATCTCAAAAGGAAGTGTTTTAGGATTTCCCTCCAGTGGCCCACTGCCAAAAGGCTACATGGGAAATTTCTCCTGCTTCCACAAAAGAATGAAATTTTCTAGAAAAAATTATCTCCATATTTTCCATTTCAAACGATTTTCAGCTATGTGATAACAACTCATTAAAAATTCCATGAATTTCCATGAAGAAATCTCTGATATTCAAGTGGATCCTAAAGACCAGTTCTGTTCTTTTACAATCCTCAGAAAGCAGGTGGAAAGGTCAGCAAAAATAGGTTAATCCCTTCCTTGTCTGAACTTCGATGAAGAGGTTGGGATGTTAGAGAAGGTGATTCAGATTGATTGAGGCAGGTCTTAAAAACAGTAAGTCAAATATGTTCCCTAAAAAAGTCTTTCACTTGATGTCTTCTCCTTCTCATTTATATTTTTGTTTCCAATTCCAAATTAGGTTCTGTTTTGAGGTTTTGCTATACATCCTATGCAATCACATGGAAAACAAATTAAGTGTCTTGGTTTCCCACACAAACAGTTCATTCTAATTTGGTAAATTCACTGAATTCCCAACTTGTCACAATGTAGGAGGGCTGTGATTTCTTATGACTTAATTACTAAAGTTGGACTGCAATTAAAATTAATTATGGTCAGCTTATCAGATGTCAATTAACCTTTCACCATGTGGAGGAAATATTTCTTAACTGGCTTGCTCCCAAGGGCTGACAATGGATAATGTGATAATTGGACTACAGAAGTGCTAGGTATCATAATAAGCTTTGTATGAGTTTGAAGATTTCCATCATTGAAAAAGCACAGCAAACATAAGCCAAAGGATAATAGTAGCAGAGCTTGCTTTGCAGTTGGCTTATAATTTGTGATTTTCCATAACAGACTTATTTTTGCCTTTTCTTTTGGATTATTACCTTCAGTTTCATGAGTAAAAGGAATTCCAAGCATGGAAACTCCCTCCAACAACAGATATCGGGAACTCATTTGTAATTTAAGTGTCAGAGAACTGTTTAAGGATCTGAGCTTTCAAATGGTTTTACTGTGGTCACAAGGTTAGCATGTGCTAAGGTCAGGACTGGAACCTGGGCCTTTCTTATTCCAAGACCAACCCTCTACTACTGCCTCTCAGGGATTTGTAGATTAAGCATAAAGCACCTTCTAAAGAATCTCAAAAGTCATATAATAATAAATATTTCTATATTTTCTTTCTGGTTTTACAGAAATTTACGTATATGCATTTCTTCAGATGAACAGATATTCTTGTTTGAGCCTATGGCAACCCTATAAGGTTGCTGTTACAGGGATTATCCCCATCTTGCAAATGTGGAAATTGAAGCTCAGAGAAGATAAATAATGTGTCCAGGGTCACACATCTAGTAAGTATCAAAGGCAGGATTTGAAATAAAGTTTCCTCAGTCTTCCAGTCCTGAGCTTTTGCTTCTATATATATCATGTGCTTCCTAAAGTACTAATAAACTCATCATAAAAATACCCTAATATCAAGCCATCCGTTTTAGGGGCATTAATTAAACATTCTTAATAACTTTGTTAGGAAGAAAATCAAGATTTATATGGTTTAATTTTAGTACCATCTGCCTTCAATTCACCTGTTTAAAAAAGATATAAGATACTCTTTCTCTGATGCCAGCAAGGAATTCATAATGACTCTGAAATAGGTCCTAATCTGTCAAATAAGGGGATTTAGCTCAATGACCACTTCAGGTACTGAATCTATTGTCATATGAAATTGACTTGATTGCTTCAAAGAAACTTCTTTAAAAGTGTCCATCTGAATGTTGGAATCGCATGGGAGCATTTGATCCAATCATCTCTTTTCACAGATCAGTTAACTAAAACTTACAGTTTTAATGAATTGCCCATTCACAGGTAACCAGGTTATAAACATGTGTGACTCTAGGAGAGTAGCCTGTTCACTACACTACATTTCCTTTAAAATTCTATAAATTTCATATTTAAATCTTCTATACAATACCTGTGAAAATCAAAGAAATCACAAAATATTTTATACACACAGAGAGCACTCATAATTTTAAACAAATGCCTTTTCTCCAAAGTCCATCCTATTCTCATTAAACAGACATATCTAAATCTATTATATCTAAGTCATTTCAAAGGCAAATTAAGTATATTTCTTTTGAAATATATGTGTGTATATGTACACATGTGTATACATACATATATATTTCATGTGTACATATATACATACATACACTTTATTTTTTCCTTCAAGTAAATACCTCTTTAGCACTAGTGGGAAAAAGGAAAACTGCTCCTAGAAGTTGGGGCAGAAGCTAGTCCACTAGGGAATGAAGTCTCACAAGGCACTGTGGCATTTTCGGCATTTCAAAACTCCAGCTGTAGTGGAGAAAATCATGAGAATATTTTCTTCTGAGGTATTCCAGAAGTTTTACTACTTAACCAAATTAGGAAGTAAGGAAAGATATGATAAAATGCAAAGGAAATTTGATGGGTAGATGGAGAGATAAATAGATAGATAGATTAGATAGATAGATAGATAGACAATAGGTAGAGAGATGATAGACAGAAAGATAGAGATAGATAGAAATTATAGATATCGATAGATGAATAGAAAATATATATATTTATCATTGATTTTTAAAAATATATAGTACTAAGTTGCTATCCATTTTCATTTTAACTAAATGGATTTAACCTTGGAAACAAAAATGAAGTGCCTTCTTCTAGTCTTGTTATTCCTCATGAAAGATATTCACAGGCCAAAAGCAGTCCATCAAGTTACAGAATGAGGGAGCTGGAAGGGATCTTAGCAATGCTTTTGTGTCTAGAGGTTCTTAATTGCATTTGTGTTTGTGTGTGTGTGTGAGAGAGAGAGAGAGAGAGAGAGAGAGAGAGAGAGAGAGAGAGAGAGAGAGAGAGAAAGAGAAAGAGAGAGAGAGAAAGAGAAAGAAAAAGAGAGAGAGAGAGATCACTAAAGTCACTTGGCAATTTGGACAAGTTAAGCATTTGCTAACTGCCTACTACTTGCTAAACTCTAAGGATACAAAGAAAGGCAAAATCAGTCCCTGCCCTCAAGAAGCTCACAATTTAAGGAGGATACAAAGCAAGCAAATAATTAGATATATCCAAGATAAATACAGGATAAATTGAGCATAATCAACAGTGGGAAATCAATGGTATTAAAGGAGACTGGTAAAGGCTTCTTACAACATGTGGGGTTTTAGCTGAGACCAGAAGGAAACCAGAGAAGTTAGTGGGCAAAGATGAAGAGAGAAAGCACTTCAGGCATGGAGGGCCCCTTATTAGAATATTTTTTTCAATGAATAAAATATATAGGATTCCAAAAGGAGCTAATTATATTAAAATATAGTTATTAAAAAATTTTAAGTTTATAGGCCTCAGATTAAGAACCCCTGCCTTGGCTAATGCCCATATTTTATCAATGAAGTTTCTTTAGTTGGTGTTATTATTCTTTCAAAAGCACTAGATCTGCATGCATTTAGAAAAGGTGTAAATTTCAGAATGTATGGAGAATAGCCCAGAAAGGGATCCTAAGATCTTCCATATCTTGGATTTTTAATATTCAAAAAACAGTTTCCTTGAGTCTGCCTCTAGCCACAGCAACCATCTGTTGACCTAGTTTCTAGTCCAGGCCTTAACACTCACCAACTTGATTCCTTCCTGGCCCAGATGGTATACTTTACACAAGGCTGCTAGGTGATAGAGTAGATAGAATACTGGGACCCAAGTCAGGAAATCTGAATTCAAATCTGTCTTCAGACACGTATTAGCTATGTGACTCTGGGAAACTCAACTTCTGTTTGCCTCAGTTTCCCTCAATTGTAACATGTGCACAAATAATAGCATCTACCTCCCAGGTTGTTGTGAAGATTAGATAACACAGTGATAGGCTTTTGTTTCCTTTCTTTCCTTTTAATAAACAAAGAGGGAGACAAGGTCCTTATTGTAAGAGTAATCATCCATTCCCAGGTCTTCATCTTCTTTTTCTCATGCACATTTGACATTTCCCTTTTCTCTTCCCTCCTTCCCTTCAGTCTAAAATATTCTCAGATTTTCGCTCTTCTAAAAAAAATCTCTTGTTCCCAATACTTCATGTTATCATCTACTCTTATTCAGGCTTTCTGTAGGAGGTGGGATTTTAGCTGAAATTTAAAGGAAGTCAGGGAAATCAGGAGTCAGAATGGAGAAGGGAGAGAGTTCTAGGCATGGGTCTAGCCAGAGAAAATGACTGTATTATCCCTGGAAAAGACAGAAGGCCAATAACAATGGATCAGAGTATGTGTCAGGGAGTAAAGTCTTTTTCTGTGTGCCATGCATGGTGCTAGGGGAACAAAGACAAAAATGAAAGATCCTGACTTCAAGGAACTTAAATTCTATCTGGAGAGATAGTATATCCATTTGTAAGTATATACAGGACAAATATATGCAGAACAAATGAAATGAAATAGAAAGCAGCTATGTTCAGGTAGTAATGGATGGAGGGCAGTTGAGAGGATCAGGAAAAGTTGTCAATTAAAGGTGCGGCTTACAAATTTTCACCTATATGAGCTATGTGACCATGGACAAGTCACCTAACTTCTCAGTACTCTTGGGAAGTTTTCTAAGATTCCAAAATAGCAGCAAACTGCAGTAGTAGAAGTTTCCGCAGTAGGATTTCCCTACAACAGTGAAATCACAGGTGCCAACTATTTCTGCTATAATCACTTTACTTTTTGAAACATGTTTCTGGATGCACCAGCAATCCATTTTGCAGCTTTTTTGATGGCAGAAGGCCTGAAGCTCATAGACACCAAAACAGAAAAAAAATATATATCATACGCTATGTTTTTAAAAGCTTCTCTGGTTTATGCTCAATTTTTCTTTTGTTTAGCAGTTCATTTCTGGATAAGCCATGCATATTAACAGCTCATCTGTCACTAAAGCAAATATGGAACATGAATTTCCTTCCCTGTAGCTAAATATAAAACAAGGCTAAATTACATACACATTATTTTTTTCTTATTTTTCCCCTTGCTCAAATGGAAATACTATTTCCAGACCCCTGAAACACAAACAGCTCTCTAAGAACATCTCTATAACTGTTTTGACTGTTTTTCTGGGTAGAATGACCTTTTTGACTGTCATAGTAGACAATGTGGTTTGTTAGATTAGAGAAATGTGATAATGTTCTTATCTTATAAAAAGGGTTTGCACTTGGATCTCAAATTGAGAATATTAAATTGATTTTACAATGAGTGGGTCTGGTTGGTAGTTAGTAGCCAAAGGAAGAGATGAAGTATTCATAAAGTATTCATTAGAAAGTCCCACAACCTTTGGTGAAGTAATGAATATATAGTATTATGGCTTCTTCACACAGTGAAATTGATTGCATAATTCATACTTTGTATTCGTAGATACAGCATTATATGTGGAGATTAAAAGTCATATAATCATACTCTCATTTCAACTGTATTTCCTAGTTTTTCTGGTTTCAAAATTCAGATCAAATCAAATTCTACTCTCTAAGGGAAACATTTCTCAGACAAAGGCAATGTTAGTGCCCTCTGTCTGAGATTATCCCACTGATACAACATATAAATGTGTATACATGCACAATCAAGATATCTCTCTATGTAGATACACAACAGGTATCTATTATATTGTATGTATATAGTCTGCATTTTCTCTTCCACTAAAATATGAGCTTCCTTAAGTCTAGGACTATATTTGTATCCCCCAGAGTTTAGCATAATGCTTAGGATATAATAGGTGCTTAATAAATGCTTGTTCACAATGATGACATGCACTTAAATCCCATACATCAGTGATAGTACTCTCCCTCAGTGCAGATTGTAAATCATACTTATCTTCTTAGCCTGTGTGATTCTGGTTTGTATTCTTCCATGAGACCCCCATATTTGATAGAGGTTTTTCCTTATGTCTTGTAACATCTCATAGAAACCAGTATTATTTTGATAACTTTCTTGTGGCACGAAATTGATCTTGAGTTCTCAAATACTCTACCAATGGATCAGAATCCCTGCCAGGTCTACTAAGGTGAAAAGCATTCAAATATTGCAACAGACTTTCTCATGTCTAAGGACCAGTCAATGTAAGTATAAAGAGGCTCATCTCCTAGTGGTTGACCACCAGGTGTGGAATTCTATCTCCATGACAACTCATTTGCATGTGTACACTGGGCAATCAAACATAGACATAGTATGGGAGTGTGGAGGAAGTCCTAGCCTAGAAATGAACAAGATCTGGGTTCTAATCCCACTTCTGACACAGGCTAATCATGTGACCTTGGGCAAGTAATTTAAACTCTCAGTGGTTCAGTCAACTATCTAAGACCACTCATAGCAAAGAAGTTGCCAATCTGTAGGTGAAGGGAATTTCTTCACTAGAGACTTCCATAATGTGATAGAATCACATATCCAGAACACCACCAAAAGTTGTAGGCATTGTACTAAATTCTAGGTATAGATATATAAAGACAAAGGTGAAGCAATCCTTGACCTCAAAGAACTTATCTTTCCTTATCTAATGTTAATTACATATAACTATATTATATATATATATAGTTAACTATTATGCAATAATAATTAATTTTAATATACAACAAAAGCCAGGGCCAAATAATGCTACCAATATTTTAATACACTCATTAATGGAGCTCTTCAATGTACATGGACTTTTATTTATGACAACTCTCTGGGGTATGTAATATAATACTCGAATCATAGAATTAAGTTGAAAGGGACCTGGCAAATAGTCAGTGATTGACTGATTGATTGGCCTTCAAGGTCATTTAGCCAACACATGCCCAAGACAAAATATGAGCAAGTTCAATAACCAACAAGGCACCTCCATGAGGGACAAACAGGGCATCTTTTTGATATGACTTTCTGCACATTTGCTAATGCCAAAAAATCCCCATTGTCCATAACATATAGGTATTTACTATGTGACATGTCAAATAGAATGTGCCAAAGGTCATTGATGGAATCCTAATAAAGCTGCCCCTGCTCCCAATATTCTAACTTCATAAAAGGCCCCACTGTACAAATCTAGCCACCCTCCACTCCCACCAATGTCCTAACTTCTCCAAAAATGCCTCATTGCTCACTAGAACAACAGGTATGTTTATGAACTCTTAGTTCCCACAGAAACAGCAGGTATATACATGTGATGTGAACCCAGCTACTGCCTCTGCCTGGTCACCAGCCCCAGACCCATTTCCACAGATATGGGTATATTCTTGTATTCAATCACAATCACATCATCCATTTAACCCAAGACAGGACTACAATATCTATCTGTCCTTACCAGATAGAAACACAATTGGAGGGCAGCATGACTAAAATGTTTAACCACCAAACCATAGATGGGACCCCTCCTCCATTACCTAACTACTTAACAAACTCCTCCTGCCGTTTTAATATTAATCATATTCTTCTATTCTATGTAAATTTCTGTTATGTATTGCATCTTTACTTTATAAGAATCCATCTTGCTTTCTCTGAAGTTGCTGGTTCCTCTTGGAACTTAGCCTGCTACATGAAATAAATAAATGCCAATTCTTGGACTAGAGGTGGTCTAATTCTGAATTCTTTGAGATGGTTCCACCACAACACATCATGAAACCTCAACAGGTTTTAGATGGACTGAGACCTCACCACAGCAGTCATGGATTAAAGTCTCTGGAGGATGATTAATAATGGTTTGCAATTTTGAAGTGTAAAGTACCACATGATTTAAGAACCTTACATAGGGCACACAAGTGCATTTCCCTTGCTTTGGTGTAATTTGTAAGTAGCTAGAGGGTACAGTGGATTAAATACTGAATTTGGAGGCAGAGAATCTTGACTTTGAATTTTCTCTTAGACATTTACTGCCTATGTGACTCTGAGCATGTCCCTTAGCCTCTCAGTCTCAGTTTCTATTTTTTTTTTGGAGGGGGGAAGGCAGGGCAACTGGGGTTAAGTCACTTGCCTAAGGTCACATGGCTAGTAAGTGTTAAGTATCTGAGGCTGGATTTGAACTCAGGTCCTCCTGACTCCAAGGTCGGTGCTCTATTCACTGTGCCACCTAGCCGCCACACCACAAGGTTCCAGTATTTGCCTATTGCCTTCAAGATGAAATCTATTTGGTATTTAAAGCTCTTCATAACCTAATTCCTTCCTACCTTTTCAGTATTACTGCTTATGCCCCTCCATGATCTCTATGAACCAGCAACATTGGCCTACGTGGAATTCTTCGAACACAATGCTGTGTTTGCCCTCTCTGTTCTGGCTGTCACCAGTGCCTGGAATGCTCTGCCCTCTCACCTCCACCTCTTAGATACCTTGACTTCCTTTAGGAATCAGCTGGGATCCCAACTTTTCTTGGAAGCCTTTCTTGGTTCTTTCTCCCCTCCAGCCCCCACTGCAGCTGCTAATAACTTGTGTTAGATGCTAACTTCATATACTCTGTAGATAACTTGAATGTGCCTCAATATTTTTCATGCTGTCACTCCACTAAGAGAGCAGGGGCTGTTCTGGGGGCTTTTTGCTGTTGCTTGTTTTTATATATCTAGTACTTAGCACAGTAGATGGCACATAAAAATGCTTAATAATTGCTTGCTGACCATTAACTATTATTGATTCACCCAACAAAGTGACCAGAGAAGGAAAGTGATATATGTGGGCAGTGACCCGGGGGGAAATGCTTCAATTGAGCTGAAATGAGCAAGCTCTAAGGTTAAAAAGGGAAACATGATCCAATCACTAGAAAGAGAGCTGGAGCATAGGGAGAAGCTGCCCCTGGGATGGAAGAAGCCCCCAAAATGCCTTCACTGGGGGAGGATATAAGTGGTCAGAACACAAAGCAAATAAAAATAGAAACATTGGGACCAGAAGAAGACAACATTACTCAAAATGGTCAACTGGCCTGGGAAGAATGGAAATTTTTATCTTTTACCTTTGTGATACAGTGTGATTAGAGGAAGTGTCATAGAATTTAGGAAGCAAATACTAAGTAAAATTGACTTGTGCACTCTGGGTAATACTTTAAACTCATTTCTGTGTATTTATAGATACACACCTATATGTATGTAGTAGGTGTGTATGCATGATACAGGACTTCAATCTGCGTACTTTCCAGAAATGTACACATTGATAATGAGTTTGGGATAAGAATTGCCAGAGCTAGCTCAGTGTTTGGAGACTCCGAAAGAAGGTGTGGGAGAGGAGAGGCATTAGTATGACTACCAAACTGAAGGGCTACAGAGCCATTGTGCTGACCTCATTTTTGTATGCCTGCAAAACCTGGAGAGTCTATCAACACCATGCCAGGAACTGAATCACTTTCATTTGAATTGTCTTAGGAAGATTCTGAAGATCACCTGGCAGGATAAAAGGATTCTATAGACATTGAGGTCCTTACTTGAACTAAGCTGCCAAATAGTCAAACTCTGCTTCAGAGAGTGCAACTCTGATGGACTGGCCATGTTGTTCAAATGCAAAATGTATGCTTGACAAAAGACTGTTTTGTGGAGAACTCATCACAGGCCAAGTGTTCACATGGTGGTCAGAAGAAGTGATACAAGGACACTCTGAAGGACTCTCCCAAGAACTTTGGAATTGATTGTGTGATATGGGAGACAATGGCACAAGACCACTCGGCAAGACATACCCACATCAGAGAAGGTGCTGTGCTCTATGAGCAATGCAGAATTGAAGCAGCAAAAAGGAAATAGATAAGGGCATTTCAATATAATTGTTTTCCTTGATTATCATATGTATTTTATTTATCCACTTAGAAACATTATTCTGAGAAGTGGAACATAGGTTTCACCTAACACTGAGGTCCGTGGCTCATAAAAAGGCTATGAAACCCTAGAGTCCAAATCATACCTAGAAGAAAAATCCCTTCATCATATTCAACAGCTAGACATGCTGCCTTTGATTAAAGCCATCAGGAAAGGTAGAACCCACTCCCTACTGAGTAAACATATTCTACTTTGGGATAAATCTATTGTTGAATCATTTGTGTTACTTTTTTTTTTTACATCAAGTCTGAATTTGCCTCCTTCCAACTTCCATCCATTAAATGTTTATACCTGAACATCCTTGTCATAGGCCAAGAATAATTTTAAATGTGAAGTAATATTTTTGAGTGCTTGAGAAATTTGTTTGAGGGCAGAGAAATGACTGAATCTGCAGGGCATTGTGGTTCCTAATCTTATTTGCATATGGTTACCTTTTACATTAAAGGTTTTCACCATTAGATCTGGCAAACCAAAGAGTTTTATTTCCTTGAAGTTTCTTAACCACATGTAATAAAACTTAGTGTTCCTCCACTCTGGTCATTATTGTTCCTGTTTGAGTTTCTTCTTTAAGTAAATTTCTATGAGGGTGATTGGTATTAGCGCTAGTCCTATGGATTTGGAGAGATGGAGAGGATATTCTGTTTATGTTTATTGTCTTCTTAAGAATGTTTTCTGATCATGCTTTTGAACCCAGGAAACTGCTCTTCTGGAATGGGAGGGAGACATGAACCCATGTAGTAATATAGTTGAAGCCAAAAGGCTAAGAAGAAGGGCAGTCATTCCAACATCCACTGTCTCAAGAGAGAGTATGGCTTGTAAACTCAGTCAATGACTAGATAGGTAGGGATGGGTGAGCAGGGAGCACAAAGTTAGAATCAGAGAGTTCTACAGTCTTGGAGAATCTTATTCTGGGAATAATGTAGGGCCAGTCAGGCCTAGGGAAGGCGCTACAAGTTGGTCTTGACTTGTGGCCCCATGACTACAGAGCTAGATATCAATCAGGGGAAATTGGAAAAGAAGGTAACGTAACTATGAGAGTTGGAGAGGACAGGATGAAGGATTTAAGATAAAGGATAAGAAGATACAGGCTAAATGCAAGAGATTATCTAAGTACCAGAGTATCAAGAACTAGAGAAGAAGGTTAAATGAAACAGTCATTAAAGGATAGCTCGGAAGGGGTAAAAGGGAAAAAGAATCTTTCTCTAGGTGCTAACAGTTGAGGGAATGACTTTATTCAGATCTATAGCTACTGAGCCTATGTGATAGAGCATAGGAAAAGGAACTGAATTTCTGGTCTCACTGGTATAGGAAACTCCCAGATGGATAAATTCCATCTAACAAGGCATGTCAGCATTTTCTCTACAATATAAAGATTTAGAGAGTTGCCTAGAATACAGAGGGTTAAGGTATACAGTGCCCAAGGTCACACATTTAATGTATTAGACGTGGGACTTGAACACAGGTCAAGCTGGCATAAGTTCAGCTCTCTATCTGCTATGCAATGCTGTTTTCAGTGTAAAACTATTGAAAGTTAAATATGAAACACATTCAAAAAAGAACAAGATCCAGAGGATCCAGTACATCCAAAGGCTGGAACCATGCCTCTTAAATGCTCCATACCCTTTACGGAACTTTAGAGATACTAAATATTCACTAATGTTCACAATTATACCAATTTTCCTGTGGAAAACATCACTAGCAAACTTCACGAGGTTACTTATCCACTTTACAAAGGTTTTTAGAGGAAGGATGTAGAAACACAAATAGACAACCTATCTACCTTATGATCATCTGGGAAGTTAGGAGATAATAGCTCCTAGATTTGCTTATTCCATTAACAAGCTGGGTGATTTAAGCCACTAATTTTCTTTGGACCTAAATTTATTTTTGTAAAATAAGGAGGTTAATGAGATGATTTCTAAATTCTCTTCCTCCTCTAATATTCCATTCCATTCTACTTTTGTTCTATTCAATTTTATTCTATTAGATTCCATTTAAATTGATTCCATCAATAATAGATTTATGTTACAGTAACCCTGAAGCACTTTTACACAAAACCCATGCCCTTTGGTGATACACACGTTAAAAACAGTTTATGCTTCATAAAAGGTTGAAATGTGTTTGCCTTTTGATCAAGAGAGCGCCTCTTTGAAGTTGATTTATTTCTTCCTCTTGGGTATTCATTCTTGGTTTTAGACAACATAAAGGAGGTGTCCAAAAGGCATTTTTTTCCACAATGGTGACTGCCCAGATTTGCTCCCTTCAGTGTATATGGTTCCCAATAGACTGATTTCATGTAAATGAATGGATCATTTCTCCATTTTGTTCACAGAATAAAAATGCTAAAGTTCACTGATAGTAAGGATAGATCAAACAGAACTCAAGAGATCATATTTTCATACACAGCAGGCTGTGCTTTTTAAAGTGGCCATCCCAAATACCCAAGTGCATGATCAAAAAAATCCCCATACTTAGAGCAGTATGTAAACACCCAAGATTGATGAAGTGCTTTTGTGTTTCCACTCATTGGTTGGTTACTTTTATTTGTGTTCCTAATTGACAAGGTTTCATGCACGATTTAAATGCTTGTTTTCAGAAGAAAGAGCATGGAAATACTGCGCCTGAAAGTCATGAGAATTTGGCTGCATAACTGGATCTCATTCAAGTGTTGTATGTCCTAAGCCCAACTGTGTTCGCAAACCTCATACACACACATAAAAAGAAGTTGGTTAGTCATAGTGAGGCAAGTAAACCCAACATGAAGAACCATTCGAAATGCATTTGATAAAGCTCAGCTGGCCAGAATAATAGAAAACAGCCAACACTCCATTGCTTAGGAGTTGATTATCCTGTTTGTTTTCCTTTCTTCTTTCTTCCCTCCTGCTGTCTGCCTTTTGGGCCATTTCACTATTTTTAGTGCCTCTGTCAGAGTGTGCATAGGCAGGAGGGAAGAGAAGAGAAAAAACCAATCAGTCAATTTTGCTACTTGAAAGTCATTCTAGTCAAAAGGCTTGATTGAAATTGATGGACTCAAGACCGAGTTGGGGAATTATCTGTGGCTTCCAGTGATTATTGTTGCTCCATTACCATGGAAGAGCTAGAGCTGCCTACTAAGTCCTTCCCTTTTATTTGTGCAACTGAAATTGGGTGAAAGCAGGCTGAAGTTTTGCCCTCAGCAGCTGCTTTAAGTAGAGTCTGGCTTCAGTTAAACTGCAGAAATGGCATCCTCCAGGGACAGAGCAAGCATTTAATAAATGCTTCACCTCTCTAGGTATAAAAAAAGAGATTAAGGACAGAACTAATCATTAAGGAAGAGCGCCCAAAAGCTCTGAATAGCCATCTCATAGTGGCAGCATTATGGTTTTGAAAGAAGCCAAAACAAAAACAGAAAATATGCTTTCAGAACTTTCTTTCACTCACTTAATGCATCAGCTTCCGAATGTTTGATGGAAAACTCTGTCCATATGTTTCTGGTTTGTGTACATTGAATCTAACAAAATGTCATTTTGCAAGAGCTATTTGATGTTTGAGAAGCTGTTTTTTTTCTGTTGTTAGAAACCAGAAGTCATCATTGACCAATAAGAGAGGAAAAAATGTACAAGACTAAAATGATTGCACTTGAGTATTTGCTGCCCTTCATTTCTCTGGAGACTGTGGAAAATTTACTCTCTCAGGACAAGGCTAAGAAAGTCATTATGCTCAGGGAAGGGAGACAAGAGAGGTGGGAGGTGAGGGTACATCTGCCTTGATGAACTGCTACTGTTCAAGATCAACTGAACTCACTTCTTGGAAAGTTGAGTTTGAGTAAGGAAAGATGTCTAAATAGTGATAACTGATTGCAGCTGAGAGTAGCTTATCTTTGGAATTTTGAAATGCCCACCAGGCAGACTTACAAATTTACTTTAAGATGACTTACTTTAAAATATTTGAGCTTTAATCTCTTTCATGTCACTTTCTGCTTACTGTATTTCAAGAGGATAAGTAGATGTGTGTATGTACACAGATATAGGGATTCTTGTTTCTGTGTGAGTTGGACTGGATGGCTGGCAAGTCCTCAGATTCTGTGATGCTGCATTGTGAATGGATGAAGACTACCCTCTGGATCAGTTTATGAAATGTTAAGTCAAATCATTTTCTTTTCCTCAAAGTGTTAGTATTTCCAGTATATTGGTATTGGGGAAAGGAGAAAGAGAATACAAATGGGGGGGGGGGGAATGACAGAATCTTAACTTTTACTTAGCAATTATTCTAACTTCAAAGATTCAACTCATAGATACATTTGGCAGCCATCAGATAATTGTTATAATGTATTATCTCTATGACAATATTGATGCATTCATATTAATCTTCCTTTTGGTAACTCAAAAGTGGGTCATAAAAGAAGGCAGAAAGACTTTTAAAAATTGCCAGAAAAGTAACAACAGAAAGCCAAGGCATGTTGTCCTTCTGATAGTAACCCTCAGATTCCATCCCCTGAACTCCACCTACCTCTGAAAGATCATATAGCCATATATTCAACATAAGTTGACATAGGATTTTCTTACAGAATGTTGATCTCTAAGTCTGGTGCAGAAGGCCACATAAGTTTCCCTTGGTTCTCCAAATAGAGAATCAAAGTATAATCCCAGCCCCAAACCCATTGCTGGAGATCAATGTCCTTCCTGGGTCTGCATTAAAGATGGGGCAGAGCTGGCAAGAACAGGAAGGAGGGGAGTCTCAAGGGGAGACTTCAAGTCCATGAGTCTCTTTGAACTTTAGCTTTGGACTAAAAATTTCCAGCTTTGATAGAGAAGATGGAAGATGCCAACCTCACTTCAGGTTACTGAAGAAAGATACTCTGGGCAGAAGCTGACACATGAGCTGGCTGCCTCTATCACATCCCCATCCCCAGCTTGGTACACTAGAGATTTTAGGAGAACTCCCCCTTAGCTGAGACTTTCTTTCTCTCTCTCTTTCACCTTACTCCTAGTGAGAGGGCTCCTTCACTCTGTATTGCCTGATATATGTTCTCATATGTATAATTTGATTTTTTTTTCTTCCAGCTTAGATAAATGGATTTCTTGGCTAATTGCTGCACGTATGTTTATTGTGAAACTGCTATTTGGTGGCAAAAGGGTGAAGCCTTAAATACAAAGCTTGGAGTACTTCTTCCCCCCAATAACGAAACATTAATTAGAAGTTAATTGATACTGAAGATGGCATCCCCTAGACTAACAATGTTTAAGAGTAGATAGATATAATTCCAGCCCTTACCCTTCTGTCTGAGGAAAGCAGAGTGGCCAAGCTTCTCTGTTGGCCCCTAACCTCCATCTTATTATGGAGGAACTATAGTTTCTCTCCAAAAAGGGCTGTAGGAGTCTCAAATGTCTATTCTGCCTCCTTTCTAGACACAGAATGATATTTTCGTGCTACGTTTTGGGGTACAGCCCTCACTACAACTGGGAGACAATGGGCAAAAATGACAAAATAATTTGCCCCATTTTAGCTTTCCACACCAAAACACAGACCTCCAAGAATGTTGGCTACAGAGTCCTCCAAAATAGGATCAATTCAGACCTCTTCTTAGGCAGTTTTTAGGATCACAGAATCGTAGTTAGAAAGAACATTAGAAGGTCATCTAGTCCAACCTACTCTTTTTATAGATCTACTGGGATCCATAGAAAATGAGTGACTTGTACCTAAGCTCCTGTAGATAGGAAGCAGCAGGGCTAGTACTTAAAACCTGGGCCTTTTGGCTCTAATGGCAGCTTTCATTCCATTGCAAGAAGCTTTCTCTAATCTAAGTAATTCTTTCTTCACACTGGTTGCTTCTAACATGTCAAATTTTTCCTTTTCCTTCTGTCCAGTTCCTTTAGGACCCTGTCTTCTGCAGTAGCACACAAATTAATCTGATAAACTAATGCAAGCTAACATGTTAATGACTGTTAATGGCCCAATGACAGATCCCCTTGTGTATGTGGTTTTTTAAGTTTTATTTTAAAGTTAACACATTTTAATTTAGGGTTAACATAAACCTTCTGAAGACAAAATGCATAGCTCTGAGAGTGCCATAGTGCTACAGGCACTAAAGTAGGCCCAGGGGGGAGATAATTTAGGGCAGGTGTGCCTCTTGGTGTGCCTCAAAACATATGATGCAGGCCTTGGCCTATGCCAATTAAGCAAAGCTAGTAATGGCCAAAGGTTGTGGCATGACAGAGGACAGAGCTCACAAATTACTGGTCCCTGACACCCCAACAACTTTGAAATCATTTAACACTTTTACCTTCTACATAAAGGCTCTAAAACTCACCCTTCTGGAAACCTTTTGACACTGTAACCCTCACACTTCCTCCCCTTCACTGGCTCACAGTCACTGCCTGTTTTAGGACTGAACTAGGAATTGGAGAGAAAGTTCCCAGGTCAGGTCTCCTCCCAAGACTGTGGAATTCCTTCTCCACCATACTATGCTTTGTTCCAAGGAAAGAAACATTCCAAACCAGAAGCTTCCATGCCAGTAGTCTGAAAATGACATATGAAGGTCAGGGTCGTGATCATTTCCTGAAACTCTCCCTTCTCCCATTCCACCTCATAAAGCTCAATTTGTTTGTCTATACTTATAACTGTTTTCACCCTTCTAAATACCTAAGCATTCATTTACACCTCAAACTATCTACAAAAGGAGGGCTATGACCAAAAAAGACTGATTTGATTAATGTGTGTCTACACTTTGGGATTATGCTCAAGGTTAGTGGACTCCCACTAATATATGTCTAAAATAAATCCAAAGGTATCCAACTGATTTTTGTTAAGTGCTTACTGTGAGTCATCCAATATGCTATCCTTGGGACATGAGGACAAAACAAGGCACAGTTTGTACCTTCAAGGAGTCTACAATCTAGACTTGAAAATAGGAGGCACTTAAACAAGGTTTTAAAAATGGAACTGATCTATTGGACAACGCAGAATATGAATGCCCACAACAGTACTGTCTGCCTTATCAATAAACACCCTAACTCTTTAAATGCAACTAGCCTGAATTAGCTTTCTTGAATACTTTCTCATATTGTTGATTTATATTGAGCTTGTGATTTGCTAAAAATCCCTAAATCCTATTCAGTTAAACTGTTACCTACCATATTTCCCTGAGCTTTCATTTATGGAGTTGTTTTAACATTTTATTCGTTTTTAGTTTTCAACATTCTATTCCACAAGATTTTGAGTTCCAAATCTTCTTCCTGTCTCTCCCTTCACCCCACCCCAAGAAGGTGTGCATTCTGATTACCCCTTCCCTGATCATTCCCCTCACCTTCTCTTATCCCCTTGCCTTCTATTTTCCTGTAGAGTAAGATAGATTTCTATTTCTATTTCTATTTTAAATCAAGAATAAAATTTTACATTTTTACCTCATTTTATTCAACCCAGCCTTGTAAACTGCCAGAATCTTTTTGGATCCTGATTCTGTCATTTTAGTATTTTTGCTAACCTTCCCAACTTTGTGCCATGTGCAAGTTTGGTAAGTATGCCATTTATACTATCTGAGTGATTGATAAAAATGTTAAATAATACAGAACCAGGCACAAATTCCTGGGACACACTTCTAGAGACCTCCAAACCTGTTGATAATAAACGTTAAAGGCTTCTGTTTAGGCCAGCCCTTCGATCATCTGGATGTCTACTTCACTGTATTATTATCTTACCCACATCTCTTCAACTTTTCCATGATAATGGCATAAGAAACTATCAAGCATTTGCTAAAATATGGGCAAAATATGCATAGCAGGAATTTTAGGATAAACCACATTTATTTGCCATTCATCCCTTAGTCTGCCATTTGATTTGTCCCCATATTTAATTATCATCCCCTACTCTAAAGTAACCCAGGTATATTTGGCTCTTTTCTCATTAATTAATTAAAATTGCAATATCTTTCTCATTAATAAATCAGTTGACTCAAAACCCATCTGAGTTCATAAAATATTATTATTGAACAAATTGTAGAAAACACCTTTCTAAATAATATAGTTACTTATATATTTCTTTATATTAGATATTAGATAAATAGCAAGGCTAATAAACACTTTATTAACAATTAAATAAATAATAAGATTAAGTTATAGATAAGGAGTTATATTTTGACCATGAAAAGGTCACAGTCAGAGTCACCTAAATCCATACTATAATAGCAAATGACTACCTCACCTCTGTAAATATAATCACACCACCCAGTTCATTCGAAATATTGATTAAAGTTTCTCAAAAATCAAATGCAACTGGGAAAAAAGACATACAGGGACTGGGGTAGGGAGACCCTCCCTGCCCTAATAGAAAGTTAGAGAGGAGTTGGAGGAGGACATAAAAGAGAACGGATTGTGGAAGGGGCTTTAGGGTAGAATCACTGTTTTGGGCTTGGGGGTAGGGGAAAGAAGGGGGAGAAAATTTGTAACTCAAAACCTTGTGGAAATGAATGATGCAATCAAGAAAATAAATTAAAATTAAAAAAAAGAAAGAAAAGAAAAAAAGTTTCTCAAGAATTTTCATATTTCTAAAAAACAGAGTTAAATTAAATAATTCACAAATGCTTTTTTCTTACTTCCCTCATCAGGACTCACAGGCCTTTCCAGAACTACACTAAAATCTACCAGATAGGTCCTCACTGATTTTTCACATCATTCTCTTTAAAATGTTTCTTCACAAGAGAAGAATGAAAATAGATTTAACAAGGAAGTTTCTCCTCACCTTCCTTCTCTCTGATTCTTCATAGATTCTTCATAGATCAAAATTAATCCTGCACTCTTCCTGAGTCCACAGGGAGAAGCACCTCCTAGAATTTCTACTTAAAGGTAGTAAATGGCATCACTGGATTTAAACCCAGCATTCTGACTCTAGCTCTAGGGCTCTTTTACCACTCTGCCTTTCTTGATGACAATGATCACGATGATGGCAATAATGACACATTTGAAGCTTCAGAGTGAGGCAGAATTGGGAAATTCCTCATTCTAAGCCTTCAGCCTTGTGATTTATTTCAGTAAGGCATTTTTTCAATAAGGATTAAACTACAGTACAATCAAATGGATTCAGAACTATGTAGAAGGTCAGACTCAAAGAGCAGTTGTCAATGTTTCAAAGTCAGTATGATAGAAAGTCTCCAGTGGAGGGCTCCAGGGATCTGGCCTTTGCTCTGTCCTATCTAATGTTTTATCGGTGGCTTGGAAAAGGAGACAGATAGCATATTCATCAAATATGCAAAAGAAACAAAATGAGGAAGGATAGCCAGCACTATGAATGACAGAGTAAAGTAAATGAAAGGAAAAAAACCCTGAAATATTTTATTTGTTCTTCTTAACATATTGTTTCATCCATATTAATTAACAGAAGAGTTTCCTTCCTGTCCTGACAGTTCCTTGTACTGAAAGGCAAAGTTATATTTTGTTTTCTTATAGATGACCTATAGAAGTTAATATTTTCCCAAGAAAAAACAATAACCACTTTGAACACTTTCCTGTTCTGGTCTCTGTATAAAGATGTTGACTAAGTTGGCTTTCTTACTTGGATCGATCTTATATGTGAACAGCACATTCTATTTGAGTGGATGGAAACTGACCGTGATTGATTTTCCATAATAATCTAATTCAAAAATATTTTTCTTCTAGTATTGCCAGTTAGGAAGTCATTTGGGTGCATGGTAGAGTTGGGAGTAAGAACAATATGCAAAAAGAAATTAAAAATCAGGGAAGCAGGGTTGGAAGAGGATACATTTAGATGGTGCTACAGGCATATATGATTTTCTCTCATTGGGGCTATTACGCTACCTAAATTGTAGACTCTGATATATTCCATGGGTAACAATCTGTTAAAGATTTGGACATTTAGACAACCATCAGCTAATTCTTTCTTGAAATCCACCTTTAAGTTGACTAGTTATCATAACCTAATTTTGTTTTCCCATAAAATAGAATCTGAGCAATTACAGAGAAATGATTATTTCAAGACCATTGAAAATCCCTTACTTTATTTTGTGCTAGCTTCTCTTTCAGATTGCCTGAGGAAATTAAGTATATTGCTTCCCTGTAATCTTCCTGTTCATTCTCTGTTTGAGGTTAAATGATATAGGGAAAACATTTCTGAAACAACTCATGGACCTATTTTTAAAAAGCTTTTTCAAGGGACATATCCAAGATGGCAGGGTAGAGGCAGAAACCCACCTGAACTTTCCCAAATTCTCCTCCAAATAACTTTAAAATATCACCTCAAATCAAATACTAACACAGCAGAGTCAACAAAAAGTTGGGGTGAAACAATTTTCCAACCCAAGACAATTTAGGAGGTTGGTAGGAGAGGTCTATCACTCTAAGGTGCTGGTTGGGCTCTCAGTGGTACCTGGCATCTTGGGGTGACCTTACCTGAGCATAATCCTTCAAGACCTGCTAAAAACCTTTTTATCTCTCTTATTTTTCTCAGTTATTGATGTTCTCAAATACTGATATTCCCAAATATAAATCAATTCATCAATCTATGGAACATCATACAAAGAATGTGGTGCATTAAGGGAAGAATAAGTCCTAAGTAGGCAGCTAGGTGACTCAACGGAGAGAGAGCACAGGGCCTACAGTCAGGAAGATCTGAGCTCAAATCCAACATCAAACATACTAATTCTATGACCCTGGGCAAGTCACTTAACCTCTGTTTGCCTTTATCCACTGGAGAAGCAAATGGCAAATCACTCCAATGTCTTTGCCAAGAAAGCCCTATGTCAGTATAGTTCATGGGATAACAAAGAGTCAGACATGATTGAACAACAGTAAAGATCTGGAGGGCTATAAGAGATAAGAAAGGTAGGTAGAGGAAATGCAAAGGTAACATTATCATTTCCACAGAGCCAGCTACTCTAATACTTTATTTATTTTACTTTTTATACTTCCCTGCACTATTGAAATTGTATATTAGGTAAAATATTTATAATTACTCCAGGAAATTAAGTTCGTACTCAGAAATTTTGACCAATGATAAATATGCCCCTCAAATATAAGTGATGGACTAAACAATCTTCAATGTACTAAATGAGTAAGATATATCGATTATATGACCCCAAACCCCCAGTTAAAAGGGGGAGGGAAACTTTTTAAATAAAATTTTCATATTTTGTAAAGGAGTTTCAAATATTTTCTAATCAAATACACCCCCCACACATAATTCATATCTTCCCCTACAGTAACATTTAACTTTTAAAAAAACCTAATACAGAAAATATGATTAACAATTCACACATATTTCATCCTCTCTCTGTGGAGAGCTAGAATGAATCAGTCACCTGGAATCAGTATTGATCATTGTATTTCAGAGTATCATAGAATTGGAAGGGACCCCAGTAACTACTTAGTCTAACCCATAAACAAAAGGAGTCTCTACTATGAGAGTTTCAAAATTGTGCTATATAAACGTGAAGTTATATTTCTGCTTAGGGAATGATGGAATGTCATGAATTAGAAATAATATGGGGAGCCTTTTATGAACTGATGCAGAATAAAGAAAACAAAACCAGGAGACCAACATATGAAATGACTACACTAACATTAATTAAGGACAACCTTGGAGGACAATAGAACTCAGATCAAGTCTCAATGTTGTAGAGAAGATGGAGAGATGAGGATGAAACCATAATACAATCAAATGGATTCTGAATTGGGTAGACAGTCAGATTCAAAGAGCATTTGTCAATGGTTCAATATCAGTATGGCAGAAAGTAGAGGACCATAGGGAACTGGTTTTCCTTCTATGTTATCTAATATTTTATCAGTGACTTGGATGAAGTCATAGGTGCTGTGTTCATCAATTTTGCAAATGAAATAAAACCAGGTGAACTAGCCAACACAGACAATGACAGAGCATCCAAAAGGATCATTAAAATCTGTAAGACAAGCTTGAGTCTAATAAGATACGATTTAATAGAGATAAGTGTAAAGTCTTGTACTTGGCTACCAATTTAAAAAAATATATGAGTAGAAGATGGTTGAAGCAAAGAAGAACAACAGTTGTTCTGATAAAGATCTGGGGTTTTGAGTGGATTGTAAACTCAGCATGAGTCCGCAGTGTAATATGACAAGCAAAAAAGCTAATGCAATTTGACTCTATTAAGAGGGCATATCTTCTAGAATCATGGGCTTTGATAGTCTCATTCTGCTCTGCTGGCATCAGACCTCACTGAGAGCTTTATGTTAAGTGTTGGCAATACTATTTAAGAAGAACATAACCTAGAGTGTCCAGAGGAGGGCCATCAGGATGGTGAATGGGGCTTGAGTGAAATGACATAGGAAGAATGGTTGAAGGAACTGAACATATTTAGCCTGGAGAAAAGAAGTCTGACTCACTGGGGACTTGAAAGCTACTATCAAATATTTGAAAGGTTGTCACATGGGAGAGAGATGAGACTTGATCTGTTTAGCTCCAGAGTAGGTGGAAATTAAACTCAATGCCAGGAAAAACATCCCAAGAATTAGAGCTTTACCAGAGGGGAATGGGTTCCCCTTGAGAAGTGCTGGGTTCCCCTCTTCTTGTAGGTCATTATGTAGAAGCTGGATAACAATCTTGTTGGGTTGTCATAGTAGAGACTCCTTTTGTTTATGGGTTAGACTAAGTAGTTACTGGGGTCCCTTCCAATTCTATGATACTCTGAAATACAATGATCAATACTGATTCCAGGTGACTGATTCATTCTAGCTCTCCACAGAGAGAGGATGAAATATGTGTGAATTGTTAATCATATTTTCTGTATTAGGTTTTTTTTAAAAGTTAAATGTTACTGTAGGGGAAGATATGAATTATGTGTGGGGGGTGTATTTGATTAGAAAATATTTGCATTGTAAACAGCAAAATACACCAATAAATATTTTTTTCTAAAATTTTATGAGTATTCAATAATTCTGGTGGTTAAGGTTACTTAGTAATAAATGCATTTAAAAGTTGCTTCATGATTATGTCTGAGTATATATATCAAGCCTTTATTATATCTAAGGAAATACAAAGACAATTTTAAAATGACCTTCAAATCATATAGACTTGCGCAGAAAATCAACTAAGGTTTCATTTAATGACATCTTATCCTAACTGAATATCAATGATTTCAGAAAACGACCTTTAAAGCTTCTCAAAGAGCATGACCAGGTTTCCCATAATAAAGATTTTCAAACTCTGTCCAGTGTATAAGTTCATTAATTTTTTACATGATGCCAAAAATGTTCACTGTACCCATGAATGCCCCACTTGTGTGTATCAAGTGTCTTGTTACATCAGGTAATTCAACTCTAAGTGTCCATGTTTTTGCTGAAACATGGGAAATTTAAAATATTTGCTCAATGGAGACATATCGTGAATAAAACTACAATACTGAGCTTTCTTCATGTAACAGATATGATATAGTCAAGGAAATCTGGGAATAGGTGACTTGATGGTTTGGGTCACATACATCTTGTTCCTTTTCAAGTACAGAGCCCAGAGCACTACTTATCTACTATACTTCATTCTGTGCTAATAACTTCATGACCAAGAAAGTTACTTTCCATTCCATACAGTACTCTGGAGCTGTGATAAATAAATTAACTGATGGATATTCATGAAAGAATGAATTAAAAAGTATTTACATGTTCATTATATGCAAGACACACACAGTGCTGAGTGCTAGGAATGCAAATATAAAAGCAAAGACAGTTCTTGTCCAAGGAGTCTTTGCATGATCATGAGGGAAGCTGCACAAGGAGGGGTATGGTGGGTAGCCAGAGAAGCGTCAGGTTACTCATCTGTAATAGAAGGAGGAAGCCACATCTGGCCTTCTACGTCCTCAGATGCAGCCTTTTGACTTAGTCCAAGTTTTACAGAACAAATCTTTTCATTAAGGGAATTTGTTCTGTGAAGTTTGGATTGAGTCAAAGGATTGCACTTGAGGACCTAGAGGGCCACATGTGACCTTGAAGCCACAGCTTCCCCATCCTTGGACTTAAGCTTTTTCCAAATAGAAAGCAGATAGGGCTGTAAATAGAGTACTGAGCCTGGAGTCAAGCAGACTTGAATTAAAATCCAATCTCACACATTTACTAGATTGTGACCCTGAGCAACTCACTTCAGCTCTGTCTGCCTTAGCTTGCTAATCTATAAAATGGGAATACTAACAGTACCTATCTCCCAGGATTGTTGTAAGAATCAAATGAAATATTTGTAAAGCACTTAGCACAGCACCCAGCACATAATAGGTACTTAATAAATAAATGCTTGTTTCCTTCTTTCCTTTCTTATTAGCCCCCAGAAAAATCAGATATGACAATGGACCAAAGCATCGCAATCCTCATCTTGTTCTCTCTAAAGACAGGAAATATTGGGGTGGCTAGGTGGTACAGTGAACAGAGCTCCGGCCCTGGAGTCAGGAGGACCTGAATTCAAATCCAGCCTGAGACACATAACGCTTACTATCCATGTGTGACCCCAACTGCTTTGTCCTCCCCTCTCCAGAGACTAAAAAGAAAGACAGGAAATATGTAACATTTTGAAGTCAACAACAAATTTTCCCAAGAAATGTGACCATTATTTCTTCATGCTACTAGAAAAGTAAAAGCTGTGATAAAACACATTCCCTGTCTTTATGGAGGATACAGATAGGCAAGGGCACCACAAATACTTACTAAACAATAATATTTTATTAATTCTCTCTAAGTAAAAAGTAAGTGGAGGGTCAGAAGAAATTTGTATGGGACCCTGAATCTGCAGATTCCATATTATTTCAACCTCAGACCTAGATAAACATATGAGCCTGGAGTCAGAGTTTCTCAAATTAGTAATTCTATTGTGAGAGATGAATAGGTTTAAGAAACAGTTTTCTTTATGTTTTTGGGAAATGATAAATATAATATACATGGAGCAAAGAAAATAAACTTGTTTTGACTTTCCCAATGTGGCGTTTAGACATTTATCTCCTAATAACACGTTGCAACTATAGTTGCTCACTGAAAGTCATCATGACTGCTAACTGTGCAAGAGATGCTGTGCTCTTTGGGGCCTTGATTACAACTTCCTAAGAAACCATATGCCAAAATTCCCTCTGTTATACAATGTCCAAATCTCAGGCAGGTATTTGTTCTTTGGAAATACAAAGGAGATTTTAGAACAAGGTTGTTTCTCCCCAGACCCAGGGGGAAAAAAAGACAAACAATAACCATGACCAAAGAAACCACTCTGATGCAAATTAATGATTCACTTTATTTTTCCAAAATATATATTTATATTTTCCAGTCTCCATAACTAGATCACTTTTCCTGACAATTGCACTTAGCTGAGTATAATATGAGCTTTTAAAGCCAAACACGTTTCAGCTGTTTTTCCTGAGAAAACTAGCAACATGATTTGAAGCAAGAATTTTGGAATAAGTGGGGATTTTGCTGTATGTATTCCTTTGTTTGCTGTGATAACTAAGTTACTTAGTAATTACATGACATTCAGATGAAAATTATGTTGGCCTTGAATAAACCAACAGAGTATATGAGACAATAGATTCATTTGGATGCCAGTTTCCATGCTACTATATCCAATTGCATTTTTTTTAAATCAGCACAGTTTGATACATACTGATGGATCCTGGAATGAGCACAGTCTAGCAAGCAGAGAAGACCCCTCCATAGGAGAGATAATGAATTGAATACAGACTGGTGGCTTCCAAAAGTGTAAGTCAAGTAGCAGTTCTCATGTAAAAGACAAGAGGAAAGGTACTTTTATAAAAATGAAACAATATCTGGTTCAAACAAAATAAAAGGCAGGCACTTTGGATCTAAAGCATAGGCTTATATTTTACTCACATAATGAGAGTCAATTGAAGAAAGGACCCAAGTGTATAGAACTCCCATCATCAACTATGGAAAACTTGAGTTCTCTGTCATTGAAGAGATTTATTCCTACTGCCAATAGAGGCAAAACAGTAAAAATACCAGTGTTAATTACTAAAATGGAAACTATCTTGGGAGGGCAAAGAGTTCCTTAGGAAAAATGACATTATAGATAAATATTTGATTCTTTGGGTAACAGATTGGCTTTATTGTGCAGGTATCTGACCAGCAAAGGCACAAAGATTCCTCTGATCTTGGGATCTATTACAGACCCAACTTGCTAACTGAAGGCAATGATATGTGTACACAATTGCCTGCAGGTGAAGGAAAAAAAGTTCCGGTAGGAGCTTTTAAACCATTTCAAAATCAACATGTGATCAGTGGCTAAGAAAAACTACCCACGTCCCTATTCATCTCTATGTCAAATGTAAAATACTTTGAAATTCCTAGTTGAATAATCCATGTATCATGGCCTTCATGTAGTTCAACTTAAAATGAAGGTTATTATGTACTTGAAAACTTAGATGAGATAAGGTTTGCATTTTTTATTTCACTGATACAGGGAATGCCCAGAAGAGGAAACTCCTTCTACACATGGGGGTAAGCACCTTCCATACAATTTATAATTTTAGAGAGTTGTATAAAATATTGAGAAATTAAGTGGGTTCCTTAGGATCACAAAGCCAGTATGTGTCAGAGGAGGGAATAGAACCCAGCTCTTCCTGGCTCAGAGACCAGATGTGTATCCACTACACTTCATTAACCCTTGAAATGTTTTCTCAAAATTAAAAGACTTTCCGATGTGTGCTATACAGTGCAGTGGATAGAATGTGATTTGAAAGCAGGAAGACATGGATGAATGACTTAAATTCTCTGAAGCACAGTTTTTCTTTCTGTAAGATGTGTAGGAAAAATAATGGCAACCATATCACTAAGCTGTGGTGACAATCTTATTTGATGGTAAATGGAAAGAACCTTGTAATATTTAAATAACCATACAAGCATTAGTTGTTATCTACTCAAGGCAACTTTATTGTCTGACTCAACAAAGTTTCCCTTTCCTGTGTCCTCTCTGCCTCTCTTCCCACTTTGCACTGATAATCTAAAGGGAGTTAAAGATAAAACCGTTTGTTCCTGACCAAAAGGAGATAGATGTCAGGGTTTCCATCTTGTCCTACTTTTATACACTAGGTTTTAGGGCCCTGGAGCAGCTGGGCACACATCCAATAGCTTTGTTTCCAATCTGTCACTTAGGTCATCATTTATAAATGGCCCATTGACAGCTAATCACTGGATATTTTGTCTTTAAACATTTCATTACAGCAGAACACACAAGCAGCCTAGTAACTAAAGTAAACATTCCTTACTTTCCTAAGGCTTATATCCTTAAAAAATACTTTGTCCATGCAAAAACCATAATAGAAAGTGACATTATGTGACAGAGCTGTAATTCCCTATACTCCTAGTCATCCAAAATCAGTGACTTATTCTGAAAAGTGTTTATTCATCATTATTTCTTCCAACTCTTAAAAATGGAATCACCATGGGCTTGGATTAGGAAAGCAGTAAGGACATATGAAAAGACAAAAACTCTTAAGATTCTTTTTGAACACTTAAAGCAGGAGTTTTGTGTGTATGTGTGTGTGTGTATGTGTGTGTATGTCTATGTTGAGGACTTCTTTGACAGTTTGATTAAACCTACAGACCTCTTCCTGGGATAATGATGTTGGAATGAATAAAGTAAAACATATAAGACTCCAAAGGAAACCAGTTACATTGAAATTGATTTTGCAAAATCAGTTTGAACACAAAACAAGTTCAGAGACCCCCAAGTATTCCTAGTTAAAGCAAAGTGAAAAATCATGCCTCTTGGATTCTAGTCCTTGTTGTGAGTCTCACTTGCTTTCTGACCTTAAGCAAGTCACTGCACCTCTAAAGGCCTTCATTTCCCCTGAAAAATGAGTTCATAGAACTTCTTGCTGTATGATCAGATAGCCTCTTTTGTAAAGACTAATGGTCAATCCAGGGCATTTGAATTTTTATTAGTTCTGTTTTCCATAGCTATTGATGCTGAATTAAAGATCAATTGATTGGACAGAATTTAGGGATGAAGGTGGGGAAGTTCTGGTTAGGCAGAAGGAAATGGCCACATTCATATATGATGGAAACTATTAAAGGATCCCTACTGTGAATGAAGTTAGCAGACTGCAAGGAAAGATACATCAGACTGCCTTCGTTCTGTAGGTAGCTGAGAGCTTTTCCCTTTTGGGATTAAAAAATTGCGTTTTCTTTTCTTGTCAAATGACAGTGGAGGCCTGTATTAGTCACAATTTTCATGGAAATTTGGCAATAAAAGAGAGTGATGCTTCTGTGGAAGCATAATAAAAATGTCCATTGGTCTTTTGTGAAGGCATAAAGAATGACCCAACATACCAGCCAGAGCAAAATAAAATTGGGTGGAAGACAAGGTGAAGGCAACAGCATCTCACTTCTCTGTGACATTTTCAAGTCTCCTACAGACACACCAAGGAGTCATAGAAAGACTAACCTTGTCTCTTTGCCAAAAGCCTCTTTAGAAAAGAGAGAAAAAAATTGACTAGAACTTACAAAGGAGAAGTCTTGCTGCTAAGGTTAGCATCCATCAATATGATGCCTAGCAAAAAAGCCAAGCAATCTTTAAGACTGTTTGCTTGATGAAATCTCCTAGTGACCATGATGTAACTGGAGCATGGGATTTCAAAAGGAACTGATTACCTGTTGTGTGGGATTGTAAGAAGGGAATGGGTGTTTACACTTCAGTAAAGCAAATGGAAAGACTGGTGAGTTGGCCATTTTGATATAATTTTAATGGATGGCTTTTGTGTATGACAATTTGCTAGACTGTCTAATTGCTGTCTTTCAGTGAGATATCTCATACATTTTAATGAAGACATCTGACTTTCCCCTTGAATATTTATTTTTTATTTGTGCTGGCTTCCATTCATTCTTTGGACAACTCCATGCATGACCCATGGCAGCAGGATTTTAATGATTTCCATGTTGAGCAGCTCTTAGAAGTCACTTCTCCAGGGGCTTTGTCATATGGGCCAATTACTTGCATTGGCCTGATACAGTGAAAATAGTCCTGTATTGAGCTTGTATGTTCTGATTTATATACATTGTCTCTCCCATTAGAAAATTTAGGCTCCTTGAAACTGGGCAATTATTTTTGCTCTTTCTTTGTATCCCCAGTACTTAGACCAGTGCTTTGCCCATGGTAAAGATTTAAGAAATTTTTGTTGATTAATAAATGCTTTCTAATTAAGCCCATTATTGTTATTCAGTTGTTTTAATCCTATCTGACTCTTTGTGACCCTATTGGGAGTTTCTTGGCAAAGATATTGGAGTGGTTTGCCATTTCCTTCTGCTGCTCATCTTATAGGTGAGGAAACTGAGAAAAACAGGGGTAAGTGACTTGCTCAGGAGGACCTCATAGCTACTAAGTATCTGATGATGGAATTGAACTTGGACCTTCCTGACTCTAGGCCCAGCACTCTATCCTCTGTGCCACCTGAATCAGCTCTCAAGTCTTTTCTAATTCCAAATCTATGATACCGAATCTTATTAATGTATAACTTTAAAAAACAGTCATGGCAATCATTTTTATGCTCTGTATCCTTAGTCAGAAATTCTGACTAAAAGGAAAGCCTTACCCTTGTTTGCTGGATGAATACACATTTGATTCCTAGCATACAGAAAAGTATCTCTCATGCATCACGCTCTCAGGAAATATTTATTGAAAGAGTGAATTTAGCTTCAAAATGTTTCATTTTTCAATAAATCAAAGGAAAATAAGACCAAGTTAAATAATTAACATTTTCCCCATGCCCAGGAGTGCCACCAGGGTTAAAGTTTGGCCAAAGTATTTTAATGTAAACACTTCCTGTCAAGGGAATGCTTTTATAAATTTCACTCTGGTCTTGAACAACAGAATCAGTGGTTCAACTATAAACAAAAATAGACTGGACCTTTCTGATAACATTTTTAAAATTTTAGAATTACTCAAAAATCATACTAATTTTCACTTATAACTTTGAAAAAATAAAAAGACTCCTACGGTAAGTGCCAAAATCAGCTCCTAGAAGGAAATTATTAATTATTCAAATGCATACCCTTATATTAAAAAGACCCACAAACCTCTCTGGGAGGGGTGAAAGGACATATATATATATATATATATATATATATATATATATATATATATATATATATATATTGGGAAATGATGGTGGCATTTTAAAATATATACATGAATAAAATACTTTAAAAAAGAAATGATGCCTTATAATAGTGGTCAGTGGGCAGGCAGCCAATCAATGGCCCTTCCTTCCTTCCCAGCAATTCAGTACAATTAGTCAATTGGGAGTTAGCTATTATCCGGCAAATTTGGGCTATGTAAACAGCAAAACTGAATAATTTACTTTGCTGTCTAAATGATTATCCACACAGTCTATTCTCCATTCACTAGAGAATTCCAGCTGACAATATGAAAAAAAACTGACTCTCAGGGTATACATTTAATTAAGAAACTCTAGGTAACATATTCCCTTCTCACCACCCCATCAAAAAAGTTACCAAATGATGTTTGGTTTGGGGGGTTGTTTTGGTCCCCTTAAGGCCATTTTCTTTAAAACCAAAATTATCAGATCAATACCAGAATAGAACAAGACCCCTGGGAAGCCAGCCCTGTTTCAGTATTCTAAATATGCCCTTCATGAATTGACATTTAAACTATCCTGAATGGTATCTTATCTTTCATTTTCCCACCTTTTTGGACTGATTCCTTTTTTGTGGTGAATGTAATAATAAAGAATTAGAAACTGAACCCATTCCAGGTAGAATTGACACTGAATGGGGCAGGCAGCAAAGGGCTGGCCATGCACCAAGTTGTTTCCCTCCACTTATCATCTTTGACCAGGCTATGCATCTTTGACCAGGATGCTTAGAGATGGTAGATTTGGGCCTCTTAATGCATATTTCTCTCTCTCCTTTTTTTTTTAACATAATGGCATGTTTTGCATAAAATAATGAGGGGGCTGATAGCCTTTGCAAACCTCAAACTTCATAAAGTTAAATGAATGACAGCTGAGTCTTACAGATTAACTGCTGTTTGGGGGATTTAATTATAAAAATGCTCTTTAAAACTGGTAAAATAGAATAGCTGGTTTCAGCTTACTTTATAGAAATGACTATGTTTATCTCATCTTTAAATATATCTCCTTCCAACTTATTGAAAAGAGTAATTCTCTAGGATATTTAGCTGGAATATTAAAATATAGGAGATAAGACTGCAGTCTTGAGAAAGGTAAAAAAGAGAGGATCTTATCAGTAATTTTATTTGTTAATAAAAACTTGCTCCAGACAACTTCTGACAAATGAGTGTGTTTATTAAATTATCCTCATCCTGAGATTTCTGGAGACTATGTCTTAAAAATAGGTATGGGTTATGAACAGCACTTGGCAACCATTCAGATTAATGTAAGAGAATAAGTATTGCCCTGTGTACACTCTCACTTGTTCGGGAATATCATGGGACTTCATTTCAAAAATAAAATTATCAATAATATTTCTTTTGATCCTTTCAGGCACTTTACATTTTAAAAAAAGCCACACAGAAAAACACTATATTTTGACCCAAAGGAAATGCTACAGGTACACAGAAGGGGAAATGATGCTTTCTGATATAAGAGATAGGGCAATTTAATTCAATAGACCTTTATCAAGCATATGCTATGTGCTAGGTACATAGGCTAGTATATAATTCTTGCCTCCAAGAGTTTTCATACTTCTGGAGCAACCAGTTGGGTTCAAGAAGGCCAGTCAGTCAAGGATGGGCATTGTAGAACTCCTATGTTTTTTGGACGGAGCAATCCTCAAGTGTCCTACTTAGTGGTAAACCATAATATGTTAGAATTTTAGAAGCAGAAAAGTCTTTAGCATTTATCCTGACCAAACCCCTAATTTTATAGATCAAGAAACTGAGGCCAAAAGAAGTTAATTGACTTGGTCCCAGTCACAAAGCTACTCCAAGGAAGTTCTAGGATTAGAATTTAGCTCTCCTGGAATAGAGGGATATTTTTCTGTTACTTTATGCTTCACTTACCCCTTTCCCAATAGCTTATCAACCAATTTCTCCCTTTGCTTCCCTCACGGAGAACATTTTAGGCAGGGAAGTGCATCTGGATTACATGGGGATAGAGGTAGGAAAGATATGTTGACCAGTTTTGAATTTTCTTCCCCTTAACGCTGACTTTACAAAATTACATAGGGAGAACAAGGGTAAGGAAAGAATTAGAAAATTTTTCCTCCCTTACAATATATTGGTCCAAAAATACATTGGGCAAAGCCTATTTTTCTGTGTTTCCTTTCTTCTTTTTTCATTGTTATTGGAGATCTAAGCCTTTAAAGAGACACAACTTCAAAGGGCTGATTCCTAGCTTATGATTCTTACATATGCTTCCTATTCTTAGTATACTATGGCCAGGGCCAAGCCTCGGTTCTTGTCCTTAGAATACTCATAATCCAAAGAAATCAGACTGTCAGAAATCACTGATGAAACAAAAATAATGTTTTTCTATTTGAGCAAAAATCCATAAGATTGCTAGTTCCTTAAACAAAATAACCAAATCTAATATTTTCAATATGGGAACTATGTCTCTGAAAGTTCAAAGAGGTGGTAAAATAAATCTATAGAGAGACAGAAACAGAAAGACACAGAGAAAAACTGACTGTTGTCCCTAACTCTAGGATAGTTACAACCTTTCCTGAAGACCTGTTGTTTTGAATCTTAATTAAGGATCTAGCAATCCAATCTAAACTAAATCTCAGAAGAGAAGGGTTAGACCTTTTCCCTTCCCTCCCTCCCCCTCCCCCTCACCTCTTGGGTCTGTTATTCAGTAAATATGTCTCTGTTGTGCTAAGTAAAAGTGAAGACAGGGCAGGTTCCCAATGTGACTCTTTATGATTTGATACTCTTTAAATAGGAGATTTCAGTCTGAATCTTGCCACCCCCAGTGAGGGAATGAGAAAGGAATAGGGAATAAGTATACAGCACCTACTATAAGTGCTTTTTAGCAAGATGTTTTCAGCAAGATTGGATGCCTTCAGTGAGGAAGAAAACTGCATCAAGGTCAGCTACTACACTGATAGTAAATTACTTAACTTGAATGGTCTATAAACCAAGACTCAAGTGGAGGGAGAATTGGACCATGACATTTTGTTCACAGATGACTGTGCAATCAATGCAATCTCTAATGCTGAGATGCAACAAAATATGGATTAATTCTCTGCTGATTGTGCTAATTTTGTCCTAACAATTAACATCAAGAAAATAGAGATTCTCCACCAGCTAGCACCACACCATCCATATGTAGAATCATCTGTTACAGCAAATGTAGACATTTTGAATGCTGTGGATCAGTTCACTTACTCTGTCAGTATACTTTCCAGGAACTTATATGTAGATGATGAGGTTGACAAATGCATTGCCAGAGCAAGTTGAGGGTTTAGTAGGTTCTAAAGGAAAGTGTGGGAGAAAAGTGGTAATAGGCAGCCTACCAAACTGAAGGGCTACAGAGCTGTTGTGTTGACCTCATTGTTGCATGGCTGTGAAACCTGGAATAGCAGCACCATGTCAGGAAACTGAATTATTTCCATTTGAGATGTCTTTGGAAGATTCTGAAGATTATCTGGCAAGTTAAGGTACCAGACACTATGGTCCTTTCTCAAGATGAACTGCCAAGCATTCAAACTCTACTGCAGAGAAAACAACTTCAATGGGCTGGTCACATTGTTCAAATGCCAAATGTACATTTGCCTAAAAGACTATTTTGCAGAGAACTCAGGGAAGGCGGGTGCTTACATGGTGGTCAGAAAAAGCAATACCAGGACACTTTCAAAGTCTCTCTGAAAAACTTTGCAATTGATTGCATGACATGGAAGACATTGGCAAAGGACCACCTAGCATGGCATGCCTTCATCAAAGAAGACACTGCTCTATGAGCAAAACAGAACTGCTGCAGCCCAAAAAAAAGTGAGACGTACAAATCTAGAGACATCTCCACTCCAAATGTTCATATGGACTATTTGTGCCTGACCTGTGGTAGCCTTCTGAGCTTATATTGACCTGTTTAGCCACAGTCAGACACACTATACCTTGACCCCAATAAAGTGATGTCATTTTGCTCCTCTTCAAGAAGGACAAGAACCAATCAACTCTGTGCTAGGCATTGAGCTCAGCACTTTTACAAATATTAGTCCATTTGATCCTCCCACCAAACCTGTGAGGTAAATGCTGTAATTATTCCCATTTTATAATTGAGTAAACAAGTCAAATAAAGGTTAAATGATTTGCCCAGGGTCACATAATTAGTGTCTAAGATGTATCTGAGTGACCATCCCAGCGTGTTATTTTACTAAGTCAAAACTTTGAGCTGCTCTTGACTAAAGGCAAAACTGGGTAAAATTGTGAAGGAGGTACACTTTGTCTATAGCAAGCCTGTACAACATATGGCTGCTTGTGGCCCACCAAAGGATTTGGGGCAGCCTGCATAAAAAAGTAGGACTGCCCCTGCACACTCTCTCCTGTTTGTCACCTGACCAGTGGCAACCAACCATCATTAGTCTGTCTCTAAACTATCTGTGACCTGAAGAAGTTTAGCCTGTTTTAATTTTGGCCCTTACCTATTGCCAAGTAGTGCAGGTCTGGCCCATGGTTTCTTTTTTGTGCCTTCATTCCCAGTTCTTACATTTTCTCTTCTCTCCCTGAAAATTCCTTGGATCCAGGGATCACTGTGGTATTCACCTGGGCCTGTTCTTCTGGGCAATGCTTATGATCTGGATAACCTGAGATAATAAACTTATCTGTCTGGTATTTGTAAGCTGAAAGATAATAGGTAACAGCTAGTATACAAATGTGCTCATGTTTTTGAGTATTTTGTTTGTTTGACCACATGTGTGATTTCATCAGTGTAAGGAACTCCCAGTGACAAAACTCCCTCTACCTGGTTGCAATTCTTAATTGCAATAATAAGTTACATATTAATAAGTTGCCTGGAGCATTAAAAGGTTAAGTGACTTGTCCAGAGTCACACAGTCGGTATTTTTCAGAGGTGACATTTGAACCCAAGTCTTTCTGACTCCAAAATCAGTTCACTTCCCACTACCACAAAGCTGCCTGAGAATGGCTCATAACAGCTGAATGCTCCCCAGATGACAATGACATTGGTAAGTCTCTCTCACTTGCCCCTTATAGAAATACGCCATTCCTTTTCTAAGAAGGTGATCAGTAAGTCCTATTTTTGAATGTCACTGTCTAGAACCAGTTATATATACTGGCCCTTAAGTCTGTAAGATATGAGTTCAAATCTGGTTTAGATGATTACATTAGCTATGTGACCCTAGTCAAATAACCTGAATCTCTTTTCTGCCTTGTTTTCCTCATCCGTAAAACAGGAATAATTATAGGGCCTACCTGACAGGGTTACTACTAGAGAAAAATAATATAACCTAAATAAAGTGCTTTGCAAACCTTGTAGGGCTTTGTAATGGGGATATCTGTGCCTTGATCAATTAATTGACTCCTTTTTCTAAGCAATGGTACACATTTTTGCTGTTACTCTGGAACACAGCAAAGCTACCTGGCTTCTCTGGGAACTGAAGCTATTCTTTTGGTCAGGTTCTACCCAAGAGGACAATACTCTCATCACTCAGAAGGGCAGAGAAGGGCCTTCCTTGTATCCTCCAATGCTTTTCCAACAACACATCATCAGGTCAGCAAAGGCAAGCCCTCATGTCTATTAGTGAGTCCCCTTAACAGATTCATCGTTGCTTCCAAACTCCAGTAGATCTAACTGAAATCTTAGGAATCAAGTCCTGTTAGCAATTCTTAATGCTCTGTTAAAAAATAACCAGTTGTACCATTTAGAGAATGAATAGTTAGGTTAGTTGAGGACAACCGGGTGCTTCTTTGAATTGAATTACTCTAATCAACAGGCACTTACATGTTGTAACTCCCAGCTGCAGGCTGATACTCTGCATCTGTGGCCATAAGGGGTTGGGGCTGGGGCTGTGGGCGTGAGGGTGGGAGTTATTTGAAAGAGAGCAGAGCAGAGTAAGCATGAAATGACCCAAGATTGGTTGCTACCCAGTCAAGTAAACCCCAGTGTCCCATGGAGGTTTTCTAATCAGGATCTCATCACTGGACAAAGAAGCTAGTAAAAACGTCATCTCTAATTATTAAGTCCCTTGTAGCTGAAGGTTCTTAGGACTCTGCCAAAAAAAAAAAATGAATGCCACTAATCAGCAATGGCTCTGGGTGGGGGAAATACTACTGAGGAACCGTCTTCTTAGATGTGTTTGTTAGCCTAGGAGGAATGGTCTGCAGTGAAATTGCTCCTTAATAAATAAATCATTATTTGTCTTCCCCTCCCCAGCAAAGAGAGAGAGACAGAGAGACAGAGAGACAGAGAGAGAGAGAAATAGAGAAATAGAGAGAGAGAGAGAGAGAGAGAGAGAGAGAGAGAGAGAGAGAGAGTATGAGTGCTTGCCTACTGCTGAATTCTGAAGCTAGGAGGAAGAATCAATTTCATCAGATCCCCAACAAATCCCTCTTGGACTGTGTTTTTCTGATGTAAGGAAATTTCCTAGAGTGTTGTAGAAGGATGATCATTGTTTTTTTTCTGTTCCAAAGGAGTGGCCAACAGAGCAACGATATTTTTAAAACATAAGGTTTCTCAAATATTCCTAATTTGGGGGTATTTTAACATAGTGTTTTATGGCACATAATTAAATGTTTACAGAAAGGATTGGAGAAAAAAATTTTTAAATAAAAAACAAAATCTGACTGGTCATAAGATTGCATTTCCATTTTGGAATATTTCATTCACATGAGAATATTTGTCATTTAAAGTGATAGACCAGGCTATAAGAATCATGTAGTCCAACTTCTTTTTCATAATTTTTTCCTCTTCTTTTTAAGTGTTGAGATGAGTCAGTTAAACTGGGTTTCTCAAAAATAAAAGTCAAGTCAATTTGGTAAAATCACTTAAGTACAATAAATACATATTACAGTATAAAACTTTGATTCAAGTGCTTCAAAATCATTGTATTAGAGAAATTACAAATTTTCAGCATTATTTTTATACTTATAGTGTCTCAAGGAAAAGCTATTTGGGGCAATAACTTTAAGTAAGGCACTAAATGGCCAGATCATTTTTAGTAACATATTTCAATTCATAAGAAGTCTAGGGTTTTTGATATGAAAGGACGTTATTGCCCCTTTCTTGGATCTCTTTGGAGCATAACTCTAGTAATTTATAACTGGGTCAAAGGGTATATACTCTTTTTTAGCACCTTTTGTGTTATAGTTTCAAACTGCTTTCCAGAATGGCTAAACCAATTTAAAGTACATGTACCAAAAAAGTTATAACAGCTCTTTCTGAAGTGGCAAAGAGTTGGAAGCTAAAGGGGGTAACCATTAACTAGAGAATGGGTAAACAAAATGTGGTTTGTGAATATAATGAAATATAATTGCACTGCAAAAAAATGATGAGAGAGACAGTTACAGAGAAATCTGGGAAGATTTGTATGAACTGATAGATGGTAAAGTGAGGAGAACCCAAAGAATAATTTGTACAATGAAAACATTGTTAAGACAAACTATTTGAAAAGATTTAAGAACTCTGATCAACATGATGACCAATCATGATTCCAGAGCACTGGTGAAGAACGTTGCCTACCTCCTAATAGAGAGATAATGGACTTAATACTCAGAATGAGAAATTCATATGAGAACATTGTCAATGTAGGAATGTTTTACTTCCCTACACGTAATTGTTACAAGAGTTTTAATTGTCTATTTTGGGAGGAGGGGGGATGGCTAAGAGATAAAAGAGATTCTAGTTAATTTAAAAAAATAAAATTCAATGAAAAATAATATTACTGTTTCTTCTCTAGCAACCCCACTTTCATTCTTGTTCCCATATGTCAACTCAGTTAATTTTCACAATCTGCATGTGAGAGACCATAGACATATGGACCAAATCTTTCTGTTTGAAAAACGACCAAATCATCTTGTTAAAGTTATGAAAGAGGAGTAGGATTTTATGAAGGAACATGTTTCTGACAGGCTTATTTAAATTAAAAAACAAAACAAAACCCAGAGCTATCTGTGGACAAAATTTAGACATTTGTCTTCACTATTCCAACCCTACAGATTCTTTGTACTCTTATTGCAGTCTGGAGTTGTGTGAATCCTATCCCCATCACTCTTACCATCCTCACCCAGCTTGTCTGAGTCCCCTTGATTCATTGTCCAAACTAGACCTGCTCCCTCCTATTAGTAGTCCATTACTCATATCTGCTACACCCCCATCTCTCACCATCAAAACATACCTGTCCTTTGTCCCGTTCTCACTTATTCCTGTACTCAGTTTCTATAGTTAATCTGATAAACTAATCTGTGCCATTTCATTAATTGTTGTAGAATTAGTGAGATACAAAGTTCTGTTAATTCAGAAGGAAATCTTCTCTGGATGGAGTAAGTAAGCAGGTAATTTTGATATGTTATTTGAGGGGTGACAATAGACTAGCTTTTTTCCCCAAACATTTCACTCTGACCTGCCATAAATCTATGAATTTTCACTAGAACAATTGCTCCTTAGGGTTTAAAGTGTTTTCTTTAGATGGCCTTTCTCTGAGGTCTGGCTCCTCCCAGAACCTCTACTTTAAGTAGGACACCCATGTCTTCATTTAGAGGTTTTACCTCTGAATCTTCTCTCTGTGATGTACAATTTATTACAGTTAATATCAGCTCTCATATTTGTTGATTAGATTTTTTAAGAACTCTCCAGTGAAGTTAGCTCCAGATCCATGATTGCAATATCATTCTCATTATTATATACATTTTACAAATGAGGGGACTAAGTCAGACAGAGATAAAGTGACTTGCCCAGAGTTACACAGCTATTAAATGTTTGGGGCTGGATTTGAGCTCAGGACTTTCTGATTCTAAGTCCAGTTTCCTATTAACCTCGCCACCTAGCTCTCTCTCTCATTTTCTCAGTGGCTCCTATCTCCCTTCAAACATGAACACTTATTCTCCTTCCTTAAAAAAAATGTTGGATTGACCCTTTGATCCCCTCATTAAGTTATTGTCCTATCTCTCCTCGCTTTCATAACCAAACTCCTAGAAAAACCTATTTCTACTTTCTTTGCTCAACCTTTTACTCTAGGTCCTTGAAGCCAGTCTTTTGACTGAGTTCAAGTTTTATAGAACAGATCCTTTTATTAAGGGGGTCTATTCTGTAAAGTTTGGATTCTGTTAAAAGGCCTAACTTGAGGTTGTAGACATATATGGCCTCAAGGCCACAGATTCCCTACCCCTCGCCTAACCTAATACCTAGAACTTGGTGGGCTCTTAAAAAAATGTAGGGATGGCTAGTTGGCTCAGTGAATAGAGCACTATCCCTGGAGTCAAGAAGACCTGAGTTTAAATCTGGCCTGAGACACTTAACACTTACTAGTGTGACATTGGGTAAGTCACTTAACCCTAACTGCCCTGCCTTCCCCCCTCCAAAAAGCAGGGGGAAAAAATTATGTTGATTAACACATTCATTGAGGTGTTTCAAAGTATTGCTACTGACTACTTTCTTGACTTTATTCATTGATGAGAACTAAGCACTAATAACCTCATATTTGCTCTGGCAGAAACACCAAGTTCTGCATGGTTCTCAGAGAACTGCTAAACTCTCTGCCCTTGCTCTTCCCCTACTGTGGTTAATATTGTATTACTCTAAGGGTATAATATGTGCATGTGGATTTCTGCAATTAAACTCTGGAAATGCTCACAACTCAGTCAGTAACTTCACTCTCTTCTCTTACTGCTGAGTTTCACTGGACCCCATTTAGATGACCATGGCATAATAGAGTCCAGTACACATATAAGGCTTAACTCTACAGTTTTTCACTCATGACCAAAGATGCAAAAAGAAATTATAAAAATAATTACTACATAGATCTATAGACCCACCTAGAACCAGGTACACTTTAACCTGCATCCCAAACCTGAGAGTTATGGTAACACGCTTAGGTCTTTGTAATCAAACCTCACACTTAACTTAGCTGTTTAGGAGCAAGTGTCTCCTAATTCCTTTTCTGCTCAAGGCCTCCTTACAGAAAAAAAATGGGGGTAGATCCAACATAGCCTCTGGCTAATTTTTTTTTCTATTTACTGCATTGTCACTAATAGGAACCTTCTTTTGACTGCTTCCTAATGTGTCTGGCACATTATATGTGGACACTGTATGGATCCCAACCACTTACTGTGGCTTACTCATTCATTACTAATAGAAACAAAGATGCAGGTGGAACACCGTAGGAGATGTGGAATTGGCTAAAGGCCTAGAAAGAAATTTCACTCACATTCAACATTCCATCTTCTCACCAGCTTTCTCTGCTCTTCTTAGCTTCCAAACCATTTGGCAGTCTAATCTTGGTGTTCAGGGCCACCTTCAGCTTTTATGAAGGTTATTCATGTCCTCCTCTTGGCTGATATTGGAGAAGAACAAGAAGGTGCTTATCCCCACAGCTTTGTATACAGTAGATGCTTTAGAAATATTTCTGGAATTGAGTTTTTCATAACCATATGGGATGATTTCTCCCAATGGTTCCTCAAATGCTTTTCAACATGGTACTTTCCTTAATTGGTTATTGAAATCAGGGAGAAAAAAATATACTTTTAGAAGGAAAAAAATTATCCACAGATTTGTAAGACTAAGGGTTATGTTATGTTTTTTTTTAAAAGAAAGTTCCAAAGTTTGTAGAGAGAAGGAAAAGTAGTCAGAAAGAGGTGCCATGATGATTGTGAAATATATTTGGAAGCAACTAAATCTCCTAATAGCCTTCCAACCATTGAAACCTTGACCATACAATGGAAAAGAAATATTTAAACAAGGAACATAATGTTGCATATGGATGTTCATGGTGATTTCTTCACAAAAACAATCTGATATGACTTTATGAAACAGTTTGTTTCAAGTTATTTTATTTTGCTCTACCAAGGAGAAGATTCTTGCCAGCACATTCAATTAGTAGCTAATCAACATGAATAAAAATAAAACACTGTAGACTAGGGGTTCTTAATATGGGGTCTATCCATGAAATAAGAAAGGTTAAGAATTCCTGGTGTAAACCCAATTTCTGACCTTGGAAAATGCTAAAAATAAAATAAAATAAACATGAGTTAAAGGTCAAATGTTCTAGAGACTTACTGGGCTTCAGAAATGGAAAGGGCTTTCTAGTTCTTACAGATATACCTTCATTTGGTTAAATTGTTTCCAAAGTCCCTTCCAAATATAAGATTCTATTAGTCTAATTAAGTAAACCAAGAGGTTAAGATTTACAAGTGGTTAGGTGTCTGGGCTCCACTCCCTGTCAGTTCAATACTCTGAATTACCTTCAACACCTTGCTTATCTTTCAAAGTGTTTTATTCATGATAAAACTCTTCTACGGTAATAAAACATTATGACCAGTGATAAGAAAGCGGAAGCAGGGAAGACCAGGCTCAGACAAGAAGAATAAATTTTTCAGTGTCCTCTATAGACTGTGTTAGTGTTTTTATCAATTAAATTGTCTTCTATGAGAAACTCTCAAATCTTTCTCTCTAGCCAGTGTAGCCATTTGTATGCTACAATTTCCTTAGCTTAAACTCATTGCACTGAAGTAGTAAGAAGTATGAATTATGGAATTCTTTAAAAGAATTACAGATGTTTTAGTCTTAAGTAAGCAACTAGGCTACATTTCTTAAACTAATTCAAGTATGAATTAATGATAGAGATAAAATAATACTGAATCAGGTCAAGGGCCACACTCTGAGGCCTCAGGTGCCCCACTCCTGCTCCAAAGCCATCCTTTTACTGTATCTACAACCTCTGCATATAAATGTTTGCTTCTGAAGTAATGTGGATCCTTATATAACCATTAACCTTAGATCACTATAAACACTATCAATCAATCAATCAATCAATCAATAAACATTCATGAAATGTTTGTTGTCAAGCACTGTGCTAAGGCAGAGGATACAAAAAGATGCAAAAGAGAGTCCCTGCATTAAAGGAGCTTACAGTAGAATGGGGGAGACAACTTGGAAATACATATATATGAAGCAAACTGTATTCAGGATAAATAGGAAATAATTAACAGAAGGAAGGCACTGGAATTAAGAGCAGTTGAGAAAGACTTCCTATAGGGGGTGAGATTTTAGTTGGGGCTTAAGGGAAACTGAACAATCATCTTAACAATTGCTAACATGTAAATAAATAATTTTTAAGACTTACTAAGTGCTTCACATATATTATTTCAGTGGATCCTCACAACAAACCTAGAAGGCAAGTTTTGTTATTACCCCCATCTTATTGATGAAGCAAAGGAGATAGGGTTAAGTGACTTTTTTGAGGTCATATAGCTAGTGAGTATCTGAGACAGCATTTGAGCTCAGATCTTCCTGTCTCCAAGTTCAGTCCTCTGTTCCATGTACATATTTTTAATTTACTTAGCAAACTTTTCTTTATAGATGAAACCCAAGTAAACAGCAGTCCAACTTGTCCAATTACTACAAGGATTAATGGATAGGAGTTGGAAATGGGCAAGATTTAGCTTAATAATACAGAACTTCCTACTAATTAGAGGTCTTCAAAAATGGAATGGACTATCCTTACGAGTAGTGAGTTCCACATCACTAGAGATTTTCAAGCAAAAACGAGGTGATCACTTGTTGAAGATGCTTTAGAGAAGGTTCTCGATGATAATCACATGTAGTATTTATGTAGTGTTTTAAAGTTTGCAAAATACTTTACAATTACTGTCTTGTTCTCACAATACCCCTTGGGTGGGGAAGGTGCTTTTATTATTTCTATTTTACAGATGCAGAAATTGAGGCAGACAGAGGTTAAATGACTTGCCCAGGGTCACAAAGTAAATATTTGAAGTTAAATTGGAACTCAGGTACTCTTGACTGCAGGCTCAGTGCAGCTGCCTATGATGACAATGTAAGAGAAAATGATTTATTAGTAGTTCCGGGAGGTGGTTGGTAGAGCAGACATATTTATATAAAGGAAGGTTTTCATTCCTTTAATGATGTTGTTGTATTTTGTACATCAGAAGCTTAAACTGAGTGTATTACGTTTTTAACTTGACAGTTTAGTGCTCTTCTGTCTTCCTCTACAAACTAGGGCAGCTGGTTTTCAGTGATTCTGTTTGCTGTCTTAGCAAATTTTCTTTTCTATGTGTCATGTCATTGAAGGGCTGGTTTAGCTTATATGGGAGGTTGTATTCTTTTCTGCTCATTCCTGCCCATTTCTGCAGCCTCCTAAGAATCTATTTTTACTTTCCTCTCTCAGGAATTTGCAGATCATCTTGCTTTATCCTCAACAGATGCACTTCTCATGCTTCCTATTTCCGCTTTCAGTTCCCAAATGATGCTGCTAAAATAGGACCCAACATGACCCAGGAGGAACACTGCATAGATCCTATGTTTTAATTATGTCCCTCACCCCTTCTTTTAATGTGAGATGAGAAAGAAAAGTATTTTCCCACCTGGTTCCCACAGCTCGAGTATCTTTAGGAAATAAAACTTTCACGTGGGATAGCCTCCTCCTCACTATTACCTTAAATTATTCTTATAGTACAAGTTTGATGAATAGGGGAGTACCTTATCTAGCAGTTCTGAAACATGTTTGCCTTCCGGGGTAAGACTGGCATGAATGATATAGAACCCTCTAGGACAGCTAAGGATTCACCAAAATATTTGCTGGCACCCTGCTTCCAACCCAAAGTTCAGTTCTCTTCCAAGAGAAGCTTAGGGACTACTGTGAATGCTTTCTATGTCTCCTTATGGGTGTCTTTGAGTCTTTTGCACCTTCTGCATTTTATGAGTTGAAACAAAGACTACCTTTCATTTGATATATGCTGGTTATAACTGGTGCTTATATAGCATATGGAGATGTTGTCTACATTCATGGAAACCAAAACACAAACTCTTTTGAGGATTTTTCCCAAAGCAAACTCAGGGTGGAAACATACAAATGCAAAAATAGTTGCTTTTTAGGTCAGTCTCTGGGATAAGACCAGTTCTATGAGAGCCCAGGGTTTAGGAGGTCCTGGGCCATGAATTAAATAAAAATCTAAAGTCCTACTCAGATTCATCTTTGTGGTTTAAAGGTATTTGTTGCTAAGTATAAAGGTTTCTGAGTTTCATTTTCTTCATGCCACAACATTTAATTCTACAACATTCATAACACACCTACTCATTGTGCTAGGCAAAGGAGATACAAAGACAAAACCAAAGCAGTCCATGCCCGTAGTACAATGTAAGCATTTGTAAGCAGAAATTGTCTCACTTTTGTATTTGTAGCCCTAGCACTTCCTACAGGGCCTCACACAGAGTAAGTGCTTAATAAATGCTTATTGATTTATTACCCTTCAGGTGCTTATATTATATTGGGGAAATTCTATGTTCATATATAAAGAAATTTTGAGAAGAAAAGAGTGGGGGTAAGGAAAGACTTCATTTTAAAGATGTTTTTTGAAGGAACTGTGTTTTGAAGGAAGCAAGGAGTTCTTTAATATGGAGGCAAGAAGGCAAAATATTTGAGACAGAGAAGACAGTTAAGTAGAAGTCTTGGAAAACCTTACCAAACTAGGAAGATTTAGAGCGTGGACACAGTTGACAACCTTCACACTTTTTGTCCAAGGACCAGCCTAGTTAAATTTAGTGTCATGTCACTAAATGACCATTTAAGTATCATCTATTCATATATTTATTTATTCATTTGCTCACTTACTTATCCATTAACTTATTTAATTTTTCTATCTGTTCATTCATTCTTTGATTGACTGATTGGCTGCATGAGCAACACATTAAGACCATATAGGGATTGCATTCACCACCCTTTTCTTAATGGAACTACCAATACCTATGAAATCACAGAATTTCTGAAGTATTTGAATTATGCATGAAACTAACCCAAAGCAACCTTCCAATTTGGGATTTGTATGGCACCACTCAGCACTATCCCCTCTGGCACCAGATATCATGAATTTGTGCAAATACATTATATATTTACTAAGAGGAATGTTTTTAGTAAAGAACAGTAATTCCCAGACAGCAATCCTGTAGGCCTGATCTGTTATAAAAAAGGGATTTCACCAGCTATCCTAAGATAAATTCTTCGAAGCAAATTCCAGAATTGTATAAGCTGGAAAGGGGTGAGAAAAAAAAAATTCCAAGCATGTAAACGGTCTATAGCATTTGAGCAGCCATGGTTTCAAGACAATTATATTAAGTACACAAATCTGGTTTTGATGGTCATACTTAAGAGATGGGCAAAGTGCTAAATGTGCAAGCAATTATAGACTTGGCACAGTAGCACTATTTATTTTAAGGTCTCTCTCCTTGCTATGGTCGAGGATGTTTACTTAACCAGACTCTATTAAACATGCTGAAAAACATTACTGTGGACTTTGTCCTCTCCCGCATTTTAAATTGACAAAATGCAGAAGTGATCAATCATCAAGAATGGGAGAAGAAAGCAGACAGGCCAGACTGAACAGAAGGCATGACATGCAGGTGTCTTTTATCTTGGTCTAAAAAAGAAATCTTTTTTTTTTCTGTTGAACTAACTTCATGAAAAGTGAAGGGCTGATAGTATTGGAGACTCAAGTCTTCTATTTATTTAGAAGTCAAAGCACAGTTTGGGGCACTCCTGCATCATGTCTTGCCTTTTTAATCCAACCTTTGACCTAAGAGACTTGAGAAGCTTAACTTCTCTTGTACCAGGAAAAGCTCATGCTGGGTAGCCTACAGAGAATTCAGCCAGAAAACCTCAACTTAACCAAATAACACTAATGATATTACTTGATTGGTATTAAGCATGGTACAGGGAAATCCTGAGTGATGCCTTTTCAATTCAACCTCTGACCTTCATCATCTCTACTTTTCAGCCCATCCAAAGGCAGCCAGAAGTCCATCTTAAGACACTGGGCAGACCTTTACTACTGAGGAATGAATGGAGGGAGCATGGTTTAGTGTGAACATGGTGCAGGCCTTACCCAAAGGAGATGTGGGGTCCAGGCCTCTTTACTGTCAGTTACTGTCAATTTATTTTCAATTACATGCCGATTAGAGCTTTGTGTGCTACAGTTTACTTACATTTAAAATGGAGAAGATGTTGATGCTACTTATCTCACCATGTTACTGTAAAACAAACATTTTGCAAAACTAAGGCATTGCAAGAAATGTGAGTTTTTGTTATTATAATCATAGACTTGGAGAGGGACCTTAGAAATTGACAAATCATAGGATCGTAGATTGAGAGCAAGAAAAGACCTCAAATATTATCAGATTTATACATTCTAGGGATGATAGTGATAGCTAGCATTTACATAGCACTTTAAAGATTATGAAATACTTAAGAAATATCTCATTTTCTCCTCATAACAACCTTCAGAGGTGTGTGCTGTTATTATCCCCTAACTGAAGCGCACAGAGGTTGAGTGACTTGCCCAAGGTCATACAACAAGTATCTAATGTCAGATTGGAATTCTAGTCTTCCTGATCTCAGATTCAGTGTTTTATCCAGAAGGTCACCTAACTGCTACAGAACCCCAGAGAGACTGAATAAATTGCCCAAGGTCACAATGGTATTAAAACATCTAGGATGCAGACTTGGGTCCTCTGACTCCAAATCCAGCACTTACACTATAGTGACCCACTAAAACTCAATTCAAGCCTTAAGCAATTACTACACAAAAAAGCCCTGTCTTTAGTGCTAGCGATAACAAAGGTGGAAAATGGCACAAGCCCTCCTCTCAAGGAGTTTATCATAGAGAGAATGTGGGCCAAATGAAACTTGTATTATTTTATTCTTAGATGATAATTATTACATATTATTATGCAATTCTTCTTAAGTAGGGTAAAAAAGATGACAGGTGGCACGAAGATATGATGACATAGAATTAAGTCTCCACCAAGGGTTGCCTAATACATTCTGTGTCCTTTTAGATGGAGATCCATTTGTTTTTAAACTGTGATACCTAATCCTTTTTGACAGAGTGCTATTTTTTAGACTATTACATGACCAAAGAATAATTTAAAGTAGTTCTTGGAAAACATTGTACATTGCTTCTGGAAAGCACAAAGTGCCAGGCCAGGCCAAAATGTTAAAATAATGAAGAGAGAGGAATTTCATTATGAAACCTAGGAAAGATGTACTTTCTAGTCTCCTGGTTTTACTTACAATAAAAGGAAGGGATAATAATACAATGAAATGGCCGCCAAGTGAAAAATATCACTAACCTTGTTCACTGAATTAATTTGAACTCAATGGGGATTCTAGGAAATTTGTTTTCACTAAAATTACCTGGTATATTCAGGGGTGTGATGGAACCTGTTTTAACCACTTTCACAGAAGCCAGTTTTAAAAATTTAAATATAATCATTTATACCTCAAAAAATCAACAAAAACAGATTCAACAAAATGATTTTTTTGTTTTCTTGACTGTCTAAACTTAAAAGGATGATGGAGAAAATGTTAATCATGTAGGTTAAACCTAAGAAGTGTGTTGTGCACACTTTTTTTTCCAAAAGAGAGGAAGACAGTTGTTGCACATTTATGAGCACACCCCTGAGCACATACTTTTTTAAGGGCTGTGTTTAAAACTACTACAGAAATAAAATATATCTTAGTTGTTGATTATCCACATCAAAACTTCTTTATCTTTAAAATGAACACCACAAAATAAATCCATGTCCCAGGGTTGGGTTTAGTAAAATACCAAGTAATAAAATACTTTTAAATAAAATTGTAATGATACTGTTCTACATATGAGCAGGAAAAGAGCAAGAGAATAATCACTAGTGAATGAAAGCAAAAAAGGAAGCTTATTTTTCCTATGAATCTTTTTAAAATCCAGGAGGAAAATCTAAACAAAAGATTCCATTAAGGTTCTATGATTTAATTAGTTTGAGAAACTTCTAATGTAGGGATTTCATCAACAGGGATCACACTCCATTGACTTAGTTACTAAGTCTTTGGACACCAGTCTTAGAGTCTTGTTCAAGTCACAGAGAGGCAACCTGAGTAGCTTTGAGTAACAGACCTAGAAAGTGCCAAGGACAAAAAATTAAACTTGGATTTTCTTGACTTCAAACATAACAGCATTTATTAAGTCAGGCTCCCTGCTCCTCTAAAGGATACATACATTTATTAAATGTATTGATTAAATAATGAGATTTCCAGTCTCACTACAGCCACACTCTTGATACTATACCTAGCTGAGGGAATATAGTGCTGAACTTGGACTCACATTCCCTTACTTTCCATAACACAGAAAAGTTGGGTTCAAATTCCACCTCTGATACTTACGAATTGTATCATGGGGTAAGTCACTTCTCAGATTCTCAGGCAATTCTTTCTAAGATGACAGCATATAGACAGATGACTGTAATATTTGTTGTGACCAAGCAACTTGATATAATAATCAATTAAAATTAGTCTGGACAGTTCAGCCATCAATAACACTGATAGAAAATGGATCATTCTTTCCCCTGTTCTGTACATTTTTTATATGCCAAATAAATTCTCAGGTTCCCCTCAGTTCACAAATTATGCACCAAGGCAGGTATGATGTCTCAGCAGTGTGTAGAAGGGAGAATGGATTATTTGAAGAGTGGTATGCTTATGAGCCAGTGATGGCTAACTTAGAAGTACATCATATGGCTGGAGAAGCATATGAACCTCACTGTCTATCATTCCATCTTTAATACTTCTTTCTTTGGAGACTTAAACGTTGTTCTCTCTGTGATTTCTTTCCCTCTGTCCTTCCTTCCTCTTTCCCTCCCTCACTTCCTTTCTTCCTTTCCTTCTTGTCTGTGATCTCATCAGCGTAGGATACTACTTAATCCTTGGGTTAATGCTGAAGCTATGGGAATGGAGGAAGAAAAAGTCATGGAGAAATATGTTGGAAAATTGGAGAAAAGCCTAAATGTTAGAGATAAATGGGAGAGGAGAATCAAAACTCAAACCCTTAGGGAACTAGAAGACAGAAGTGTCAGTACTAAGGAAATCAGAAAACAAGGGAAGTGAGGTAGAGGGGATGAGTAGAGATAATGAACTCCAGTTTTTTACATGTTTAGTTTTAGGTGATGGCAGAACATCTAAGTAAAAATGTTCTGTAAACAGAAAGAGATACAGGACTGGAGACAGTATGAGAGGTCAGGGCAAGAGAGCCAGATCTGGAAATCATCTGTATATCACTGGGCATTGAAATTCAGACAAAAAATAGGGCCAGTCTACGTCTTGGAGTGCTTCATTTTCCTTTAAAGGAAATTGCATTGGGAGAACATGGCTGGATATATAATTTACTAAATATTTTAATTTCATTACAAGTCTTTTTAGACTTCTTCTGCTGTTACATATATTACCCAGATTTAATGTGCTTTTACGTTATGGGATATATAGAGTTCAATATAAATCAGACCACAATTAAATGGGAGGTGACATAGTATAGTGAATAGGATGCTAGATTTAGAGTCAGGAAGACCAGAGTTCAAATCTTACCTGAGACACTATCTGTGCAATCCTAGAGAAATCATTTAATCTCTCTTTGCTTCATTTTCCTCATTTGCAGAACAAAGGAATTAAATGCAAAGGTTTCTAATTTCCATTTGAATTTTAAAAATATAACTCAATGCATTATTCAAATTGGATCATTCATATGCTTTAAATTATTATTATTTAAATTATTACAATATTACAAAAAACAAGACAGTAGTATTGAAAAATTAGGGGAATCATTGGGCTACTTTTGGGGAATGAGGATGTAGGAGTTGAGTAGGATCTGACATTGCATCAGTGTTGACATCTCCTGGTGAGACCATTCAGTCCCTCTACCAATGCAGATCAACAGTTCTGTAATTTAATAGTCTTAAGAGAGTTGTCCCTGGTGTAGTAAGAGGTTCTGAGATGTGCCCAAGGTCACAAAGCTATTCTATGTTAACAGTAGGAGTGGAGTTCTTATGACTCCCAGATTTACTTTGTATCCACTAGCCAACTGCTCCTTAAGCTATTATCTTCAGTCATTCAAATAAATAAGCTAAACAAACAAGCAAATAAATATAAATAATTCATTACCAGCTGTAATGATACTGGAATTTGAAGATCTTCCACACCCCTTGAACTTGCTGACATAGCAGGAAAGGGTGGAGCAAGATAAAGCCAGAGCCAAGCTAGCATCCATTCCTGGTGACTGGAAGCAGTGGCAGCATCTGCGGTTTTGGTGTGAACTCCTTTTTTTTTGAGCCAGCCAGAATCTCTCCTAAGGACTCGTGCTGAGGACTGTCAGGGACGGGAATTGTGGAGGGCTAGAGTGGCTGGGAGCAAGCTGCCTGGATGCTGAGCAGTTGTGGTGAGGAAAGGAGGATCTTTGCCTGAGGTGGCTTGTCCTGTTTTGAAGGCTTGAGAATGTGGGTGTTTACTACTTTAACTACATATGCCAACTTTATAGCTACTGTGTTGGCTTTGACTTTCTGGTTTGGGGACTGAGTTTTCTGGTATTTAAATAAATTTTCTAGCTACATTTCTCATGTAGAGAGCCTGTTACATTTTATGATTAATAATCATATCAGCATACTTATAGTTACTGTGGGCATTGTGAGTACTACATTGTTGATACACCAGCCTATAGTTATTTTTGATACTTTTATAAGAAAGGGGAGGTTTTCTGAAGGGCATAATGGGTTACATTAAAATACATTAGCATCATTAAACCTAATCACTTTGATATTTAGTAAAAAAATATCCTCAGTCTAGATAGCATAACCTGTCTAGTTACTTACTGCAAAACAATTTCAAAATCTATCTTTCTACTCAATTCTACAAATAAGTATTCAGCATCAATCAGGATTTATTAAGTACTTATTACTATGTTTGTGGTTCTGTTCTAGGTCTGGACATAGAAAAACAAAGATGAAACAACTCTTGCCACTGAAGTTTATATTCTATGAAGGGAGTCAACATCTACTGGCAGAAGGTAATTTCAGAGATGTGGAGTTACAAGTATTTTAGGAGATCAGGAAAGGCTTCACGTAGAAAGCTGGGTTTGGCAGGGGTGGGGGGGACCTTTTAAGGACACTAGGGATACCAAATGGAAGACATGAGGCTATGGAATAAGAAAATATACTCAACTAGGCTTTTAAAGCACTCCACCTTGTCTCCCACCTATCTTTCCAGAATAATTTCATACTGCTTCCCTTTGGGTATTCTAAGTTCCAGTCAACTGGTCTACCAGCTCTTCCCAGAACTCAACATGTCATCTGCCAATTCCATGTTTTTTCAAAGAATGACCCCAGGGCCTGAATATATTCCACCCTCCCAAATGAATCATGGAATCCCTAGTTTCCTCTAAAAATTAAATGAGGCCCACACTCTCTCATTCAGCTTATCACAAGTATATCACAAACCTCACCCCTAATTCTGTGTACTCCATTTTCCTTGTGATATACGTAGTCATGTAGACTGTATCTCCCACCTTCAATGTATGTTCCTCTAGGACAAGGCCTGATCCATCCTTGCCTTTGCATCCCCAGCACCTAAGATAATGGCTTGAACATAGTAGGTACTTCACAAATATCTGTTGGATGGGTTAATTTGCTAAAGGCAACCAAGCACTTGGCACAGGACCTCAGGGCACTTAATAAGCATTTATTGAGTGACTGACTGACTGAAGATGCTGTCTCAGATATTAAGGCTGCCAAGAAAAATAAAACAAAATGAAAACAGATTTCTCCACTGATTTTTCTTATTTTTGTGAGCACAAAAACTTTAACCCAACATTTAAGAATTTTGTAAAAAGTGAACACATAGTCAAGTCACTTCTTGTGTAAAATAAAACAGAATTTGGAGGGGTGTGATACACTAGAACCCTAACACTCTCATGATCAAGTGTGTAGCAAACTTTTAGCTGTTTATCTGGAAAGCTATAAAGCATTACATTCATAACTTTCCTGGACTTTACCCTATCTTTACACAAAGATGAATCACGACTCTTTTCTGTTGTTTATTGAATTGACAGAAGCCAGAGTATGTGAAGTACAGGCAGCTTCATTAAAGTGGAACCTTTTTTTTCCCTAAAACTTCAAACTGAAGCAATCCAGCAAGAGTGGCATATCCATCTAAGCATGGATCCCTTCCTCCTAAGGTTCTTTGAAGATAACTGAGTTTCTTCTTTGTGTAATTCATTGTCAAGAGCCATTGCTGCCCTTGTAAATGGCAGAAAATACAAAGGCAATAGAACAATGTTAACAAATTCTGGCAGGGTGCAATACATTGCCTTTGGTGTAGGCTATTAAATATTGCTGGCTAGCATGTCAATTGGTGAGTAGGAACTCTTCCTGAATGATTAGTCATTCCTGCTTTTCTGCTCTAAATTACTGTCAAATGTTTTCATTCTTTTCAATTGAAGTCTATAATTTCTTTTTGAAAAAGCTCTTAGGTTCCACATCTGGCCTTGTGATTTGAAAAGCATTGAGAACCTTGGCAGTTGTATTTAATTCAGCAGACATTTCTTAAATTCCCATTATGTGCAAATAACCATATCTAGTAGGCATAATATGTGATAAAAATGATACCATTGCCTTACACAAGTTACTTCTCCTCTCCAAAGAAGGATAGATGACCTCTTGTCTCTGAAGTCCTTTATAGCTCAAAATCCATGACCCTGTGGTCCTGTGTTTGCAACTTCTATTCTGAATGGATTTTCTGCACATAAAAAAGGTAGGTTCCATTTTATTTTATCTTTGTGTGAGTGTTTGTATTTCCTTCTGTGTTTCTGTGTGTGTATGAAATTAAACCTATATTCCTCCCCTTCTACCAACATTAATCATAGAATCTTAGAGTTAGGAGGAACTCTGAGGTTATCTGCTCCAAAAAGTATCTTACCAAGAATGACTTCTACAATATTCCCAATAAATGGTCAACTGGCCCTCACTTGGAGATTTGTAGTGAGGAGGTTCACATGGTATCACCTGTGTAATTCACTTTGCAAACTTTGAAATGCTATTCCAATAGCAGTCAGCTGCTCTAATGATCATTATTACCTTCCAAGTCTAACTTTCAGACACCCTCTTAAATAGTTACTTAAGAAATGTAAACGGATGAATCTATTCCTGACACCAAGTCTATCTTCCCCACACGATTTCCATTCATTGCACCTAGTTTTGCCTCTGTAGCACAGCAAAGCAGGTTTAATCATGCTTTCATTTGGAAGCCCTGCAAGTATTTGAAGACCTCTTCTCTTATTCCCTTCACATCTTCTCTTCTCCACATTTAAGCTTCAGCATTTCTTTCTCATTTTCTGGAGACTATATGGTTTCAAGGCTCCTCAGGATTCTAAAGCACTATCCTCTGAACATTCTTGCAAGTTGCATGATGAAGTATCCAGAACTGAAAAAAAAAGTCTGCTCCAGATGTGGTTTGTGTTCTAGTTCTGATTCTATCAATAACCAGCTGTTTGACCAAGAGCAAGTCAATGAACCTCCCAGATCTTGTTTCTTTTCCTATACTTTGACCTTTAAAGCTCTTTGCTATCTGTCTGTCTTCTTAGTCTATTGCTCTCCTGCAAGAACACTACAGTCTGCCATAAAGGTCTACTTGTTATTCCTCACAAACAATGCTCAATTTTGTGTCTTCCTCCTTTGCATCTGACATTCCCTGTGCCTGGAATGTTCTGCCTCATCATCTCTGCCTCCTACAATCCCAGTTTCCTTTAAGACTCAGCTCAAATGCTACCCTCTGTCAGAGGCCTTTCCATTGCTGCCAGCATACTCCCCTCTAAGGTTAACATTTATCCACTCTGTCTGGATCTTCTATATACCTATTTATGTAGATGTTTTTTTCCCCACATTAGAATGTAAGCTTCTCGAAGGCAGGGTCCATTTTCACTTTCTTTTGTTGTAACCCTAGCCTTTAGCACAGTGCCTCCAATATAGTAAGCTGCTTAAAAAATGCTTGTTATTTCTCCTGGAGGAGATGGGAAGACATTAGACTAAGGGTAAAGGAAGACATATTAAAGGAATGTCTCTTCCTCTGTCAATGAAATGAAATATAAGAATGGAAGATTATGGGGAGTGGTACCAAGGGATGATAGATGATACTGTGTCAGTCTCAGCAAAGGAGTCAATGCCTTATGCTGTAATAATAGCATTTTAGGAATAATGATTGCTAACATTTATTTGGCACTTTAAGATCTGCAAAACACCATATTTCTACACATACATGAATATATGAATATGCACATATATATATATCATATATACAAATACATATTATATAGAGACCATTAGCATTATAAAATTAGATGTAAAATCCTGTGCATAATACTAGCACCTCCTTCATAAAATTCTTGTAAAAATATATTTATAAAATATAAATAAATATATTTATAAATAAATATAATTTTATATAATATATAAATATAATTATATTTATATAATATATACTATAAATATAAATATATAAATATAATATTTATAAATAAAATATATTTATAAAATATAAAAATATATTTATAAAAATATATTTATAAAATGTATTTACATGATTTTTGCAATAACCCTACAAGGGAAGTGCTAATCTTATCCTAATTCAACAGATAAAGAAACAGATTGTGAAAGAGGTTAAATGACTTGCTCAGAGACACATAACTAGTAAATATCTGAAGCAAGATTCAAATTCATGTCTTTTTTTACTTCAATTCCTCTCCAATAAGTGAGGCTAGGATCTTGAAATAAGAGGAAAAGGTTTAGCATAGTCACCATAGAGAATAAGTTAGGAAGTCAATAAAAGAGAATAGGTATGTCAAGGAGAAGAGAGAGGTATGACATTTAGGAACCATTCCACATAGCCGGTGGAAGAAACTCTATACTTTAAGTGAAGGAGAGGAGTAAAAAGAAGTATAAAACATAATCCCTGTTCTCAGGGAGTTTATAATCTAATTGCAAAAAGGAACTGAAATAACAAACAATTGAATACAAAATACAACTATGTATAGGGTGGGGAACCTGAGGCCTGGATAATAAGTAGACTTTGGAGATCTAATTCAAGAATTTTATCAGCTTCAGAGCATTATCTCAGTAATCCTAAAATTTTAGACCTGGAAGGACCTGAAATAGATTATCTATTCCAAATTTATAGTTTGACTGATATAGTTGAGCCTTAGAAAGATGAGTCCAATTCAAAGACCTAACTAGTGGCTAAATCATATGGACGCAAACCTAGGTTTTCTGACAAAACATTTAATGTTTGCACAACCAAACTATAGTTCTTTGAAAATATTAGAAATTGTTCTAAATCTAGCAAAATTTTCAGTTTATACTCACAGTCCTTCTTAAGGACCATCTTCAATTTCCTAACTCTTTCAACATCTATCTCTTACATCATGGCTATTGTACACTATTAATTTAGACTACCATCTCTACTACTTCCCACTAGAACCTTTGATTCTAGACCTAGAACCACTATATGATTTAATAAGAGAGTTTTGACCTTATCTTGCTTGGACCCAAGCCTCTAATACACTTCGAAGCAATTTCCATGCCAGACCCTTCCTCTCAGCTTCCTCTCCCTTTCCAGCTCCCCTTTTTAATGGCATTCCCCTAGAAAAATATAAATTTCTTGGAGGCAGATGATCTTGCTTGTATTTGAATTTCTAGAGTTTAGAATAATGCCTATCATAGAATAAGAACTTAATATCTATCTATCTACTAGCTATGCAACCCTAGGAAAGTCACTTTACTTTAGTTTGCCTTAATCCACTGGTGAAAGAAATGGCAAACTACTCCAGTACCTTTGTCAAGAAAAACCCATGGACAGAATATTCCACAGTTGGATGAACTAAAAGACCAAATAAAAGCAAAACTATATATGTGTCTATGCATTTATGTGCCTGTCTGTTTCCATTTACCTGTCTACCTATCTAACATCTGTTACCTTTCAGTAGTTGTAGGGAAAAGTCAAAATTGTTAATATTGGCCAATCAGAACACAATATAATACAAAACAGAGCATTAAATTGTATTGCCTACAAGAGAGTCATGCCATTGTATCTTCTAGATACAAACTAGAATGAAACAAAATAGATAATTATACTTGGATACATAGCTGTCATATAACTGTATTTGAAATCTAGGTCTCTACCATTCACTTCACCTTGTGGGTAATTTTCTTAATAATACTCTATTGATCTGAAAGAATTGATGACTTTTTCAAAACTTCTCAATTACTCCTAGGGTATCTTATCACTTGGTAAATCTGACTCAATGTATTCTAAAAACATAGATGGGTGAAGCAAGTCTGAAATCCTTGGCACCAACAGCTTATGGCAAATATAAGAACACTCTGAACCTTCAATACACTAAATGTTGTGCAATTTTTTTGGTAATAAACACTTAGTGAAAGTGCAACAAGTACCTTTCTTGGGTTTAGACTTATTGAGGAGAAAGGATACTGAACCTTGAGGCTGGTTTTCTTGACACTGGATATGTCCATTTCTTCCAGGCAAAATTAAGGATGAATAAATAAGCTGTTTGTATTCGGTAAGTATGTTAATATTGAGGTAGTAAGCTGGCTTTTCCCCCTGAAATTACTTCTGCCAATCTCATAGTAATTGTGTGCCTCGTTCTTTCAAAGTGTTCTTGGAGATCTAAGATAATAAAATAATAATATATTTACATGAATTTCTCTTAACATATATAACTGCATATTCATAAAATGTGTATACGTTCTTCAAGTAGAGAGTTTGAGTTAGAATTCGAAGGCAATGAATGGGGTGAGCATTGAACAACATTAAAATTACTTTATCTTAGGATATGACTAGTTCTCCTGTGGGATTCATTTCAAAAATGCCTTATTTATAGTCAGATCATTGACTTGTTAAAGCAAAAAAATCAAAACATATCAAACAAGGGGAAAGAATACAGATTAGAAAATTATATTGTATTGAGTTACAGCTGCTCCAATATTATCTACTTATTAAAGTCTGTCAACTGTAGAAAAGGGGAAATAGACAAAAATAAAGATATTGATTCCATTTCCACTTCTTAAGGCAATTTAATTGACATAACCCAATTGATGTGAGGAGACTTGAAATGCTCAGAAGCTGTCTGCCAAATGGAAAGAAATGGTAGCCAAGGGCAATACTGATTTAGAATATAAGCTCATTGGCAAAATTTCATAAGAGATAATGGAAGTATTATAGCCTCAGACAATAACAAGAACAACAAAAAGCAGTTAAGGGGAAAACAAAGATATCTAGGCACAGGAACTTATTCCTTTTACTCAGAGGTTCTATGGATAAACCTGGAAAGAGAAGAACCAATAGATATGGAAAATCACAGATATGTTCTGGTATTTTTATGTAATTTCTTTCATTAAGTATTCTTCTATATATCTAGCTATCAAAGAAGGTGAAGTCTTAAGTAACAGCTAAATATGACCAAATTCATGCAAAAGAAGCCATGCTGGAGGCAACACAATTTGAAAGGCTCTTAAGAACTGGATTTTCAAGCTTTCTTAAAGAGTAAAAGATTCTTTAAAAATGCAAAATACCACAGATAGTACTACTACCAAAAATGAAGTATCTGAGAACAAAAATATAACAGTAATTAATGAATTCCATATTCACTTTCTCATTTTAAAAAAAAGCCAAGATAACTTTGTTTAATGATTCTCTAGATTTCAATATCCAGTGAGGCATAGATGTATGCTTGCCAAGAATTTTTGCTCACTATCAGGGAGAATGTCCTGTACAAAGTCTAAATGGAAAAGAGAGTCCTTCTATATTGTGAAGTCCTTCATATACTTCTTTAATCCTTTAAACTAAATGCTGCTCAATCAATCAAGAAGTACTGATAAAGGACCTTCTATCTACCAATAACTCTGTTAAGCATTGGTGATGCAAAAAGAAAAGACCTCAAAAAAGAAAAGACTTTTGACCTTAAGGAGTTTACATTCTACAGGAGGAGACAACATGAACATGTAGTAAGAACAACAACAACAACAACAAAAAAAAACAACCACCAAACAAAGATAAAGAATAACCTTTTGAAGGGAGGTATGAGCAGCTAGGGTGCTCAAGAAAGGCCATATGCAAAATGTGCTTGTATTGAGTCATGAAGGATAGCAGGGATTCCAAAACAGGGAGCTGAGGAGGCAGTGCATTCCAGGCATGAAGCATAAGGTGTACAAAGGCATAGAGATGTTGCGAGTACTGGTAATTCTATCTTCAAAACATCTACAACATGTACCCCCTTTTCTTTTTTCTGACATTGCCACCACTTTGCTTCAGACCTTCCTCACTTCACAGACTATTATTTTTCCTTTTTTTTAGTCTGTTTTTAATTCATGGAATAAATCTAGCATTTACATAACAGTATAGGGTAATGGTAATGGAATTTAAAGATCTCCCTGTATTGGCTTGGTTTTGGGGTTGAGTGTTAAAACCCAAAGCTTGTGAATCCCACTGTGGGATGGACTTGTTGATGTGAAGAGAGAGGGCTAAACTGGGAGGAGCCATGGATTTAGAGAGAAGCCCAAGCAGAGAGAAGACCCAAGCAGAGGAGGTCAGAGTTGCTGAGAGAAAGACAGCTGAGGGCCAGTTGGAGCTCCCTAGGACTTTTGAAAACTGTCACCCAGAGCTGCCAAGAATTGAAGAGGCATGGCTGTGATACCAGTATTTTGTCTGTCTGTTTTGATGTTGTTTTGCCAGATTTATCTGATTGTGAAGGATAGTGCTGCTGTTGTAGAAGTCATGGAAACTTGCTGTTGGTTCAGACATCCTGAAGGAGAATTTTCTTGTTGTATGTGTGCAGAAATCCTGGAAGAGGGTCTTGCTGATGTTTTGAGGGGTTCTGGGACTGTTCTGCAGGCAGAAAGTCACTTGATGAAGACACTGGCAATGTAAATTATTGTGGCTTTGTTGAGCTTTTTCTCCCCATGAACAGGGATTGCTGAGTATTTGCCTTGTGTCAGGATGAAGACAAGACCTTTCCTTGGGCATGAATGTTGAGATGATATCTTAACCTTGTTGTAGCTTAAGGGTTATTCTCCTGTCCCTTTTGAGAAACTGCCTGGCATTAATGGATGGTATTATAAATCAGTTGTGATCTAGGGGTGGGAAACCTTTAACTTTTTTGTGCTCTGTGATTAGCCAAATGAATGTACTTTATTTATAATTGGAAACTAATCTACATTTGAGAAAAGAGACTTTGACTGACTAAATGAATGTACTTCCCAGGAATGGGCTACTTTGACTAATGTAATGGCCAGGGTGGGATAGTTGGACCTTAGTACTTTGCAATTGAATTGAGAACTTACTTGTTAAATGAATGAGTTACACTGTATTTTGATTTTCTTTGATTTTGATGCCATAATCTGTCACTGAATAAATGGAGTTTGCTATGCTGGTCATCTGAACCTTGGAAGTTGCCTTTGCTTTACATACAGTAAAAAAGATTATTGTACATGAAACTGCAAATCTATTATGTACACTTGCTATTCCTTTGATATATAATAAAGTTATCATGTAAATCTCCCTCATTTTTTCTTCCCTCTCTCTCCCTGCCCTAGAGATGGCTGCCATTAGACATAAATTATGTATATATGTATATATCTGTGTGTATGTATAAAATAATTCTACACATACTTCTATTTGTCAGTTTATTCTCTGGACACAGAGACTATTGCAATAGTATGGTCTCTTTACCTCTAGTTTCTCCCCATTCCAGTCTTTCTTCTATTCAGCTGTCAAACCAATCTTCCTAAAGCATATGTCTGACCATGTAACCTTCTTAATCAATTCCAGTGCTCCCTTCTTACCTAAAAACCAAACACAAAAATCCTCTATTTGGATATTAAATAACCCTTAGAACCTAGTACCACTTTAACTTCCCAGTCTATGTGTCCAGAGAAAAAAGTGGTAAGTGGAAGTATGTATTAAATGATTTTACACACACACATACACACACACACACACACACACACACACACACACACACCTATTTGTGTCTAAGGGTGGCCATTTCCAGGGTGGAGAGGGGAGGGAAAGAAAACAAAAGGGTGGGGGATTTACATTCCCTTCCATATATGTTATAGTCTAGTAACATTGGACTTCATGTCATTCCTTGCATAAGACATATAATAGAAGAAGACATGATGAGCAAAACTGAACACCAATATCATGGTGTATGCATGGGTAAAAATCTACATAGGAATGAGATGACTTATGGGCCATGAAGTTCACCTGTCTTTGTGTTAATTGCATTGTGTTCCTGAACATCCTAAGATCTAAATTGATTGCCCTAAGCCCCACACTGGACAAACAAACCAAAAGCAGCAATGACAAAAACTCTGGATTTATAATCAGAAAGCAGAAATTCAAAGCTTGTCTTTGCTAATTATTACATCTAGATCTTGGGCAGATTGCTAATTGTATCAATAATGAGATATTCACAACACCCATGATGGTTATGAATATGCTGGTATAGTTTTGGATCATAAAATGTAGCAAACTCTCCACATGGAAGGCAGAACCAAGGTCTTTATTCAGAAACCATAACACTGA
>CM053594.1:104663674-104680440 GCA_028646575.1 Pseudocheirus occidentalis
GCAAACTCTCCACATGGAAGGCAGAACCAAGGTCTTTATTCAGAAACCATAACACTGAGTCCCAGAACCAGAAAGCCAAAGTTATTATAGTGGTCACAAAGTTGATACACATAGTTAATGCAGTGGACACCCACATTCCCAAGCCTTCACAAATAGAACAGGATCCCTCAAGCAGGGATCCCTCTCAGACTCACGACAGTTTCTCAGCCTGGTCCTTGGAAATTCTCAGTAGAAACTGTAGAAGGAGGACCTCAGGGAAAGGTGCAATCTCCAGGTGGTGTCTGAGAAAAAAAGCTCAAGGTCCTCCTGGTTCTCTCCTTACATACAGTGTAGCTCCTCCCTGTTCAGCCCCTTCCTGTTAAGGTGTGAACTACTCCCAAGGAGTTAACTGGAAGTAAGGAGCTAAGCCTTTAGAGGTGCTAAGTGCCTTAACTAGGTGCCAATGGAAAGGGGCATGGAAGATCTTCTGATTTCATTAACATTACACTAATATTGTATTTTTCATTTATTTTGTTAAATATTCCCCAATTACATTTTAATATCATTCAGTCTATACTCAGGGATATTGCAGGTGTAGAACATGGTGTTTAACACATCTACACAGTGGATTTTAAAATATTGGAATTCAAATCCTTCCCATAGCTGTGTGAATACATGGGCTAAGTCACTTAGCCCATCTGTGCCAATTTCCTCATCTATAAAAATGGAGATAACAATAGCTCCCATCTCCCACACTTATTGTGAGATCAAATGAAATAATACTAGGAAAGTGCTCTGCAAACCATATAATGCTATTTAAATGCTAGTTATTACAAATGAATATCTGTGGCCACATTTTAACTCTTGTCTTCCTGACTCCAAATGTGTTCCTTGTGAAAATTTGACAAATATATCATCTGTGTCTTTTATTCAAGTCATTGTTACAATATCTTCTAACTTTAAAATTTATGATCCTAGGAACAATTTGCATGGAAGAAAATATAAAAGACATCAAATATATGTAGGACCAGAAAAGCAAGTGGAGTGGATATAGAGTGAGAGTGGAATATTAGCAAATGGTCAGTCCTCAGTGTGTGACAATAGCCAGAAAATACCTTAAGAATCAAAGAAGGATCTCTAGAACATTAAGTAGATCCCAATGGAATACTCCTTTAAAGACATGGGAAGAGCTATATAGGATGAAAAAGATTAGTTGTAGCAACTAGATGGCAGAGTGCATAGAGTGCCAGACTTACGTCAAGAAGACCTGAGTCTGAATGCTGCCTCAGAAACCTACTAGTTATATCAACGGGTATATCACTTAACCCCTTTCAGCACTGGTTTCTTCATTTGTAAAACGGGGATAATGATAGCACCTACCTTATAATATTGTTATGAGGATCAAAAGAAATAATACGTGTAAGCAAGCCTTAAAGTACAATATTAAAAATAACTACTGCTATTATTATTTGCACCAGTGGACACAGAAACCACAAGGATGAGATCATGGTTCCACTGAAACATTTTAAAACGGATTAATGGGGGTTTCCCTTAATAGGACTCAGAACTGCTCTTCCTATGGTAATTCTGCCTTCTTTGTCCTTTAGAAGTATTATTCTAGTCCCTAGGCTACCTTCCAAGCAAGTCATTTTGAGTTTGTTCTGGAAAATCAGATACTACTACATTTCATTATGCTGGCAATAGAAGAGGAAGAATAAATTGGAGGAAACTGCTGTTTATTACAGACTTAATTGACTGGAATGACATTCTTCTTGCAGCTTGAATCCTTGTAGTTCCATAATAATCACACTTCATTAAAAACGATTTATATTATAGAAATATATTTAACATGCAGAAGGAAAGAAAATAAACATTCTAAGGTCTTTGAACAAATAAAAAATGAACAATTTCTTTATAATCATATTCTCCTCCATTTACTGTACTCTTCCATTACTTTAACATTTTTAAGGCCTGCAAATGATCAATTTGGCACTGAGATAAAAAAAAGTGCATTTTCTGTTGATTTACCCAATGTATTGAAGTTTCTTAAATATGTAGACTATAACTCATATAAACATTAATTAATGGTGATACTTATTGCTAGATTCTGTTTTAATGAATGCATACTCATTAAGTTATCCTTGCCGTAGATGAGATTCTTATTGCATGCATCATCCAAGCTCTAGAAACAGGTTAATCAAGGTCAATAATCTCTTGAAGGTTATTAAGCCACCACTAGGCTCATGGCAGAAGCACCATTCCCAAGGTTGCAATGGCATCTTTAGTATGACTTTGCAGTGAGTTTCAGTGTCTTTAAAATAGACTAATTTTATTCCCCAAATAAAACAAAATTGAGAAAAGAAACTAGCACTAACATTGCTCTTCCATTTACTGGCCACTGAGAACCTCAAGAAACCCCTTTTTAGAAGAGATGAGTCACACATAAATTAAAATGTAAATTCAGGGATTTTTCCCCATCAGACCTCAATCTCTACTAAAACCTACATTTCAACTGTATATACAGCATAGTAATAGTTCTGAAGTTTGTATCCTAAGGTTTTTAGTTATTAAGGAAGAAAAAAAACAATTTTAATAGCTTTATGAATAAGATGGACATTAAACCTTGGGATTTATTTCAAATTATTCAATTAGTTTCATTAGTTACATACTATATCACTCAATCAGATCACTGAATCCATAAAACTTTTTTTTGCTTTGGATTCTTCTGACTTTAAATCTTCTCACTTATGCTCATCTGTTGCCAATATAGTGAAATATACTGGCATTGAATTTTGTGGAATGAACCTAAATGTGCCAATATGGGAATTAGCATGGTGATTTTGGAGACTACTCTCTTAATCCTGACTAAATCTCCCCACCCCCATTGGAACTGTGTGATCTTATTGTCGGCAAGAACCTTCTTTTCTACTTTCTTTATACCTCTCCAGAGTACCTGGAACATAAATGTGATAATATATTATGGTGAAATTCACTCATGCCCATAACTTTGCAGAATAATTAACAAATTCATGAGTGAGGGTGCTTTTTAAAATCCAGTGTGAAAGTAATCATGTATTTTAAATAAGCACATGTTGGCACATAAAGATACAGACTGAATCTGAAGTCCTTTAATGAAATTTAAAAAGCATAGAAAATCCAAAAACAATTTCCAGTATCCACTACCTCAAATGGCTTTAATTAGAACATAACATCTTACTTAAAACACATGATTAGGCTTCAGAAGACAAGCATAAACAGGATCTGAGTTCACAAATTTACCAATTACTCTGTGGTAGCCATTAGTCTATGTTTGGTCTTTAGCTTTAGCAGATAATACTCTGTACCTCCTAATGTTTGCTTCTTTTTTATATCTAAAATATTAAGACACTCAGGTGAATCAAGTGTTTAGTGGTTCTCCTCACTCTTATTTATCTACATTACAAAAAAAAAAAAAAGAAAGAACTAAATCTGACTGGAGTCATGCCTCGATTTGCCTTGAAGGTATGCCCTTAGGATATTCCAAAAGATTCAGACTGCTTCTGGAATAAAAAATCCCCAAGACATTTTTGTCCTGCCTTGAGTAGGAGAAAGGAAAATGGTAAATTAACCAATAGGTCACAGAGTCATCTCCCAATATGCAAGACCTTTTTATTAACACTGTTATCTCAAAAAAAACATGTCTTTAGTTGTCATTTATTATTTGCATTGAGAGGCACTGTAACATAGTACATAGAGAACAATCCTTCTAGGCTGGAAGACCTGTTTTCATATGTGCCTCTGGTACATACTTACTGGCTGTGTGACGCTACCCAAGTCACTTAACCTCTCAGTACAACTTCCTCAGACTTTAAGTTGCAGAAAAGTTATTGACTTGTATTGGGAGAAGCATTTTTTTTTCATCTCAAAGCTGCCCATATCAATAAAATCAGAGGACTAGTATTCTCAATTAAATTTATTTTGATTCACATGGCATATTTTAATATGAAATAGTCAGGTATACAAGTAAAAATAATACTGATTTCTTTGGGAAAAATAAATAAAAATATCTCAAATTTGAACAACTGAATTTATAACTTCCATTGAATTGAATTTAGGGAACAGCAAGGGCTTAGATTTTGTAATGGATTTAAAGTCATAGGATTTCCATTTTATTGAACTGTTGAAACTACATACTAATAACTAACTTTATTTGTCAACAGAGATTTTTCCTATTCATGTATCAAGCATCATTTTTCTGGAATCATGAAATTCCTAAATGTATTTTCATTAAGACATGTACATAAATATAGAAGTTTCACCATTTTCGTTTGACAAATAAGATATAGATGCAGTCACATAAAATAGTGAGAGTAACTTCTAGACTCCTCGAAATTATCTGAATTTAACAAAATTTAACACTAATTTCTTTTCACCAGTAGTCTTTTCTTGAACCCTTTTTTATTTTAAAATTCATTTTTATTATGAACTAAAATAATGTTCAAAACCACGATGAATTCAACATATAAATAATGGATTTACAAGTAAATTCTTTCACATTAAAAAAACTTACTTCAAATCCTTTATCTCTTCCCCCATCCTAAAATATCTTTCCCTGGATCTCACCATCCCTGAAAACTATCATTCTATATATCTGTCCTACCTTTCTAGACCAAAGTTCTTGAAAAATCCATCTACACTTATTCCTACAATTTCCTCTCCCTTCACTCTCTTCTTCACCCCATGCAATCTGGTTTCTGACCTTATCACTCAACATAAATTACTTTCTCCCTGGTTACCAATGATCTAATAGTTAAATCAAGTAGCCTTTTCCAATCCTTTTCCTTCTTTGTCACTTTGTTGCATTTGACACTGGTGACCACTGTCTCCTTCCGGACACTTTCTTCTCTAATGATTTTCAGGACTTTCTTTTGTCCTGGTTTTTCTCTTCCCTTTCCAAACTATTTCTTCTATCTACTAGTTCCAGACCCATAGTAGGCATGAAATAAATGCTTTTTCATTCATTCATTCATTCAACAAACATGTTTTCCCTGGATGGATCTCAGCTCTCAGCTTTGGAATTGATTTCCTGTACTAGGTGGTGAAAAAAGCTTTGAACTGATAAGATAAACTATTGACATTAGGATCAAGTGTCTGTACATGATTTAATCTAGATGAAGAAGAGAGGAAGGATTACAAGAAAAAAAAAACCTTCTTTTGAAAGACTCCCCCCCCCCCAGGTCAACACCACTGTGTGGCTTAGAAGTCACCTTTTGTTAAAATATACACAGAGGGAAAAAAAAATTTGAAAAAACCGTTTACAGAAATCTCTGCCATAAGATTTATGAATATTAAAAATACAGATAAAACCTCATACAAATGAATGGATTTCCAAGTGAGCTTGATAAAAACAACGACAAAACCTTCCAAAGAAACAAAAATAACTAGGTTCTGCATCTTGCTGGCTAGTAGGTAGAAAAGGAGAGCACGAGAAAGCATACAACAAAAATGACATCCAATTAAAATTTTAAAAGAAAAGATATGTTAGTTTAAAAAAATGATGCAAATCTCAAGGGAAAAAGCTAGGACGCTGAATATTGACACCCAGATTTTTCTTTTAGCTGAGCATAGTTACTACACTGGAGGACTTGTCTAGCTTATTTGTTAGTGTTGGAGTTTCATTGTTTCCACAGATTAGTTACATTAGCTCTTCTTCTGAGCATCTGCTAAAACTCAAGTCAGTTTGAACATCCTGCAGAGGAGTTAAGGATTATTTGCTTTTATATGGTTCGTTTATGCTTGTGGTATGTGATAAAGGTGATGATTTCTTGACCTAGCAATGTAGATGGGTTTTTTCCCCGACTAAAAGCTGTAAAGAAAAACTTATAAATCACCGTGTGGCCTTATAAATCATGAAGTGGTGTGTGTGTGTGTGTGTGTATGTGTATGTGTATGTGTGTATGTGCAGTTTTAATAAGAATAAATAATGAGGCATATGAATATTCTTATAGAATCATAGAAAAAGCAAAAAATATTTTTAGGAATGCATCTTCAATTGTCCTACTCAATTATAAATATACACACATACATATATATACATACATATATATGCATATATACATATATATTTATTTAAAATACCATGTAACTGTAAATAATGTAACATCTCTGGTTTTGTTTTTGTTTGGGGGGTGGGGATGGGGAGCAGATAGGCCAAAGCACATCTGCTAAAGTTTGTAGACACTCTTCCATTCCCTTTTATAGGAGATTCTCTGTATTCAGTATCTTGATTTTGTTTTAAATGATCTTTGCTATTTGAACACCAAAAGGGAGCATAAGGGTTGTAGAGCCAAACTTGTGCAGAGATATCTTCCTAGGATGTGTTTTTGGTCAAGCTTTGAAACAGAGAGAAGTTTAGGTAATTTTAAAAAAACATTCATTATTTCAAGAACTACTTGGAATTGCAGAATAAATGTCAGAACTAAAAGAAACCTTGAAAATCATTTAGTCAAATCCTCTGAAAATGAGTAAACTGAGGCCAGAAAGAATAAATGGATCTCTCCCTCTTTCTCTCTCTCCCTATCCCTTCCTCCTGCTCTTTCTCTCTTCTCTCTTGAATTCTCTCCCTCCCTTTTTACCTTTCTCCCTTCCCCTTCCCTTCTCTCTCTCCCTCTCTTCCTTTCTCTCATACTTATAAATCTCTCTCCTTACTCCCCCCACCCCAACCTGCATGAACTCTTTTCAACACAGAGCTGGTAAATAATCTAAGTTATCACCATTACAAACAACAAATATGAAATATCTTTTGATCATAGGGCAGTGTTAGGCAATGAATACAATCTCTGATCTCAAGGGAGTGATGGGAACTGGAAGGGGAAAGGATTTCAAAAGAAGGAAGGAGAAAAACGAGAGAAAGGAGTGGTATAAGAGGGAAGCATCTCCACAAACCAAAGTCCTCTCACTCTGCCTCCAGGATGTTACTAGAGCAGTAGGGATATCCAAAGTGGGACCAAAGTTACTAGACCTTAGAGGAGTTCAAGGAAACTGTCAGGAGCTTTTACCTTATACTTTGGGAGTAGTCCCTCTAAAAGGAGAATCTGATGCCAAATGTGGTTTGGATGAAATGGCAATTTTGAACAGATAACTTGGTATAGTATGACATTTATTCATTTCACATTTTTCAAAGTGATTGAAATGGCTGCCTCTTTTTTACAAGGAGCTTGTTAATTTTATGCATTATTTGGACAAGTTTTAAGTGTGATTTGTAGGAGGTTGCAAATAATACATTTTGGACAGTCACAATGTTTTATTACAATTGAGTATAATTAAGCTAACAGTAAATTAGATTGTATAATGATTTTTTTTCTTTTCACATTCATCTGGCTGAGGAACTTGCTCCTTAATCATCTCCAGGAGGTTTGTTTTGTTTTTTTATGGAGGAAGGGACTAAAGGGGAGTTCGTGATTTATTCACCCCATCACTTTTTCAGTTGTTTTAGATTGAACTAAATTTTCACAATGTAAAGCAATTCTATACATATAGGAAGTGATCAAAGTGGAGATGGGGGTTGGGGGGGAAGGGAAGAGTATTTTACACTAAGTCTTTCTTCATGCCAAAGCCATATCTCTTCTATTATATATTGTCTCTTCTGTTTAGTTTAGTCTAGTGCCTGGCACATAGTAGATGGTTAATAAGTTTTTATTGATTGATTATTATTATTATTATTAATTTTAGGATCTTAGGTTTAAAACTGAAAAGGACTCGAGACAACATTTAATTCAGTTCCACATTTTGTAAGTGAGAAGACTGAGCCTCAGAAAAGTTAAAGGACTTGTCCAAGGTCAAACAAGTTAAAAAAATAACAGAGGTGGCATTTGAATTTTCACTGACTCAAAAGTTTGTGCTCTTTTCCATTTGCTATATTGCTTCTCTTTTTTTTTATTTCTTGAATGCATAAGACTGGAGAAATGGCTATAGCCTCCTTGTTATCAGTGAAATTGGCTATATTGAGGGGGAAGATGATTAAAATTTTTCTAATATAAAGATCTCTGATAGCAAAACTCTTCCCAATTGAACCCAATCCCACCTCCTACATCACCATTTTCATCTCTAAGTCCCAAGCCAATTAACCTAAAAATTATTTGAAGTAACATCAGTCAAAATTCATTTCTTCGATTTACATTTAGACCTAGGAAACTTAGGTCAATGATGATCACAAGGAATACTTTGTCAAAAATTAATCTGAACAATAAAAAAGCAAAATATAATAGAAATCACCAATAGCTACATTTCGGATGAATTAGATGAGCACAATTATTCAACAATGAAAATATTCTAAATATACACATTTGTGATTTGCATGAAAAATATTATAGATAAAATCTGAAATCATATTTGAAATGCCAAAAAAATATATGTTTCACTTATTTTTTTACATGTGATAAAAAAAAAACCCAACAATCATTTGTTAAACATCTTGTCAGACACAGCTGTGGGGGATACAAATACAAAAGTGAGGCAATTCCTGCTCTCAAGGAGCTTACATTCAGAGAGAGGAGGGAGAAAGGGGGAGAGACAGACAGACAGACAGACAGACAGAGACAGAGACAGAGACAGAGACAGAGAGACAGAGAGAACACATAGGACATTAGTGACCAACAAAGGGATTTTGATCTGGGGAGTCCCAGGAATGATCTATGATCTATGAAGTCATTAGTTATTGTTAATAGATGATAGATAGATAGATAGATAGATAGATAGATAGATAGATAGATAGAGATAGGCAGATAGATATACATATGACCATATATAACCAAATATTTGTGTATTGGGTGTGTGTGTACATGGACTGATGGGGTAGGAAGCAGGTTTATAGTCTACTAGATATGGTAGATCAGGTGAGTCTGCAACAATTAGGACTACTCAACTCCCGGGGTGTAGTTCCAAAGCTAAGATTATCTTCCTCCAGTATGTTGGGTGGAATTACTATGCTTTCTTTTTCAAGTCATGATTAACTACACTGTAGAAAGAGCACTGAATTTACAGTCAGAATATATGGATATAAAATCCAGCTCTGGAACTTGTAAGCTATGTGACTGTGGGCATTTTCTCTGACACTTTCTGGATCTGTAAAATGAGGGGCATGTAATCCATGATCTCTAAAGTCTATTCTGCTTCTATATCCATGATACTAGGTATCATGCAGTAAATCCTGGGCCTTTTCATGTCACCTTTGTGATTGGGTGGTAATATGGGCCACTTTGGTAAGAATACTGTTCTGGTCCACTAGAAGAAAATTATATTTCTATGATCCTCCTTTATGAAATGTCAAGATGATATATTGCTTTAATTAGATGCTAAAGCTTATATCTAAAGAAAATTAAATAATATTAAGAGCTCTATGGATGATCTAGGTCAAACTCTTAATTTTTTATATGAAGCAACAAGGACAAGTAATGTGCTAGAACATAAAGTACTAAATAGAGTAAGTGTTAGGAGAAGCCCGAGTTTGAATTACACCTCCATCAGCGACCCTAAAATGGTGATAAAATGCAAATGATATGATGTGAATGATAAAATGTGAACCTCTTAGAATTATCTAAGAATCCAATGAGATGGTACACTTAAAGAGCAACTATTGTTAATAAAATATGAATCATAAAAGTTGAATGACTTTGCCAGGGAAACATAATCAGCAGCAGAGATGAGTCTGGAATGATGTAGTATTGGCTAGAAAGCTAACGCACATCCCTAAGCATCTAACTAGATACCAAGTAATAACCCAGACACAGAAGATGTGTCTACTTACATCTCTCTTGTAGTTCTGATTCCATATGGTATTTATCTTACCATCTTAAAAAAAAATCAAAGCAATTGCAATAGTTAGGGCTTGCCATTCCAATTAGTCTTCCATGGCTTATGACCATCCATGTGTCAATGTCTAGAGCATGTTTTTTAACTTTCTCCAGACATTGCTTATAAAATCAAGTTGTTTTAGAAACAGGTTCTACTCTCTTCCACTGACCCTTGTTTACCATATGTCTTGCTATATTCCTACCTTCCCATATATCCTTCCTCAGAAGCCTTTTTCCCAACCTTCCAATAACTACCAGATGTTCAGCAAACTCACTCCCATACTCCTTTCTGGGGTTGCCAGTTTAAAAGGGATAATGGAAGAGATGTAACAAACCTCACCTGACCCCAAAATAAGCATTAATTAAGATATGGTGTCTTGCTCCACATATAAATGAGGAAACAGAGAACAGAAAGGTTAATGGGATTGGCTAAAAAATTATCTTGGAAACAAAGGTCCATGAACCCTAAATTGTTATTTGGTTTGTAGTTTAAATCCAAGTCTTGATAATTCCTCTAGTTTTAGATGATATAGACCTTTTCAAATTCAAATTACAAGCTCAAAAAATCAAGTTTTGATTATATAATATATATCAAACATTGAGTGAAAGCTTTTAAATAACTGGCTATGGTTACATATGTAGTATACAAAGAAAATGAGTCCCAAATCCAGGCTGTATTCTCCCTTTACCTCCCTTTACCTTAACAACCCTAGTTTTCCTCAAGTCTCAGGTCAGGTGTGTCTTCTCCACACAACCTTTTCTGATCCTGCCCTTTACTACCTTGTATAAAATTATTTGTGTATATGTTATAACAAACCTTATCCCACCTCAGTAGAAGGCAAGCACTTTGATGGCAGGGACTTTTAAATTTCTATCTTGTACCTCCCAAACTGTCATAAGGACCATTTGTGCCCAACCTGTGGTAGAACCTTCACAGATCATATCCCACAGTCTGTATATTTGACCCCAACATTGTGATGGCATTTTGATCCTCTTCAAGCACAAAGGACAAACAACATCTCATACCCTCAAAACACTGCAGAAGGACAATAAGCTCAATCTGTTGAAGGTCAGTCGAATTTTTATTCTTCTTTTAATATTTCCAAACTTCCCAAGAAACAAAAGCACATCTTTTTACAATATTCTTCTGGTAGAGTGGCTAATTAAAGTGGTAGAGTGGTATAATAAAAAGGGAGTCAGCTTTCAAGTCAGGGAGTGCTGGGTTTGATTCCTGCCTCTGACAATACTACTACACTTTGCGACTTAGTTACTGAGCTCCTTAACCTCTTGGGACCTCTAGCCACTCTCTGAAATAGAAGGACTGCAAATCTGCATCAGGGAAGGAAGTTGTTTCTGCAACAGGCATCTTTACCAGAACTTACCCCACCTCCCTTCCAAATTCTTTAAATAATGTTATATGGCAGTGAGTCATGTAATGATGCTAAATGTCTGAAGAATTAAATTTGAGAATCACCCAGAGAGCAACAGAGAAGAGTGTAGTTGGTATGAGCATGTTTGAACATATTACATACATGGATTTGTGCATGATAAGTGGTATAATTGACATAATCAAAGTAATGCATGGTGGCAAGAGTGAGGAATTCACATAATGCAAACAGACTAAAAAGAAGGTCACTGGAGTATGAGGTAGACACCCCTGTGGAAGATTCATGGGAGGAGAAAAACTGGAGTCACACACAATGAGCAAACCAGATAGGTTGTAATCTGCACCACCCAGGGAACAGCCCAGTAGAGACCACTCCTCTCATTCAAATTAACAAATGTTTGCTGAATTGAATTGGATTCTTTGATTAGGAGGTAACAGAGCAGTGCCACAAAGCCTGGGAGCTACATGATTTTTACCCCAGACACAAATCCTAGGTATAAAAAAGGCAAGGAAAGGACAATAAAACAAACCAGCTGCCTTTACCTTTATTTCAGTGGGCTCTGAATCTGGGCCCTGAATTGACTGAAGCCAGAGTTTCAAAGGAAGTATGTGTTGAAAGGAAAGATATATTCACAACAGTCCTGCTTCTCCAAGGAGCCATCTTTTGAAAAGGTTTTATTTGTAGTTGGAGGGGCTAAGGAGAAGCTCACTGAAAAGTGTCTTTACCTGGGGCCAGTGATGGAAGGAAGGAGAAAGCTTTGGAGTCTGCACGAGGGGGAGTCTAACATCACAATCATGTCTTTCATCTTAAAGATTGCATCTGGTTATAAAAGCTCCCTTCCATTAATCTCTTTTGTCAACATTTTCCAGTATGGAAACAGCTTCAGAAAAACAGGGTATATGGCTTTGTGACTGAGATGAAGCAGTCAAAGGCATGTTTTTCCAAGGACACGATGCCAGGAAGTTGATATGCTCTGAGTTCCAGCTTGCATTAGCCCCATGGAGAGAGAGCTGTAGAGGTTTAGTACAAGCATTTTCTAGCACAGGGAGCTAGGGGGATGACAATCACACCATATTTTTGAAAGGAAATTTACCATTAGAGTGCTTGTTTATTTCCAAACAAATTAAAGAGATCTTATTATGGTTCAAAAAATATGTGTTGTCAACCAAACGATATTTTTTTCCCCTTAATTAAAAGAGAAGCTGGGTAGCAGTTGAGTTACAAATAGTTCTCTGTGAACTTGGATGTCTTTAGCTCAGTTGAGATGGTTTGCATAATCTTCTCAGTATCAACAACATTCCACATGCATATTTCTCTTTAAGAAACATCTCTTTGGTCAGTTTCACTCTAAGCCCAAGGACTAAATGGGGTGTATATAAACTTAATATTTCTCTAACAAGAACTAGGACATTTAGGGGTCATTATTTGGGCTTTTTGACTTCCCTAAAGTTCATAACATGATCCTCTCTCTAACTGAAAACTTGTTAACCTAAAGTTTAGTTAAAGAAACAAGTTTTATGAATTCAAACTGTATCCTGCCTGTAACCTCTGTCCTGAACTCCATAAGACATCTAGCCTAGTTTCTACACCCACAAACTTGGCAAAAACTAGAGACAACTGTGTCAGATACATATGTATATCTGCAAAGAACTCCCAGAATGCTTGAGCTGTCTTCCAATGAGACAAATCACCCTAAGAATATTTATCAGAGAAAAAGGTGAAAGACAATAAAACATACTTATATGATATTCTCTGCCCCCTCTCCCACTAGGAAAGAAAAAAAAATTCAGCATGGCCCGCCACTTACATGGCTTTTTTCCAATTTAGAAAGATTCATAAGCTTTATGTACCATTTATTTATAGGAAAGGAAGCTTAAAACCAAGAAACGCTAAGACTAAAAAAGGGGGAAGGGATTTTACCAGACAAGAGCATGCCTATTCAAAGTCTTAGTTTCTCAGGTATAGCTACACAATGCAACAGTTACCTGGCATTTTAAACATACTTTCCAGTTTTGCCCTAAAGTTATGGGAAGTATGTCTAAATTACAAATTTTTTTCAAAGGGATTGTTGATATTCCTAAGAATCTTACTTTTGATTTGGCATATGGCAAGCATTAAGTATCAAGTACCAAGATGCCTGGGACTCATCTTCATTCAGAAGTGTTGAAAATGAGTTCTGTATAGCAAGTTGTTACTTTCCACAGGTAATAGATAATTTCACTCCAGCTATTCCATCCCAGCACAGTCCTGCTTCCTTAATATTTTCTTTTGCTACATCTCTTGGTAAGTAATTTCTCTGACTTCAAGTGAGTTATTAGAGTTATTCTCTCTCTCCCTTGGTAGCATTTCATTTGCTTAAATGGAAAAACTGGGCAATTGCCCAGGCAACACAGAAAGACACAATATAGAACATATACATTGAGCCAATAAATCTTGGCCAATAAAAGTAAATGAGAATTTGATTAGAATTCCACCAATGTCCTTTCAGTTCTGAACATTAAGCAGAAAGATTTCTATGCTCAACTTCTCCATATTTGCAATCAACTTCAATTTGTAGCAATTAAATATAAAATGCCATTTTTCTAATATTAGCAAAACTAAGGTGTAAACAATTTATTTTTAGCATCAGATTTTTCCCACCCAATAGGCTACTCCTCCTCCATTGCTTTAGACCATTTCCAAAGCATTCTATTCCATTTCCAGGATGCCCCCATATGGGGAATAAAAACATAGCAGTTTAAAATCTTTGAACTTGGATGGAAGCAGACTCAGAAGTCATCTAATTCAAGCATCTAATTTTACAGAAGAGGAAACAATGGCCCACAGAGCTTTAAGAATTTGCCCAAGATCACTGAGGTAGTAATGATCAGAGACAAGTTCTGAAGAATAGTCTCTGATTCCAGACTTTATATTCTTTCCCCTGTCCTACATCTACTGAGCATGAGAAAAACTTAATGAAAATCAAATTTCCTTTCAAACACTTCTTTTTCATTCTCTATCTCAGGGGTGAGGAACCTCTTGAGGACACATGTGGCCCTCTAGGTCCTCAAGTGCAGCACTCTGACTGAATCCAAACTTCATAGAACAAATCCCCTTAATGAAAGGATTTGTTCTGTAGAACTTGAACTCAGTCAAAAGGCCCTAATCAAGGACCTAGAACTCCATATATGACCTAGAGGTCACAGGTTCCCCACCCCTGGTCTGTCTATTCTTTAATAAGAACAGGAACAAAGAACCAAATATGGCCTGGTGACTTGGGATAAAGTTGTTTGTTATATATTACCTACACTTGAAGTAATTTTTAGTAGACTAGACTAGCTTTGTTGTAGGGGGTTGGGGGTGGGAAGAAGACTCTTGTGACTGCTTCCTTGGTCATTCATGTCCTCTTGTCATGTTTCCACTTCAGTGACAAGGATATTTTCAGACATTTACTATTTGACTTTGTCAAAATACTTCACGGCCACTTCGTGTCAATGGCTAAGTGATTCCAAGATGCAGGGAAATAAACATGTGTATTTGCAACACAGTACCTTAGTATATAGTCTGTAACTTGTAGAGATTCCAGATTTCCCACACATAGGCCATCATTTGCCACAGAAAGAGGAAGGTTGTCAAGGTTTCACATCTGATTTGGTAAAGGGGTTGAATGTTAACCTTCTTAGAATAAGTTGTAGTGCAGCCAAATCTGGGCAAGCAAGGTGGCAAGGGGGCATACAACTATGCCATACAAGGAACATTTGGAGGAGCTAGGGAAAGACTGTTGGATTAAAGAATTGGAAGGGCAGTCAAGTGGTAAAAGGATTAGATCTGTTCCACTTGTCCCCAGAGGAAAGAAGCAAGAACAATAGTTAAAAGGTGCAAATATAAATGTAAGTAGCCTTGATGTGAGGAAATTATCATTTGGTTTGATTTGGTTTTCAGTAGTGTCCCATTGTTCCTGACCCTATCTGGAGTTTTCTTGACAAAAATACTGAAGTGGTTTACCTTTTCCTTCTCCAGCTCATTTTAATGATGAAGAAACTGAGGCAAACAAGGTTAAATGATTTGCCCAGGGTCACACAGCTACCAAGTAAGTGTCTGAAACCAAATTTGAACTCAGGAATTCAGATTCTGACTGTAGGTTTGGAACTCTATCCACTGTGCCACCTAGCTGGCCTAAGATAAGAATATATTTCCTAACAATTAGATCTGTCCAAAAGTGGAATGATCTGCTTTATAAGGTATTGAATTCCTCACAAGTCAGTCAATAAGCTCATTAAACACTTATTATATGTCAGCTACTGCAAGAAGTGCTAGGGAAACGAGGACCAGGAAAAAAAAGGTCTCTTCTCTCCAGATGCTCAGGGAGACAATACATTAATGACTGTGCAAACAAGGTATATACAGGACTGTGGGTACTTTCAGAAGGAAGACAATAACCTGATTAAATATCTCTAGAGGTCTTCAAGTTTAGTGTAGGTGACCATTTGTCAGTTATTGTAGACGAATTCCTGTTAGGATGGAGGTTGTACCAGATGAACTCTCATTCAGAGAGGCAGTACTGTATAATGGTTAAAGCACTGAATGTGTGGATCTTGGGGTTTAAATCCTGCCTTGGTGGGTACCCCCAGGCAAGTCACTTACTCTTGGTTCCTTGATTTTGTCTTGTGTAAAATTATGAGATTGGACTCGATGGACTCATCCTTTCTGCTCTAAATCTGTGGACTTCAGTTTATTACGATGATTTTGTGATCTCTGATACTGAGTCAGAATCCCCATGTTAAATAACTGCTGATTTGGGTGCTTGGGAATTTAAAAAAGCACAATCAGATTTATACTAGATTATTGATGGTCATCAGATATTCTCACATTCCCACAAAGATGCAAATATACCCGTCTCCACATAAGTGAAAATAGCAGTGACAGTCTTTTCAGCTTGCTTATCTAATAGTTCAACTTTCTTTACCTTGTCTGATTTTAAATCCTCAATTGAAGCTGCTAAGGAAGCAAAATCTGAATAGGGAAACATTTCTGATAAGCTGGTGAAAAAAAGAATGTGCAGAGAACACTATGTACTAGTGAACTTGCTCCCCTTGCTCTCAAGGGAGATGTGGGGGGAGAGGAAGAAGAAATAACCTGAAATTCAATTAGAAAGGCAGAATTGTTGCTGCCAAGCATGATAGTTTAGTACTATTAGTACTATCTCATTTAAATCTGATAAAGGATGACCAGCATTCCCCACCCCCATTCCAAAAGCCTCTACTGCTTGCAGCCCACTTTAAACCTTTAACTGTTTTTATGCTAAGTATGTCATCAGGGTAAGTGGAGGAAGTGAAAAAGAAGGAGGGAGGGGAGAGAGGTTAGAAGGGAGAAGAAGAGTGGAAGGGCAAAAGGGTGGAAGGAAGAAAGAAAAAGAAAGAAGGAAAGAAGGAAGGAAGGAGAAAAGAAGGAAGGAAGGAAGGAAGGAAGGAAGGAAGGAAGGAAGGAAGGAAGGAAGGAAGGAAGAGAGGAAGGAAGGAAGAGAGGAAGGAAGGAAGGAAGGAAGGAAGGAAGGAAGGAAGGAAGGAAGGAAGGAAAGGAAGGAAAGAAG
>CM053594.1:104680940-104712130 GCA_028646575.1 Pseudocheirus occidentalis
AAAATACTTCCTACATATAATCTTTCATGTGAGGGGCACGGTTGCATGATGAATGAAAATGGCCTTGAAAGACTTGGGCTTAAATCAAAGCTTTGGCACATCGTAAGCTGGTCAGATGACAATGGTCAAATGATAATTGCCTCTAGGAAACACACTAAAAAGAAAACTTATACTCAAGCAGTCACTCTGAATTGATTAAAGGGAGTTCCAGCACTTGGAGTTCCTCATGTTATTGAAATCACAGGTCTAGGTCTTCCCTACACTCCCACAAAAATCATTAACATTATTTTGGGAAATTATTCTGCAATGAAAATGGGAAAACATAATTTTCTTTCCCAAACCTGAAAGTAGCACACTAGATGAATCCTTTCTGGAAGGGGATATGATATTCCAATTTAATAAGGAAATCCACAAAGCCCTTTTGCCCTCTGTCTTCATCTGGATTATTATAGCGTTTTTGTTATTGTAATCACACTCATCAATAGGATTTGTGTCACGAGACAACAGATGGTCTTAAATAGGAACCCATATATTCATTTTACAATCAAATTTCAACGTTTAGGCCAAAGGGCAAAGTGGTAGCTTTGACCTCATGTAGACAGACCCTCAAGACCCTCCAAGGGCTTTCAACTGTCTTTAATGAAATTTATAACATAGATGAGCTAAATAAATAGCTAAAACAGTTTCCCCCTCTCCTGCAAATTTCCAAATGTTTTTACGGGATGTTACTATAGTCTCCTTTACATTAACATTGTTTTTAAAATTTAAACCTGAAGGACTATGACCACATATCTATTGTCATAAAGATCTGGGTTATTGTTTTTTTTAATAAAGAATGTACATATGCATTTAAATTTTTCCTTAAGATACTGATTCTTCATAAGGTTACTATTTTTCCTTTGTCATATCTTGCTCTTCTGCACAAAATTCCTGGAGAGTTCAGGAAATCACAATTGTTGGGTGTCTCACTTTTTCTGTAAGAAAAATGAGACCCTTAGCTTCCAGCCAACTTGTTTCTCTCCCTGGTGCTTTCTAAACTGGTATACAAATCCATCTGACAGCATAAAAGTAAAAGAATATAAGTTGTAATACACAAAATATGTCAAAACATGGTATGGATTATCAAGTCAATCGAGTATAAAAGAAAGACCTTTTACTACCCTGCCAGTTAATTTTGAAATTGGTGTCACATGAGGGATAAACTTGGTATCCCATAAGGAGCTATCATATTACTCTATTGATTCCAAAATGTTTCTTTTCACCAAGGGTTCTACACAGTGTTATCAGAGACAACAATTAAACAAAAGAGGCCTCGATCTTTTTCCAAAAATATGACAAAAATCTCAAGCCTTCATGTACTCTAAAGTGAACCTGTTTTATAGTTTATAAAAGTTGTTATTCTGCTCAGAGTGTGAAGGAAAGAAACACCCAATGAAATTTATTTCAGATTTTTCCTTAAAATAATTCTTTATTTATTCCATGGGCTATTAGAATGAGAAGGGAACTTTATAACAACACTTTATACCATAGACTTCTAGAATGAGAAGGGACCTGCTTTAATATTGCTTAGTAAAATCATCTTTTTAAAAATGCCTCTAACATTTAAGTGACAGAACATGATCTGGAAGCTAAGAAGACTAAGAAAGAAGGGAATAAGCATTTATTTAGTACCCACTATGTCCATGCACTGGGCTAAGGGCTTTACAAAAATTATCACACTTGATGTTTACAACAGCCCTGGGAGTTAAGTGCTTTTGCTCTTCCCATTTTCTAGTGAAGGAAACTGAATTTAAACAACTTGTTTAAGTGACACAGCTAATGTGTCTGAAACTGAATTTGAACTCAGGTCTTCCTGATTCCAGACCCAGTACTTGTCCAACTCTGCCACCTAGCTGGCATTGGCTGTATTAATTAGCATCTGCTGGTAGGAAATGCCTGTCAGGCTATATTCTAACTAGATCATACCACATATTCTATTCATTTCTAGCTGCCACATTTTAGCAAGGATAGTAATAAGCTAGAAAGTATCAAGAGAAATAAATGGTCTTGTATACATACCATATGAGGATGTCGGGAATGAACTGAGGGATTTTAGCTTGGATAAATAAAAGACTGGGGGGGGGTGTCTCATGATAATTGTGTGCAAATACAGGTTGTTATGTGGAAGAATGATTATAGATTTGTTCTGTGTGACCCCAAAGGAAAGAACCAGGAGCAGTAATGAGTCCAAGTTGCATAAAGACAAATTTTCCCTTGATGTCGAAGAAAAAAAAAAAACAATTTGCTAACAGAGTTGTCCGAATTTTAGAACTGGCTGCCTCTTTGAAGGTGGTGGGATCCTACTCATTGGACCATTTCAAATGAAGATTTGGGAATAACTACTAATCAGATATGATGAAACCCCCATCACATTCTTTTCTGTGTAGAATTACATGGCTGTTGAGATCCTTTTAAATATTTTTGTTGTTTTTAAAATTTATTTTGTTAAATATTTCCAATTACATTTTAATCGGGCCCAAGAAATACCTGCAAGTGTAGGCCCTATGTTTGAAACTTCTGTACTAAGACATATTAAATAGTTATATCTGAACTGGAGAAGGAAAGGAGTAAACTGCAATTATTATAGGAGCAAACACGAAGTAAGCTTTTGTCCGCATCTAATCCAGCTGCAAATATATGGTGGTGGGCTCATATTATGAACCCCAGGCATCTAATTGATTTTATAACTCAAACTATACCCATGTAAATAAAAGGTTCTTTTTCTTTTGCTCCCAGAGTAATAATGATTCAATGTGAGAAATAGGATGTATACTTCTGGGAAACCCCCCCCCAAAATCAGATTAAAATAAATGTTGGTATAAAATAGGATCTTCCATAATAGCCTGGATCTTTTGAAGTACTGAAGCAAATATAAATGTCTAGGTCACATTGTAAATTTTGAGTTGGAAGGGAGCTTTTTTAAAAATATGTTTCAATCTGCATTCAGACACCATAAGTTCTTTCTCTCCGGATGGATAGCGTTTTTAATCATAAGTCCTTCAGAGTTTTCTTGGATCATTGTATTTCTGAGAATAGGCAAATCATTCCCAGATGATCATCTCAGAATATTGCTGTTATTTTGTATACAGTACATTTCACTTTGCATCAGCCCATGCAAGTCTTCCCATATTTTTCTGAGAACAGTCTGCTTGTCATTTCTTATAGTACAATAGTATCTCATGCTAGTCACATGCCACAGTTTGTTCAGTCATACCCCTGTTGATGAGCATGCCCTCAGTTTCTGATTCTTTGCCCCCAAAAAGAGCTGCTATGAATATATTTGTATATATAGGTTCTTTTCCTTTTTACTTTTTATGTCTTTTGCGATACAGACCTTGTAGTGCTATTGTTTGGTCAAGAGGTATCCATAGTTTTATAGACCTTTGGGCATAGTTCCAAATTGCTCTATAGAATGGTTGAATCAGTTCACAATTCCACCAACAGTACATCTCATTTTTCCCATATCCCTTCCTGTATCTGTTATTTACCTCAGACTTGTTTTAATTTGCATTTTTCCAATTGATAGTGAGTTAATTTTTTTTCATATGGCTATAGATAGCTTTGATTACTTCATCTGAAAATGTATCATATCTTTTTTATAATTTATCAATTGGGGAATGGCTCTTATTTTTATGAATTTGATTCAGTTCTCTATATGTTTGAGAAATAAGGCCTTTATCAGAGAAAGTGCCTTCAGATATTTTTCACAGTCACTATTGCTACCTGTATTTCCCTTCATCCTATTCAATACCCCTATCCCACCCTGGTCATTCTATTCTCGTTCTCCTTTCACTATGTCCATCCTCAAAAATGGTTTGCTTCTCACTAATACCTTTCCCAGTCTTCCCTACATTCTATTATACACCCCACTCTCTTGGCCTCTTTCCTCCTACTTTCTTTCCTACAGCGTAAAATAGATTTCCATACCCAACCGAGTGTGTATGTCATTCACTCTTTGAGTCAGTTCTGATGAGATCCATTCACTCCCTCTTACCTCTTACCTCCCCCATTTTCCCCTCCACTATAAAACTTTTTCTTGCCTCTTTTATGTTAGATAATTTATCCAATTCTACCACTTCTTTTCCATTTTCCCAATTCATTCCTATTTCTCGCTCTTTAATTTTATTGTTTTTTAGATATTATCCCTTCATATGCAACTCATACCTGTGGCCTCTGTCTATATAGAATCCTAACTGCCCTAATAATAAGAAAGTTTTTATAAGTTACAAGTATCAACTTCCCATGTGGGAATGGAAACAGTTTAATCTTAATATGTCCCTTATGATTTCCTTTTCCTATTTAAGAGGAGATATTAAGGTACCTTGTTTTGCTCCCACAGACATTATTGGGAGATAATTCATGCTACCACGCTGTGGGGAAATTTGATTTTATCTTATTTTACCATGAAAATGGCCATCCTGAGGTCTGGAGGAATCAGAAAGGTTGGAATAAGACAACTGGTTCAAACCTGAGAGGTCAGGACCTGGTCACCAAAGTCTTCACTACTTCCCCTGCTGAACTAACCTCATTAATATTAATGGAATATATGATCTGGGAGGGGGAATATGTAATGAAAACTTGTAGTGAGAATATAAGGAAGAGTTATGACCTTGAGGAGTCTAGACCAATCCTGACTGTGAGGGGAGAAGACAGAATATCCTAATGATATTTAAGCATGCTCTTGTCTTTGCATGTATGGTGTGGGTGTTCCTAGTTAGCACCTTACCCACTTCTGAGGCTTAATAAACACCTTCCTCTGCATTCCTTAATAAACACATTCCTCTATTGCATTCAAATCATGGGACTAGACACTGGAGATAGTCCATAAAGACACATTTATCAATCATTTAAAATGTGTCAGATTTTTTTATTAAATACTACAAATACAAAGAAAAGAAGTTATCTACATTGAAATAATAATTGAATTTATGGAAGCTGATAAGATTGCCAAGAGACATGCAATAGAGTGAAAAGAGAAAAGGCTCAGGACAAAGAATTGAAGGACATTCATGATTAGTCGGTGTTGTCTCTGGATGAAAGAAGACTGGCAGGAAGAGATCCAGGAGAGTGGTGTCATAAAAATCCAGAGAGGAGAGAATTTCCAGGAGGAGAAGGTAATCAACAGTGTTGAATGGTGCAGAGAGGTCAAGAAAAATGAAAACTAAAAGACCATTAAATTTTACAATTAAGATATAATTAACTTTGAAGAGAGTAGCTTTAGTTGAATGATGAGATCAAAAGAGAAAAAGCACAGTGTTTCATTGAAAGAGAGAAGTAGACACCTTTCTCTAAGGAGGCTACCAGAGAAGGGAAAGAAAGATATGGATTGATAGCTAGTAGGGTTGGTGGGATCAAGTGAAAATTGTTTAAGAATTGGGAAAGTATTTTAGGCAGCAGAAGAGCAGTCACTATATTGGGAAAAGTTGATCATTAAAGAGACAGGATGATTGCATGGGCAACCTTCTGGAGAAGACAAAAAGGGATCAGATCAAAGGTACATGTAGAGACTGGTCTTGGTAAGAAGAGTTACCTCTTTGATATGAGACAAAAATGAAGGAAGATATAATAAAATATGCTTGTGAAACTAAATAAGGAGGAAGGGAAGGAATTCTTGGCAAAAGGTACCATTTTTTTTATGAAGTATGAGATCAGGCCCTCAGTTGAGAGAGGGCCACAGGAAACTTGAAGAGAGACAGACTGGAATAGCCACTGAGAGTGGGACTGAGAATCAACTGGGAAGAATAGCATTTGTTTTATTACAGTAAGGGCTCAGTTGAGATTATATGTCATAAATTTTGTAAAGAAGGCAATTAACACATCATTGCAGTTCTTCCACTCCATATGAATAGAATGAAAGAAGACAAATTGTGAGAATAATCCAGAGTTGAAAAGGCATGATCAGTGTTACAACAAAGAACAAGGAATCTGAGAGTAAAAGATAGTATAGAGTTGAAATGGTTAACCAAGTAAAGTGGTATCTTGACTTGTGAGTTTAATTTGTTCTGTTACTAAGCTCATAACTCAATTTTCTCCTATTTCAAATCAGTTTTCCCCATTGAAATTAATTGAAATGCCATTAATCCATTTCAGCCCCCAAAATGCCACCCCAGTATTATTGTTATGTATTTTTTAAATAAGAAAAAGTATTTATAAATAACAAATATTGTATAAAAGCATAATAAAAGAGAATGTAAAGAAATAAACTGTTTTTATAAAGTGTGTATTTATCTTGAATATCAGACAACTTGAGCTAACAGAAGATACTGGTGGAGGTGGAGGGTGGAGGAGACAGATGGAGGAAGTTAGAGGGGTTTTATTTCCTGCTCTTCTGGTCACTTTTTTTCACTTACTCGCTACACTCAATGCTACACTTTATCCCTGAACTTAATTGCTACAATAGCTTTTTTTATTTTGCTTAACTTATTATTCTTCACTGGATAGATAAACACATGGACTGAAAAAGTGAGGTGCAGGATGCTGGGTGGGCATTGGATTGTGGCGTTTGCTGTGGCAACTAGCAGTGGCCCATACCTCAAATTTTGGCTCTTGATTCAAAGCAAAAAATCAACCAAGTGACAACTCATCTCAGAAATCTCATTAAGTTGGTGCACTCATATGTCAAGGTACCACTGTAGTTGAGATAGGAAGAGAGCTCCAGTAGGGTTAATAGTCTGCAAAATACAGAGGTGCAGAGTGTCATGTAGAGGATGAAGAACAGGATAAGACGTTCCAAGGGAAGATATAATGGTAAAAGATTATGATCATATAAAGAAATGTTGAAGTTCATGTTTAACAAGTGGCTCTCATATGCAAAACACACAGTTAAATTTAATCTGCATCAGCATTTTCTCCACTGCTTACTTAAGAAGACACAAGGAGTTAGCAAACAATGACTTAAGGGACCAAGACTATTTTTGTATCATTCTTGAGCTAAATGTGCATTTTACATTTTAAATTAAAGTTTTGCTGTATTTTAAAGGGTAAAAAGAAATTCTTAGCTCAGGAACTGTACAAAAAGGAGGTGTTGGGAGAATTTGGCCTTCAGATTGTAGTTTATCAACCTCCAATATAGCTCAACAAAATAACAAATGAAGTCCTAATTTGTAGCATTTGCACACAAGGAAAATTGAACAATCACTTCTCACAAGTTTATTTGAGCTGGTTCCAACATACTACTACAAGTAGGTTTGGGTGACTTTATGCCTGTGGATGGCATGATCAAGACTAGTAGCATCTCCACAAGTAGCTGAAATTGATTGGAGAAGTAGATCACTGGAAATGAGTTGATTGTGGAACTGGGAAATTTGAGTAGTCAAGGGACATCAATATACATGTTGAAATCCCCTAAAATGATGGCAGGACTTTAGGAAGATAGGAAGCCTATGAACCAGGTACTTAACTCACTGAGGAAAGAAGGTAAGTACCCTAGAATGCTGATAGATAGTGGCCACTAGGGTTTGGGCTGGGTGATAAATTTGTATAGTGCAAACATAAAAGGGAGGAAAAAATAGTTCTCCAGTGATCATATCATAATCATCATCATCCCCAATCATCATAATTCTCATCATCTTCATTGTAGCTCTTATTTAAATAGTGCTTTAAGGTCTGCAAAGCATTTAACAGATACTATATCATTTTATCCTCACAATAATTTTAGGAGTTAAGTGCTATTATTACGTGCTCCCCCGTATCACAGATGAAGAAACCGAGGCAGATGGAGGTTAAATAATTTACCCAGAGTTACACAGCTAATACATGCCTGATGCTGGATTTTGAACTCTAGTGTTACTGACTCCAGGTCCAGAGATCTATCCATTTTGGGGAAAAAAAGTCTATAAGTGCCAACATTCCCACAACATCAGTGATTTCAGTGAGTAAGAGAAAGTGTAGCCAGTACTAGGGAGGGTGATGAGGAAAGTAATGTAATCAAAAGAAAGCCAGTTCAGTGAGTACCAGAAAATGAGAGAAATGAGAAAGAAAAGAGGTTTAAAATGAAATGAAATTGTGAAATACGAAGCAGGTACTTCAGAAAGTACAGTGGAAAGGATCACACATTAATTCTAGAAATGAATATGGTGAGAGAGAGGAAGGTTCAGGTAGCTGGGAGTAAAACTGTGGACATTTGGTGTTAAAGAATGAGGCTTGTACATCAGCATCCAGGGATTCAAAATCACTCAGATACACAGACAAAAATCAAATAGTTCCTGCCCTGAAGGACTTGAAAATTCTACCAGATGCTAACCTCAAATTTCCTATTTCTTCAGCAAGGAAAATAATTTAATAGTTTCAAAACATTTATAGGCTGGTTATTGCTATTTATCAGCCTTCCTTCTCAAGGAATTCAGGCAACTCTGTGCCCATTTTAATGTTGATTGCTCTAGCTTCATTTCTTCTGTTTCCCTGTTTATTTGACTTTTTCTTACCTGTAAAAGCAGAAAACTTCTAAGTTATTATAAACAATTATTTAAAGTGTTAAGCTAACACTTTGTTATCATTGAAAAGGAGCTAAATAAATATTTAAATTGTTAAGCTAACACTTTGCTATCATTGAAAAGGAGCTAAATAAATATCATTCACCTTTAAATACCACAATGAAACCAGGAATGGGAAAGCTCTAGGAAACTCTAAGAACTACAAAAGACCTGGAGAAAGGGAAAAAATAGGAACCCACTAAAGGGTCACAATGTTTATAGAGAGGGACAAATAAATCAACCAATGAAATGATTGAAGACATCAAAAATAAAGTCTGTTTCTGTAACTTTTTTCATTTCAACAACAGTTCTGCTATGTTTTCAAAATGAAGAAAGTACCTCAAAAATGCAGCTTTTGTGTATTCCCTAAATACCTTGTGGGTCTTCTGAAAATGCTTTTAGAGTCAGAAGACTGAGAATTGAAAAGAAAGTTAGAAAAATAATTCAACCTCCATATTTTATAGATAGGACACTGAGGCCAAAAGAGATGACATGGTTCATTCAAGGTCACTCTAGGTCCAGTGTTCTTTCCATTCCATCCGCCTGACTCTACCTATACTATACCATTACTTAATGGCTGAATGAACACATACATGAATGACCATTTTGATTCTGTAATAGAGTTACTAGAGATAGGAGGCAGCTAGGTAGTCTAGTGGACAGTCAAATAAAAACCTGTGCTCAAATCCTCTCTCAGACTAGCTATGAGACCCTGTGGGTAAGTCACATAACTTATTTCAGCCTCAGTGATCTCATCTGTAAGAGAGGAGAGTTAGATTCAGAGGCTTCTAACATGCTTACCAGTTCTAAATTTAAAATCCTATGAAATTCCATATGGTTAGTATAGTAAGATGTAAGTGAATTTTTCTCTAGTATCTCATCTAATGTTGAATGTAGGTTGGATGAAAAAAATGAAACCTAGAATGATCAAGGAAGGAAGGGAGAAAAGAAGGAAAAAGGAAGAGAGGGAGGGAAGGAAAAAGGGAAAGAAGGAGGGAAAAGGGAATGAAGGAGGATGGAAATAAGCATTTGTTAATTTTTTTTACCATGTGACAGATACTGTGGTAAGCAACTTGAGTATACAAATACAAGTACAAGGAATGATAGTCCCTCAGGGAGCTTACATCCTAATGAGGAAAGGTCACACACAAAAGATAGCTAAGGCAGGCGGGAAGGGAGGGAGGAGAATGGGAAGTGGAAATGAGGTTATCCAGGGCAGTGAAGGACTTGGAGTCAGAAAGATCTGAGTTCATATCCTGCTCCAGGTACTTACTGGCTATGTGACCCAAGGGCAAATCACTCAAGTTCCCTCAGCCTCAGGTTTCTCTTATGTAAAATGAGGGCAGTAATAATAGAGCCTATCTGCCTAAGGGGTAATTGTGAAGACCTAAGGAGGCATTTGTAATTTGCTTTGCAAACCTTAAAACTATTATTGAGAAAAAGGAAGGTTCTGAACCTGGTCCATTTAGAGGTAACCAAGAGACTTGTGCCTGCATGAAAAAGTTCCTCAGTGATTCCCCAGACAAAGGAGGAAACAGTGGCAAAGCAGGGTTGAGATGACCACCTCTTTGATACAGCCAGTCCTAGTTGAATTCCTTCCCAGGTGTGATGTTATAGATGATGATAAAGTCCTAAGCACACCCATCAAACTCCAACTTTGCAGCTACAGAGAACAAAAGCTCTCCTTTGCTCCCCACAGTCCCACTCTCCTTGCTGGCAGTCACTTATCTTCCATCTCTGGTGGAATGAGTTATTTTTCAAAACAACAGACTAAGCTATAATGAGAGAGCCATGAGGTTAGGCCAGCACAAAGTTCTTTTGTGAGGAACAGGCCTACTTTGTCCCTGTTCGCTGTATATTAAAGACTCTTCCTTAAAATTGTTTTTAAATTAAAATCTGGGCTTCCAAGCAAAACTTAAAAAAAAAAAAACCTATTACCCCTTGTTGAGGACAAAAACAGATCTCCAAAGGTAAGGGACCTTTTTGTTGCTGGATTTCTTGAGATATAGGGGCATTCTGTGGGGTAGGAAAAAGAAGGCAGTTTTTAGAAGCTAATAGGATCACAGATTCAGAGATGGGAGTGACCTACTCTAGTGGTCATTGAGTCTAATGCCGCCTCCTCTAGGAGGCACAAGGGACAAAATCTGGGAACAGAAAGACCAGAGTTCAAATTCGGCATCAGACAACTACTAGTTATTGACCCTGGGTAAGTCATTTAACTAGTCTGTGCCTCAGCTTCCTAAGAGTGGTTATTAGGCTCAAGTGAGATAATGTATGTAAGACACTTTGCAGACCTTAAAACTCTCCATAAATGCCAGCTGTAGTTGTTATTATTGATATGTCTTGGAAAAAGGAGACAATTCTTCAATGTCATGTAACTGAATGAAGAGTTGACTTTCTGTTGCTAAAAGGGTAGGTCAATATTAACTTGTCCCTTGAAAAGTAGTGCCACCTCCACTGGTGATAAGTTCTGATAAAGAACTCATGAAGCATAATATAAGATGTTGTCTCCACTTCCCAAGCTGGAGCAGAAAAGAGACACTCAACAGGCAACTAGGAAGGCAACGGCCTTTTACCTGGGGAGATGGGAAGGAATGGAAAGGCCTCATAGGGATGTATGGGCCTTTTGAACTCTTTCTTGTTCATTCTTCCTAGATAGTGAAGGAGGGAGAGTGGCTGTCCAGAAAAGGTGACAGAAACTCTATACCCCTTCTTTATGGGGGTGCATCAGTGGCTGGCAGCATTGTTTTCTTGGTGGGCAAAGGAAAAGCCCAGATGCAATCTGTCTGTGATTGCTACCCTCTTTCCATCTTGCTCCCATCCCCACCATGCACCCTCTATCTCCTTTTATTTTGTATCTGGGAAGCGTAGGTATTCTTATAACAAGCTAGACTAATTAGACCCTGGAGAAAAAACTGTTTCTTGAGGCAACTAGGTGGTGCAGACTAGATGGATAGACTTGGAGTCAGGTGGATCAGAATCAGATGGAACTAGTCAGGCAAGTTTGAGTTCATGCCTGTCCTCAGACACATTAACTGTATTTTGAGCACACAATCTACCTCAGATTCTTAATCCATAAAATAGGAATAGTAATAGCAACTGCCTCAAAGGGTTGTAATGATAAAACAGAGTATAAAGTAGTATAAAGCTCTTCACAAACCTTAAAGAGTATCATAAATTCTAGTCATTATTTCACCCCATTTTCAGGAATGCTTGAGGGTCTTATATTTTAGCTCTAAAATAAATTATGCTCCTAATTTAGAGAACATTTTATGCACTTGAACATTTGTGCTGAGCTAGAAATTTCCCTGAAAGTTTATTTGCTTTTTCGTCCTTACTAAATAATATCTCTAATTCTCTCAAGGAAAGTTGCTCCTGTTGCTTGAGTGGGGTTCTGCCAGCAAACTGTCCCACTGTGCAGTACTGAAATATCCTGAGTTACTGACTCAGAAAGAGAGGATTTGCTTTTTACTTCCAGATCTCTTTTCAGAGGAATGCTCTAAACACCCTCTATAAATATTCTGTTCAATTGAAAGAACCTGATCAGTAATTGAATTATCACTTATCAATAACTTCTTGGGACATTTTTTAGATTCCTAAACCTTACTTCTTAACTAGTAGTTACATATATGTTTCAATAGTTTCTGTGCTATGTAAAAAAAATTCAATATTTTTAACCTCTCACTTCAAGATTGACATTGGCTCTCCAAACAATTTCTGCTATATGCAAGTGAGTAAAAGAAGACAGATTTTATAAACACTATAATATTCCAGTCCAAAAGTCTAATAATTCAATCTGGAATAATTTTCAAGTGTAATACATGGAATAATACTAGTTGGCCCTAGACGTAAAAGTGTTTTCATTTCCCTTTGGCTTGAGTAAAACAACAATAACAACAAACATCACTCTCATTTTGGAACTAGTTGGATGAACATTTTTTTGTTTCATTGACAGGATATGATTTAGCCTTGGATCAAATTATCTGGTGAAGAGGATGGATCAAATTTCAATAAAGTAGACCTGTGCCTGAGAAGAATGCACATTGACAGACTCCAAAGAAAACCCAACCTAAGCTTCCTCATTCAACAAGATGGTAGACAAGATCTGGGTTGGGTAGACACATTGACATGCTGCGGTTAAAAATGGTGAGCTCCTCAGAGACTTCTAAGGGACACGGAGGAACCCATGCCAATTATTCCTGTTTTGAAAAGGAAGTAAAAAAGTATTCTAAATATTTCTTGTCTAATGTCCTGGCAGGGAAGTTCTCACACCTAGTTCGAAAAAAAAAAATTGGAAGATTAAGTCATCTGTGGGAATAAAACTCTTCTGACCTCATGACTTCTGCTAACCAGAAAGTCACCTCCCTTGGTAGTGGTTGAAAAGTCTTGTTTGTACTCACTTGATCTCATGAGCTCCTCTGTCCTCCCACCCACCCCTCCTTGCCTGAAAACAGTTAAAGGCAAAGCAGTAAATCAGGAAGTCTGCAAACACAGCAGGGTTCAGTTTACAGTAGAGGAGGGCTAAGGTTGAAAACCAAAGGCGTCTAATTCCATTTTCAGAGCTGAACATCGAATAGTGGATTATCACTAATGACAGACAGCATGGTGTCAAAGGGCTGTGTCAGGTTCCAGACCTTTTCATACTTTAAATTCCTATGTTTAATCAAAGGTTAACCAAATCCTTGCCAGTGGCAAACTACTCCTTCATTATGTCTCTTCTGTGGGTGGCCTTCCAAAACCACTGAGGCAGCTAACTTTGAGTTGGAAAGTCCAAAAATGTATATAGATATATTATACATACCCACTCACCATATATGCATATATGTATGTATCTATACATATATAACTTGCATATATTATACTCAAAAATTTAATTTATAACACCTGGAAAATTAAGTCTATGAGAAATTTTAGCTGAAGGGGAAATGCCTTCAATTATTTACCAATCTGATTATTTAAATACCTAATTCAGGCTACATTTTTTCTTTATAATTCCTAGGTTCCTTTTAAAACTATATTTAATCACTTGCTTTTTTTTTCTTATTTCCTACCTCTCCTTCATGAATTTTGTGGTCTAGGAAAATCAAACTACTCTCTTCTGTCCCAAACCTAAAAACCATCTTCTGTTCTGTGCATTCCTTCATTCTGGCATGTATTCCCAGAATATACTTTCCTTTTTTTTTTTGCCTCTCTGATACCTTATTTTTGACCAAGGCTCAGCTTGGGTATCAACTATTCTAGGAAACTTTCTCTGATTCCCCAGTTTGTTGGTATTGTAACTTCCTCAAATCACCATCTATTATACTTATTTACAAGGTAGATGCTCATCAGTTGGAGAATAGCTAAAATGTGGTACATGAGTAGAGGAATAGAGCCATGTTCCATTAGGTTGTAAGCTCCTTGAGATGGCCCTTTGCCTCCTTTTGTATCTCCAGCTCTTAGCATAATGCCAGGCACATAGGAGGCACTTAATAAATCTCTGTAGTTTGGTTGTTATTGAATATATTGACTATAAAGAATTCAAAGAAGCATGGGAAGATTTATATAAACTGATATAGAGTAAAATAAGAACCAGTAAATCAATACACACAATGACCAAAACAATGAGAAGGGAAAGAAGACAGAGAGAGGGAGAGGGAGATGGAGAGGGAGAGGGGAAGGGAGAGACAGAGACACAGACACAGACACAAACAGAGACAGAGAGCTGGACCCCAAAAGATGAAAAAAGGTATACTCCTCCCTTCTTTACAGAGTTTGGGACTATGAAAGTGCAAATTTGCATATACCTTTAGACTGTTGAAAGCATCCTTAATTTTGCTAAAATACTGTTTTCTTTCATTTTAAAAAAAGTTTTGTGTTACAAATGAATAATCAGGAATACCTCATTTCAATTCCTGCCCCAGGCACTTAGTGACCATGTGACCCTAGGCAAGTAACTTAACCTCTCACTCTCATTAAACTATTTTCTAACCTGTTAGCACTCTGGGACTTCTCTGACTTAGACACTATGTCCCAGGAAACTCATCTTTGGGGAAGACACACACACACACACACACACACACACACACACACACACACACACGAAAACAATTAACTTGGCAACCTGCCAGAACAAGTCAGCTTTTCTACTCACACCTCCTCAGTACCTTCTGCCCCTCTAATTGGAGGGAAGGGTCATGAACTTTAAAACCTCCACTTAAAGAGGGTGCTCAGTACAAGCATCTCCTCATTTCCCATCTACTTTGGGACCTCTCTGACTTCTCCAACATACCACCCTCCCTTTCATTTTCTTTTTGCCTGTTGTCTTCCTGAGTTATATTGTAAGCTCCTTGAGGGCAGGGATTGCCCTTTTTTCACATTTGCATCCTCAGAACTTAGCATAAGTAAATACTATGCTTAATAAATGTTTATTGACTATTATTGACTATTTTTAGTCATTTTTGTCTCTAAAATAGAAATAATAATATCTCCATTATGTGATCATTGTGGGGATCAAATGAAATAACTCTCTATCCTGCATTTATCTATCATGGTCAAAGTCATTTACAGAGGACAGGACTATTCACTCTATAAAGATTTATGTCCCTTTAATCAAGAAGAAATCATAGTACTTTGCACAAATTAGGCATTCAGAAAATGTCTTTGCTTTGCTTTTTTAATTAAATAAAGAACGGTCTTATCTGGCTGACTTTCCAGGACTTCTAAAATCTGTTCTTCTCTAACTTTATTCTCATTTCTCTCAAATATAGTAGAGGTTTATAGTCAGGAAGATCTGAGTTCATATCCTGCCAGAGACACTGATTAACTACGTGACTCTGGGCAAGTCACTTAAATCTCTCTCAGTCTCATATTTCCCTTTCTGTGAAAGAGGAAAATTAATAGCCCATATGTTACAGGATTGTTGGGAGGATGAAATGATTCTATCTATCTATCTATCTATCTATCTATCTATCTATCTATCTATCTATCTATCTATCTATCATCTATCTATGTTTATATATATATGGATTTATATTTATATATATTTATATGTATGTATGTAAAGAACTTTACAAACATTAAAACACAGTATGAATACTAGCTATGTGGCAAGGTGGATGGGACATTGAACTTAAAACTTAAGAAGACCTGAATTCAAATCCTCATTAGCTGTACAACACTGGGAGAAACAAATCACATCTTCTAGACTCATTTTGTTCATTTGCAAAATAGGGATAATAATAGCACCAGGTCCTGCCCCGATTTGTTGCAAGCTAAGATAATATTCATATCCAATCTGTTGCCAAGAGCTCTCCATTTCACCTTTGCAACATATTTCAAATCTCTCCCCTTCTCCCCTCTGACACTGCCACCATTCTGGTACCAGCCCTCATAGGCTCACACCTAGATTATTACAATAACTTGTGGCTCCATTTGATTTTCTCGAGTCTTTCCTCACTCCAATTCATCCTCCATTCAATAACCAAAGTGATTTTCCTAAAGTCCAGGTCACCCATCTACTCAATAAACTCCACTTGCTCCCTATTACTTCCAGAATCAAATAAAAATCTTCTATTTTGCATTTGAAACCCTTCAAAACTCAGTGCTTCCTCCCTACTCCACCTTTCCGGGCTTCTTATGTCTTACTTCCTGCCATGTACTACTCTTCAATCCAATGACACTGGCCATAAACAAGACCCTCCATCTCTTGGGTCCTGACATTTTGTTTTGGTCCTCCTCCATGTTTAGAATGCTCTTCCTCCCCATCTCCATCTATTGGCTTCCTCAATTTCCTTAAGTCCCAACTAAAACTCCATCTTCTACAGAAAGACTTTCCCAACCCCTCTTACTTCTAGTACCTCCCCTGATTTAATTATTTCCTATCTATCCTCTATAGAGCTTGCTCTACATAGTTGGTTACTTGTCTTCCCCATTAGATTGTGACCTTCCAGAGGGCAAGAATTATCTTTTGCCTCTTCTTATATTCCCAGCACCTAGCTCAGTGCTTGGCACATTGTAATATTTAATAAATGTTTATTCATTTATTAACTGACTAAAGTGATTTGCAAATCATAAAGTACTATAAAAATGCTAGCTATTATTATTAATATTATTAGGGAAAATTAGCATGTTGGGGAAAGAGTCATGGGCTTAGGAAGGAGAAGACCTGCATGGAAATCCTACTTGTACACTTTATAATATGTAATCTTGGGTCCAAAGTTATTCGACTGTAAACTGGGAATAATAATATTTTGTATTAGAGTCAAGTTAAGAAGTGTTTAGCAAGTTCTTCCTGTGTGTCAGGCACTGTGCTAAGTGCTAAGAGTACAAGCAAAAGTATAATAACAAGAACAACAAAACAGTCTGTGCTCTCAAGGAGTTCAAAGTCTAATGGGGATGGGGAAGGACAAGTCATATAAATCCTCTTTGACTACTTCACCATAGTAGAAAGATGATCCTGGATCCTCAAAGGCTAAGATCCTAACCAACAGAGAGTGTAATCTCTGGTAGAGCCTATAAAGCTGAAGGAAAAGGTCTTCCATATACCAAAAATATTTAGAGTAGCCATTTTTATTATAGCAAAATATTGGAAACTAAGGGGGTGCCCATCAGTAGAGGAATTGCTGGATAAAGTTATGGTATATGAATATGATGGAGTACTATTACCACTATATTATAAGAAATGAGGAAATGGATGATGGGGAGTGAAATAAGGAGAACTGGACCAGGGTGTACTATAATATCACTATGTTAAAAATGAACAATTTTGAGGACTTTTATAAAATGATGAATAAAAATGTAGAACCCAGAGAACAATTTCTACATTAACAACTGCATGAAATCCAAAAACTTTGTATACAACTACTGGGAAATTTGTTTCTCTTGAAAATTCATAGCTGTCATAAAAAAGTTTGTTCCCCACCCCCCCGACTTTATTTTCTGAAGTATGAGTAGGAGGGAGAAAAGGTAAGTTCTTAAAATATTTTTAAATGGAAGGGAGGGAGTACTACAGATATAAAATATCACACACCTTTTCAGATGCAGTCCCTGTTACTCCTTTTACTTAACTGACTTTGTTATGAGAGACCTTGAACAAAGTGGAAATAATCTGTAAATGTAGTGTAACAGCAAAGTACATCAATAAACTTAGGAAAAGAAAAAGACGTGGAAGTATTGGACCTAGTATGCTTGTCATCTAACCATCTTAACTAAATATGGACAGACATATAGCATTATGCTGGCACTGGCCACAATGTGATCTTTTTTTTCCCCACAGAGAAGGTTTCAGGGAATTTCTCCTTAGCAGGGTGTAGTTGTGATCTGTGTTAGTTGAGGGAGTACCCACAACAATGGAATTGTAGGCTTAAAAATTCTGAAGTAATGATTAGTTTCATATTTGGGCTCCCTCCCTGTTACAGTCCCCCAAAACTAGGTCCTGTTGTGGGTTTTTCTGGAGCTGCCCCTTTTTATTCCCCAGAACTCCCACCCTGCTATTTCCTAAAAGCCTTCATATCATATTCAAATGTAATAAGGTATCTCCCAGACATGGAGAAATACACAATGGGAAATGAAGTCCTGAGATCCAGAACAGAATTATCTTGGTTTGTTGTTACTGGGAGAGATGGTGAAGTCTGAGGGAAACCATAAGCAAGTTCAAGCTGGCCATTCACATGAAAGAGTTGGACGGGATATAAGGAGCTAAAAGGAAGATGGAGATGACTGACTTACTTGGCAGGTACTTTGCTATCATCTCCCTCTGTCTGTCATACCCATACCCCTGGGAGGGGTGGGTCTGAGGCAGACTTAGGCTTGAAGAATTGATCTCTCCTAGAGATCTGGAAAAAGACTTTAAAGTCCCTTGTCTCTCCTTCCTCTGCTTCTGGCCTCTCTCTCCACTTCCCCAAGAGGCCACACATGTGAAAATCAAACCTATCTCTTTTCTTTCAAATTGGTGATTTTTCAGATTTAATTAAAATTAAAGCCTGCTTTAAAATGATTGATCCTGTTTGTCATTTGTCAAATGATGTTTTTTAAATTAGAAGTGAAAAATAGGAGCGACAGTGACTGGTAGTTTAGAAAAAGGGACAGGGGAAGAGGAGACAGAAAGGGTAGAGAGACAGACAGAAAAAGACAGAGACAGACACACAGAGAGACAGATATAAAGAGACAGAGAAAGAAGTGGGAAAGAAGAGAGAGGACAAAAAATACAGTAGGAGGGAAGAGAAGGAGGAGAGTAAGAGGAGGGAAAAGCACTGACTAAATAGCAGGGGTCCTCCCTGACCTCTATCCTCAACTGAGAGTAAGAGCAAAATCAATGAGAAGTTTATTGATTTGATTCATATTTAAATGATGTTTATTACTTAATTTAATATTTAAAATAAAACTGCAGTTCAGGTAACAAACCATTCAAAGTCCAACCTGATTTCATGGTCCTTCCACCCCCCCCAGTAAGAATGTTTTGAAAGTGTGACATTAATGGAAAAGACTGGGTAAGTTGGAGGGTACCTAAGATAAGTTTATTTCCCTACCCTCCAACCCCTATTTGGCCCCATCTGACTCTGGAGAGATTCTGAGTAAAGACCCTGACTTAATTTGAACCCAAACCTCTGGAGTCAACTGAAAAGAAGGGCTGAGAAAGGGTGAATGTGTCCCTATGAAAATAGAGACCATCCAAGAAGGAGGAACTAAAGCACTGGCCCAGAACCAGTTATTCTTATACTATTTGTTTGGATTATTAGGCCCCCTTGGGTGTTGGAACATTGGCCAATATCTAGTGTTTCCCCACCTGTGACAGTAGATGCAAAAAAATCAATTATACTTGTGCAAGAACCTGTCATTTTCCTATAAAACCTATGACCTTCTACTGCCATAGTGAGTTGTCTTGATGTGAAGGTAATTGAAACCTAGGGGTGCCATGGGCTGATTTGAAAGAAGTCAGTGGAGAACTTGTAAGAACTGTTTTGGTGAAGTTGGAGGGTAGTTCTCCAAAAGACCACTGCTCATCACTCCAGCATTCTTGAGCTTAAAGAACTTATTTATTGCACCTGGGTGAATACCTTTCATTATTTCACTCCTTTAAGGCCTCCAGACTGGAAATATTTCAGACTATGCCTTTTTTCAAAGGAAAGAAAAAGGAAGAAAGCTAATGAAGAAAAGAGGAAAAATAAATTAAAAAGTAAATACAAAAGAAAAAAGAAAGGAAAAAGAAAGAAGGAAAAAGAAGAAAAAAGGAGAGAAGGATGAAGAAAAATAAGAGAGAAGAAAAAGGAAGAAAAAAGAAAGGAAAAGGAAGAAGAAAAAAGATGAAAGAATAAATGGAAAAGGATGAAGAGAAAAATCAAAAAAGATGAAGAAAAATAAAGAAAAGGAAGAAAAGGAAGAAAGAAAATGAAGGTAAAAAGAGAAGAGAAGGAAAAGGAGGAAGGATAAAGAAAAAGGGAGATGAAAGAAAAAAATTAGGAAGGGTAAAGAAAAAGGAAGAAGAAAGAAAAAGGCAGAAGGAAAAAAGGAGGAAGAGAAACAGAACATAAAGAATAGGATGACAATATTTACTTACTGATTCAAAGTTTGCAAGCCAGTAAGACCTGGGTTACTGACTTGTGGCCAACATGGAAGGGACAGACATGGCAGTTCCATTATTTCTGTCTGTAGTCCCTCCATTCATTATGTCTTCTGTTTTTCAAAACCTTGAAGTTACCTCTGGCTATTCCTTCTCCTTCAGTTCTCATATGGACTGACTCACCAGGTCTTGTACTCTCATATCTGTCACCTTCTCACTAGTCCCACTGCTACCACCCACATGTAAGCCCCCTCTTTTTAATTTCAATAGCCTTCAAACATGGTTTCTGTCATTATTCTCTCTATAAATAGTCTTTCTTGTCACTGCCAGAGTGTCCTTTCTTGTTAGTATATGGCGTCTGTGGGGTATATGAGATGTTCAGGGAAGATTAGAACCTCTACTATGAGAGTTTCTAAGCCCTTTTCAAGGCTGCTCATCATAATAGCAAACATTCTATTATACCCAGGATGGCCTGCTAGTACAGGTTCTTTGATTTGCTTTTAAAGGAAAAACTGTTCAAAAGGGGGTTAATAATCCCACTTTTAATTGCATTCAGTAGTTTGGGGGAAGGTAAGCACCCTAAATTTGGAGAGAATACAGAGAAAATATAAGCAGAGAAATTATCACAAAGACCAACAAACAGAGCTCCAACTGTCTGAGAAAAGCAATATTGCCATATATTTTACATGCATTGCTGAATCGAAGAAGCATGAACATCTAAGCAGTTGGGGTGGGGATGCTATTAACAAACAGCTACTCAGAATCTCGACTGAGAAATCAAAAGATCCTTCTTGCGAGCAATCCCCCAAAGCAAAATACTAACCTCTGAGAATATATGACAGACTTGGCCCCTGACTGGCTCAGAGCCAGTAGGTACAAAACCACCATAATTCAGCACAGTTGTCAATTATAATGGTTCAGAGGAGATCAATCCTTCAGATGTTCAAAATTTAGCCTGAGCCTGGGACCCTGAACTCCAAAAAGAAAACAAATAAAATCCCACTTTGTGCTTATACTCATCTACCTCTGGTGTTCACTTGCCACACAGTGTTCACCTCTGGTTTCAAGAAGTTGTAGTACATAAAGCAGCCACATCCTGGTAAAACCATCTTGGCATTCAAGCTAGACCAGGTTGAGGATAACTGATTGGTCTCAGGTCTATTGGTGAGTTAGGAGGGGTGTGTACATAAAGCATGTGAAGACTTCCCTGGCAGAATAGGCAGATATGAACGTTTTGTTTCAATGGGCCATCAAGGTGGCAGAAGCAGGTATTGTGGAGCACTTACAGCTTGGTCAGACACCAAAGATACCAAGGTCATATACTGCATCCAGAGCCATCACCAGTTGTCTTGACTTTTGTCTTGTCATCCGGCTCCAATGACTCTGGAAGAAAGAGTGAGGCTGATGACTTTATATAGCTCTACCTCATTTAAATCCAATTCCCACATGTATCAAAGTCAACACCCATACAATTTTACTATTTTATTATTAATTTTTACTGTTCAATAATTTTACAGTTTTATTATTGTATTATTTTACTATTCAACTATTTTGTTTATTTTTTCATTATGCTACTCTATTTTATTATCTTACTGTTTTACCTACCTTAAAGTCCTCTGGTGACAGGTTCATGACAAAGCAGCAGGTGCAGATATGCTGGGATATGTAGTTATAACCTTGCACACAGGCAGTCCAAGTCATAGGGTCATCTTCTCACTGAACTAAAGCATCAATGGGATTCAGCAGTCCCTTCAGTGTCAGGGCAGCCTTCTTAAGGAAGGCTCACCTCCTAGCATGAGGAAGGGGCTACAAAAGGTGCACTAAAAATTGTCTGCTTCACCCAACCTGGGTCTGCTTACTATGGAAGGTTGGAATCCTGCCCTGTACCTAGACACAAAAAATATACAAAACTGTTTGTGAAGATGATTCCATTTACCACTGGTATAAAGCATGTGTGCACACTTACAGACAGCAAGAGATCCAGTAGACCTGAAAGGTGAAATGCTCTTATGGCAAAAGAAATCAGAAGGTAGAGTATCCAAATATCAGCCCTGAGTGAAACAAGACTGGTGAATTTAGTCCAGCTTCCCAAATTTGGATCTAGATACACATTTTCCTGGAGTAGAGTAACAGCAAGTATCCAAGCATACCCAGGGTCTAGCACAGGTTCTTTGACCTGCTTTTTTTTTAAAGGAAAACAACTCAAAAGGAGTTAACAATCAAACATACTTTAATCAAACATATGCATCATTTACTTAGTTCAGTCAAAAACGTCAATACCCTGAATTTCAGAAAATACGAAGAGAAATTACAAACAGGCAAAAAATATAGACAGAGAAAATAACACAATTCAACAGACCAACAGACAGGGCTGTCTGACTATTACATATATACAGTGTTAGCTGCCAAAAAGAGAAGCACCAACATCTGGGTTTTCAAAGCTGGGGGGCTCAAGGGCTTCCCAGTGTCTTATCTGGCCAAATCATACAACTCTTCCCAAAGTGAGCCCCAAAGTAAAAATTTACCTCAAAGGTATATATAAGTCTTCTCCGGGGTCAGAGAACAGCACAACCCTCTAACACACTGCCTAATTACAAAGTAACAAAAGGGGTGGTGAAAAACAAACCTCCCCTAAGCAAGCTTCTCTCATTGGGCTCCAAGTAAGGCCCATTAAGGAGTATGGAAGATCTTCAAATTCCCTTACCAGTACATATAGCTACAGTGATGGGGAATACCATGAACATGACATCCATTTCACAACTGAAACTACTCTGGTCAACAAGCTTGTATGCCTCCCAAAAGGAGTAAACTACATGCTCATGACATGGGATTACCACCTGCAGGAAAGTGCCATACCACCGTCTTCACTGTGTATGTTTCCGCCATAATGAACCTTGTTGAGTTAAAGAAAAATGTTCTAAAGACCATCATCATATCCTGAAAGAGAACAACTTTGTAATTCTGGGTGACTTTAACACCAGATAAGGCACAGACTAATAGATACAGCAGGAAATCCTTGGGAGGAATGGAGTCAGAAACAGCAAAAGCAACTGTCACTTACTACTGAAAACTTGTGCATATCATAACCTTCTCATAACAGACACTGTGTTCTGTTTCCTAAATATAATACAATTTCACGGATGTATTCTTACAGCAAACATTGGCATTTAATAGATTATATCATTGTAAGGAGAAAAGACAGGATGTAAGAGTGAAGAAGGTAATGTGTGGCCAGAATACAATACTGATCATAGACTTATCCTCTCCAAGTTAAATATTTGCATTCAACAAAAGTGGTAGCCACAAAGCAAGATGACTATTTGAAGACAGTGTCAACAGACTAGAGTGGTTCTATGAGGATGAACAGTTCATTGCTAACTTGGAGGGAAAATTAATACATGGTTGGAAACAGGGGAACAGAAAAGGAGTGGGCATTTTTCATAGATTTGGTACATAGCACTGCATTTATCATTTGAATCAGAACACTACCAAACATCAGGAGTGGTATAATGGAAATAATAGGTAAATTCAGAAGCTATTAAAAGAAAAATGAGAGCTCTACAAGATCTATCAGCAGGATAGTTTGTTCACCTATAAAAAGGCAGCATTTAACTCTATCAAAAGTAAAAATCAAGCAAAGAGATGCAGGATTGTTGGCTCAGTAAGAAGACAGATGAAATTCAGTTATATGCTGAAAACAACAATTCATAGCATATCTAAGATGCCCTGAAAGCTATTTATGGGCCAAAGACCTTTGGTGCATATCAACTACTCAGTGATAATGGAGTCACACTGACAGATGCTAATGATGTGATTCTGGAAAGAGGGGTTGAATACTTTTCTAGTGCTGTTAACAGAGCATCATCAACCAGCCCTAAAGCCACTGACCATTTACCTCAAATTAAAGTCAATCCCTCTCTAGATGAACTTCCCCTGAAAAAGAGGTTTTGAATGCTATTAGTCTTCTCTCTTGTGGCAAAGTGCCTGGTGCTGTTTCTATTCCAGCAGAAATATACGTGGTGGGGGGTCTACGCTCATACAAAAGCTGACGGAAATCTTCTGGGTTATATGGCAAGAGAAGATTATCCCCCAGGAGATCGAGGATGCCTCTATTATCCATCTATATAAAAGAAAAGGAAATAGACTGTCCTATGACAACCATGGGAGGGGGGAATCTTTCTCTTAGTCACTGCTGGCAAAATTTTTGCTAGAGTCCTCTGTAATTGGCTGATCCTTCACCTGGAAGATGGTCATCTACCCCAAAACCAGTGCGACTGATGAAATTCGACAGTTCCAGAAGAAATGCCAGTAGTAGAACAGAGGTCTAAACACAATGTGCATTGATCTAACCAATGCAGCCTCAGGCTGAGATTCAACAGAATAGTGCATCAGTTCTCTGCTGCTTGTGCTAACTTTGGCCAGTGATGAACACCAAGAAAACAGAGGTTCTCCATCAGTCAGCAGCACAGTGAATGGAGAAATTTTGAATGCTGTGGTTAAGTTCACTTACCTTGGCAGTATACAGGAATATACACATAGATGATTAGGTTGAAGCACACATTGTCAGAACTAGGTCAGTGTTTGGGAGGCTCTGAAGAAAAGTGTTAGAGAGAAAATGTTTGGCTGCCTACCAAACTGAAAGTCTACAGAGCCAATGTGTTTTCTTTGTTGGTGTATGCCTGTGAAACCTGGACAATATACTCGTGCCATGCCAGGAAACCAAATTGCTTACAATTGCATTGTCTTAGGAAGATTCTCAAGGTCACCTGGCAAGATAAGGCACCGAGGTCTTTTCTTAAACTGAACTGCCACTCTACTGTAGAGTGAAAGTCCAATGGGCTGGCCACATTGTTTGAATGCCAGACATATATTTGTCTAAAAGATTATATTCCAGAGAATTCACCCAAAGAAAGTGCTCACACAGAGGCCAGAAGAAGCAATACAAAAACATTCTCAACATCTCTGAAGAACTTTGGAATTGATTATGAGACATGGGAGACACTGGCACAGGACTGCCCCATATGGCATGCCTACATCAAAGATGTATTCTAGGAGCAAAACTGAATTCCAGTAGCTCAAAAGAAATGTGAGATGTCCAAATTTAGAGACAACTCACTCCCAAATGGTCATGTGGACTACTTTTGTCCAACTTATGGTAGAGCCTTCTGACCTTGTATTGGTATGATCAACTAGAGTTGCATACCCTGTACCTTTACCTGGACTTCATGATGTCATTTTGGTGTTCTTCATGCATGAAATATAAGCAACAAAAACAGCAATAATGGGTGGGATGATTAAGGGGAATGGGAATTTGAAGATCTTCCCTGCCCCTTAATAGACCTAGGGGGGAGAGTTTGAAGACCTCCCCTGCTTTGAAAGTAAACTCTGCCCTCCAGTAGGTTGAATGTGATCACATGGAGCCTGTGATGGAGGGAATTTGCTGAAAGGTACAGCAGACGCTACAGGAAGCTTCCCTGTTGTGAAGATAAACTCTGTCCCCTAATAGGCTGAATGTAGTCACATGGAGCCTGTGGTGGGAGGAATTTGCTGAAGGGAAGCAGAGCCCATAGGAAGCTGGTCAGAGCTAGCAAGATGATGGGGGAGATAGGAGCTCAGGCAAGGAGACAGAGAGGTTTGTGAGTAAATATTGATCTTGTGTTGGTTTGTGGGAAGGCTGAAGGCTTTCAGCTTTATTATGGCTTCTGAATATCTTTGGTACTATGATGGAATTGGTTTACTTGTTTTGGGATTCAGTTTTCTGGTGTTTGAATAAATATTTCAGTTCTGTCTTCTATCTGGAGAGCTTGGTATATTTTGCAATTGAACATCATGCAATACTATAATCATGGTCTTTATCATTATCATGGGCGCTATAAATTTTGTATTGGTGCTACCGGGGGTGGGGGAGAGAAAATAAAGAGGAGATTAGGGGAAGAGACATTTCAGAACTGTAAGAGACTTCAGAGACAATCTACTTCAAACAATTTCTGTATTTCATAGATAAGGAAACTCAAGCCCAGAAAAATTTAATAATCTACCCATTATCACATGGGTAGTGGCAGAACTTTGATTTGAATCCTGTTCCTCACCCCAAATCCATCACTATTGCAAATTCACTATTTCACTCCTTTGTCTTCTTGTCAAAGGACTTACAACTGATTTGATAAATTTATATAAATATAAGAGTGTTGGTTGCTTATTGCCCTATTCCACTTAAAAGTAGTTACTTTCCTTAAATGAGAATGTTTCTTGATTAAATCATTCCATCAGAATGAGTTTTTGTTATATAAGATATTTCTGAGGTCTCTGACCAATTGTGATTATACTTTTTTTTTGCTTTTTGGAGAGGGAAAGGCAGGGTAATTGGAGTTAAGTGACTTGCCCAAGGTCATATGGCTAGTCAGTGTTAAGTGTTTAATTTTAACTCAGGTCCTCCTGACTCCATTCACTGTGCCACCTAGCGGTCCCTTACTTTTTTTCTAACAAAAATTTCCCAAAGTAGCTAGGTGAATCAGGTAGACCCAAGAGACTGTTGTATAGCCCCCACATTCTATTGGTAACAGAGCTTTAGAATATAATTAGAGGTTTGAATGATAATGAGAAAAATGGGCATTAGTCTATTAGATAATGGAGGAATAGATTATAATTTTATTGTGAATAAACTGTATTTAAGCAATAGTATCAATGAAAACTTTGAAGACAGTAAGAAGAGAAACTGGTATGGTAATACATTCTGAAATCCTAGCTACCAAGAAAGCTAAATCTGGCAGACCTCTGGAGCTCAAGTGTTCTGAGCTGCAATTGATTATGCCAATCCCATATCTGCACTAAATTGGACATTGGTGGGAGACAGGTTGGGGTGTGAGGAAGAACTAGTTATATGAAGAAAGAGCAAATGGCCCCAGGTGGGTAATGAAATACAGGCAAGCTCCTATGCCTGGAAACAGTAAGCGTTGTTTGTTGACCTGACTGTTAATCAGTAGTAGGATCAGACCCATAAGTAGCCTTGTCCTTCTAGCCTAGATGAGATGGAGAGATGCAATCTTTAAATAGCAAAAAAAAAAGAAGAAGAAGAAGAAGAAAAGTGCTTGCTTGGATGGAAGTTAGGAAGATTTGGCTTCATATTGCATCTCTGACACTTACAGGTCGCTCAGTCCTATTCTCCCCAAGTCATCATTTTTCTACGTCTAAGATAAGTCTCTAGGTTTTGTATATTAAGCTTTTGTTATTGCTGTTAGGTGATTTCACTCGTGTCCAGCTTTTTGTGACCTTCTTTGGGTTAAGTTCTGTTGCTGTTATTTTTGAGTGTTGGTTTTTGGGGTTTTTTTTTTTTTGGTTGGTTGGTTGGGTTTTTTGTAAAGATACTGGAGTGGTTTGCCATTTCCTTCTACAACTTACTTTATACATGAGGAGACTGAGTCCAATAAGGTAAAATGACTTGCCCAGAGTCACAAAGCTAAATAGTATGTGAGGCTCGATTTGAACTTAGATCTTCCTGACTCAGAGCCTTGCGCTCTATCCATTGTACCACCGAGATATCACCTAGAGTGATAGACTTGAAGTCAGGAACACTTAGCTTCCAATCCTGCCTTAGCAGCTTACTAATTATGTGACCCTGGGCGAATCATTCAACTTTTCTCCTTCAATTTCCTCACCTATAAAATAGTGATAATAGTATGTACCTGCCTCCCTCGGTGGTAGTGGGGGTGGGGGAGAGAGTAATATCTGTAAAGCACTCTCCAAATCTTGAAGCACTACATAAGTGCTAGTTGCTAATATTATTGTTATTATTATTATTATTAGTCTATGTCTGGTTGGTAGAGGGAGCTCTCAGAATGGAAGAAGGAATAATTCTAGATTTGAATATTCACACATTCATTAAACAAGGTGAACATTCACTCATGCAGAATGTAAAAGAGTGGAGCTTCTCTCCTTGGCCAAGAAGTTGGATAGAGAATTTGGGTCAAGAGGGAGGATCAGCAGTTAAGGCTGTACTATGTTAAGTTTGGAGAAGCTTTCAGACATCTAGGAAGGCAAAGACGTCTGAAAGAACCTTTGGAATTCAGTTCTAGATGCAGGGAGGAGGCAGGTTGGGGTTACAAAGGTATATCTGGTAATCGTCCACAAACTGGTGCTAGTCCTAGCAGTGGGAGAGGATGAGGTCTGCCAAGGAAAGGGAAAATAGGTCTTAATGTAATCAAGGAGGCAAGAGCTGAACTGGAGCAGATCCCAGACAGAAGACAAGGAAGGCAGAAGCAGGCACTGTAGGTGGCATATATCCATGGGGCCTGCAGCTAATGTGGAATATGGATTTTAAAAAAATGCTTTATCTATCCAGATTCTGCTTTTCTTCTTGGAGATCACGGGCATCTGGCCAAAGGCCAAATGTAAAAATGTATCAGTGAGAGAGGAAGAAAATTTACCCAAGAGAAAAAGCAAGGGCCCTGATTGTGAGGTTGGGAACAATATTGCAGAAAAAGGCCATGTGAAAACAGAACCGGAATTGGAAGCTAACGGTAAAGGGAATGCCAAGAGAAGTACATGGTGATTTTGGTCACTGGGATTTTCTCTGCGTTTCTCCGGTAAATAAAAGTTAGATATTTTAAGTCAAGGTTTAATATTTGATTACATTTTGTCTCTGTGCAATAGGACATATAACAAAAAGTAAGATAGTGTTCAGCACAAATTAACCATATTAATAAATCAATCGTATCTTCAATGTTGTGCTAAACTCAATGAGGACTCAATTTAACTTAGTAACTTGTTTTATATAGCACTTTAAGATTCAAAATGCTTCTGCATAAGTTAAGTCATGGGCATGAGAATTTTGGACAATGATAACTAGTAATCTGAATTCTCCTGAGAATGAAGAACACTCCTAGGTGACTCAGATTATTTCATCTTCTAAATCAGTTCCATGTTTGAGAAATGGTATGATAGATATGTATTCAGACTAATTATGAAAGAGTCCCACTTTCTTGCAAATATTTTGAATTAAAAATAAAAATATTTAGAATTGTTTATTTGAATTATGCTTATTTAATTTATGTTTTAGATTAGATTTAGATTGAAATTGTTTTAGATATTAAACTGGTGATCTAGCCAAGCCACCACAGAAAAAGAAAAAAAAAGAAGGAAGAAAAAAAGAATCTAGTTATATTTAGACCCATACAAAAGAAAGTAACTCCCAATTTATTGTCAAAGGATAGTGAATTTCAAATTATGCTGTTCTAAAGTTATTTTAGGATTATTCAATATGTCCTAAATTACAGTGACTATTAATCAGATAGTAAGTATTGAAGGTTTTATTTTAAAGTTACATGTTAACCTTTTCATGAGACTGAGGATTTCATCATTCATGTGAAAAATAAAAATAGTGCTGAAGTAATTACAAGCAATATACTTTGTTATGGATCCCCTGAGTCTCTGTGAAGAAGCTTACACACTGAAAACTTTGATCAGTACTAAGTGATTTCTTCTGCTTTATAAAAGGGGAATCATTGACTGGAACTTAGGCCAATATTTTTCCCTTAAGAAAATCTCCAGTGACTGTCAAATCATATAAAAGTGAAATTCACATGGTTTCACAAATCAAGAGCACTGTACCTATCATAAATCATGAACTTAATATGACAGAACAATTTTTAAGGCAAAATCTTTTGAGAGAATGGATCTGAAGTGTGACTGCAAGGACATAAAGTTATTTATATTTCCCCAGAGATTTTCTGGGCATATGAATAAACAGCACTGCTGATTTAAAATTCTAAATAATATTACAATAGAAAATGTCAATAATTGGATGCTATAGGTACCTTGCCCACATGGTCTACTTTCGATTCCATTAAATTTAGTGACTTTAAAATAGCCATGAAGAAAAGTTCAAAGTCATTATTGTGCAGTTGTATCTGATTGCTTGTGACCCTACAGATCATATCGACCATGGGGTTTTCTTGGTAAAGATACTAGAATAGTTTGCCGTTTTCTTTTCTGGTGGATTAAGGCAGAGGTTAAGTGATTTACAAAGGGTCGCACAGCTACTAAGTGTCTGTGGTGGGATTTGAACTCAGGTCTTCCTGATTCCAGGTCCATTGCTCTATCCACTGAGCCACTTAGCTGCCTCGAAAGTCATTAAGGTTATAGCAGATGCTAGCATTTTAAAAATCCTCTGTTTTGGTTTAGTTACCCTATGAATTAGATTCACATAATAAAACTCAGAGGTTTTTTTGAAATCCCATTCAGAGTTTGTCCATATTTCTTCCAAAATCATTTGAGTCATTGGTGGTAGTAGTAGTAGTAGTAGTAGTAGTAGTAGTAGTAGTAGTAGTAGTGGTGGAAGTAGTAGTATCCAACTATTTACTTATTAGGTAGCACTTCCAAAATTTGTATTGTATAGAATTTTAACACCTTCAGATTTTTCAGATTTTTTCTTTGTAGATTTATGTTACCCTTTAATTTCTGCTCTAATTTCTTGTAACATAGGTTTAGAAATTAAGTTATCATAGTCATATTAGGTGATACAAGGGGTGGAATATAAGACTTGGAAAGGAAGAAGATATGAGTCTCTGATCCTGCCTCAAACATTAACTAGAGTCATTACTCCAGTCATTCGTTTTCTCATCTGTTTCTTCATCTGTAAAATGGGAATAATAACAGCACTTATACTGGATTGTTGTAACAATTAAATGAGATAATAGTTGTAAGTTCTTTGCAAACCTTAAAACACTATAAAAGTGTAGTTATAGCCATTATTTTTATTATTTCCTTGTATTTACCTGAAATATGCATTGTTGGCCGTCATCGAACTAGTATTTATTAAGCACTATGCTAAGTGTTAGGGACACTTCTTGTTGTTTAGTTGTTTCCAACTCTCTGTGACCTCATGTGGCATTTTCTTGACAAAGGTACTAGAGTGGTTTGCCATTTTCTTTTCCAGCTTGTTTGATAGATGAGGAAACTGAGGTAAATAGGGTTAAATGACTTGCCCAGGGTCATACAGTTAGTAAGTGTCTGAGGCCAGATTTGAACTCAGGAAGGTGAGTCTTCCTGACTCTGGGCATAGCACTTTATCTACTGTGCCACCTAACTTTGTATTCTCATAAATACAAAGAATATAAGAATATATAAAGAAATGTAAAAACAGT
>CM053594.1:104712630-104725658 GCA_028646575.1 Pseudocheirus occidentalis
TCGATTCAGCCCCCCTGCTGAGTCCGCAGGCCAGGGGCTCTGAAGCAGCCTGGTGGGGGCCGCCTGTGGATCCAGCAGTTCCCTTCCCCCACTGCTTCTTTGCCCCAGGGGCAGAATGGCCGAACTGCTTTACTCCCCAAATTAATTTTCAAAGTTTCACTTTCACTAACCATGTCTGAAGATTTAAAGATCCCCTTAAGCCAGTGCTTTAGATTTTCTTTGAAGTAGACTCAAGCTGCTGTTTGGGAGGCTCTGCTGATCCTCCTGGCCGCCCTGAGGTCTTGCCTGGCCGTGGCTGTGGTTTTGGGCTGGCCAGGTCTCTGCTCCGCCTGCAGTGTGCTCTCTCCTGTCCTGCTCCTCACACCTTGGCAGCTGTGGGGGTGCTAGAAGCTGTAGAACCACTGCTGACTGGCTGCAGGCTCAGCTCAGCTCCTTCCCACTGCCCCAGGCCTGGCCGCCATCTAGGCTTCCGACTGTTCCAGCCTTCACTCTGGCGGCCACGCTGAGTCCCTGCTGCCGAGCTGCCTTCAGCGAGAGCTGTGTTCTCTGTATTTTTGTGAGTCTGAGAGTCCTAGACTTTCTCTGGGCTCATATTTTATGGGTGTTTAGAGTGGCGGTGTGGGAGCTGTGGGGCCTTGCTGCTTCTACGCTGCCGTCTTGGCTCCGCCCACTGAGTCCGGAAGTGTTTTATTAGGCTATTTGAATACTGAGGTTCTTTTTATTGAATAATTGCAGAGCTAATTCAGAGCACTTGTCTTAAGAGGACCAATAATGTAAATCTCAGAGAGTAAGTATAATATCAAGCTGCAGCTATCTAGACATTGGATATTTCAGGTTTTCCAAACAGCCCCAGATTCAGGTGGATGTCTCAGGAGCCTTGAAAGCAAGGAAGAAGTATCAGGTCACCCAGAAAGAAACAATATAGATTAAGACCTAATTCCTGGTAGGAAGTTAATTCCATCACTTCAATACCAGAAGATAGATCACTGACATCTTGAACACTCTGAGAATGAACTCTTACTTCAGAACAAGCATAGGTCAAGCATCAGTTGTCCATCAGTGAGCAACCATTTCTTAAGCACGTACTCTGTTCCAGAGGGAGCTAGATAGCACAGTGGATAGAGCCCTGGGCTTGGAATCAGGAAGACTTATCCTCATGAGTTAAGATCTTCAGACACTTACTAGCTGTGTGACCCTGGGCAAGTCACTTAACCCTGTTTGCCTCAATTTCTCATCTGTAAAATGACCTAGAGAAGGCAATGGTAAGTTGCTCCAGTATCTTTGCCAAGAAAACTCCAAATGAGGTCACTAAGAGTGAGATACAACTGAAAAGACTCAACAATAGCAACAATAAACTGCATTCCATAAACTTTGAAGAAACAAAGAAAGACCAAAAATAGTTCCTGCTCTTAAGGAGGACACAGTCTAGGGGCAGCTAGGTGTCACAACAAATACAGCACTGGCCCTGGAGTTAGGAGGTCCTGAGTTCAAATCTGGCCTCAAACACAATACTTACTAGCCATGTGACCTTGGGCAAGTCATTTAACCTCATTGCCCTGCCTTCCCCCTTCCAAAAAGAAAAAAAAATTTAAAGGAGTACCCAGTCTAATGGGTGAGAAAACATGTGAACAACTGTGTGCTAACAAGTCATGTATAGGATAAATTGAAGATAATAAATAGAGGAAGGAACTAGAATTTAGGGGAATTGGGAAAAGCTCCCATGAGATGGTAGGATTTTACCTGATACTTGAGGGAAGCCAGGAGGTAAAAATGAAGAGGAAGAACATTCCAAATCTGGGCAATATTCAGTGAAAATCCCTGGAGTCAGAAGATAAGAGTGTATTTTCAAAGGAAAAACAAGGAGACTAGTGTCACTAGTTTGCAGAATCCGCAAGTGGCTGAGGAGGGGAAGGGAGTATAAGGCATAAGACTTGCCACATAGGAGAGGCTAAGTTATGGAGAGTTTTAAATGCCAAGCAGAGGATTTTATATTTGATCCTGTAGGTGACAGGGAGTGTAACACCAAACATGAGCAGCTTTCCAGAGGATGGCTGCTGTGAACAACTTGTAAGGTTCTGATTACACAGTATAGTGAACATTCTATTTATTCCATAACAAGTCAAAGCAAAACACTCACTATCAAAGCACAACATTCACAATGTTACAACTTATCACAGAAAATCAAAATATAGCTTTCACAACAACTTATCACAGGAAATGGCCACATAATTTTCATCACAGAGGTCACAAAGTTTTCAACAAAGAAGTGTCATTTAGTAACTCAATAATTCAATCATCCTCAAGGAGATTTGCCTCCTTAAGGAACACAAAGTACAATAGTCAAAGTTCTCTATTCATGAGGCACACTACTTTAATTCATTCAGTCACTTATTCAGTCAGCAATCACTAAGTACAATCATTTAGTCAATCAATCATTATATCAACTCAATCATTCAATCATCCTTCATTATTCAGTCATCAATCACTAAGTACAATCATTTAGTCAATCAATCATTATATCAACTCAATCATTCAATCATCCTTCATCATTCACCCTTCATCATTCACTAATCAACAGAAAATACATAGACCCTCCACCCCTAGGTCACTAGTAAATTGACAATTTCTCAGTCAGCATGATATCTCTAATATGCAGTTGAAAATGTGAGACTACTGACGGGAAGAATTTTTTTTTTACATTTCAATGTAAAATTAAACAAATTTATAAAGTAAAATTATTTTTCATCTCCTAAACTATATAAAAACAGACAGTGGACTGAATTTAGCCCACTAGCCATAGTTTACTAATTCCCTGAATTAAAGTACTGAAATATTATATGTTATAGCCATTTCTGTGGGGGTGTCCTATCCCCCTACTAGACTGCCAGCTCACAAATGCAGTGGTCATGCCTTAACTAAACTATCTAATCTCCTCCTGTGCCTTGCACAGTGCTCTGTACACATTAGGTGTTGGGTAAATGTTTATTGATTTGACAAGTCTGATTGACACTTGGTGTATTTAAAAGGTCAGCCTTTCTAGATGACAGCTGAGAATCATGGGAAAAGGGCAGGAGGAAAAACAAAATAGAAAAACAAATGGAGAGAAGAAGGAAGAGAACAAGAACAATTCACCGGTGGGGGCAGTGATGATGGTGCTGGTGATAAGTAGCAAAAAGCATTGATTACAGAATTTGTGATGAAGAGGCAAAAATTAATACAATGCTAAGCCTTTGAAGTTCTTTGAAGGCATAAATGTGGTCATTCTATGCTATTTATTTATATGACAAGCATGGACCTAGTTAGCCATTCTACATTATGGCATCAGTAGCTTTATAATGACTCTCCTTGTTTGTGAGATCTTTCATCTCTGATCTTCCCTCTACAATCCCTTCTAAGGCCGAGGACTGATAATAGCTAGGATTTAAAAGCACTTTAACGATTGCAAAATACTTGACAAATATTTCATTTTATCATCATCACAATCCTGAGAAGCTGGTGTCTGAGTCAAAGTTTAAGTTACTTGCCCGTGGTCACAGCTAGTGAGTGCCTGAGGTAGGAATTGAACTCAGGGCTTCTTTTTTTTCCCAAGTCATACACTATATTCACTGTGCCACTTAGCTGCCAAGCTATTACTGATGCAAGTCACTCCTCTGACCAAACTACTTCTAGTGACTCCATCATCTGTGGTGCAAAATCTGTATCTCAGCATTACTCTCAAAGGATTCATGATTTCATGCTAACTTCCCTTTCCATCTTTATCTTCTGATCCTCCCCCTCATTGCTGAGGGAAGTATGAGTTTCTACCAGGCATGGGTGAGAAAGTACATGCCTGCATTGAGGATGGCCAGTGCAAAAACATGGTATAGAACATATTTGAGAGACCGCAAGGACAATTTGGTTACATTAGAGTGAGTCAAGAGGATGGTAGATTGTGACCAGGTTATGAAGAAGCTAAGAAGAGGAGGTTGTATTTTATTCTAGAGTCTATAAGAAGTCAAATTGAGTTTTTGAGTAAGGGACTGTCTGGTCATAGCTAGTCTTCAGAAATATCACTTTGGCAGCTGCATGGAGGATGTATTAAGAGCAGAAAAAGACTTGAAGCAGGAAGATCAATTAGGGAACTATTGTGAGAATCCAGGTAAGAAATGGTGAGAGTCCAAACATAATGTGCGTGTGTGTTTGTGCGTGTGAAGGAAGGATGCATGGGGGAAGAAGAAGAGAGAAGAAGAGGGAAAGGGAGAGAAGAGAGAAAGTGTCAGAAGATCAGGCAGAGAGTGAATAACCTTTCTCGATTCATTTACCTAACTCACAAGTTGGGTTCCCACAGGGGCACATATTTATACAGATTCTGGAGGTATGGGGGTCATCCTTCTAAGGCTGTAGATCATCACACTCCTTCCCATAAGTGTATTTCCTATTAACAATCAAATAGCAGATTTAGTTCTTAGCAAAGACATTTACACAAAGCAAAGAGTCATTACAAAAGCAAACCTGTGGCCCATTCTCCCACAAATACATAAAGTCTGTGAGAAGAGCAAGTGTTGCCTTTCAATGGTGTTGAGGCACACATAAAGGGAATGCAAATGACCATGGCAACTTGCAACTCCAGAACCACAGAACTTTGCTGTCCTTTCTTTCTCTGGAGGGTTCTCACAAAATTTGTTCCAGGGTTCAGTGTTGGTTATGTTGAGCTGCCCTATTGTTTAGCTGGCATGACATCTCAGCTGCAACAGGTCCATGAATCAATAGTTCCCTTAGCTGTGGAGCCTCTGCTCAATGGACTTAAAAATGCCTGGGCTGTTGTTAGAATGGGCCAGGAAGATCAATTAGCTGCTGGGATCTTTCTTCATGGGGTACGGTGTCTTTACTAAATGAGTCAATTCCCTGGACTCTTTGCACTCATCCTTTGTTGGGAGACGTGGGGGAGGATGCTGAAGTTTTCACCATCTTAATCGTTAAGGAGAGAGTGCTGGGCCTGGAGTCAGAAGACTCATCTTTATGGATTCAAATGTGGCCTCAGACACTTACTAGTTGTGTGACCTTGAGCAAGTCATTTATCACCGTTTGGTCAGTTTCTTCTTCTGTAAAATGAGAATAAAATGACGAACCGTTGCAGTGTCTTTGCTAAGAAAACCCCAAATGGGGTCACAAAGAACTGGACAGGACTGAAAGAGATTTGAACAACAAAGAAGTCTAGCCTTCAGTTCAGTAATTCTTTCTGCTTTGGAGCTAGTTTCTTCAATGAGCATTCTATATTTACTTATGGTAATTAGCCAGTTATACTCTCTAGATACCTGCTGTGGTATTATGCAAATGAGGGTTTTCTAACAAAAGCACTCTGTGCTTGAGCTGAGAGTTCTTGTTTCCTTCGATTCCATTTGCAGTTGGGCTATTCAAGACTCCAAGTGTAGTGAGTGCTGTCTTTTCCTCTGGAAAGGCCCTCGGTTTAATCTTCACTTTCACAGCTTTTGCTATGCCCGACCTTTAGCTTTTCTAAATCTGAAGGGTCATAGCCATTTATTGTTGTTGCTGAATAGTTCAGTAGTGTGCAATCCTTCTTGACCCCAATGGATTTTTCTTTTTTTTTTTTTTTTTGCTTTTTGGAGGGCAGTTGGGGTTAAGTGACTTGCCCAAGGTCACATGGCTAGTTTTGTGTGTGTGTGTGTGTGTGTGTGTGTGTGTGTGTGTGTGTGTTAAGTGTCTGAGGCCGGATTTGAACTCAGGTACTCCTGACTCCAGGGCTGGTGCTCTATTCACTGCGCCACCTAGCCACCCCCCCCAATGGATTTTTCTTGACAAAGGTACTGGAGTGGTTTGCCATTTTCTTCTCTAGTGGAGAAAGGCAAACAGAGGTTAAGTGACTTGCTCAGGGCCACATAGCTAGTAGGTGTCTGGAGACTAGATTTGAATGCAGGTCTTCTTGACTCCAGGCCCAGAACCCTATCTGCTTAGCCATCTGGCTACCTCAACATAGCCATATGTATATTATGCATGTACATACAGGTTGCATGTATATCTATATATCTATATCTATATCTATATCTATATCTATATCTATATCTATATCTATATCTATATATGTGTGTATGTGTGCATATATGTGTGCATGCATATGTGCATGTATATACACTTATATGCATGCATGTGTGTGCATATACAAAGATCATGTTATGAATGCTTGTATGTGTGGGTTGATGTATACATATATGTACAGATACATCTACATGCATACACACATGCATCTGTAATATAATATATACGTGTACATCTATGCATACACAACGTACACACAATATAGGCATATATACATTTATCTATATGTGCATTTATATGTATATGTATGTGCATAGTGTGCATATGTATATGTCAGAGAAAAAGAGAGAGAAAAAGAGAGATTACAAAATGCTTTCTCATTCAAAGGTGTTCATAATCTAGCCCCTCCTACCTTTCCACCTTATTACACTTTACCCTCTAAGCTGTACTCTTAGATCCAGTGATATTGGTCTCTTGACTGTTCCATCAAAAAGGCACTTCATCTCCAGGCTCCTGGCAATTTCTCTGGCTGTCTCCCATGCCTGGCACGCTGTCCCTCCTTGGATATGACTACCAATAGATCATCCTGGCTTTCTTTAAATACCTACTAAAATCCCATCTTCTATAAGAAGTTTTCCCTAAAGGGGTACAGGCTCTGCAAAGCCCCTTGAACTCTCCTTGAATCTTCCCACTTGATCTGGCATTTGTTCACCTGAGGTTGTAGTCCCCTCAACTGGCCTTTCATTATCCCTGTACCCAATTCTCAGTTACCCTTAACCTAGCCCAGGCTGTCATTGTTACCTGTGGATTGCCTCCTGATACTTCCCACCCTTGATCCTATGTAAACCCCATTCTCTTGGTTCATGGAGTCCTAGCTCTAGTCACCCCAGCCTACTGGCCACTCTCAACAAGATCTTCCCTAGACCCCTCCTCCAATCACCCCAAACTCCTTGGCCAACAATAGGTCCCTCCCACAGTCTTTCTTTGTATAAGATACATCTCAGCCTCTGCTAAAGGGGCTCATATTCAATCTGGCCTGCTTCCAGTAGCAAAAATGTTCAGATTCCTTAAAAGTCTGTCCAGTATGGTGGATCTTTAATAAACTCTGTTTTTCTTTGACTGAAAGAAGGCTTGTGTCAAATTCTTTCAGGCAGGACCCTGGCATCACTGTTTGGGAATCCCTGTAGCCCTAAACCTCAACATTCCCAATGACTCTTAATCCCAGTACCTTTTCTCTGTTATTTCCTATTCATCCTGTATACAGCTTGCTTTGTTTGAATGTTGTCTCTACCATTAGATTGTAATCTCATTTAGGGCATAGACTATGTTTTGCGTCTTTTGTTCCTGAGAGTTTAGCATAGCCTTGGCCTCGAGTAGGTGCTTAATAAATGTTTCTTGATTGATTGATAGATGGATGGATAAATAGAAAGAAAAGAGAGAAAGAAAGAGAGAAAAATAGATAGATAGATAGACAGGCAGATAGGCAGATTGATAGGCAAATAGATAGCTTGTGGATAGAATTCTATTAAAGGTCAAATATTAAAGAAATTTTAGTCAAAATTGTTGGCTGATATCATGTCAGAAGAAAGATCTACATTTTCTTCTGATAAGGAAGAATTTGTCAGATTTAGAGCACCCTTTCTCTCATACCCTAGTACATATTCTTGAAATGCTGAGAAATAGTCTTCCTTAGCATTTCATCAATAACTCTTACTTCACATGAAATGAAAATGTGTACAACATGGTGCTTATAGTCAACTGTATTAGTCTTGCAAAAATCCTTGAGTAATTCTGACCTGAGTAGCCACTGACACTGGTAGCCACGCTAGAAAACCATTTAAAAGAAAGTAGTTTAAGCTCTAGTTAAATTTATAGTCAGAAATTCAAATGTACAGAATGTCCTTCATGGAGCTTTATGAAAAAGCAAGTTTGCAGCAGGGAATTTGGAGAAAAAATGAAATAAAATTCTAGGGCTGTTGCTAGACTTAGTATCTATTCAGTATTATCAATCACATCATTCCATAGATAGAATTGTAGCTTTACAAAGGAACTTGGAAGCCATCTATTTGTTGTTTGTCCTTTGTTCTCAGAGAACTAATGACATTGTGGAGTAATGTCTTGACTTGTACATGAATTGGATTTAAGTGAGGGAGAGTTGCACAAAGTCATGGCAACTAGTGTTGTCCCAGGATGTAGTGGATGAACTTGGTATCTTCAATATCTGATAAAGCTCTAAGAAGTGCCCTGCAGCACCTGCCTCAAGTCACTCTCAGGGCCATTGGAACAAGTTTGTTCTCATCTGCCCATCCCAACAGGGAAAGCCTTCACGTGCTTGGGGTAAACTTTCCCCTAACTCACTGACAGGTTGGAGGCCTGTTGGTTACCCTAAACCTAGTTTAGTTCATTTTTCTGAGTCAGTTTACTGAAGTGTGGCCATTGTACATGCTACAGCTTCTTGTAGCCACAGCTGAAAATTGGATGAAGGTGGACACCAAAGGTAGATGAGCATCCCTGAAAAGGGTTTAGCAAGCCCTCACATGACGAGTGCTAGTTCTCCTGAACACCTCATATGTCCCAAGCCATCTAGCACCTGGCTATCAATCCCCTTTAAAACATTGCCAAGTGGACATCCAGCCTATACTTAAAGGCATTCAGTGAGGAAGATCCTACTATTTCCTAAGGGATCCAATTTCACTACAACATGGCCCAAACTATTAGGAATATTTTCCTTACATCAAACCTAAACATATTTTCCAGCAACATCCATTCATTATTTTTTAATTCTGCTCTCTGGAAAACAAGAAAAAACAAGTTAATTTTTCTTTCACATGACAGCCCTTCAAATACTTGCTGACAGCTCTCATGTTCTCTCTAAACCAACTTTCATTTGATCTAAATAGCTTCATTTCTTTCAAACAATTTTCATATGGATCCATCTCTAGTATTTTGACCATGCTGCTGTCTCTGTTCTGAATGCACTGCAGCTTTTCAATGATTTTCCTAAAATATGACACTCATAACTAAACACAATTATGTCAGATGAAGTCTGAACAAGGAAGAGTACAGAGGAATCATCACCCTCCAAGTTCAGGATATTATGACTCTTCTTTTTTTTTCTTTTGTGAAGGCAATTGGGGTTAAGTGACTTGCCCAAGGTCACATGACTAGGTTTTGTGTTAAGTGTCCAAGGTCAGATTTGAATTCAAGTCCTCCTGAATCCAGGGCAGGTGCTCTATTCACTGCATCACCTAGCCACCCTGACATTATGACTCTTTACATGTAACTAAAGATAGCAAAGGCTTTAGGGGTTGCAATGTAACACTTCACTCACATTAATTGCTGGAAGAACCTTTGCACACGGATGATTGCCCAGTTATTCCTTGATTATCCCACATTTTTATGTGGATTTTTTAACTGATTGTAACATTTTCCATTTAGATTTTTAGATGATATTTCATTACATTGAGTCCATCATTCTGACCTGCCAAATTTCTCTGCATCTGGATTTTGTCATTCAACATGTTAGCTAGTTTTCCCAACTTAATGTCATCTACAAATTTGACAAGCCTTCATTCAGTTCATGGATAAAAAATGTTCAATAGCACATGGCCAGTGAAAAATGGGGGTGCAGAGTGGGATGGACTCCACTAGAAACTCCCCTATAAGTCAACATAAAACCAGTTAACATTAATGACTGTTCATGCACTGTATTCAATCAATTCTGAATTGACCTCTTTATACTATCATTAAGTTCACATCACTCTAGCACACACACACACACACACACACGCAATTGTTGCTTTGCTGACTGTTTGCTTTGCTTTTCACTAGTTCATTTAAACTTTCTCATATTTTTCTGTATTCTTAATATTTTAAATTTTTTAGAGTGCAATGAGATTCCATTATATTTATGTCCCACAATTTATTCATCCATTCCCCAATGACTAGGCAACTTCTTTGTTTTCACTTTTATTATTTTGCCAAATATTGATCTAGACATTACAGTGTATATTTGACATTTCTTTCAATCTTGGCCCTTTTATGGTTATATGATCAGTATACACAAATATACATATGTATATATGCATGAGTGTGTATGTATGTATACACACAAGGACACATATATGTATGTGCATATATATATATGAGTCATATATGAGATCTGTGGATCAAAGGGTACAAATAGTTTATTTGTACAAATCTCGAATGATTCCAAATTTTTATGAGTAGTTGGAGTACTCCATAACTCCATCAAACATTGAAATACCAGCCCTCTTGCAATCCTTCAAATATAGATTCTTTCTTTCTTTTTGTATTTTTGCCAGTCATCTGGATGGGTGGTCAGAAATCAACTGTGTTTTAATTTATACTTCTCTTTTTATTAGTGACTTGGAGGAATCTTTCATAACTTAGCGTACAGTTCATAATTTTAAAAATAATGTTCGTATTCTTTGACCATTTTTCATTACCTAAAAATCTTAGATATGATTTTTGTCAGAGGTATTTGACATAAAAAAATTTCCCAACTGTTTGTTTCCTTTCTTATCCAAGCTACATGGATTATTTTTCTATAGAACCTTTTCAGTTTCATGTAGATGAAACTGTATCTTTTCTTCTTTATGATATAATCTGTACCTTGTTTGGTTAAGATTTTTCCCCTAGTTAAGGTATCTCTTTCTATCATCTGATTTTTCCTAATGCAATATGACTCTTTTATATTAAAGCTTCATATCCATTAGGAAATTTTTATGCCATATGGTATAAGAAAGATGTTAAAGTACATTTATTTTTTTACCAAACTGTTTTCCAGTGACCCTAGCTGTTCTCATTGAATTGGGTTTTATATTTCCAAGGGGTTTATGTTCTTGAATTTATTAAAAACTATACGACTGAGTTTGATTATTAACAATCCTTGCTTTCCTTATCCATTCTACCAATTTACTTTTCTATTTTATTCACTAACACAAAAAGTCTTGACATTTTGACTCTTTTGTTTGGCATTTGATGACGTTCATTGCCGGGTCCTAATCTCCCTTTTTAACTTTATTCTACATTATTTGCTTGGGCACACTCTGCTGATGACTAAAATTTGTTAAATAAGAAGGTTCGACGGCAAAGCAATAATAGTGTGTAGTGTACTGCACTGGGACTCAGAGGACTACGATTCCAACCCCAGTGCGACTGCTTTCTACTTGGGTGATCTTGGGTGTGTCACTTCTACTTTCTGAGCCTTGGCTTCCCCTTCTACAAAGGGACTGTACTATGTGGCCTCCAACATCCCCTTTGGTTCTAGATCTGTCAGCTATTTCCCAGATGATCTTTATGGTCGCCTCTACCTCAAAAACTCATTAATCCAAAGATCTTGCTTCCTTTAATAGAAATCATCTATATTCACACACACACACACACACACACACACACCCTATCTATGTGTCTATATTTCTTTCTATATATATTTCGTTTTTACTGAACTAGTGATCCATTTTTATAGGACTCTCAATAAACCTCCTCTACCGATATAGATTGACACCTGCTAAGCAAATATCGTCTTAGAAAGATGCCTGGAGTACTGATGAGGAAAATAATTTGCCCAGGGCCACAAAGACCATATATGTCAGAAACAGGACTTAAACCCAGGTTTTCCTGATTCTGATGCCACATCTCTAGCCACTAAACCGCACTATAACTCTCATAGATATACATATGCATATACAATACTCATGCATATTCATATACACATACATGTTTATTTACACAAACATATGCCTGTACAAGGACAATATCTGTGTTGGACCTTGACTATAAAAAATGTTACATATTGGGGCACCTAGGTGGCACAGTGAATAGAGCACCCACCCTGGAGTCAAGAGGACCTGAGTTCAAATCAGACCTCAGACACTTAACACTTACTATCCTTGTGACCTTGGGCAAGCTGCTTAAACCCAATTGCCCTCCAAAAAGCAAAAAAAAAAAATTACATATATAGACCCTGTTAATTTATTCAGTGAAACAGGACCTCTGACAAGCTTAACTGGAGTTATACTAGTATTTAGAAACATTGAAACTACATTTCTACATAATTACTCCATATAAGCAGGTTTTCATCTGAATTAATCATGCATGCTTTCACTAGATTATTCATTTCACTAATAGTGTTCTACATGTGTTAAAAGCTGAAAATTATTTCTCTCAAATCTTGTATTTGGTCTCCACAATATGCCACACATATATCAACTGCTCAAGGATTGTGAAGCTTTAAGCTTGCCATTTTAGTAATCATTCACATTTCTAAACCATTATACAATATACAAAGAGTTTTCCTTACAAAGGCCCATTTCTCAAGTTGTCTTATCCTATATTTTACAAATGAGTAAACCAAGATTTAGAGAGAATAAATAATTCAGTTGCCTAGTTCTCAAAAGTAGGATTTGAACCCAGTTCCTGGAATTTCTATTTCAGTGCTCTTTTTTTCTTCTTCCAAATTGTCACAGTACATGTGGGGTGAAAGAGCTCATAGTGGACGGAGTGCATGACTTGGATTCAGAAAAAATTGGAGTTGAATTCTGCCAAGTGTGCTTCCTACATTCTGACTCATGGTCTCAATGCAGAAGGAAGCATTTTTTGGGGACATAACTAATGTGAGAATTTGTTTGGCTTGACTATGCACATTTGTTAGAAGGGGTTAGGTTGTTACCTTCCCTTCCCTTCCCTTCCCTTCCCTTCCCTTCCCTTCCCTTCCCTTCCCTTCTTCCCTTTTTCCTTTTTTCTTTTTTTTCCTTTCCTTTCCTTTTTTCCTTCCCTTCCCTTTTTTCTTTTTTCTTTTCTTTTTCCTTTACTTTCCTTTTTTCCTTCCCTTCCCTTTTTTCTTTTTTCTTTTCTTTTTCCTTTCCTTTCCTTTTCTTTCCTTTCCTTTCCTTTCCTTTCCTTTCCTTTCCTTTCCTTTCCTTTCCTTTCCTTTCCTTTCCTTTCCTTTCCTTTCCTTTCCTTTCCTTTCC
>CM053594.1:104732948-104748866 GCA_028646575.1 Pseudocheirus occidentalis
ATAACTGTTACAACTTTACTTTCTTTTAGTCTCATCGAATCTGGCTTAGGGAAGAAATGGCATAAACTCTAAAATGGGCATAATGCCACACAAGAGAGCAGGGGGTGTGGGGATGAGAGGGGAGATGACGGAGGGGAGGGCAGGGTCTGGGGGAGGAATGCTGCGTGCTCACACTTCAATAAAGGGACAGGGTAGAGAAGAGAACAAGGGGGAGAGGTATAGGAAGGAGGGACATATGATCACTGTCACAATATGTCCACTATGAAAATGTCCTGTGTAATCACACCTACACAGCCTGTATTGAATTGGTTGTCCTTCCAGCAGGGGTGGGTCACAAGGAAGGAACCGAAAGAATCTAGAATATAAAGCTCTGCAATACCTGCAAATAGGAATCAAGATTTACAGGGGCTGGGATAGGGAGACCCTCCCTGCCCTACCAGAAAGTTAGAGAGCAGACCAGGGGAGAGGCTCCACAGTGGGATCACTGTTTTGTGGGTGGGGGTAGGGTAGGAGAAAGATGGGGAGAAAATTTGTAACTCAAAAATCTAATGAAAATGAGCAATGTAAACAAGAAAACAAATAAAATTTATTACATTAAAAAAAAAAGAAAAAAGATCCCCAAAAGAAAACTCCTAGGAATATTATAGCCAAATTCCAGAGTTCTCAGGTCAAGGAGAAAATACTATAAACAGTCAGGGAGACTGCTTCCAACTCCGGGATTTTGAAATTCTATGAAATATTTACATTCTACAGAGAGCAGAAATTTTCATTAAATGTGTATTAAAACATGTACACTTACAAAAATGTGTAATTGCCCCACATTGTTCACCTCTCATTTCCATGTTGTGCCTTAGGTGTCTACTTACTTGGCCTATCATTGATTAAACTTTAAAACAAATGTTTTATTGAAAAGTTTCATAGCAGTCATCTGATCTACCTTTTCTATACATACCAGTCTATTGAGGTTTATTGAGGGGAGCAGGACTGGGCTTAATTTTGCATAGCACTTTAAGATTGCAAAGTACTTTACAAATGACATTTGACCCTCACAACAATACTGTGAGGCACCTACTGTTGTTATTATACCCATTTTACTGATGAGGAAACTGAGAATAATAGAGGTTAAATGACTTGTCCTGGGTCAAACAGGTAGGAAGTACCCTTGAACTCTGGTCTTTCTGACTCAAACTTCAGTGCTCTATCCACTATACCACCTATCAGCTTCCATTGACACATTTGGACTATTAACTGTCAGTCTATTTGTCTGTTTTTCTCTCTGTTCAGGTCAACACCCAGGAAAGGTGTGAGGGAATGGGTAAACATGATTTATACAAATGATAAATTTAGCATAATTTTAATAGAGAAAAAAATACTAATAATTATAGAGATAAGTAAAGATACGCATAGGAGCTGATACCTGGGATGAATCTATAAGGAAGCTGAGGATTCTGAAAAAAGGCAGAGGTGAAGAGGAAGTATATTCCAGCCATGAAGGTAAGTCTGGGAGAAAGCACACAGGAGGGAGTTGGAATGTCAGTTTTGAAGAACAACAGTATTAAACTATCAGATCTCTCTCTCTCTCTCTCTTCCTTTCTCTCTCCATCTCTATAATCTATTAACCACATATCTATAATCTATCTATATATCCCTCTATCATTTGAGAATGAAAATCTCCATTAGTATTTAATAAAGTTCTTGATCAATTGATTAATTGCTAGTCCATATGAAAAAGTTTAAGTTGACCTGGGGATCTATTTCTATCCTGTAGAATTATAATATTAAATTATAAATTAGCAATGAATTAAATTATAATAATAGTCTATAGAATACCATTTAGTGATGCATCACACTAACCTGTTGTGTTCCTAGAAAATGCTTTGGTATATATAAAGTTATAATCAAACTTGTGTTAATGTTCATAAGGTATACTGAATCCATTTTTGTTCCTCTGAAATTAGGCACCTTTATCAAATGAAATGTATCTAATAGCATTCTGTGTACAAGGAAAAAATTAGATTTCATAGATTCTTTGTCTTTTGCTCTCTAAACTGCTAGATTTTCTAAGGTAGAAAAATGATCAGTCTCTTACTTAAAACCTTTATATAACCTGTGCTGCTATCTGTCTTCACCTCCCATTCAAATCTCTCTCTCTCCCTCTCTCTTTCCCTCTGTTTCTCTGTCTCTTTGTCTCTTCCTCTTTCTCCCTCTTTTCTATGTGAGATTGGAAATTGATCATTTTTGGTACAAAGTTATATTTCTCTTGGTATAAGGCCTTATCCAAAAACTTGAGAAAATCTCCTCACTAAACTGCCTAGCACACTAGCAATACTTCAACATTTACCATCACAATAGTCAAAAAAAAGCAAAAATACATTTGCTGGAATGAGAGAATGTCATACTCTCTGAGTGTTTTCTCCATTTCCTACATAGTTCTATACTGAATAGTCTTCATTGTCACGCACAAAGCACATATAATGTTTTCTCTCCCTCTGGAGTGACTACTGAGAATAGTCAATGCTCCCCTATATTCGGTGTCTTCCCCTGGGGTTTTCTGCTGCCTCTGACCAGAATGGCTTCCTCCAACATCCATCTGTGGCATATGTTCACTATAACCTCTATAAACTATTAGGGAAACTTTGGCCTGTTAAGTCTTAGGGTTCTTCTCCTGGTCTGTTTGGGGCTCCCTCAACAGGAATAAATCTCCCCTTTCCTAAAATGGAAGGAAATTCTTAGAAGTGCTTTTGAAGAGTGACATGCTTTCCATCTTTGTAGATTTTCTCACCCCAGCTCTAGTTGGTGAGTGTCCCCAGGAAAGTCTCCAGGTTTGAAGCAGGGAGCGCGGCACGTCCCTCCTACTTCTGTTCATGTCAGTTGCCGTTTATGCAGCTCTCTACAGTTTGCAAAGTGTCTTGCATATATTTTCTCAGTTAATCTTCTCAACAACCTACAAAAGAGTCACCGTTTGTATCTCACTTTGATGAGGAAATGGAGGCTGAAAAGAAGTTAAGTGATTTGTCTACAGCCACATACATTTCTTGTGGAATTTGAAATTAGGCTTCTCTCTCATTCGCTTTCGGGGCTCTTTTCACATGACTTCTCCCTTTCCTAATATTAGGTATAAACATGACTATTACTCCAGGGGCTAAGATATCACACTTCAGTGCAACAGCAATTGTGAAATACTGGCTCCAGGGAATCATATGTGTGTGGTTCTTGGGGAGAGAGAAAATTTAGTCAAGATCTAGTGTACTTGTCTTATGGTTTAGCTATAATATATATTATTACATGGACATCTAGGTGGGTGCATTGGATAGAATGCCAAGCCTAGAGTCAGGAAAACTCATCTTCACGAGTTCAAATCTGGCCTCAGACACTTAGTGTGTGACCCTGGGCAAGTCACATAACATTGTCGCAATCAGTTCCTAATCTGTAAAATGATCTGGAGAAGGAAATGACAAATCATTCTAGTACCTTTACCAAGAAAACCCCCAAATGTGGTCACAAAGAGTCAGACATGACTGGAAAATGAGTGATAAAATAGGATTATATGGAAATCAGTCTGGAGTGGTGAAAGGAACACTAACTCTGGATTCAGAAGCCCTACGTATCTTGTGTCTGAGGCTTACTCCCTGAGAGACCTTGGCAAGACACTTAATCTCTCTGGACCTCAGTTTCCTCATCTGCAAAGTGAAAGGGTTGAACAAGATGGTCCTATGAGGTCTCTTCCAGTTCTAGATCCATAAGCCTGTGATTTTCTACACAAGTGCTTGGGTGGGATTCTTTGAATTTCCTAAGTGACCATTACTAATTACCAGACACAGGTGGCACCATGTTTTCTATACTTGTTAAGATTTCCATGCCCATAGAGCCACTAGATTTTTCCTAAATCACCTTTATGGGAATGAGAGATAGGGAAGAAAGATCCCAGCACAATCTATATAGAACCTAAATTCATTTCTGAGTTCTGAAACTATGTCACAAAATGAATATGGTGGCTATCTATGGAAGAGTCTAAGCAGAAAAAGAAATAAGACTTTAGTTGACATTTCATAGAGTCATAGGTTTAGAATTAAAAGGGATCTCAGATACTATTGAGTCAACTCTAGCCTTCACTTTACAGGTAAATAAGGCCGGCAGATTGGTAGAATGACCATAGAGATGGTAGGTGCCAGAGTTACAATTTAAACCTTGGTCCTTTAACAATAAATTCAGCACTTTTTCGACTGTACTATTAAGTAGTAAGTACTTTTAAAGCTGCTTTTAAGCCTAGGACTGGTGACTTAATTTTAAATCAGGCCATAACAGAATTAAAAATGAGTTTTCTGGCAATACAATATTAACACTGATTTATTTATATGCATTATTAAACCACTTCAAATCATACTATATTTGGTAGTAAGCTTTCTTAAAAAAAATTAAATGCACATGAGAAACACCTGGTTTGGAGCTCTGGAGTGAAATCTAAACCAGATGGACTTTGTTGAGAATATGGTTCTTTACTCCTGTGATGAAATGGGAAGCATTGCTTATTATTATTATTTTTTTTTTGGTGACATCTACAAGTACACACTTAAGAGGCTGCCTTTGTGGGTTCTAAAGGTCAAGCGGTAGGTCTGCTGGTTTTTTTGCCTATCCTGCAAGGTCACATGGAAATGGATGGCCGTTGTGATCCATTTCAAAACATGGTCATGGTTTATGATTAAACCCAATCTTGAAAAGTTAGGAAAGCCAGAAATAACTCTGTCCTACTGTTTTTTTAGGCATAACCACTGATCTGGTGTGATAACAATAATATTTCACCTTTCTATAGTACTTAAAGACTTACAAATTATTTCCCCTATAATAAGCCTATTTCAAAGGTAATACAGGGATCTTTATTGCCATTTTGCCAATGAGAAAACTGAGTTTTGAAAAAGATAAGTGGTTTGGTTATGATGACACAGATAGTAAAATCCAGAAGTAGGATTGGAGCCCACATCTCCTAATTGCAAGGCCAACTTTCTAGCTCTTATATCACACAGATCACACAAAGGTTCAGGAATGTATGAAAGATCACTCATTTTAATTGTATATCCCCTTAGGCTAAAATATGATCTAATTTATGTATGTGGGAAATAAGATTTTTAAAATAGTTTGCCTTCAAGAAAGTCATTGAGCTTTTGAACTATGAGATACCCCAAGGTACCATACAATTCATTTCCCTGTCTTGTAAGGTTTTTATTCCACGGACCATGTTTCTCCAATTTAACCTAATTTGATGTCTTGGAGGTCTTTTTCTAAATTGTTACTGTTGTTGTTTTTAACATTTTATGGGTTTCAACGCAAAATGGAGTTGTTTATATGATAGAGATATAAGACTGGATTACTTTTTCTTCTGCCCTAGATGAGGGCTTTTAGCATGCTGTGACTTACAGATGAACATGGATGAATCACACAAGATGAAATGATGTGAGCAGCTGGCAATCTGTACCAGAGTATAGATCACATGAAATCATCAATCAATCAACAAAGTATTAAGACAAAGTAAAAATGGTACTTTACCTAAGAGTTTGCATTGTATCAGGGAATACAGAATGATAAAGCAGAAGGAGTACAGGATTGGTTATTCAAGGACCCTAGGTCAAACATTGGCTTTGCTACTTATTAACTGTGGGTAAATCACCTTAAACCCTTGCCTCAGTTTCTCCATCTGTAAAATGAGGGATTTTAAATAGATGACCTCTAAGTACCTTCCAGTGCCAAACCTATCTAATATTTAAGAGTGTACTAGTAAATGTTTAACAGGCTATCCTTCAGGGGTGGGGGAGGGCGTAATCTATACAGGATACACTTTTAAGCTTGATCTGTAATATCAACACTTTTTTATGTTTAGACAATCAATAAAACATTAACTCAAGCTCTGACTTATGACATTAGCCAATTTCCCATGTGTAAATAGTCAAACTGAAAATGCCTTACTTATTTATATATAAGTAGATTTCAGAAGAAAAACAAAGATATACTTGAAATATTGAAGTTTGTACATTGATCTCTGTGCTAGACACCATGAGAGATTAAAAGAGTAATAAGACATGGTCTCTGCCCTCAGGTTGTTTACCACATGATCACAAGACAGAAGCAAATAATAATTACCACAGCAGAAGCAGTGTGGTGTAATAGAGAAGCCAACCTAAAATCCTGACTTTGCTATGTGCTACATGACCCTTCTCAGTTCAGTTAACCTTAGCATTAACGTGCAGCAGGCACTTCTGTAATATCAGTTGGAAAGAAAGAAACAATTTGCATTGGTCAAGGAATTTCCTAGCCAGGAACTCCCTATAACTAGGAAATGAGAGATCCAATTAAAATGTAAAAAGCAAAGCAAAACAAACTAATAGCACTATTAGTGACAGACAGTGTGGTATAGTGACAGCAATACTCTATACTTGGAGAGACTTGAATTTGAGTCCATTCTCTCACACTTATTACCATTTGTGAGGCTCAGTTTGCTCATCTATAAAGTGGGGACAAAAATATCTGTAGTCCTTACAGCACTGGGCTTATTATGAAAATCAAATGAGACAATGCATTAAAATGTTGTGTAATGTCTAAGGCATTATGTTTTTTGTTCAGTTGTTTTTTGGTCATTTCTTACTCTTTGTGATCCTATTTGGGGTTTTCTTGGCAAAGATAATGGAGTGGTTTGCAATTTCCTTCTCCAATTCAGGTTATTGATGAGGAATTAAATCAAACAGGGTTAAGTGGCTTGCCCAGGATCACACAGCTAGTAAGTGTCTGAGGTCAGATTTGAACTCAGGAAGATGAGTCTTCCTGACTCCTGGTCTGAAAGAGATAGGCAACTGGGATGGTCAAAGACCTCAAGATGATGACAAATGAGAATTAGTTCAAGGAGCTCAGTGTATTCATTCTGAAGAAGAGAAGATAGGAGGACTTGGGATTTGGTAGGTGATTTAAATAGTTGAAGGACTGTTCTATGGAACAAGGATCAGTTTGGTTCTATTTTTCTCTAAAGGCCAGAGAGAACTAAGAGTAAGAGATAGAGGGGGCAGAAAAGCAGATTTAGATTCCATATGTTGGCGTGAGATGGTAAGGGAAAGGATAACTTTCTAATGTTGCTCCTAAAACTGCCTCTCTGATACCCTGAGTTTTGGTTCTCTCTCCCTCCTCCAATGACCTCATATTTGTTTATCTGTGTGCATGGAGTATTTCTTACAGTAGGATATAAACCAATTAAGGGCCAAGACAACCTTTTGGTTTGGGTTTTGCATCTCCACAAAGCAAGTACCTAATAAGTGCAGGCTGAATTGCATTCATTTGAAGTCCATGTTTATAAATGACTCTCATTCATCTGGGTTCACATCCAAATAATAAAGAAGGTACATGTAGAATCAGTTTCCCAAAAGCTAACTCTTCCTTTGAAGAAGTGTTTCAATGGCCTTGCCTTTTGATATTAAAGAACAAAAGTATCATTTTTTTTTTGCTCACAGGATTGTAGGATCTGGAACTTTGAGATTATCTAGTTCAAACCTTACCTGAACAGGAATCTCCTGCACATCCCCAAGTGGGCCATTGTGGAACATACCTCTAATCCTTGCTTCTAGGGAGTTTGAGGTTGGTGGATACCTTGAACTGAGGAGTTCTGAGGTGCAATAGAAAGGATAATGCTGGTAGGGTGTAGGCACTGTCAGACACCAGTATGGTGAACCCCCAGTAGCAGAGTACCATCAGGCTACCTAAGGGATGGTGGGGTGGGGGAGCAGGGAGAATTTAGGGGGGTTAATTAGTCTGACCTAGAAGCAGAGAAAGTCAAAATTTCTTTGCAGCTTAGCAATGGGATTGAGGTAGGAGTGGCTGCTGCATTGCCAGCCAGAGTCATTAGATAGGAAGATCCTGAATCAAAAAAAAAGAAATAAAAAATAAGTGGTCATTAAGCCTCAGTAATTATTATTCACAGAATATCACTTTATACTTTATAATTCTCTTGGTTGATGTTGTAATAATGATATTAGGTGACATTAAATAGTGCCTTAGGGAAGCCAGGTGGCACAGTGGAACAAATTTACAATCTGCTGTAGATTCCTCACAAACAGCTCTAGCTTAAGGCACCACCCTAGGTTGAGGTAGTTTTCAGTCTTTTTTTTTCTTCCAAAACATCATTTCCATAGTTGTTGTCCAGACAAGGTATTCTGTACCTTTGTCCTACCCTTTCTTTGGAAATATAGGCTTGGAATATATTCTTTTTACATCTCTGCCTTGTGGTATAAACCTCCTGGAGGAAGCCTTTCCTATTCCACCCCAGTTATTATTATACTCTCTCTGTCTGTCTCTATCTTTGTTTCTGTGTCTGTCTGTCTGTCTATCTCTCGCTCCCTTTCCCCTCCCCTCTAAATGACTTTGAAATATTTTTTATTAATGAATGGAAAAAAAGAAAAAATGCTACATATTAATTACCTTGCTAAACAAATGCAAACACAAATGGTTTTATACTGGCTCATTTTCCAAGAAAATACACAGAGAAGAGTAGTGTCCAAAGGAGGACACTTCTGTGCAGAAAGTGCCAAGGATGGTGAGTAGGGACACAGGGGAGTTGATTAATTCATACTTCTAGGATCAATATCCAAGTTGATTTTACTGTGGTTCTAGTACTAGAAAGGAGGAAGCAGAAGCCAAGGAACATGTGTGGTAGAAAGCCATCTGGGGAAAAATAATCCAGTGAAGAGGGATTGAGATGAAGCATGTCTGGGGCTTGTCTGAAAGATTGGGCATAGAGATTAAAATGAAGCATAGCAGAACCCCAGAGTGTGGGTTCAGAGATGAGAGGATTAAAATCTCTAGATTATGGTCTCATGGACCAGAAGCAAGGTAGTTGGAAAGAAGATGGATTAGGAGTAGGCAATATTATGGTTGGGGCCTGCCTGAGTTCATGTATGTCATTATTTGTATGTTATTTTATTTTGTATTATATTGTAATAGTATATATTGTAAAATATATAGTATATATAAATGTTATATACATATACTACATAAATGTATTATATGTGTATGTGTGTGTGTGTATATATATATACATGTCATTTTAATGATAATTAGGATTTGAAGATCTTCTGTGCCCCTTAATAAGCCTAAGGGAATTTGAAGATCTTCCCTACTCTAAAGATATACTCTGCCCTCTAATAGACTGAATATAATCACATGGAGCCTGTAGTGGAAGGAGTTTTCTGAAGGGTGGAGCAGAGTCCAGAGGAAGCTGGGAGTCAGAGGAGTTAGAGACTGGAGGGAGGAGAGGGCACACCCAAGGGAGACAGTTAGGTTTATGAATAAATGTTGATTTGTGGGAAGGCTAAAGGATGCTATGGCTCTCTGTACTGTTATGGCTTATTAGCTTCTTTGCTACTGTGATGGAACTGGCTTATTGGTTTGGGGATTTGATTTTTCTGGTGTTTGAATAAATGTTTTGCTTCTGTCTTCCATGTGGAGATTCTGTTATATTTTGTGATTGAGCAGTTTTCAGGTATATTTAAAATATCTGTCAGTGCTGTGAATATTACACTGGGGCTACATTTGGTAATGAGGATAGGATCAAGAAACATCTGACCTCTATTTGGAGGCAGAAGGGATTTAGAAGAAGAAATAGCTATCCCAGGATGGGAGAATTTACCTTATTCCTCCCTAGAAAGAGAGTAGGTTAAAAGTACAGGGCTCTGTGAAAACTGGGAACCAAGGTTACAGAAGAGAGAACCTAGAGATTCAGAAATATGTTTGCAAAGAATACCAATAAAACCAGAGAGAGAACTGGAGGCAGGGTATAGAAGGAGATGGGTTTGCCTAACAAGTTACCATATTATATGTAAAAGCAGAGACAAGCTGTTACAAGAAAAAATTCAGATGGAGAAAATATTAGCTGCTTTGAATGAGAAGTTGGCTGTATTACAGCATTCAGGATCTCCCTTAGAAGAGAAAGTTAGAGGGTCTCAGGTGGTAGGAGTGAGGGTTATTGTGAATTTGACTCAGAAAAAGAAGAAAAAACTAACAAGAGGAATGTATATGACTCCCTAATACAGACTGAACCTAATTGCCATGATAATGACTGCCATGTCAATGCTTGGTAGAAAGAAATACAATGCTGCATAACCAGGCTTTTGTAAGGGCAGAATTTGGCTCCATATAGAGAAGAAAGCAGGAGAATCAGGGAGTTGAGGATTTCACTAACCAGAAGGTTGCTGATATATTAAGCAGATTCACCCAAAGGATGAGAGAATTGTTGGTGTCTTGAATAGTGAGAATCAGTGATGAAGGGGCTGTGAGTCCTTGAAGTTTATAAGTATTTGTCAAAATCCTTTTGTCCAGCAAGAAATTTTCATATGGCAGGAGGTAACAATATGGCCATTCTGTTAGCTTTAGCTGCTGATGGATGCAATAGAATGTATTCCACTGATTCTATGTGACTTAGTGGAAACAGACTTTGCTACTCACTAGAGACTAGATGAGAAAGTTGAAAGAAGAAGTAATGAAAACTGCTATCATGGTTGGAGATTAAGATGCATATGATATCCCCTTAGTTTTTCATAGAAATATCGTGGTGAAGATGGCTCCTCCAACTTATAAAAACCTACTTCTGACTCTATTAATTGGTGAAATAGGGCACCCTTTTTCAGAAGTGCTGGATAAGATTTCACAACTAAGTGACTTGGCTGATTGGGGAAATGATAAATTTCCTTGAGAGAGAAAAGGAAATGGTCAGTCGATTCAAAGTCAGAATAGATTGACAAGGAAAGAACTGTTTACTGCTCTATTGAGAGCAGGGGTACCATTGTATCCAAGCTTATCACACCTTCAGGGAGAATAGAAAACTGGTCAAGTCTCAGCTCAGATTAAAGAAATACACAGACAAGATTACAGACCCCATATCAATCAGACTATATATACTGGAAAAATGGAACAAATACTGTAACAAGGGCATTGATATATACTGAGGTGGAGGCCTCCCTTATTTATGGGAACCCTGATAAGTTCAAGCATGGAACTCCTATTACCATCACAGGACTGGGAAGGGCTGAAATAGCCAGACAAGTCAAACTAATCTTGAAAATTGGACAGTTATCTAAGAAAGAAATACTATGGTTTTTGTACTCATTCGTGAGTACATTAATGGAACAGAAATATTGAGAGGTATGGCTCTGAATTTACCTGAAGGAAGATACCAATTTGCAGTAAGGAAGATAAGAATTAATATAGTTTTAGTGGGGAAAAAATGGACCCAATCACTTTACCTGAACCTTCTGAAGTAATTACTTTAAAGCAATAGCATGGACCAGATGAGCAAGATGAAATTACCAATAGTATAAAGGAATATGTTGAAGCAGGAGTGATAGTCCCTACAACCACACGATGGAATAATCCTGTATGAGCAGTACAAAAATCAGATGGGACGTGGAGAATAATAGTGGACTATAGACAATTGAATAAGGTGACTCCTCCCTTGTATATTGCTGTTCCAGATACTGTCAACTTAATAGAAAGGATCCAGAAATATGATGGGACTTGGCACACAGTTATTGATTTCACCAATTTTTTTTGTTTTTTTTTTTTTACCATCCCAATAGATTCTAAACAATGGGACCAGTTTGCTTTCATTTGGCAGGGCAAACAACATACGTTCGCCCACTTGCCACAAGGATATCTGCATAGCCCTGCTATTTGTCATAGGATTGTGGCTGAACATTTGGATGAATTAGAGCTACTTGATGTACAGTTTAACCACTACATTGATGATATTATGATATGGGGAAAAATGTAAAAGAAGTAGAGAAGAGTTTGACACTTTTAATTGAGCATATGAAAAGCAAAGGGTGGGAAATTAACCCTGTAAAGATTGAAGCACCAGCTCAAAATGTAAAATTTGAGTGTATACAATTCTTCTGCAGATTCAACAAAATATTCAAGATTTTCCTAACTTTGCCAATTAGAAAGAGGCCCAAAAGTTCATAGAATTATTTGGATATTGGTGACATCACATACAGCTTCTGGGACAGATTTTGAAAACCTTATTTATAATCATTAATTACTTGGAAGAAAAATGAATTTGATTGAGGACTTGATCGTAGTAAAGCTTTTGAAGAAGCCAAGGCTGCCTTACATTTGGTCTTTGATTTGTGGCCTATGCAAAATGCTCTGGTGGAATTACAAGTGACTGTACATGATGATTATGCAAGCTGGCATTGATGGCAAAAACAACAAAGCAAAAATGTACCATTAGGATTTGGGTCAAGGAAACTTCCTTCATCTCTAATTCAATATGCACCTTTTGAAAAGCAGTTATTAGCTGCAAATTGAGCTTTGGTAGAGACTGAACAACTGACTATGGGCTGTGAAGTGATATTAAGACGTGGAATGCCAATTATGACCTGAATAATGAGTACCCCAGCTTCTCACAAAATTGGATATGCACAAGAGGCCACCATAATTAAATGGAAATGATATATTCAAAATAGAGCTGAAACAGGCAAAAATGGAGTTTCTGCTCTACATGAATCTATAGCAAACATTGATACTGAGGGAAATGATATATCACTTGAACCAAAGCAACAGTTGGTACAGTCCTTGGTAAAATGGAGTGTCTGATATGATGGACTAACTGAAGAAGAGGAGAAACATGCATGGTTTACTGATGGGACAGCACAATATTTCGGCAATAAAAGACATTGGAAAGCAGTAGCCTATAACCCATGTACTAGGCAGACTTTGGAAAGTATTGGGATAAGTGGTAGTAGTCAATATACTGAATTTATGGCAGTACATCAAGCTATCAAAATAGAACAAGGAGGACAGTGTTATATATTCACTGATCCATGGGCAGTAGCTAATGGGTTAGCTACATGGATGTCCATATGGAAAACTCAAAATTGGGAAATTCATGATAAACAAGTTTGGGGCAAAGAATTATGGGAAGATATATGGGACATACCTTTGGTTTCTGATCTGTCAGTTTGTCATGTAGATACTCACATGGCCTTCACCATGCCAGAACGTGAATACAATGCACGTGCTGATTGACTAGCAAAGATTGTTGCTCAACATATTTTCTCTCCTTTGACCATAACTGATGATCCAGTACTAGTAAAATGAGTCCATCAAATAGTGAAACATTTAGGGGTCCAGGTCACACACCAGTGGGCATAAGATCAAAGTATTAGTATCTCTCATTAATTGTTAAAATAGATTGCTGAGGAATGCCATATATGTCGATTGGAAAAGGAGCAAACTGTTCATTGGATAGTAACTGGGGAGATAGCAAGGGGAAAAGTCCAAGCCCAAATTTGGCAAATAGATTATATTGGTCCTCTCTCACAAGATAAAGGATGCAAATTTATAGGTACTTGTGTTGACATTGATTCAAGTGTACCAGTGGCTTGTCCTTATAAGAATGCAACCCAGAAAGATACCTGTAAAATTCTAGATCTCATAAGTCTATATTATGGAACCCCAATGAAGATTCAGAGTAACAATGGATCACATTTCAAAGGTAATGGAATGAAGAGATAATATATATTAAATAATATAGGATGGATATATCATATTCCATATTATCTACAAGCATATGGGTTAATAGAATGAATGGATTATTGAAAGAAGAGTTAAGGAAGTTAAGTTCTAATAATTTGCATCAACATTGGAAAGATAATTTGTCTGCTGCTTTAGATAATTTGAATAAATACTGTTGGGAGATATGATGGTAATTAATTTAAATTTGAAGACCCCTTTTTGTTATGTCAAGTAGATAGGTACTTAGCCCTTTGTCAAGCCTCTGTGAAAGAGGCAGAGGGTGTGAACTCTGTCTCCTATTGCTGATATAACAGGAAGAGTTTGGCTGAAACAGGAAGCCAATGCTCTGTGTGTGTGTGTGTGTGTGTGTGTGTGTGTGTGTGTGTGTGTGTACATAAGAAAAGCCCCAGAGAGGCAGAATCAGAATTTTTATCCTAGTAGGTTCCTGGTGGAAGAAGTAGAATTTTCTCCTGACAAGCTACTGTTGGAAGAATTGTGGAGACAAGCTAGCTGAGAGAGAGAGAGAGAGAGAGAGAGAGAGAGAGAGAGAGAGAGAGAGAGAGAGAGAGAGAGAGAGAGAGAGAGAGAGAGAGAGAGAGAGAGAGTTTCTCTTGGCAGCATCTGGAAGCTGGGCTGCTACAGCTGATTGAAAACTGAGTTGGAGTTTTCTTGAGACTAGAATGTGGTGAAGGCTGAAGTTGCTGCCTGCCTGGAAGGCCAAAGTTGTTGCTGTCACCTGGAAGGCTGAGATTTCTTCTGGGTCCTAGGGCCAGCTTAAACTGCCAGAGGACTGAGGAAGCATGACTGGGATGATAAGACTTTGTTTGTGACTTGGTTGATACTTGAGTTCCTGGGAACAGTAATTGTGAAGGTTTTTAGATGTGCTAGACCCTGTGAACTTCGGTGTATAGCAGAAACCACCCAGAGGACTGGACAAGGACCTGGGAGCTGTCTGCCTCTGAATCCAGGTGACTGGTGTATTCAGGTAGGAGCTGGGACCACGGAAAGGGATCCAGAGAATCTGAGAGACCACCCAAGTCAAGATGAAGAAAAGGTCTCTCCTTGGATCTTGAATGTGGTGATGAAATTGAAGTTTACTAGAGACCTAGGGGTGGAGGGTTTGTGCAATTTTCTAATGATTGTATTTAGTGATTAATGATACTTAGTGACTGATTGCTAGATAAGTGACTGATTAAGTTAACCTATGATTGCCTCATGAATGGAAAATTGACTATTGTATTTTGAGATGACTGAATGACCGAGTAAGGAGGCAAACCTCTTTAGGGATACCAGATGAGTGTTCTTTTGTTGTTTGTTCTAAATACCGTGACCACTTTGGTGAAAACTATGTGGCCATTTTAATGATAAGCTGTTGTGAACAGTATATTGTGGTTTCCTGTAATAAGATGTAATGTTGTGAATATTATATTTTGATTTGTTGTGAATGTTTGCCTTGATTTGTTATGGAATAAATGGAGTGCTCACTATGCTATGTAATCAGAACCCTAAAAGCTTATTCTCTTATGACACAAAGTAGGATTTTTTGGGGGAAGCTTCTCATGCATGGCATGACAGGAGAAAGTACACCCCTAGCCAGAACGATGATCTTAAATCTGCAAATTTGAAAACAACAAACACATAAGATCCCAAATATTGAGTATTGGACTGTAAGGCAAGATGTCCTAGCACTGTATCTAGTAACACCTGATTTGGTAGGATATGATTTACAATGTTTTGAAAAGTCTTGGTTGGATAAAAAAGAAACGAGAAAAATTTCCACTGGAATATGTATGAGAATCCCTAAAAATCATTTTGGATGGATATTACCTAAATCAGGATTAGCAGCTCAAGGAATACATGTATAGGCTTGAGTAACAGTTTCTAATTATCAAGAAGAAATTATTGTGACATTCCAAAATTAAGGTGAAGAAACCACACAGTCTTGTAAAAATGATATAATAGTTCAAGTAATCATTATTCCTTCTGAAACAATACCACTTGCAAAAACTGAACCTCCTTCTGAAATAACTATCAGAAGGGTTTGGTTCTCTGATAGAATAAAATTGGGAGATAAAATATGGGTAAAGTGGAAGCCAGATGATGTTCCAAAGGCTGTGGAGATTATAGCACATGGGAAAGGTATTACTGTAAGTATTGTTTATTCAGCAGAAGATGATTACAAAATTGTACTCTTAATTTATATATTCTAGTATGAATTAGGCTATGATAGTGAGTTCATGGACTCCCAAAACACAGCTGATGCTATATTTGTTTCATTTTGACTTTTTGTCTTGTTAAACTTGTTTGTGAGATTTGTTTCTTGCAGGCTTAGTATCTTATACCTGCAGATGTCCTATCCATGACTGTGATGTGCCA
>CM053594.1:104749366-104770906 GCA_028646575.1 Pseudocheirus occidentalis
CCCTGGCTTTGAAAAACCAAGATGTTGATGCTTCCCTCTCTAGTAGCTGATTAGGTATGGATGTAATGGCCAGATGGTTGGAAGCCCTTCATCTGCTGATCTGTTTTTCTGTTTGCTTTTAACTTCTCCATGTAATTTGCTTGTCTTCTCTGAAGTTCAGGGTGTTGACTTTTTCTCCTGAACTAGGTAAATGATATATGTTTGATTGATTAAAGTGAGACTGTTAACCCATTTTGAGTTGCTTTCCTTTGGAAAAGCAGATCTAAGAACCTGGCTAGCAGCCATCCTGGGTATGCTAGGGTGCTTGCTGATATGCTGGCATTCACCAACCTCCAGATGCCAGCTAAAGAACTGACCTCTCAAATGGAACCTCTAGGGACAGAGACAGTTCTGCATCCAATTTCAGCTGAAAGTAGCTATGGAGAAGAGATCTTCACCCCTTACCCCAAGATTTTGAGCCCCATTCATTCAAGGGCGGAAGGATGGTATGCTTGTGCCCATGCCCCCACCTGTAGATATCATTTTTTTGTGCTTATTTTCCATTATCCGTGTTCTATTGTTGCAAAGTTCTGTTGAAAGCAGTTATTCCTAAACTCTCGTTAATCCATGTAATAAAATATGTTGTTAATGTATTTTTTTCCCTGTAAGGGACATGAAAGATCTTGGGACCAAATGTAATGGGAGTGGGTATTTGAAGATCTTCCCTGCCCCTTAATAAACTTAAGGGAATTTAAAGACTTTCCCTGATTTGAAGATATACCCTGCCCCCTAATAGACTGAATGTAATTACATGAAGCCTATAATGGTAATGGAATTTGGAGATGCCCCTGAATTGACTTCGCTTTTGGACTGAGTGTTAAGACCCAGAGCTTGTGAATCCCACTTGTGGGATGGACTTTTTGATGTGAAGAGAGGGGGCTGACCTGGGAGGAGCCATGAATGGAGAGAAGGCTCAAGCCCAGAGAAGGCCAGAAGAAGAAGTACTTTGGGGAAGAACAGTATCCAATGTCCTGGTGCCTGAGTTGCTGAGAGAGATTGCTAAGAGCCCATTGGAGCTTCTCAGGACTTTTGAGGACTGCCACCTGGAGCTGCTGAGAACTGAGGAGGCATGACTGTGATGCCAGTATTTTGTCTGTCTGTTTTGATGTGACTTGATGAGGACACTGGCTATGGCTTTGTTGAGCCTTGTCTCCCCAAGAACTGAGATTGCTGAGGGCTTGCCTCAAGTTCAGATGAAAGAAGGGCCTCTCCTTGGCCTTTCTATGCTGAGATGTTATCTTGATCTTGTTATGGTTTAAGGGTGGATGGCCTTTTGTGCTCTCCTGCTCCCTTTTTGAGAGTGCTTGGTGTTAAGCAGGAGGAGTTTATTGAAGGGTGGAGCAGAGCCCACAGCAAGCTGGAAGTCAGAAAGCTAAAGACTAGAGGGAGGAGAGAACACACCCAAAGGAGACAGTTAGGCTTGTGAGTAAATGTTGATCTATGGGAAGGCTAAAGGATGCTGTGCTTCTCTGTGATATTATAACTTATTAGCTTCTTTGCTGCTATGATGAAATCGGCTTACTGGTTTGGGGATTCTGTTTTCTAATGCCTGAACAAATGTTTTTCTCTGTCTTCTATATGGAGAATCTGTTATATTTTACGCTTGAACACCATGCCAGTATATTTACAGTGGCTGTCAGTGCTGTGAATATTCAGTTGGCACTACAGTTATATACATATGTTACATAAATGTAAGTGTAATATATGTTTATTTCATTTCATATATTATATATGCATATATTTATGTTTTATATATGTATATACATACATGTATATACATATATGTGTGTGTGTATATGTTATGTTGCACCATCCTATATGAATATAAGCTTCCTGAAGGCAAAAATGATTGAATTTTGTTTGCACCTCCAGCCTTTGGCACAGTGTCTCTATCATAAAAGGCATGTAATGAGTGTGAGAAATTGAATTAGTCTTCAAGATCATTGAAGTTGAATTATTGAAAAACATCCTAGAGCTCCTTTGAGAATGAGCAAAAAGCTTCAAAGGTACCAGATGTATGTTCCCATAGGTTACTAGGCTCCATGTTATATGATCTGCATTTTGTAACTGCTCATCCCTAAATTCAGTCCAACATATGGATTCTGCTCTATATACATCTTTATGTTATTGGAGGCATTCATAGGTTACTTTTGGAATTCCTTCTGATCTTTCACATTCCAGAAGGACTAATTAGCAATACTCCTTGAATAGTAATAGGCTACTCTGTAAGATCAAGAATTAGGGCATAGGAACTTTGGGTCTACTCTAATTTGTACTTCTTTGACTCGCATGAATTTGAATGAATAACAGACATAGCTTTTCAGGTCACCTATCCCTTCTGAATAACTTGCCAAAAAGATTTGCTGTATGACCTATATATGATTTTATTTACTTACTGATCTATCTATATGCATACATATGGATGTGTTTTTATGTGTGTGTCTCCTGAGGGTTTCTGAAGCCAGGAACATTTTTACAAATCTGTCAGTCATTATGCTTGTGCCCAGACACACAGAACACATAGAAATAACTCCAGTGGCCTCAGTGGAAATGAATGATACGTTTTTTTTTTATTCTTTTTGCTGGCAAGGCCCATAGTAACTGGTGAATCAGGTTTCACAAACATAGATTCAAGGAACTTCCTACTCCAGGATGCCAATGTATCTGTGACCTTGAGCTGTGACCTTGGGCAAATCTCTTAACCTCTTTCAGACTCAGTTTCTTCATCTATAAAAAGGGGATAATAGTAGCACTTAACCTTGTAGGATTGGTTGTAAGTATCAAAAAAGATAAAATATGTAAAGTTCTTTAAAATCCTTAGAAGACTATATAAATACTAACTGTTGATGATAATGATGATGATGATGATGATAATCTCACTGATATAGGAATTCTTTCCAGTATTCCATACCTAGACATACCACATGATTTTCATCTATGCTGTCCTAGAATTTCACTGTATGGGGGGAGGGGTGGCACCTGATGTAACCTTCCTTTCATTCTCTTCTTATATTCATAGCAACCAGTGAAACAGTACAACTCCAATCGATATACCATAAAATAAATCAGATTCATGTGATATTTATCTTTAATCTCAGATGCTGTTGCTATATTCTAACTTGAAAAGTTAGGGCTCTAAGTGAAAACTAGGTTCTAAGATAATTCCATGCCTCTCCCCACCCCCCATGCCCAGTGATGGGAAAAATGCATAAGCAAGTTTTTTTTTTTTTATAATTCTCATTGAGCCAGTATCTTCTATACCTTAACCCAGCTCTCCCTGGATAGCATATCAATGCATCAGTCTAGGGGCTATAGTTTGTGAGCCCATATAAGCCAACCAGGCTATTGCTGAGAGCATACCTCTTGCTTTTGCCCTACCTCCTTCCTCCCAAAATTTTCCTTTTACAGAGGGTAGGATCTGGACTTCCTGACGCACTCTCCATTCACCCCCTACAGCTTGTTTGTTGTTATTCGGTCATGTCTCACTCTTTGGGACTCCATTTGGGGTTTTCTTGGCAAAGATACTATAGTGATTTGCCATTTCCTTCTCCAGCTCATTTTACAGATGAGGAAACTAAGGCAGACTGAGGTTAAGTGACTTACCTAGGATCACACAGCTAGGAAGTGTCTGAGGACATATTTTAACTCAGGTATTCCAGACTCCAGGTCTTGTGCTTTATCCACTCTGCCACTTAGATATTCCATCTACTTCTCTGATTAATCTCCATTCTACACAAGATGCCCCACCAAATGTATATTGATCACCTGAAATCTCCCTTTCATTCTGTTTAAATCAGCCTTGGATACTTAACACCTTCCCACCTTCCTCAGCCTCCTCCCTTCTATGATTTTAGGGCTGGAGGGGGAGGACTAAATTCCTTTGAAGGCTCTCCTTTTATAGGGAGTAGGCTCTGGACTTTCGAACTCTTCATTTTCCCTCTGGAGTTCTGCTTAGTTTGAACTGCCCAGAACAAGGTCTAAGTATGTCTCTAACCTCATGCTTTTCTGCTTTTTTTCTGTGCTGTTTTCTCCCATTAGGTTGTAAGCTCCTTGAGAGAAGGGACTGTCTTTCATTTCTTATTTGTATCCCCAGTGTTTAGCACCATGCCTGACACATAATAGACATGATAAATTTTTATTCAATTAAATTGATTCATTGTCACATGTTTGCATCATCTGCTTACTCCACAGAGGAACAGAATATTGTCAGCTTTATACTGTATATTTTTCTTGGTGTAAGAACAAGACCAAGAAATATTAATTAACAAGCCATCTCCCCTATAGCCCAGTGCCTACAACTCCTGGACCTAAAGAGCACCTAGGGAGAGAATACAAGCATCCCAGAAAAAGTCTATCTTTATTCATTTAACTTTTCTCAGCCTCTTCCTGCAAGGAGGCAAAGGAATGTATTGATTGATTAAACAACAAGCATTTATTATGTGCCTACTGTGTGCCAAGCATTATGCTAAACACTATAACATAGTTCCTACCTGATGTTTAACTCATACCATCCAGTAGGGCCCATCCTTAGATGAATACTCAGAAACTCTCTATCCAAGATTTAGCACCTGCTTCTCAAAGCAAGGAACATGGAATCAGGGCCAAATAAGGCAGAAGCTCTAACAATGGATATTATTCTGTTCAGCATCCTGTCATTGGCAGAGATTTTCTGTTTATTGTCATGGCTCATTCAATACTTGGGGAATATGAGTGAAGGCAATAGCATAGTGATTTAGGACAGAAACATGCTCTGCTCTGCTGACCATGTTGCCTCCTCAGTTAATCCACCCCTCTCTGTCCTTGAGATCTTCAAGTTTCCAGTGACTAAGAAAATATGTCATCTGAATACCATTATGTTCCAATCAGTCTAACTTTGTGAGTCCTTTCTTCCCTCCTAAGTCTGTATACAGAAAATTATAGGAAGGCATTATATTCTAGTTCGACTAATTCAGTAATTTTGAATGAAATAATTGACCCATCCAGTTAAACAAACAGTAAACTCAGTAACACACAAACACAAACACAACTTGATTGGTATTTGCTTAATTAATTTAATATTGATGGAAGTGATAGTCAATTAATAAATAATAGTTCAATTGCTTATATATGTAGCTCCAATCTAAATAAAGTGAGTTAACAAATTAGGAACATTTTTCCCTTGTAATTAATATCACTTAAAAACAATAAAGTCCAAAGGATCACAATGACAAGAAATATATTTCAAGATTATGGATCATGGAAATCAAAATATACCCCTTCTCTTCCCATCAACTGGGGGAATAGTTAAGCTAGCTTTGGTATATGATTGTGATGGAATATTATTGTACTATAAGAAATGACAAGCAGGATAATTTTAGAAAAAATCCTGGAAAGACTTACACGAACTGATGCAAAGTGAAGTGAGCAGAACCAGAAGAGCATTGTACAAAGTAACCATAATATTATAACATGAAGAACTCTGAATGACTCAGTTATTCTCGGTAATATAATGATCCAAGGTAATTCCAAAGGACTCATGATAAAGCATAATTTCTGCTTCCAGAAAACTGATATTGTTTGAAGGCAGACTGAAGCATGCTAATTTTCATCTTCTTTTATTCCTTTTCTTTTGTTTGAGTTTTCTTGTACAAGATAACTAATATGAAAATGTTGTACATGATTACACACGTATAACCTATATCTGATGGCCTCCCATCTCAGGGTGAGGGGAGGGGAAAGAGGAAAAAGAAATAGAATTTGGAAATCAAGACTTTAAAAAAAAGTTTAAAAATTATTTATTGTGTAATTGGGGGAAATGAAATATATTAAAAATAATAATATATTGAACACAATCCAATATATGAAATAAAATGGAAAAAATCCCTTCTCTAATTAAATTCTCAACTTTAGTAAATAGGAAGTTTTTAAAACTGGGAGTGCCTCTTACATAGAAGACCACAGCAGAAACAGTGCGGGTGTTACAGGTCAACAGTGAACTGTGCAAAATTTCAGAATGGTTTGTGAGAGGTCTGGTTCTAATTAGTAGTTCTCCATGATGAATACTAAACACAGACAGGCACACAAGATTAAATAAAATAGAAGGGCCATTTTACTCAATGGAAACCTTTTTAAAATGGTTCAGAATAGCTTGTTGCATACCTAACAATTTTCTACTAGTGTTTATTACAGGATGTTGCCAAAGTTTGCCTATTTGGTCTCCTGCCAACTGTTTTGCAATTTTCCTCTGATCTGAAAAAAAAAAATGTCTTGCCCAACTTTCTTTTTGAGTCAACTTTTCCAGACATCACACACTTTGCTCAATTAAAATAAAGTTAATTGGTATTTTGCCCTTCACAAAGATCAAGTCATTCCATATGGAAGTATTTGTAGCTTGCTGCTTGCTGGAGGAAAGATGCTGTTATGAAGGCAAAGGAAGCCAGGTGTATGGCAAGAAACAATATTTCTTCTTTGGGGGAATATGAAATTACTTCCTTTCTAAAAAGGAAAAAAATGAGATTTTTCAGTTCAGGATGGGAAATACAATATTCTGAGTTAGCATTTTTTTGCATGGACATAGGAAAAATCAGGTATGGCTGATCAATCTGAAGGTTATTTGCATTATCAGAACTCTACGCATGGTATTTGACTTGATTATGCATTGCATTCTTCCTTTTACTTTAAAGAATTGAATTGTTTTAATACCAAAAGCAAATATTTCACTGGGAAGATGTAGTACCCCCCTAGGGGATACTTGATGAAGGGTCTCTATCCTTCACTCCTCCCTTGCCCCACTTCAGAACAGGCATAGATAGGATCTGACTGCTGGATGGCCTGCTGTGACCAAAAGGATGATTTGGAATCAACTGAAATAAGGGAATTTGGAGAAGAGGCAGCATTGGGAAGGGGAAGAGAGATGTTTTTTTTCTTTCCTGTGGCCTAACATATCTTTCTGAACTACTCTTATTGCCCTTATTAAATTCTAGTCAACATCATAGTCATTTATGGATTTTAAATACCACAAGGGCAGCAACCATGTCTTGATTATCTCTGTAGCTCCCCAAACCCAAAATAGTGATTTGTACATATGCAGCTAGCACTTCGATGGATCCAAGTAACCTTTATCAATTGGGTTCCCAGGATATTTTTCTTCCTTCTTCATTGAGTTTAGTGCCTGGATGATGGCCCATAAGTATCTCAAATTCAGCATTTCTCTCTCTCTCTCTCTCTCTCTCTCTCTCTCTCTCTCTCTCTCTCTCTCTCTCTCTTTCTTTCTCCCACACATCTCATTTTCCAATTTCTCAGTCTCTTTGATTCCCCAGATTATTCCTTTACTCCACTTCACCTACACAGAGAAGTTACCTTTGCCATGACCCACATGCATTCCACTTCTATGATCACCAACTCTAAAATTCTTTTATCAGATCATAATCTCTTTTCATTTTATCTTTACTCTGTCTTACAGTTCCTAATACTCTTCTTAATCACTGCCATGACCTCCAATCTCTCCACTCCTCAGTTCTTCCCAGGCCATGACACCTATACTGCCCACATTTTCTTTTCTTCCTTATCTCGACCCTTTGGTGAACTAGTTCATCTTAACACTATTCTCTGTACTTAAGTCTCTTGCCCCCTTGCCCTTTCACCAATCATGCCTATTGTTCCCACCAACCACTTCCTTTCTGTTATTAATTTGTTGCTGAATGCAACTGGAGTAAATCATGAATCTCTGATGATTAAGACCACTATGAATTTATGCTATAAAACCTCAACTGAGTTTTCATTACATAAAGACAATCCTTTTGCACTGTCATATTCAATTCACTATCCCACTCACTGAAGTGATTATTTACTCCCTTCTGAAAAGTCTGTCTTGCTTCTGACCACTGTCTCCCCCAATCCGCTCTCCCTTCTGATAAGATATTTCTTTCTTTCTTTCTTGTATAAGACACCTATTTTCAGTTCTAGGAACAAAACAAGAACTATCATAACATAGGGCAATAAAATAGATGATTACACATGAAACTGCAAATCCGTCATGTACAACTTGCTGTTTCCTCCAGATATACAACAAGATATTTCACATTTTCCTTTATTTTCATCATTTTTTTATTGTTTCTTGAAGTCTCATGGAGTTATCATCTTCAAATTGCCCAATTCTAATTTTTAAAGAAAAATTTTCTTCAGTGGGCTTTTGTACCTCTTTTACCATTTGACCAATTCTACTTTTTAAGGTGATTTTTGTTTTCTTCAGTGAATTTTTGTGTCTCTTTTATCATCAGGCCAGTTCTGTTTTTAAGGTGTTGTTCTCTTCAGTAATTTTTTGTGCTATTTATTCTCTCTTCATAATTTTCTTGTATTACTCTCATTTCTGTTCCACTTTTTTCCTTTACCACTTTTATCTTTTTACCTCTTCTAGGAATTAATGCTGGGCTTGTGGCCAATTGGTAATTTTCTTTGAGGCTTTGTTTGTAGCTGTTTTCAATTTGTTGTCTTCTCAATTTATGTTTTGTTCTCCACTGCCATTATAGTACCTTTTCAAGGTGAAGTTCTTTTTGTGTTGTTTGCTCATTTTCCCAACTTATTTCTTCACTTTGAAAGTTGGGCTCTGACCACCTTCGAGTGAGGGATCACTGTCCCACTCTTCAGTCTTTTTCACGCTGCTGTTTTCAGAAGTGATTCTGGGGGTCTGCAAGTTTTTGACGCTTCCAAGGCCTTGTTATCCTGGGAGAGGCATAGTCACTGCTTTCCTGGTCTGTACTCTGTTCTTTACTCATAAAGGGCCCCTGCTCTCTTGTGACTGATCACAAGTGCTTCTCTCTTCCTGGAACTGTGACCAGAATTGTTGATGGGCAAGAGAGTTACCAATTAGTACCAAATTACACCCAGTGCTAGCAAAAGGTCTCCTGTAATCTGTTTCTGACTACTTGTCTAACCCTCTTCCCACCTCTGGGCTGAGAGCTCCTGAACCTGCTGCTCTTGCTGCCTCCTTCAAAGCCCACTGCTGGCACTCCTGGCATACTCTGGGCCTATGCTCACTCTGGTGTCGTAGACCTCTCCTACAGACTTCCTAAGTTGTCTTAGGTTAAAAAAAAAAGCTTTTATTGGTTGTATTGCTCTAAAATTTGATTTAAAGTATTATTTTAAAGTTTTTTTGGAGGGGAATGTTGGGAGAATTCAGCAGTCCTGTGCTGTACTCTACCATCTTGGTTCCTTTCATTTCCTTTTTTCCTCCTCTTCTCACATCACTCAGACACCTCGTATCATTTCTTCCTTCACTCTGTCTTAGGAAAAGGTGGTCTTTTATCCTTGATGAGGCAAACCCTTTTGCCTGTGTCCTTGGTTCCATCTCATTTTGCCTTGTCTAGAAAATTATCCCTACTACCACCCTTACTTTCTTTAATATTCAGTCTTTCCCTACGTGGTTTTTCCTTGTTATGTACAAACACATGTCTCTGTCCTGTGACCTCTTCTCTTTTCCCTCTATACCATCTTATTTGTTGTTCTCATCAACTCCCAAAGTTCAACTATTTTCTTCGTACAGGTTATTCCCTGATCTACGTATCTAGTCTGAGTTTCTCTCTTGAACTCTGATCCTACATTACCAACTTCTTTGTCCCCTCAAAATGGATGGGCCATAAGTATCTTAAATTCAGCATTCCCAAGATAAAACTCATTATCTTTACCTGAAACCCTTCCTTCTTTCAAACCTTACTATTACTGATGAGGGCTTAGCACTTTCTCCACTTTCACCACCTAGCTATCTATGCCTCTGGCACATAATAAGTATTTAATATATGTTTGTTGACTGTGAGTACAAAGCAGCCTCATTTAGGTTATACTGTTAGTTCTCTAGATGTACTAATCTTCTGTTCTCTAGTCTAGTGATAAAAGGACAGACTTCTCAAACCCCTCCTTTTAAGAAGAATGTATAACACTTTGGAATTATGTGTAGGCTGTAGAGATCCCAAAGTTCTCTGCTTATAGAAGAAGAAATCTTTCCCTATTTGGGAGAAAGACCATTGACATCTCTCTGGAATGACTGGTTTTTTGTGCATTTAGACTTTCCTTGAACCTGGTCAGTATTTTCCCCAAAAGAACTAGCCTTAAAACATGCCTTTACTCTCAGTTTTTAAAGAGCTGACCTGAAATGATTTAACTCCATTACATATCTTTATGTGGAATCTACCCAAGTAATTCTTTACTGATCTTTATCATCCTTCTTTCTTGAAAGCTAGGAAGAACAAGCTTTCCGAGGAGGGAGTAAGAGGCCTCCTAACTTTGGTGGGGGAGGTGTAGAGAACAAAGCAACTATGTCTGTAATCCACTTGACAGGCATTTGAAAAGCAAACAATTCAGTCAATCGGGTAACTGTTGTATTTTCAGGACACCAAACAACTGTTTCTCCTTCTCAATCTCTTTCCTTTTCCCCAATGTTAATGACTGGAAATTGGCAAGATCTAAATTTTTAAGCAAAGGGAATAAGCATTTATATAATGCTTTGTTAAGTATTTTACAAGTGCGGTCTCATTTGGTCCTGAAAACAACCCAGCAAGGCAGATGTTATTATTGTTCTTGTTTTGCAGAGGCTGTTTTACAGAAACTGAGGCTGACAGAAGCTGACTTGCCCAGGGTCATACAAGCCGGATTGTGAGGACAGATTTGACCTCAGGTTTTCCTACTCTAGGCCCAGAGCTCTATCCACTGAATCACCTAGCTGCCTGTATCTATGCATAGCACTGTTGAATAAAAATTTGTTGCCTTGAATTCTTCAGCTCTATAACATATTTATAAAACACGAAGTAACACCACTAAAGCTATCACCCCTATATAATAGGTAGGCAATTGTTCATTTGCCATGAAAATAGCTCTGTCAGGGCCTTGTGGATGGATGCCCCAAATACCTTTGACCAAAATGTTTGATTGAATCATCGGTTATTTTGACATCATGATAGTAATAGGTATTTTGACATCTTGTTAGACACAGGGAGAAAAGAGATTAGAGAGAGAATTCAAAGGTATAAATGGGGCTCAATCCAGAGAGGCCAGTGTCATCTTATGGAAAAAAAATATTGGGTTTTGTGTCAAAGCCAGATCCTGTCTCTGCTCCTTACTATATATGTTTGACCAGGGACAAGTCATATCACTTCTCTGGCCCTCAGTTTATTTTTGTATAAAGTGAGGGGGTTGTACAAGATGCCATGTAATGTCACTTTCAGTTGGTGCTAAATCAGTGATCCTTTGACCTGTGAACTCTTTCATAGTGCAGAGACACAATAATGCCCTTTGCATAAATAGAAAGTGTACCTCACCTAGCTGAAGAATAATCACAGCAACTGCTGGGTTTGGGGGTAGGGATAGAAGCAGAGAAAGAACAAGTGAGCATCCCAAATCCTTATATATATGTATGCTTTTTTCAGGTATTTGCTCCCAATGAATTATCTTTTACTCCCTTCATCACTTTGGAATGTAAGGGAATGCCATAGAGATCTGCAGGGAGAAGTACATTCCGCTGAAGCCAAGTTTGGTGCTGTCAAAAAGGACCCGGTTTTGGTGGAGAGCATTTCATAAGTAGAAGCACATTAATGCAGATTGCTATTGAGTCTCTGTCTCATAGGGCTGTTTTCTTTGGGTGACTCACTTCTCATCTAGTTAGTTTGTTCCATAGGAAGCTTGTGACCTGGAGTGGCAGTCATGTAGGGAATAACATTCCCCAAATGAGAAAATATTTGGCATGTTTTGGGGGGCTTCATGGTACTGTATGTAAGAAGAGGCCTTGTAATACAGTTTAGATCAGGTCTATACAACATTAACAGAATGGAAAATTGAGGCCATTATTTAGAAAATTCTGACTAAGTCAATACTTTTCCTTGGAATACTCAGATAATCAAAATAAACATTGGGCTTTATTTTTGTTCTTGATTTTGGCATATTTCCTTGAATCATTCAGATAACTACATTAATTCTTCTCTTTACGCACATATAGATAGGTGCCAGCTTATTCTAGGTGGACCTTACCATAACACCATTCACTGCAGAGAGGAATTCAATATAGCACAAGTATATCTTGGGTATCTAGTTACTGAGGAATCAAAAAGACTTTGCCATGAGGGGTTTAACCTATAAAATGGTTCCACAGCATGGACCCTAGTTCTTCATTAAAAATGGCATTCCGTCGTATTACCTCTCAGCAAGAGACCTCTCCCAAAGTGGGAGTCATCTGTAAGTGTATACAATATAAAAACAAAGCATGTCAATAAGATTTTAAAAAGAGAAGAGATTGATAGAATTTGTGAATAGAAGAGAAGCAGCCAGCTGTAGTAACTAGAGGGAAGATAGTAGAGTCAGGAAGACCTAGGTTCAAGTCAGGCCTCTGATACAAAGTAAGTATCTGTGCTAAGTCAGTGAAGTCATTTAACCTCTTGGTAGCTGGGACAATTCTCTGATGCTGATAGAATCCTGTAATAGTGGAATTTCTCCACAGGGAGATCAAATCCCCACAATGAAATTATAGGTCTAGACCATAATAAGAAAACTGCCTAAATTGATATTCTAAGAATAACTGTAACAAATAACCATTGAGAATTTTTCTCATAAAAACCCTCTGAGGGAGTGCAAGCATTATCAACATCTTTGAAAAGATGTGGACATTGAAGCTCTGAGTTATTGAACTGCTTGATCCATATATAGCTGTTAAGAGCTTGAGACAGGATTTGAAGCTAGGTTCCTCACTCCAAGTCCAGAACTTCATCTACTATAGCACGTGTACTACGTATGTTTTCCTGAATGACCATGAAACAAAATTATATGTGGCTTATCAATAAGATATGAATCACATTGTATCATACTCAATCCAAAATAATTCCCTAGATCTTACTGCTACAGAACAAATTATTTAATGGATATGAAGTCAGGGGTTCCAAGTCTAGGTTTGAATTCTGCCTCTGTCACTTTCTTCCTGTGTGATCATCTCTCAGGGCCTCAGCTTCTCTAAAATAAGGAGGTTGGCATAGATGATCCCCTTGAGAGCTTTGGCTATTATTCTATGATTTTAAGTTTTAATATTCTTGACCTCTCAGAGTTCTTACTCTTTTCATTTTTTCTGACCACATCCTAATATTCTCACCTCCAGTCAATAAACTTGTAGACCAAAACTTTCACAGAAAAGGCTAGATCAAGGGTAGGGAACCTGAAGGCTTGAGGCCACATGTGGCCTTCTAGGTCCTTGGGTGTGGCTTTTTGACTAGGTCCAAGTTTTATAGACTAAATCCCTCTATTAAGGGGATATGTTCTGTGAATTTTGTATTCAGTCAAAGGACCAAACTTGAGGACCTGGAAGGTCACATGTTGCCTTGAGGATGCAAGTTCCCCTCCCCAGCTTAGATATTTACTAGTCTCCTTTCAACTTGCTATGATTACCTCCTACTTCTAATGGTCCTCCTTTCCTTTATCAGTTTCATAAGTTGCCAGAAAGGGGAAATGAGAGCCGGTAGCACAAAGGAGATCATTCCAGGTAAGATGTTCTAAGTTCAATAGCTCTGGAGGTGGGAAGAGAGCTACATTTCAGATAGTTGCAAAAGGCTTGTACGCAAAGAAGTGGCATAAAATAAATTCTCAAAGATATTTATAACCTAAAAGTAAATTGGTCTGTTCATGGATGAGAGAAGAGAGACAACAGGTGGACAACCTAAATGCTATACAGGTATACTGAGACCCTAAAAAACAAACAAACAAACAAACAGCAACAACAACAAAAAAGAACAAACAAGAGAAAGGTCTCCACCATATTGGGTGGATTCCTCTATGGAGAACCTCCATTTCAAGTCAGAAGTCCTAGTTTCAAACCTTGGCTCTCTCATTTACTAAATTTGTTAATGTGATCTAACACAGATCTTAAAAATGTGATCTTACACAGATCACTTAACTACTTAGTACCTCAGTTTCTCTAAATCAAAGAGGCTCAATTGGTTGACTTGTAAGGTTTTTCCATCTCCACATTTCTGCACCTATGATCTGTGGATAAAAATAAATAAGAATTTTACAAGACGAGAGAATGAAGCAGGATTGTGCATTGTAGCCAAACATATCCAATTTATAAGCACCAAAATGTTCTTTAATTACTCCTTAAGACTTGTACCCTGCCAGAAATCTTTCATGACTACTCTTGCCTGCCTAATTTACTTCAGTTCTTCCAGAAACTAGCATCCCATGTTATGAACATGAAGCTTCCCTGAAGATTTTCTACTTACATATACTACTCTGCATTGTTGGAGACAGTTGTATCTGTATTTAGAGAATTAGAGACTTTAGAATCTCACAGTGGGAAGAGACAATTTGAGCTGTTGTTGGTCAGTCATTTTTCACTTGTGTCCAGCTCTTCATGACTCCATTTGGAATTTTCTTGGCAAAAATACTGGAGTGATTTGTCATTTCCTTCTCCAATCTGATCTAGCTCATATCTGAACAGCAATTTCCTCTATGAGATCCTTAACTAGTCATTCAGTCTCCTCAAAGACCTAGAGAGGTGGAATCTACTACATCCTGAGGCAACCCATTCACTTTTTAAATTTAGGTTTTGTTTTTATATGACCTTCATTTGTGAATATATTCTCCCCCCACTCCTACCCAGAGGGTCATCCCTTGAAACAAAGAAAAAAAAAAGAAGAAAGGAATTCCACAAAAATAAGCTCAGTTGAAATTGATAGCACATGTCTAATTCTGCACCCCATAGCTTTCTACATCTCTAATGAATACAGGGAAGAATTTCCTTATCTCTTCTTTGGAGTCAAGATTGGTCATTAGAATTAGACAAGGTTCAGTTTCTGTAGTCACTGTTTGTATAACTTTCCTGGCTTTGCTAATTTAACTTTTTTTTTAGTTCATAAATGTCTTCTCACACTTTTTTTTTGATATTTGTTCTTCCATAGCAATCATAAATATAGCATTACTTTAATGTACCATAATTTGTTTAGCCATTCCCTAGCAAAGAATTGTCCATTTTGTTTCCAGTTCTCTGTTCTTACAAAGATTTCTTTATTTCCTTACTAAGATATCTTCAAGGGGTGGCTAGGTGGCTCAGTGAGTAGAGCACCAGCCCTGGAGTCAGGAGGACCTGAGTTCAAATCTGGCCTCAGACACTTCACACAAAAACTAGCTGTGTGACCTTTGGCAAGTCCCTTAACCCCAATGGCAAAAGATATCTTCAGTATTTTGGTGCATAATGAACTCTGCTCTCTTTGATATCCCTGGGGTACATGCCTATCAGTGGGATGTAGGAGGTTAAAGAATATGGATATTTTAGTATGGATATTTAATACATTGTTCACAATGTATTAAATGTATTTCCATATTGGTTTCCATAATGGTTGGACTAATTTGTATGACTTGTCTTTCTATAACCCCTCCAACATTTACTATCCCATAATCTTTTTTTTTTTTTTTGCTAATTTGCTTTGTTTTTCATCCTCTTATTACTAGTGGTTGGGAGAAATCTTTTATGTGGTTCTTAATAGTTTAAAATTCTTTTGAGAACCACTTTTTGATATCTTTTGGCCACTTTATACATCATTCACTTTTGTGTAATACTAACTTTTGGGAAGTTTTTCTTTATATCAAGACTTCTTTGGCTTCTCAAATTGTACTTATTTGAGATTTCTTTGACTTCTCTGTTTTCACTCATTTTGATTATCTTTGACTTCTCCACTCTGTTCTAAATATCTCCCCTTCCTCCCTCTTTTGTCAGCTTTCTTTTGTGTGTTGTCTTTCCCTGTTAGTTTATAAGCAATTTAGGGGCAGGGACTGTCTTTTTCCCCCTATTTGTATCCCTAGCATTTAACACTGTATGTGGCACATAGTATGCACTTAACAATTGATTGCTGACTAACTTCACTCATTTATGATTTCTCTCTCTTAGTACTATTTGTATTCTTTGGAAATAAATCTAATCTCTTATTGACATAATGACCTTTGAAATATTTGACAACAGCTTTCATGTGTCTCCTAAGTTTGCTTTTCTCTAGGTGAAACATTTTCCAACTCCTTATTGAATCCTTATTTGGCATGATCTTTAAGTCATTCTAGTGACATTTCTATGAATCTTTCATAGTTTGTCAGTGTCTTTCCTTAAAAAATCAGGTGACGTAATCCCAATGTTCAAGATTTGAGGTTTACTACAACCCAAGTTTCAGAATACCTACTAAAAGACTTAGACCTAAGCTTAAAACTCAGAACAGAAGTAACAAAACAGGTTACTTAAGACTCATTACTGAGGTCACAAATACTTTCAAAACAGTTTCAAAGTTATCAAAATTATACTCAATTTTTGCCACTTAGCAATTATTTGTAAAATAGAGGTTGGTTGACTTGGGCACCTTTGTAGAACATGCTTTTTGAGGTAGAAACAGTGCTAGCTATATAATTTCTAACTACCCATGTGCCTAATAGAGCCCTCTACACATAGTGGGTGCTACAGAATTTGGAATGTAAAGTGGCTGAAATTTGGAATTTAAAGTGTCATCATTTAGAGGTCATTGGCTCCTAATAATTGCATTTGCAGATTTGGAAGTCATTACAATTGATTTTCTTTCCTGAAACATTAAACAGTAAGCTTGTGGTATAACTTAAATGGCAAACCCTTAGGGCACAAATGATCTCTTCAATGAGGTGGGGGTTTTTTTTGGTTGTTTTTTTTTTCAGTTTTCACTCTATTATTGGAGCCCAATAAATAGTAGTTAATAATGATAATCATGTAGGGATGCTTAAATTTCAGGGTGTTGTTTTTTTTTAAGCAGAGTAAGCCTAATACAGTTATTAGACTTCGTTCCCCCCCTCCCCCTTTCCCAAATAGTGTTTGCTTGGGTGCCTGGCCTCAGAGAGGTCCACATGTCATCATTCCATAAATCATTCTGTAGCTTGACTATTTAAAAAAAAGAAGCTGGCACCAAGAGCAGTATAATTACTTATTCTTGGGTGAATTTTCTCATTCAGGACAACAGACATAATTCATGCTAGATATCAGATATTTTACAGACTCTAGAAATACTCCATCCATATAAAAGAATTAGAATAAAGTTCATTTTTTTCAAAATAGATCTTTTTTATTTTAGCATGAGAATGGAAGTAGGTATGTAGAGGATTGGTTTGATAAAAAGGAGAGAACCATTGTTCCCTTCCCCTGGTGGAAGCCTCTCATCCTATATCTGCCAATGCCCTCAGATGCCCCCAAGTACCCCACTTTGGTTTCTGACCATTGTTAAGAATATGCATTGTGAGATGTAAAATATATAATTTCGATTACATTAAATTAAAAAAAGATTTTGTACAAATAAACCAATGTAGCCAAGATTAAAGATTAAGCAGATAATGGAGGGGGGTACTTATAGACAATTTCTTGGTCAATGGACTCATATCTCAAATATATAGAAAACTGTCAACTTTATCAGAATATGAATTATTCCCCAATTATGAGGAGCTTTCAATGAAGAAATCAAAACTATATATAGTTACATGAAAAATGCTCTAAATAATTTTAAATTAGAAAAAATGTAAATTAAAACAATTTTGAGATATCATTTCATATCTTTCAGACTGATAAAATGATAGGAGGAGAAAATGACAAAATTTTGGAGGGGATGTGGAAAAACTGGGACATTAATACACTGCTGGTGGAATTGTGAAATGATTCAAGCATTTTGGAGAGCAATCTGGAATTATGCCCAAAGAATGATAAAATCGTGCATGTACTTTGACCCAGCAATATTACTGTTAGGCTTATTTCCACCACGAAGAGAAGTGCTATATAGTACTCAGAATAACTTGATTGTTCACAATTATATTCAAAGAATAATTGTGAACAACCAAGTTATTCTGAGTACTATAAATCAGATCAACATTAAAGGATCTATTAAGGAAGATGCTATCCACCTTCAGAGAAAGAACTGATAAATAGAATTACACGTAGTATGGTTTTGCAAATATTTCTAAATCTCTATCAAATGGTGACCTTCTCTAATGTCGTTTGGGGATGGAAGGAGATAGTCACTTTAGAACTTAAAATGTAACAAAAAAGGAAGGGAAAAAAAGAAGTCTAAGAGACTATTCACATTAAAGTTTGAGTTTCAAGAATACTTTTACCATTGTATTCTTTCTAATGTTATTTGTATTGTTTTAATTCTTAGTGAAATGTTTTTGCTATTGGAAAAAAAATCTGCATTTGAGATAAGCAAGATGGGTTAATTGAACAGTCTGTGACTACTAAGTAAAATGATCATATGCATTCAAATATATATGAGTACATTAGTATATTACATGCATTTATGCATATTATATTCACACACATGTGCATTCATACACATTCATTCATGCATGCATACATATATGTACACAAAATTTTTTAAAAAGCTATTTCAGTGTCCTTACTGATTCGGGTCTATAGCAGGCTACATGTCTCATGTAACATGTCATATAACATGAGACATGTAACATGTCTCAAAAAGCATTTATTAATTGCCTATTATATTTCAGGCACTGGAGCTATAAAACCAAAAGAAGAGCAGTGTCTGCCTTTCTTGAGCTTACTTAATTCGATAAGATTTGTCTTTTAGAATTTGTAAATGACAGCAAGTCTAGGAGGTGATCTGGAATATATGAGATGGATGGCATCTAGTACCATACATTTCTAAATCAGTCCAAACTCTGAAGTGACTAAAGATCAGTTTATTGGCTTTCAGAAATTTTACTTGCCACATAATGTAATCAGGTAGAAGAAATCAAACTGGGTGATATGCTAGACTTTGAAATTTCTAATACTTTTGAAAAGTCACAAAATGGTACAAAAGTAAACAGTAATACTGTTATCAGAAACAGTGAGAAAAAAAGAAAAAGAACAGAAATGGCAAAGAACAAATGACACTTGGAAAAGCCAAGGCATTTTAAAGGCACTGGGAGAAATAATGGCACAGCTATCATGGTGCCATTAGGACTGACAAGGGTTCTTTGAGATTAGTAAAGAAGGGAAAGGGAAGGAATAAGTATTGACATAGTGCCTACTACATACCAGGTTTTACTTTTCAGACATTATCTCACTGCAACCTCACTACAACCCTGCATGGTAGGTGCTGATATTATCTCCATTTTAAAGTTAAGGAAACTCAGGCAAATAGAGATTGATTGACTATCCAGGGTCAAACAGCTAGCAAGTGTCTGAGCTTGGATTTAAACTGAGGTCTTCTTTTTTCTGGACTAAGAGGAGTCATTATTAATAACCAATTGTTTGGTGAGATTCAAATTTCTCCCTTTTTCCTTCATCCTCATTTCAAGACCTATCTTCAAAGGTTGAGCTAACCTTCTCCTCTATCCAGACCCCTCCCCACCAAGGTGAGACAGCTATGATGTTCTGCTCAGGTTTGGGGCAGGGATAAATTCTTTTAATAGATTGCTTAAGGTTGGAGCTAACTTAAAAAGGAAACAAAATGATCAGAGTTCAGTCCAGCACCTCATTATAATATTCATTCTTACATTATGTGTTAATCAATGAGAGTTGATTGCATTCTTATATATTAGAGGCCATTAATCCCGATTTTAGATGATTATTGTTGCCAGGGTTTATGAAAAAGAGAGAAAGGATTTCTCTCTTTCAAGTGTGGGAGATATTCCTTTGCTCAACAACAACAAAAAGAACTCAAGTCTGAGGCACAGGGGGAGCTTAAGCAATACAGACAAAGGGAAACAGGAGAGAGGATTGGTATTATTTTTTTCCTTCACCCTTTGCTAGTATCTGAGATCAAATATAGGAAAAATACCACTGAAGTTTTTTTTTCTTTGCCTTTTGTAAAAAGACCAGAATGGAGTATCACTGGCAAAAAGACCAATTCATTTCCATTGTCGAAGTTTTGAGTGGAAGCTTCCCTGCTAATAGTCAAAATTCAGAGCCTTGGGATAGGGGGAGAAGAGGTGAGTAAATCCTTTGTTTCTGTTCAGTGAGTCATTTTTCAGTCTTACTGATTCTTTATGACCCATTTGAGGTTTCCTTGGCCAAGACAGAGGAGTGGTTTTCCACTGAAGAAACTGATGTAAACAGGGTTAAATGGCTTGACCAGCGTCACGCAGCTAATAAGCGTCTGAGGCCACATTTGAAATCAGGCAGATGCATTTTCCTGACTCTGGTTCTGGTGCTCTATTCACCATGCCACATACAAATGTGGGGTAGCCTAATTAAGAAGGCTTTCACTGTTTTTAAGTACAGGTACTATATCAATGCTACCATAGTCATACTACCAGTGTCTAAATTCACTTATGAGCTCCCTCTGGCTGTTGGCCAAAATACAGTGTAGACCAGTGGTTCTCAACCTTCCTAATGCCTCGACCCTTTAATACAGTTCCTCATGTTGTGGTGACCCCCAACTATAAAATCGTTTTTGTTGCTACTTCATAACTGTAATTTTGCTACTGTTATGAATTGTAATGTAAATATCTGATATGCAGGATGTATTTAAATTGAACATAACCCACAGGTTGAAAACCGCTGGTGTAGACTATTACTTGCTTTTCAAATTGAAGAAAGGCTCCAATTCAACTTGATGGAGTCATACAGTATTTGCCACTGGTTGAAGGCAACTGATAAGGAAAAGGAAATTTCTATAGACTGGTGGAATTAGATTAGTAATGCTCCTTGTAATCTAAATATAAAGAAAGTTGTTCAAAAGCAAGCTGGTGCCAATATGAGAGAACTGAATCAAGTCAATCAGCTCAAAAATATCAATTTCTCACAGCTCAAAAATATCAGTTTCTCACAGGGAAGATTTCTTTCTCCTTGCCCCACCCCCACCAATTAGTAATGGTATCTTGCAGTAGAAGTTCATGGCTATAGGAGATGTGCTTGTACGCAAGGGAATTTAAGGGTATGATGTATTAAAGCAAACTTTAAGAAAGAGAAATTAGTTCCTAAGTTCAGGGTGCTGCTGTTTGGAAAATAGCGGGCCTCAGAACTGAGGTTACAAGGGAACAGAACTGGTGAGGTTTCCCACTGGTCTTATAGAAAGTTGTGGGGAGCCAAGGAGGCTTAATCCAGGACTCAGATAAAAACCTTAATAATGTACCTCAATACCCCTTGTGATGACATGGCTTGTAAAGGCTGGCTCCCCTGAAAGTACTGCAGCGATACACTTTAAAAGACTTTTGTTTGATATCCTGACATCAAAACCTTTGCCCCCAATCTTCAGGCACCAAAAAGGACATGTTCCTTATCATATTATGCTACTCCCAAGATATAACAGACTAAAGACTAGTGTAAGCCAAAATACTTGATTCTTGAGGATCAGTTACTATGCAGATGTCTTGAAGACTGTTTTCTATGCAGATGTCTTGGAGATTGTGGCCTGCTCTCAGGGAACATTCTTTGTCCTGTAGATACATTTTGATAAGAGACAACTGACCTTACCCATGTCTTCCTGGGTCCTTGATAAGAAACCTTGTCTTATTCAAGCTACTTCCTGGGTATGGCAGACTATTCTATTAGTAATAATATTC
>CM053594.1:104771406-104793426 GCA_028646575.1 Pseudocheirus occidentalis
GCTCAAGGATAAGGAGGCTAAGCCCAACTGATGGAGTAGTAGCTTTATTGATACCTGCACTAAGCAAGCCCAGAAGACCAACATGCCCTACAGATGGTAGATCTAGTGGGCCCAGAAAAGCAGCCTAGTCTGCAAAGATGAGATGTAGTGTATCCAGAGAACTAGTCAAGGGATTTTGGTCAGTAAAAAAGACATTATGAGATGACTGCAGGGGGGTCTAGAATGCTGAAGGTGTAAGTTTTTCATCCTCACATATATGAGCATCCTCATGTGGGAATGATCTATGTTTTAAATCTCTCCATTAATGGTGTTTATGTTTGAATGAGACTATGCACTGTTTTTGGTATGGGGACATTCTATTATAATTTTTTTTCCTGATGTCATTCCAGTAAATTGGTTTGATCTCATTCTGTCTGTCTGATTATTGAAAGGTAAACAGTCAGTGAGAGAGAGCTCTCAACTTATAGTTAAGGTACAAAAAATGATAGAATACCTTGAAGCTGGGGTAGTTATCCTCAGGGGAACACAATTTGCAAGTATTAATTATGGGGCTAGCTTAAGAGGCAATACACTAAAAATTACCAGTCAAATCTCACCTTCTTTCTCTGTATAATGGGAATAATAAAACTTGAACTATTTACCTCACAGGGTTATTGCAAAGAAAATGCATTTTTCTATTGTAAGACAGTATAGAATGTCTTATTAGTCATAATAATAAACTGATAAATTCTATATTACTTTTTTAAAGGTGACAATAAAGCAGACAGATATTCTTTTGTGAATCGTAAGTTGGCTCTCTAGGAAATTTAGGAAATAGAGTTCTCCAAGTGTTTTGAGCAAGGACAAGATCTAATTCAATACAATTCTGCAAGCTTTTACTAACCACCCACTGTATGCAAGGCACTGTGCCATATTCTGTGATTATATGGATAAAAATAGCACAGGACATGCTCCCATGAAAACATAGAAAGGGCTGAAAACATATTTTGAATTGAGTTGAAATGGGTTATGATGTCCCAAAGGCGTTCTTTTGAAGGACAATTCATTGCACTTGTTTATGTAAGTTCTGATATTCTTGTTAAATATAAATTTTATTCATATTCATATTTATATAATCACTGGTGCAATGCTTTGTTTACCCAAAACTCTTCTCCAAGGATGAATAGAATCCTGGTAGGAAGTTAAGTTGGCATAATGCAGATAGGCAGCTCTATCTCGCCATTGAGTTCATTATTATTTCCTTCTACACTAATGCTGTGTTTAGGCATAAGCCTAAACCTGTCAAAAGTTTTATTTTTGGATCTAGACACCCATCAACACTCACACTTGACACAAGGAAGATATGATATCAAACATCAGCTGTACCACAGTAGTATTCTTCATCCCAGTCTCAACCCCTGCACTTGTGCCATTTATGCTCACCCCATATTCCATTCAAATAAAGATGCAATGACCTTCTTCCCACTATCTTCCCACTAGCTCCTTGCTAACTTGCTAACATGCCTATCTAATTGGGTCCCATGTTAATCTTTCTGTCTATTGCTTCTTATCATATGAAATAAGAGGTTAAACCACATACTCATGTCACATAGTGGTAGGATCTGAACCTTAGCCTTTTTGACCCCAATTCCAGTGCTTTAGATTAATGTGAAGCTAAATTTTGTAAAATCTATTCATAATCAACCACTCATATTTTCTACAATCCTTCCCTGTAACATATTATAGATAAATTTGTATGGAACTGTTGTTGCCTTTCATTTTCATATTTCTCTATTTCAAATAAATCATGTATTTGTGGACAGAGACATTTTTGAGGCTTTTTTTTTGGAGGACAATTGGGGTTAAGCGACTTGCCCAAAGTCACACAGCTAGTAAGTGTGTCATGTGTCCGAGGCTGGACCCGAACTCAGGTCCTCCTGATTCCAGGGCCAGTGCTCTACTCACTGCGCCACCTAGCCGCCCCTTTGAGGCTCTTTATATCTCATTATTAATTAATTGACTAATTAATTCAATCAATTAATATCAATCCAACTTCTTAAGAAAATACCTTTAATCTAGGGTGAAGAATTTATATTTTCATTTTCTTTTCTAAGGCATCAACAGCTATTTTCCAGAATATAATGCATCACCTGGGACAAATTCCAGAGTTTCTCTCTCCCTGCATCTGTCTAGGCTAAGTGTTGCTAACAGCTAATAACCTGGGCTCATAATTGAACAGGAGAAGGATGGTAAGTTAGCTTACTTTTGAGAAGCTGCATAGTACTTTATTTTTATTACTATTTTTTATAATTACTTTATTCCATTAAAATTCAAGTGTTACCCCATTACAACTTTAACTCTTGGTTTTTTTTTTAACTCAAGAGAAGCTCTGGGATTGTCTATGGCTTCTCACCAAATTTCTTGTAGCTTGAGCATTAACAGCTCTTGGCTTTTTCAGCTGCTCGCATTAAATAAGAACGCTTTATGATATAGATGTGTCTGCACAGTACTTTAATGACTCCAAGCTTATAAATAAAACAAAGCTCAACTAAAAAAAACACCTCCAAAACACAATGCTATTTTCTAGTAATGTCATATAACTATAATCTTTGAAGGATTAAATTTGAGAATGACACAAAGGGCAGCAGAGAGTGGTGTGGTTGAACAATTTGAAACATATTACAAAAGAGATTTCACTTATCAGAAGGTTCCTAGAATTAAGTAGATGGTAAGTTCTTTAAGAGAAGAAAATATGATACTTTTTTGCCTTTGTATTGTCAGTATAGAATCTTGACATAGCAGATGCTTAGTAAATATGTGTTGAAATGTAATTAAATGTATGATCTTAGACAAGTCAATTAATGTCCTCCCTTTATTTTTCCTCACCTATAAAATGAAGGATTGGGTTAGCTGACATGTAAGGTCTCTTTAAGGGGTAGATCTAAAATCTTATTATCTTATTTGAGTCTCATCTGTATTATATTTAAAGTGTGAATTACTGAAGGTCAATTTTTATAGTTGCAAAGAGAGAGACATAGAGAAACTAAGTACTTTAAAGTCATATTGATAGTTAGCAGACAAACTCTAGTCTTCTGAATATTAGCTCCAGGTTCTTTCACAACACCATGCTAAATTCTATAGGGTGAGGGAGCAATGTTATATTACAAAGATTAATCTGGTGGTGAATTGATTGGAGCAAGGATACATTGAAGCCAAAGAGAACATTTAAGAGCGAATATGGTGTATCATACCTACAGAAGACAGAGATTTAAGAGACATAGGAGTTACCTACTACACTAATAGGCATGTGAGCAGACTTTGACTCTCAAGTTTGCCCTCCAAAAACTTTAGTGAAAAAAAGTATGTGGGTAGAAAAGTAAAGATCAAGAAACATTGAAAAAGCCAGGAGATTAAGGATAAGTAGAATCAAAATACTAGAGAGGTGGAAGCCATGGAAAGTGTAGTAGAGAGCCATAGTGAGCAGTCAAAAGAGCAAGTCAGAGACTAGATTCTATTCCATACAAGAATCAGTTCAAGAAACTGAGGATAGAAAACATAACCTACAATATTTAAGAGCTATAACAGTAATAGGCCTTAGATAAATTCTGCTTATCCTCAGAGAAAAAGACCTAAGTAATCAAAGGTGGAATGGGTCATAGGAAGAGTGATGCGGTTCTCTTTGCTGGGATTATGTGAGTAGAGACTGGATATTCATTTTCTGGGAATTTAGGTTCTGGTATGGGTTGGACTAGGTGGACCTTAAGTTTCCTTGCAATGATAAAATTCTGTGAAATAAATAATTGTCATCTTTTACCAAGAAGCCACAGCTTAGCTAGGTGCCATTTGTTTAAAGAAAATAGATGAACTAAGAGAAAAAGTGAGGATATTATAGAATTTGCATAGAAACAAAAAAAGAGATACCAACAAGGAAGAAATGAAACCTGGATGCTAGAAGATACACAACTGAAACAACGTATTAGGTATAGACCAATTCACCCTAAACTTAGTTATAGAAATTCAAATATGGATCAATTCTTCCTCATTCCCATTCCTAAGCTGTAAAGATTCTCCAAGCTCTCCATCCTGTACCCATCATTCACTGTTAGAGTTCCACTCTTATGTTGGACCCCATTTAGGTTCTTTGGACAGTAGTGTTGAATGAAGTTGCCGACATTGCCTAATTCTAGAGCTACACATTGTCCAAGAGCTATCAAAACCAGTTTTGTTTGTTTGTTTTTTAAGGAAAATTGAATGCAGATAGTTTGGAAGGGCTTTTTCTTCAGGTGCTCCCTTTCCCCTACTTAACAAGTTAATTTGAATAAGCTCCTTTCCTTTGACAATGTTGTTCACTGAGCAATGTAAATCTCTGGGTCATACAGAGCAGATTTGTCAGAAAAATAATTTATAGGGGAAGGTAGTTAAAGGGTGACTACAGCTTGATTTTTTTACCTGCTTTTAAGACATTTGTTTCTAACTAACTAAAATTTTAATTGGGAATTGATCTTGAATATTAGAAATTGTAAATCCAGGTTAAATTGGGCCCCAAAACGAATGTTTGTGGATCATGTTCAATTTGAATCTGGGAAACTGTCTGGCTTCTTGACCACCAGAGTTTTAAGTGTTGGCTCATGGAAAAGAGAAAAGTTTGTTTGAATCAGGGACCAACCAAAAAGTAAATAGAATTTATTAATTGAATTCTTGAAAGTTATAGAAATTAAAATGGCAAAAATAAATTTAGAAATAATTTTTGAATGTGTGTTTGAATTTAGAAATTTTTCTATGATTTATATGTGACCCCTGCCCATTTTTTTACAACAGATTATGCATTTGAATCTCTGAAAATTGCTCTGCTTCCTCTTTGCACACACAAAAAAGAGTTTGTTTAAGAAAGCTACTTGAAAAATGTGATATTTCTTTAGAAAAAAGCTTTATGTTACTTCTGTGAATAATATAGCAGAACTTAATTATTACTAGATTAGACACAGTTTTTGTAAGCTGTTGCTAAGAATCTCTTAATGGGTTTTTGGCGTCTCCAGCTTTTAGGGAATAACAGAATTGTAACTACTTGGCCATAACTTTTGGCTATAACTTGCAATAGTTTGATTGCTATAGATATATTAGTAGTCAATATTGTACCTTGAGAGTAAAAGTCTTTTAATAAATCATTACTTTTGTTTAACAACATGTGCTAAAATTCTAAAGGAAATTTTTGATGGAGTAATTATAATCTGAGAGATGGTCAAAATATGAGGAATGTAGGATTTGAGCAAGTAAAGAAAGGGGGAAATAAAAAAGGAAATAAGAAAAAGTTGGATAAGCATCCCCACTCTCTTGTCAGGATGGTTTGTAAGAAGCTTTTGTATTTAGAGTACTTAACATCTGGCCTTACCCATATTATACACCAAGTACTATGTAAATAAGGGCCATTATAATTTTTCTGTGTATTAATTCTCTCTGTGAAAACCCTCAAGGATTTCTTCTTGAGGAATAAGGGGCCATATCCTGCCTGCAACTGAGGAAACTCCTTAGTGTTTTTTTTTGCCTGAGTCAGAAATCAGTCCTCCACTTGGAATCATAAGAGTAAGAAATTTTAACAGCAATGAATTGTAATAATTATCCTTATATACTTTAAGCTATGTTAGGTTTTAGAAATCAGCTCACAATATAAAGCAGCTTTTGTTAAGGAAGTAAAGCTACATGGGATACGATGAATGATTTTCTGTGTAAGTAATCTGGAGATGCTTTTCACTGAATTGAGATCACCTGACTGGTAACAGGTTTTGTTTTATGTTTCACCATGTGAAATCATAGATTATAACTATTCTATTGATTGCCTTTATACAAGAAAGAATTACTAGAAAATTGGAATAAGCTACAGAAAAGGGATGCTGGGTGACTTTTGGAAGGCTAGGAACTTTTTAAAAAAATTTTTTATTGACTTGTCTGTTTACTTTTAGTTTACAATATTCAGTTCCAGAATCACTTGAGTTTCAGATTTTTTTCCCCTTCCTCCCCACCCCCACCATGGTGGTATACAATCAAACTCTATCACATTGTATAATAGTCTGGTTGAATAGGTGTTATAGCCAATGGAGTGAACAATGAGAAAAGAGAAATAAAAACCAAACACTGAAAACAGTGATAGCATGCATTGCTTCAGTCTCCATTTAACCTCTGGTCCTTCTGGATCTTTCTCTGAATGTAGAAATCTCCTTCTGTCCTGAGACTTGTAGAGTTGTCTTTTAACTGTGCATTGCTGAGAGGAGTCCAGTTTTTCAGGATAGGAACTTTTTACTTGCAATCTAATTTATTATAACAACACGAGAGTAATTTATGTCCAGCCCCAAGCATGATTAGTGAAATTGGCTGTTTAAGGTAAAGTCTTATGGGACTGTAATTGATATTATTCAGAATCCAGTTCCAGGTATGGTTGTCAAGAAATACTATTGAGCCAATAATTGGTAATGCCAGTAGAAATATGGGAATGACATCTGGGACTGCATCATGGGAAGCCTGAGAAAGTGGCATGGCCTAAAGGAGTACTCTTCTAACTCAATTCCCCTTTATAGTATTTCCTCTTGGATGGAAAATTTTCCAATGTGACAGGTTCTAAGCATGGCTATGACATTCTGTCAATACAATTGGTTACCTATAAGACTTTTGCCTGGAATCGAGACCAAGCTATGGCAGCATTTCCTCCTTGCTATACCTTTGTCCCTTTTTTCCTTTTATGGCAAATTTCTACAATCATGGAGGGTGATCAGCAGAAGATGCAAACACAATATTAGGTCTTTATCTAATCAACTAATAATGGAACACATCTGAACTACTATAATAAAATGTGGTTGTGCAAGATCTGAGCTATTCAGCTTGAAATTATAGCCCTTTCTGTATCCTAAACAACTAAAACAGATGAGCACTTAGACTTGTCTTCTGCCTATTATTAATTATATATTCGTGAATAAGAAAACATCTTTGAAATATCTCGGTGTTATTAGGAATAATTAGACAATATTACTTGGAACCAAGTTATGATCCTATTATTTAGTCAGGTAAATAACATGAATGTTTTCTGTTCTGTGTCAAAAGAATTTCAGCACTATTAGTTAACTTAGACTTTTGGTTTACCTTGTGTTACCCCAGAATGACACACAATTTTATTTAGAGTTACTATTTAATGTGGTATTAATATTTGCTTATAGAGCAGGCTCTGAAATTCAAGCAAATTATGTAAGAGTTTGAAGAGAATTTGAGAGCAATGATCTATATAGGTGTAATACCTATAATAAATAATAATAAATAAAATAAATAATACTTCATTTATTTGAATATGATTAGTAACTGAACATGTTTTACAATAGATGACTTATTTGATACAACATGGAATTATTAATTACCCTATTCATACACCCCAACATAGCCCTATGTTAAAATAAGCACTTTTGGGTGAATTCATTTATGTGACCATTAAACTTAGGCATAGATGTCACCCAATTACCAAGGATATTGTTATTAGACCCTTAGCAGCATCTCATCCTCCTGAGGGTGAAACGAGTTGCCTTATTAATGAATGAATGAGCTGTCCTATTAATGAGTTGACAGACATTTTGAATATTCATGATCTTGACATTCAAATATTATAATGACTGTATTTATTTGATACTTTTTCATTGATATGTACTCGAGCAAGCACTTTGGTAAACCACAGTATCTCTTATTAAAAAAATTTTTAAAGAAATAGGCACTGAAGAAAATTACAAATTAAATATCTTGGTTTTTATTCTTAGAATGGCAGAAAAGTGTGAGTAGGAAGATTGTTTTGTTTCACAACAGTATATTTGACTAGAATTTATTTTATTTCTATCTGTTTTTTTAAAGCATGTTCTATTAATATTATTTTGTTTCCTTGACAGGTTTATGAACTTTGGTACCTGTATTCTGTTTTCAGGTTTTGTAGTTCTACTTTTTAAATGTGGCCTTACCTATATCACTATTATTGTATTTTTAGGCAAATTGCATTTTCATACCAAATATGACTTATGTAAGTTTCAGCCATAATGAAGTACCTTTATCTTTCCCCGCCCTCCCCCCCGCCTTCTGAAAGGTAATTAAATGCCTCTAAGTCTACCCCAATACTGAAATACTTATAAACTGCCCCGGATACACACACATACACACACTGGGTGCCCTGCAATAATTTAAAATGAAGCACATGTAAGGAACTGTGATAGTCTGTGGGATTCAGTTTTCATATGTATGTGCATGTGTGCATATATGCATATATATGTGTGCAAAAGCGCATGTGTATATACACATGTATACACACACATACCTTAAGAAGTCATTTGGCTACAGATTTCACTCTACAAGTCAGATTCTTATTGCTTCTTTTAGATTCTCCCTTTAGTCTATTTTTGGCAATGTCCAGGATGCCTAGGAAGGGAGATATCCAGAAGATCAGATGATTATAGTAGGAAATGTTCTTGGAAACCAGAGAGTTGCATGAGATATCTGAACCCTAAGATATGATGGCCTGACGAAATGGACAATGGGAGTAGGTTACCTTTTCCATTTCACTTCTTCCCTATGTGCCATTGTTCTTTGCAGGACCTATTTGCCAAAAGGGACTGCCCCCAGTGGCTGCTGTCAATGCATTGGTCAATCTCTTTTCCTCTTCCCTTGCACTATTCCCATTCCTCACAGTTCTGCTTCCTCTGGGGGGGGGGGTAAGGGTAGGAAGAAATTCAGTGTTGTCTATATGTCCCTTCTTGTATTGGGGATCTGTTTCACTGATACTGTCATGGTCTGGCAACTCATTGAACTCTTAAGTTCTCCTTTGGTCAGCAATGGAATTCGTCTTGTCCAAGATGGGGGAATGTTGAATGTAGCTGCTGACCTTTCCTGATCCTTGAGCTATGAATTACCTTAGGGCTATTAAAACCAGTTAAAAAAAAGAATGTTGAATACAGACATCAGAAAGGGCTACCTGACTTTTATCCTAACTGATCCTATGATTGGAGCAGGTCCAAACAGGTTTCTCCATTGTTCCTGGAACCTGAGCCTGCTATTCTGACCAGATGTCACCTCTTCCCTCCAAGGTCCCTCAGCCTTCTCTTTGGACTTTGGTTGTTATGTAAAACTAATTACATAATAGCTTCTCAAGGCTGTGCCTCCCATGAGACTCTCTCACTGTTGAAATGTATTGAACTCTATCCCTTCTGTGCCCCTGTTGGACACTCCTGTATCCCAGTGGCCCCAGTGGACACAGTGGCCCCAGATTACAATTCCATTTCCTTGCTTAAAAGATCTTAGTCTTTTCTGTTTTGGCAATCTTCTTTATTTCAGGTTGACAGTTATTTATCCCTAGTTTGAACTATTTACAAATAAGGTTTTCATGAAAACATTCAGAACCCAGTGGCTAAATATTTTTTTTCATAATCCTGAAACCATGTAAAATTCCATAGGAATGTAATGCACATAATTTGCATTGATTTGCATATAACTCAAGCACCATCATTTGGAGAGGAATGGGGCTGAACTGTTTGATATTCAAAAAACCTTTGGATTTTTAGTAAACCATAGTGAAACTTTTCTTCAAAACATTCTCAAAATATTAGGACTTAAGCAAGGAAAAATTACTTGGGTGGGTTAAAAAAAGGCCAATGTTAGCTGAAGTGATCACTAATCTCTCATAATAAGTCTCTAGGTATCCTTTATCTGGGGGAAGAAATGGTGAGACAGGGCCAGAAAGCTCTCTATATGAGTAGTAGCACCCAAGAGTGAATATTATGGAATGGAGGATGGAAGCAAGCTGATCTGAGTTGGGAAAGAAAAGGGTAAAACAAACTGGATAGGGAGAGGGGAAAAAATGTGGGGAGAGGGTGGGGGTAAGATAGAGTAAAGAGAATAATAATAATGACATTAAACTCAAGGTAGTGAATAGCAGAACCATAATGAGAATATAGTCCAGTGTTTTGTTTTGTTTTTTTCCAGTATGCCGTATTGCCTGAGGAATGAGCATACATACAAGAGAACAAATCCATATTTGCGTGGTTTCTTTCCTTGTGATCCTTGTTTTCCACAGTCTATCATCATATAAATTAAGAGTGTTAATTTTTACAAAAAATCATAGTGTGCTAAGAAAAAGGGGGAAAATAATTAAAGAAGATATCAAAACTGTCTGACTAACCTCTTCTGGACAATCTCCCCCAATCTCATTGTTAACTCACTTTTGAGCTTCATGAACTAAGCCCCTCCCCAAGTCTTTTTCAACCAAACTAGTTTTATATATATATATATATATATATGTATATATGTATATATATGACTATAAAATATATATTACATATAATATATTAATATATAACATATGTTACTATAATATATATTCATATATACACGCACACACACACACATATATATATAGTTTCATAGAATTCATGCCTTCTCCACGAAAGTTTATTTATGAAGTCTATTATTTGAACCCAGGAATAAGACATTTATCCTCATTAAAATTCATCTTATTAGATTCAACTTATCACAGTATTTTTGTATCATGAGCTTGCTATACAAATACTAGCAATTGATTTTATCTTTATGTTATCTGTCAGTCTGACAAGGCTTTAAGTTATTAAAAAAAATTTTGGACAAGGTTGGGTGAACCAAAGATCCCTGGAATACTTTCTGAAAGATGTCCTTCAAAGTTGACACCAAGCCATTAATAACTACTCTTTGGGCCTTGATATTCAACCAGGTTCAAACCCATATATCCATATGATCATTTGGCCCACATCTCTCTCAACTCCGTAGGTTACATGTAAAGATATAATCGAAACCACTGCTATTTGGCTCTGGCACCTATCCGCAAATACTTTTTTTTTATGATTGAATCAAATAATCAAAATTGATCATAGAGTCTTGTATACCTTAAATAAGTGTTAAAAATGACAAAGTAAATAGAACATTTCTTCTTTGACATCACTGTTTGCTTAGAAAATAACCCTAGCTGAATTAGAGTTGGAAGGTGTCTTAGAGATTTTCTGCTCTAATCACTTTATTTTACCTGATAGGAAAATGAGATCCAGACATGGTAGTAATGGTAAGAGCAGTAGCAATAGTGGTAGTAATAGTAATCAAATTTATATAGCATTTTAAGGTGAGCAAAGAGCTTTACACAGGTTAGCTCATTTGTGCTTCACAACAATCCTTGAGCTGTCTCTCAATCCCTGAATCAATTAACACCATTGTGTGAGAAACTAAGTAACCCTGTGAACACTTATCAGGGGAAGAAGAAATTCAAGTGTCTGGATTTGAGAGGTTGGGGTAAAGGAAGGACTGAAGTATGTCAAATTAGGAAGACACTGAGGAGTTTTTTGCTCTATGGGCATCATGGAGAACAATAGTCAAGCTAAGACAGTCCCAGGAAAAGGTTGAATATTTCCTCAGTTGGCCCTCTTGATACCTCTCTATCTGATGGCACTATAATATAATAGCTGATTTCATTACCAAATATTTTAAATACATTTTAACCAACTACCAAGAGGCCTGGGCATAACTAGAAACAGATATAAATGTGAGGCAGAGAATTCAACCTCTGCTAGGTTTCAGAAACTTTCCCTACCTGGAGGATCAGAGTGATTGTGACTGAATTCAAATTTTTTCACCTAAAATAAATCCCCTAACGTCAAAGAGAAGAAAACCAAGCAGACCTTTGGAACCCTTATATTGCCCCCTAGGCTTAAAATAAATTTATTTTTGAAAGTGTTTTTAAATATATCTATAGCATACTGATTTAACAGCCTAGGAACCCTGTCCAAAAGGAAAAGCGGTTACTCTGGCATGATCTACACTTCATGAAGTTCTATTGTCTTCATTTCTTACATGTTCACATTCATGCCTTTAATTGAAGTGAATGTTATAGAACTTTTCCAGAAACAAAATCGATTTCACTGGCTTATAGTCTGTAGACTCCATCATCATTCTTCCCTTCTCAGAAAATCAGGACATTTGTCCTCCTCCATGCCTGTGGCAACTTTTCCCTTCTCCACAATCTTTTAGAGATCATGCAACAATGATTTGCTGGAGAACTGCTGAAGTTAACTTAAAGACAAATCATGTATTTAGTGGGGAAAAGCAAATATCTCTTGAACTCCCTTAGTGAATTGCTTCATTAGATTAAATGGTACCTTTTAAAGGCAGCATGTCTACCACATATAGTAATCTACAAGAAGTGGCTGCTGAAATGTATGCCCCAAACATAGCCCAAAAATGAAGTCAGAGACCATTTAAAAATGTTTTTATTATGAAGAATTGAAAACCATATTCCATTTTCAAACCCAGATAAATAAACAGTAAATATCATGCTTTTGTTTTGTTTTTGCAGTGAGTTGGAGAATACTATTTCAAGGTTTGGATACACACACACACACACACACACACACACTTTAGGAAAACAGAGGAAGGAAACCCATAGGTTTTTTCCCCCACCCCCATCCTATTTCACAAAAATGAAGACAAGAAGAGATTTCTAGAAAGTGAGATGAAAAATAGTGTGAAGGAACCACCAAACATAGAAAAGGTAAGTAATATAATCTGCAAAAACCCAACCAATCAAAGCCATTGGACAGAATGATTTTAGAGCTGCCCCTCTATTAATATATCAATGCATTACATTATAATGTAATTATATGTAATGTAATGTATTAACATAAAATCTGCCCCCCTTTGAGAAACTGAATCAGCTATAATGCAAAAACTAATGGCATCACTTATGAAAAGAAAAAAAAAGTTTCCTTTCAGAATGTTGCAGCTTTGTTTCTTCTGAGTGGAAAAAATCTGCTAAGGCAAAATGAGTCACTGAGCATAATTCTATCCTCTCAAAGTCAAAACTAGATCATTTAGGGTCCTTTGAGAAAAACAACATATCAATTTTGAGAGGAAAAGCTCCCTACCACACATTCATTTTTCTTGATTCATACAAGTATGAATTTGGATGGAAGTAGCTTCAACATGGGAGATCTCACAGGAATATTTTAACCAAAAGGTTTTATTTACAGTAGTAATTATAGTCTTTGGGTTGATTAGCTGGGTGACTTTTTCCGACAAAAGTACCACTTCCTTCAAGAATTTATTCTATTCCCATCCCACACTCATGCATGTTAATATGTGTGTATCTATCACCATCCTACCCCTATGTTTGTGTGTGTGGATATATAACCGTCTATCTCCCTTTCACCCCTTTATATAGGTGTGTGTTTCTGTGTATATGGCATATGAAGATTCTTTTAAAAAAACAATGCTTTTCAATATGTTAGAGATACGTTCAATATGTTAGAGGCTTCACGTGGCAGATGTAATACTAGAAAACCAAATGTGGATTTATTGCATCTTTTTAAGGAACAGTTAATATCTTTTTGCAGATAAGTGTTTATTTTCTCTAATAAAACTTAAAGTGGCATGTCCAAGTTAAGTGTTCAGCATTTTTTACCATGAATATAAACATACTATATATACAATTCATAACAATATTTATTCTTTTATTTGTCTTAGACTAAAAGGTGGTCTTTTATAGAAAGGTGGGAAAAGGTGGACTTTGTAAACCTGTTTCAGTTAATGCAAAACTTTCATCTTCAGTGAAGTACTGGAGATCGGGAAAATGTTTTAACATAATGAATTAACACTTGTAAGTGTGCACATGCAAAAAAAATACCATAAAATGAGCTGCTCCAGTTAAACTATGTTTAATACACACATGAATGCTGCTTTTCCATATACTGCTGAACAAAAAAAGAGTACATGTCATCATTTGATTTGCAAAATGACAGTTCTCCATGGTAAAGTTCACATTCTTTAAACTTTCCTCAGTCTTTTCCAATAAAATCTTCAGTCTGCTTTTAATATGGACAAAAGCTTCAGCACTAGAGAGGGGAAAAAAACTCCAGGAAAACAAGTTTGCTTCTCACATCATCAATCCTAGTTGGAGGATCATGCCAATGATCTGTGGGTTTTGCCCTAAAAGCAGAAAGTAATTGAGGATTTTCCACCTACTATTGTTAATATTGTTTATTTACTATGATTTATTGTGTTTCCCCAGGTGAAGTAAATTTAGCATTTGAAGATGTTTTAACTAAGAATAACCATTAAGTATGATATGTGATTCTGGCTGCAGAAACCCATCCATCTACATTGAATCCATTCAGGAAAGAAAGATCCAAATGTTCCTCCAGGACATTCATTTAAGCTGTGCAAGAATCAAAGCCTTCTTTGTCATACTTTGCATAGATGTGATGCCATTTCATGGGTGAAATATATTTATTTTTCCCTTAATGGATAATGGTGAGTTGATTTTTTTTGTCCTTCAGTTCTGAAGTCAATATTCTCCTTTTTAATTGGCCTTTTTCCAATGAAAGAAAATGGATTGGCCATCTGGTCCTCATTGTTTCAAGGTGAGCTCCAGGTGTAGCAGATGAAACCCAGCAAGTGAACTCTTTTCTTTCTTTTGTCAAGTGGAATTGTGAAGCACATTCCATTTAGCCCAAAAATCTAGGCTCATAAGCCCGAGGGGAGATTTTGGTGAGTTTGATCATGCCTTGAAGCCAAAGGAGAGAAACAACTGGGCTTCTGTGATGCTACTACACAGGTGGAGGGAAGTTGAGACTGTTTGCTTCCGGTTATTGACATAAGAAGTCTGTCTTCTGGTAATAACTCAGCTTGATATGTCTGTTGGTTGACTTCTAATGACTTCTGACTGGGTATTTTCAGAAGTCAGAGGGTCGAATCATCATTGTTGTGGACCGTAAGGAATAGCTTGGGCCTTTGAAATAATGCCATTTGATCCCATTCAGCTTTCCATGGTTCTGCCCAGCAGTATAGAACATCCCATTGAGATTGGATGGGCCACAGGCATCAAACCACCAGCCTGAAAAAAAGCAAACCAGTTTGGGGAAATAAGTGAGAAAAAAAATCACAAAGCAAATAGAACATTTGTACTTGGTCTGACATCATTGCTTTATTGGAAAATGGTTGTAGCATTGTGGATTGAGAGCTGGAAGGGATCTTAGAGATTTCTACTCTAATCCCTTTTTTTTTTGCTAGAGAGGAAAATGATAACCAAACATAGCAGTAATAGTAACAGCAGTAGCAACAAGATAATAGAATTTATATAGCATTTTAAGGTTAGCAAAGAACTTTACACAGGTTCACTCATTTGAGCCTCACAACAGTTTTGTGAGTTGGATATAACTATTACCCATTTTACAGATGAGGTAATAGGTCAAGATAGCTTGAGTATTTAAACATTGTCATGAAGCTATTAGTGCCTTAGGCGGTATTTGAATTCAAATATTTCTGATTCCAGGCCCAAATCTGTATTTCAATAGAATTCATTCCCTTTGTCATCTCACATGTCACACACACATATATGTATACACACACACACACATATATATACATATATATATATACACATACACACGTTTTAAAACATTATTCTGAGAAGCTTATTGTTTTACCAGATGCCAAAAGGATGACACAGTAAAAATTAAGGATCCCCAAACCAGTCCAATACCTTCATTTTATCAGTAAGGAGAATGAGACCCATAATGGTGAAATCCAATGTCCCTAAGTACAGAATTACAGGACCATGGGTTTAGAGTTGAAAGGAAATTTAGAGATCATCTAATCCAACTCCCTCGTTTTAAAGATAAGAAAACTGAGGCCTAGAGCCATGGAATGACTTGCAAAAGATCATTTTCTACAAAATAAGTAGCAAGCCCAGGATTTAGACCTAGGTCTTCCTGACATTAAATCTAGGGTTCTTTCCACTTAACATAAGTACCCTTTGGGATCAAGAGGGTTTCAAATACAGCATGTAGGACTCTTCCTGAACATTTTTCCAGGCAAATTACAGATTCATCCAGCCCAAATCTTCAGAGTACTTATTAAGTCATTATGGGCAAGACACTATGTTAGGCCCTGGGTAAACAAAAGAAAAAAAAATAGTCCTTGTCCTCAAGAGATTACATTCTACTGGGAGAAGGGACTTGGCATATAAACACTTAAGTATATACTAACAATTGGTAATCAATATAAAGATAAAAATGACAATTAGAGAGTGAGTTACATAAATAAAAATGTTTATTTTTCTGATTTAGATCACAAAATTTCAGAGTTAAAAGAGAAAGACCTTGCAGGCTATCTAATCCAACCTATCCTAGAACAAGAGTCTCCTCCCTTTATAACGTTCTCGAGGTCTAGTTATCTGGGATTCATTTAACTATCCAGTGAAGAGGAACCCATACCTTCCACAAACAGCCCATTCCACTGACAAGAGTGTACATTACAATAGCAACTCTGAAAAGTTTTAGCAGTCAAGATGTAGCAAATGAATGAAGGCTGAACTTTTAGACAGAATATGAATAGGGCAAAGAATAGGTGCTAGGAGATCAGGGAGAAAACTGAGGAAAGGGAAGACCTTTTTGACTGGGGAGAGAATATAACACCAAAGTCACAAATCTCCTTTAGTCCCCTATCTGCTTCCTTCATTTTCTGCTCCTTCATTACAGTGACTGAGGAAGAGATATCAAGGCACCTTGCTAAGGCCCACTCTGCTACATATACATTTAAACCCATCCCCTTCTGTATCACCTAGAAGGCTGACACCACAATCATCTTATCTTTCTGCCCCTCTAATCTTGAAGATTTCCCTTCTAATTACCTCTTCCCTACTACTTAAAAACTTATTCAAATCTTACCCATTCTGAAAAAAAATCGTCACCAGCTCCTACCATCTTCTTAAGCTATTATCCTGTATTCCTCAACACTTTCACCATCAAACTCATAAAAATCACTCTATATTTTTAATGCCTTCAGTTCTTCTCTCAGTCACTTTGGAATCTGGCATCTGACCTCACCACTCCACTGAAACTGTTCTTTCCAATGTCACCAATAATTTCTTAATCACAAAATCTGATGACTTTCTCCCAATTCTCATCCTCTACTTATCTCCAGCATTTGAACTATTAACCTTGTGCCCTAATCAATATTCTCTTCTATTCCATTTGTAACACTTCCCTATCATGGTTTTCTTCCTACCTGTGTGGCCACTCTTAAAATTTTCTTTGCTGGTTTATTACCCATGTTAGACTCCCTAACTGTGGGTGTACCTGAAGAATTTTATTTAAAAATTTCTATAAAATTTCTATAAACTTTTATTATCTTTCTATATTCTCTTACTTGTTGACTTCATCAGTTCTCAAAGGTAAAATGATCATCTATATGCAGATGAATATCAACTCTACATATCCTGCAGTAGTGTATTCCCCAGCAACAGTACAGTGCTCCATCCCCAACTTCCTATTGAATGCTTCAAACTAATATCTTCTACATATCCCAACCTCAGTATATTAAAAACAACTCATTTTCTCCCTATCCCATTCACCCCTCTCCTCAATTTCTATATTTTGTCTAGGATATCATCATTCTTTCAGTTACCTATGTTTGCAAATTGGCTATTATTTTTGACTCTGTTCAGTTGCCAAATCTTGCTATTTCTCTTGCCAAAACATATCTTATAACTGTTTCCATTTCTCTATGGACATGGTTACTATTCTGGCTCCCAAATACCTTTTACCTAGACTCCTAATTGGTAGATTGTACAGTGAATAGAGCACTGGGCTTGGAATCAGGAAGACTTATATGCCTGAGTTCTTATCTGGTCTCAGATGCTTAATAGCTGTGTGACCCTGGGCAAGTCACCTAACCCTGTTTGCCTCAGTTCCTCTTTTGTAAAAATTAACTAAAGAAGGAAACAGCAATGGCAAACCACTTCTGTATCTCTGTCAAGAAAACCCCAAAATGGGATCATGAAGAGTTAGACACAAATGAAACAACTCAACAACAACAACAGTAACAACCACAGCAAATTGGTATTCCTGCCTTATCTCTCCATTCTCCACATAGTCAATAAGGTGACTCTCCAAAAGTACAAGTCTTCCTATGTCACCTCACCAGAAACAATACATTTCACTGGTTACCCATTGTCTCTAGGTTCAAATATAAGCTTCTTTTATTGGCTCTTGAGTCATTTCCTACCAAGCCCCCAAACTACCTTTCTAATCTCATTATAAATTATTCCCTTTTTGCATTTTATGGTCTAGCCAAACTGGTATTCTTGCTATTCTGTATACATAAGATTCCATCTCCCATTTCTGCACTTTGTACCAGCTTATCCCTATGCCTAGAATATACTTTCACTCTCTCTGTCTCTCTCTCTGTCTCTCTTCTTCTCTCTCTCTCCTTCCCTCCTTAATTCTCTCCTCCTTCTAGTCCTACTCTTCCTCACTTATGCCTTTCAGAATTACTAGTTTTCTTAAACGCTCCAATTTCTATATGAAGCCTTCTCTGATCCCTCACTTGTTACTGTCCTTAACTTCTCTCTTTGAATTTGCCTTATATTCATTCCCATATACTTTATGTGCATGGTGTCTTCCCAACAGAATGTAAGCTCATTGAGAGCAGAGGCTATTTTATTTCTGTCTTTGTATTACCCAATGTCTGGCACAACAAATGAAATTCTTAATCAATGTACTCTTGATTCTAAATTTTGTTTGGCCTGGCCTAATATTGAAATATCTCATGCATACCAATACTCATGTGTAACCAATAGAAATGTAAACTTTTAAATAACCTACTCTGTCACCTTTCTTCAAGTACTTGAAGTGCTGTTTTGTAGCAGAAGAGTGATAAGAGCTAAGCACCTGCTTACTTGACATAACAAAAAAAGGGTCTTCAAATTTAAATTTATTACCATTACAACAAGTTAGAATCAGATGTGATGGGTAGAAGTTACTAAAGGCAAATTTAGACTTGATGTTAAGAAAATCTTATAAGCAATTTGAGCTGATTCAAAGTGGAATGGACTGCCTTGGGAGGTAGAGAATTTCTCTTCATCAGATGTCTTCAAGCCATATTACTTGTTGTATTACAGTAGCTAGTCCTTTCAAGTATGAGTTGAACTAGATGGTCTCTGAGATATCTTCTAACTCATAGTCTGTGAGTATCTCTCCCATTAGACAAGCTCCTTAACTAGGAACTTAATGAACTATTTTGTTCATTTATTGATTGAATCTATCATTGATGGTTTTGCAAGGATAGTATAGTTCTATAGTCCTTTCAGACATAAAAATAACTTTTAACTTTAACTCACATCTACCTTGTACAGTAGGTAGTGTATCTGGATCTGTCAATCTTTCTACCATCTCTATCTGTCATTTATCTATCATCTATTCCTCTATTATTTATCTGTCATCTCTCTCTAACTGTCCATGTATTTCTTTTTCATCTCTCTCTCATCTCTCTCCCTCTAACATCTATCTATCGATCTTTTTATCTATCTATCTGGCTAACTACCATCTATCTATCTATCCATCCACACATTTATCCATCCATTTGTAGGTCTGTCCATCCATCCATCCATCCATCCATCCATCCATCCATCCATCCATCCATCTCTTTGTGTCTGTGTCTGTCTGTCTGACTCTTTATCTATCATCTATCTCTTCCTCTCTTTTTCTCTCTGTCTCTTTCTCCCTCCATCTTTCTCTATTTCCTTCATTGCATAGATGAGAAAACTAAGAATTAGATAGGTTCAATAATTTTCCCTAAATCACAGATGAGAACCAGGGTTGGAACTCACATCTCCAGATTCTAGGTTCAACACTGTATATTACAGCATATTGACTCTAAAATATGTTTTTAGATTATGAAATAAATCTTGAATGTTTTTTTAAATCCACTCAGTGCGCTTTTTTCCACCTAAGAGTAACACTAATGAAATCTTTTGGGAATGATTAATGCCAGATACATTTTGGCATATTTCTATTTTGATACAGCTGACCTCCCTTTGATTGCAGTTATACCAAAGGGAATAATAGGAAAGAAAAAGAAAACTGTACAGCTGATGTTTTCTGTAATATGAGCATAATCTTGTAGCAACTTTGGCGGGGAGGGGGAAGCTAATTTGAGAAAACCTAGTCCCCATTTTTCAAAGTGGGAACATAGAAGCAGCTGGGTTATGTTTATAGACTCAAAGTACAAACTCAGTAAGCTGTATTCATCACTGCTTCTTCCTGGAGCAGGGAAAAGTAGGGCATGCTTAATCTGGAAAGATCCTGATTTCAATGCAAACTTTATGCAAACAACATAAATTCTAACACACTGAAAGCTGAAGAACACCAAAAGCCTTTTTGTTTTGCAAAGAGAGGGGAGGATGAGTGAAATTCCACCAGTGTTTTCTTAAGATTAATTCCTTCTCTATTACTAAGTACAAAAAATGAGAATATGCTTTTTGTAGTTTAATAGATATTCCAATATTGAGGAATTTACTTACACAGAAGACTCCCTAAAGGACAAATAACCCCCATTTTATTGCTTCAATGAACTAACTTTCCTACTTCCTACCCTTGTGACCTGCTAGAAGGGCCCCTTCCATCACTTTAATGAGCCTTTAATAGGCCCACAAACCTCCACTACAGACTTGGGAGTAGACAAATTTAGTATACTATTGAGACGTTACAGAATCACAGGATTCCATAGTTGAAAGGGACCTCAGAGACCATCTGGTCTAACACATACCTGACTAAGAATCCCCTCTACAACATAACTCATAACTGGCCTTGTAGGCTTGTGGACTTCCAGTGAAAGAAAATCCATTATCTCCTGGGGTTCCCTTTGGACTTTTGGGCTGTATTTAATTGTTAGGAATTTCAAAACTAAATATATATCCTTGTACCCATTTTTCCTGGCTCTACCATATGGGACCAAGTGAGCAAATCTATTTCCTCTTCCCCTTGATCGTTTGAAACCCTTCAGAACAACTATAATGTCTCACCTTGCACTTTATCTTTCTAGGATCCTTCAATTAATCTTCATCAAACATAATTTTGAGACTCTTCAGTTTGTCAATATGCTTCCTAAACTATGGCACTGAGAAGTAAATATAATACTTGAGCCCACTGTTTGGTTTGGGTTTTTTTTTTGCTTTTTTTTTGGAGGGGGAGAGGTAGGGCAATTGCAGTTAAGTGACTTGCCCAAGGTCACATGGGTAGTAAGTGTTAAGTGTCTGAGGCTGGATTTGAACTCAGGTCCTTGTGACCCCAGGTCCAGTGCTCTATTCCATGTGCCACCTAGCCACCCCAAATTCTGTATTTCTTAATTACTAGTCCTTTTAAAATTAATTACTAGTCCCTCTTAAAGCACTTTAAAGCTATGCTGTCTTTCCTATGCCATATAAGTGGTAGCTTCAAAACTATGCCATTGGCTGGAAGGCAGAAAGAATGCCTGGAAATTCTAGGTTCCTGTGTGAGAAAAACAAAAACAAAACATGTCTTTCTCTATGTATTTCCATAGCATCTATAACCTATCACTATTTCAGTTATTCTGAGGCTTGCAAGGTGAGAACCTGTGATATTGCTGCTGCACCCACAGCTCAGAGTGACAGGGGTGATGAGCCAACAGAGCAGAATGAGATTGGTAGTCGGACCCTCAGCACAGTAGGTGTTTTATGAATGTTTGTTGACTGAATGAATAATGAATAATGAAGGGAATGGAAACAAATTAGGAAAAAACTATAAAAGAACAAAACAGAGAAAAGGGCAATTTCATCAAGAGACCGCAGGGCACAGACGAAAGCATGGCAGGAAGAAGGGTTGTGAAATAAATGAAAATAGGTTTAAGTCAAAATAAATTGATAATTTGAAAATATGCTTCTGGTTCAGTCACAAAGGCCGAAATACCTTTATGAAAGTCAGGTTTGTATGAATGCATCGCGTGACTCCAAATCTGGCCCCTAAGAGGTTTTCTAATAATCATTTGGAGACCTAGAGTGACAAGAAACCTTAAGGTTCAATTAGTCCAAAGTAGTCATTTTATAGATGAAAGGCTTAGGCCAATAGAGATGAAATGATTCCACTCCTCTCTGGAAGAATACAAGTTTAGTGAAGGGAGGTGCTGGTGTTCTGTTCTGTTCTGTTCTGTTCTGTTCTG
>CM053594.1:104793926-104812931 GCA_028646575.1 Pseudocheirus occidentalis
TACTATATTCAGAGTCGGAAGACCTGGGTGAAAATCCTTACTCTATATATTATTTGTGTGACCTTGATCATTGAACCTTCCTGTTTAAGTGATTATTCTGCTTATTTCTGGTAATTTCATTAAGACATAAAATGATTAAACAGGGCTCAGTTATCTCCCTTATGCTCAGAAATGGCTATAATTGATATTCTTCCCCTCACTTAGTCTCTCCATACCAACACATTTTTTCTTCTTGTGGCACACATTTTGCCAAACACATGGGCATTATTGTGTGGCAAAGTCATGGATGTTGGGAAAATACCTTTCTTCCCCCCTTATAGAAAACAACTCAAAGACAATGAATTTATCATTGTAATTGTAGGTGATACCTTTCATCTTGCATAAGTTTGCTGGGGAAATGAATCTTGCTATGTTCTGTACTGGGCAGCTAGTTGGTATAGTAGATAGAGCACCAGGCCTAGAGTCAGGAAGACCTGAGTTCAAACACAGTATTGGATGCTTACTAGCGGACAAGTATGCCAACTAGTGTGTGTGTGTGTGTGTGTGTGTGTGTGTATGTGTGTGACCCTGGGCAAGTCATTTAACCCTGTTTGCCTCAGTTTCCTCATGTGTAAAATGAGCTGAAGAAGGAAATGGCAAACCACTGCTGTATCTTTCCCTAGAAAATCCCAACTGGGGTCAGAAAGAGCTGGACATGATTGAAATAGCTGAACAACAACAAATGCTCCATAATGGGCATGGAGAATTTCAGGATTCATCAAAAAGATGTCCATACCTTTGGCAGTGCTAGATTTTAATTTCATCTATTAAGGGGAAAGATTAAATACTAAAACCCCATCTTATACTTACAGAATCTCTTAAAGAGATTCATTATGAGACATCTTTCACAAGATATGTAAGAACTAGATGACTGAAGGTTTTTGTTTGTAATTACATTAGACGTGATTTCATGGGCAGAAGTTTGGATATAGCTTACTTGACTCAATATACAGAAAATCTTCCTAACAGAGTTATCTACTGGTAAAGAGGAAACTTTGGAAAACAATTAGTTCATTATCACTAGGAGACTTCAAGCAGCAACTAAATGAGCTTGAGGCAAATTTGTTTTAGACTGAGAATTTTTCTTCAGGTCAGAGTTGGTCTCTGAGATTCCTTTCAAGTCTAAGCCACTGTGATTTTGTAATTATGGAAGTCTATTGCGTTCCATTATCTCCATTTGTTTCATGACAGAATGCTGTATTTGGATTTAAGAAAACCTGGGTTCAAATCTTGCCCCTGATACTTACTACGTATCTGAATTAGCCAAATCATTTGATCTTTAAGTGTTTCAGGCCACTCACTAGGACATATCTATGGAGTCATAAGTAGTCTTTGATTTGCTTTGGTGTAGGGAATTATTCCACTGGGCGATGAGGAAATCACAGATCTATTGTACATTCATGTATTTCATATTGAAAACTGCCACATGTTACATAGATGTATCTTTACAACAAGATTTTAAGCCCTATAAAACAGAGATATATCTTTCACTTTTTATTACTCATAATACATTGCAAAGAGAATGTGCCATTTTTTATTACTTATAAAAAACTCAGCAAAGTAAATCTTTAAGATAATTATAAAAGTTTGAACAGATGCATTTTCCCCCCAAAAAAGTGATTTTCCTTGACCCTATTTAAAACTTTAACTAAAAACTGTAGATATCCAGAACTAGATCACTAGCTTTCTCTCAGAGCTTGACTCAGTTTGTAAAAATCTCCAGGATATACAAACCAATCAATGGTCTTCTGCCTAGAAATAGAAAAAAAATCTAAATTAAAAAAAATTACAAGCATTTTTTGAAAAGATTAATTAAATAACTTTTTCTTTTAAACAGTTAAATAGAAAAAAATGATCATTTCATTGGGTTTGAATACTTTATTAGTCTCTCTAAACTATACTGATCATCTTTGTCCCTAATTCTTACTTATAAATAATTCACAAGGGTTATAGTTACTCTAATAAGGACACTTTAGGTAATGAAAGGATTATGATTTATGTTTGTCCACTGTCTAGGAAAAGTAGTCTTGCTTCATAAGCAGTTACTCAGGTAAGTAGGAGTGTGCATTTCTTTTCTCCTCGGTAAAAATATATAGGTAACAAGATTCTGGAAGCTAAGGCTTCTGTCTGAAATTGATATTGTTTTGTTGTTGTTGTTGTTTAGTTGATTTTGTCATGTCTGACTCTGTGACCCTATTTGGGAGTTTTCTTGGCAAAGATAACTGGAATGGTTTGCCATTTCCTTTTTTACTTCATTTTCTAGATGAGGAACTGAGGCAGAGTCAAGTGACTTGCCCAGGGTCACACAACTAGTGTCTGAGGCCTTTTTTGAACTTGATGTTTGAAATTATGCACTCACAATGTGGACCCAGCAAAGTAAGTCCTTAAGATGATGATGAAAGTTTGAACAGATACATTTTCACAAAAACAGTGGTTTTCCTTGAAACCATGGATGTCCAGAAATTAGATTAATAACTTTCTCTCAAAGCTTGTCTTGGTCTGTAAGAATCTCCAGGATACCGAACCAATAAATGATTTTCTGCCAAGAAACAGGAAATCCAATTTAAAAAACAAAACAAAACAAAACACCTACAGTTTAGTGTAATACAAAAAATTCCCACCCAACATACACATACACAGACACAGAGACAGACAGACAGACACACACACACACAGCCCTCCAATTCCTCCTTGGACATATTCAGGAGAAGTGATTATTTTGTATTTTGATCTCAAATTTCCACTTACAATATTTTAATTTTTTTATTGACATCTTTTTCTTATGTCATCTTCATGCTGAATTAATCCTTCCCCTCTCCCAGTGAATCATTGCTTGTAAATAACAAAGAAAAAATAAAGTGGGAGGTAGCCAGAAAGCAATTCAGCTAAACTATCTAATACATCATTGAATCTGACAGTATATTAAATGTTCTCTACCTGTAGGCCCCTATATCTCCAGGGCAGTGATGAAAGTGTATTTTCTTATTACTTCTTTGTGGACAAAATTTTATTGTTTAATTGCAGTTTTGAAAAGTGCCACGTGTTCTACACTTGTTGTTTGAACCTGGGACACTGTATGTAACATAAAGAGCATAGAGATGTTCCTAAACAGAGGGATCTCTAAGTGACCATGTCACCAAGCCCTGTCATCGTCAGTCACTGCTACCAGACCCTAGAGGAAAAGCATGGAGGTCACTTTTTATTTTCTTTAAATAATTGTGAGAAAGACAAACTAGTTCCATATGGCAGCAGAGGGAGTTCTCAGAGCTAAAACAAAAATCTGCTTGACTTGTCAGTACCTAAAACTTTGGAGTTCAGCTATTTGAGCATCTGTCTACTGTTTGAAAGAGTGAGGGCCAACCCATAATTTGTCATATGTACAACTCCCACTGACTTAGATAAGGGAGGAAAGTTTTACCCCCAGAGTATAAGAGAGAAGTGAATATGTGAACAATGTGACAATCCTTAAGTAGAGATAGAGATCACAGCAGGAAATGGATTTTGGTGCTAGGCTAATTGTTTTAGAGAAAGAAAAATACATTATCCCAAGGATAAATTCTTCACTTATTTCAAAAGACTTTATTGCATTCATATTTGCTTAGGAGAAGGTATTTAGTAGAATGAACAATGGATTTGGAGACAGAGGATTTGGCTTCAAATCTTGCCAGTCACTATCTTGCTTTGGGACAAGTCTCTTCTCTGTGGGCCTCAGTTTCCTCTACTGTGAATGAGGGACTTGGACTAGAAGAACTTTGAGGTACCTTCCAACTCTAAATCTTTGCTCTTAGAAACATGTTACTGGGAAATTACTCCTGAATTTTTTTTAAATGACATTCTCTATATTTGTCATTTTTTTCTTATTTCTATTTTGAGCAGACCTCTTATTTCAATGGCACAGAGACTCCCCTTAGGACACTCCATGTACCAATACAGGCCAGTATCTGCTCTACAATTTATAGAGGTTTTCTTGGGTCACAGAGAAATTAAGTGATTTGCTCCTGATCACACAGCTACTATGTATCAGGATCAGGATTTAAACTCAGGTCTTCTTGACTCAAGCTGAGTATGTAGTGACAATGGCCTGTTGCATCTTTTTTATTTCTTGCCTTTTTTTGGAGGGGGAAAGATAGGGCAATTGGGATTAAATGACATACCCATGGTCACACAGCTAGTTTTGTGTTAAGTGTCTGAGGCTAGATTTGAACTCTGGTCCTAATGATACCAGGGCCAGTGTTCTATTCACTGAGCCATCTAGCCACTCTGTCCCCCATCCCTGTTGCCTCTTTAAGATGTCACACATGAAAGAAAAGATTTGGCTTGATTTTTATTCTACTTGACTAAAGAAGCAAGAACAACAAGAATGTAGAATCACCTGTTGTGTCCCCCCTTACATATTTTTCTGAATTTTATAAAACCAGTGGAGAAAAAAGCTGGTCATATACTGCTAATAAATATTTTTTTCTTAATTAGGAAGAATATGTTGAAAGGGTCAAATACCCTGATTCTGGTTTTTGGCGGCCTACTTAGTCACATCCAATTGTGTGAATAGCAGAATTTTGGCAGCTTCTTTCTGTTGTCTGTCGTTAAGCCAACTGCTTTGCTCTGGAGTGAATGTGTGGTTTTTATCTCATAACACATCATCTTTCACTTAAGCCACGACTACACTGACTAGAAAAGGGTATGCAAAAATGTAGAGAGTGGAGGAGGAATATTTTTACTAAGGCATTCTTTTAAATGGCATATAATTTTGTAGATTCCAGTCTGAGTTAAAGAGCATTTTTGCATCACCACATATAACAGGATGTTGGATGTAAGGGCTAACTAACTAGAGATGGTGGAGGTAGCTAAATATACATGAAAAGGCTTTAGGAACAATGACCAGAGTTGCCACTCTGCTAATCAGCCAGCATTTTGAGCCATTTGGGTAGGGAAACATTTTAGTTTTGTCTCAGTTACATAGAGGAATATACATATACTTGACCCTTGTTTTACCTGGATCATATACCTAGACAGAAAGTTTTGCTCTAGATAATTATAAACCTGGATAATTCATAACTGCTATAAAATAGCTCACCAAATTATGTAGGCAATATAGAGGGCTTGATAAAGAGCAGTGCTCAGAGTCAGGAAGACTTTGCTTTAAGTACTGACTGTGTGACCCTAGGCAAGTCACTAAACCTGTCAAGGCTCTAGGCAACAGAAATTCTTGACCTAGTGTCTAAGGATTTTGGATAGATTTCCAGGGGGGGTCTATGAACTTGGAAGGGGAAAGAAGTTCATCATTACATTTACTTTACTGTAACCAGAATTTGGCATTGCTTTAAATTATTAATTTTTAAATATATTTTTAGCTTTCAACAATCATTTACAAAAGATTTTGAGCTACAGTTTTTCTCTCCCCATCTTTCTCCTACCTCTACCCCAAAATAGCAAGCATACTGAATACTCCTTCCCCCCATCTTTTCTCTCTTATATCCTCCCCCTTATCCCCCTAGCTTTCTAGTAGGGCAAGATGGGTTTCTATACCCCAGTATCTATATATCTTATTTCCCAGTTGCATGTAAAAAACAAATTTTTGAACATTTCTTTTCAAAACTTTGAGTTCCATATTCTTTTCCCCTCTTCCCTCCTTACCCACCCCCACAGGGAAGATAAGCAATTCAATATATATTGTACATGTGTAGTTACCCAAATCATTTCCATTGTAGTTATATTGTGAAAGACTATATTTCCCTCCATCCTTTTCCTCCCCCCACTTATTCTATTTTCTCCTTTGACCCTATCCCTTTTCAAAAATGTTTGCTTCTAACTACCTCTCCCCCAACCTGCCCTCCCCTCTATCCTCCCACCCACCCCCACCTACCATCCTACCCTCCTATTTTCCTGTAGGGTAAGATGCCCAATTGATGTATGTTATTCCCTCCTTAGGCCAAATTCGATGAGAATCAGGTTGTCTCATTCCCTTCCACCTTCCTGCTCTTCCCCTCCATTGTAACAATTTTCTCTTGCTTCTTTTATATGAGATAATTTACCCTAATCTACTGCTCCCTTTCTTCTTCTCCCAATAAATTCCTTTCTCATCTCTTAGTTTTATTTTTTAGTCATCCCTTCATATTCAACTCATCCTGTGTCTGCTGTCTACATGTACATGAACATGCAAATGCCTACACTCACATATATTTATATACATATACATCCTCCTATACATATTAATTTTAACACATATTATTAACACATATACAAATTATTAATTTTACAAAATTATTATTTTAAGAAAGTGTCAAAAGTCTCTTCCAAATAGCACAACTGATCCATCACAAATACACATACATACACACACATTAAAAAAACAATGAAATCCTTTTCTAAGACCATAAATTATAAAGTGCTGACCTACATTAGTAGCAGGAACTTCTTCACCAGATTTCCTGATCAAAGGGTTGTTTCCAAATGATGGGCTAGTAAATGTTTAACAACCAGCTGTTCTGGGAAAAAATTTAGTCATGCCACACTTTTCATTTCAATATGCATTAACTAACATTTTCTCCATCAATTTCTTAAGTTAAAGTGATCAAAAATTCAGTAATCCAAGCCCTTATTTGAAACATTTGCTAATTTCTGAGATGCAAATGCTCACCTGATAATTTAACAATCAACTCTCACAAGATGGTTGGTGCTGGCTCCAGCATATCCTTAAGTTTCCTGTTATATAAACAGCTTATCAATAATAATAGAATCCTCTACTATTCATACACTGTGGAGTAAGGTTGTTGTGACTTCATTGAAATTCAGATAGAGTTATCATTTTATGTACTTAATGTTACAATATTTCCAGCTAGTGGATATATACTGTGGCAGAAGTGGTTTTCTATGAAAAGTCATTGTTTTGCATCATTTTTCCCCTCTTTTGTTTTAAAAGTATTCTCACGGGAATGGTATTGTACTTATTATTTGGTCTAGCATTCTCTCTGGCTATAATTTTTTCTTTAGAAATAATGGGTATTGAATTCATATCCAGGGATTAGTAATTGAGCAATGAGAATATTTTTCTGGGAAATTTAGAACATTCCTCCACAGCTTCCCCGACTTTTGTGCCTTCCACCTAGAGAGTTATTCACTGGGTAAATGCACTTCAGCATTCAGTGGAAGCCCAGTAGTAAGCAAAAAGAGCAAATATATTGCTTGAAATGGGACTAAAAAAGGAGTAGGGGGATGTTTTCTATATAACTCACCTTTTAAAAGCAAGGGAACATGAAAATATATCCACTAATATGAATTAAATATGCAAATCTATTCTAAAGTGATAATTCATGAGAAATATCCCTTTAACTATTAATCATCTTTTTATTTCAGGTTCTTAATGGTTGTGTTTATTATAAATCAAGATTTTTCTTTTAACAATTATTAATGACAGAGTACTATAATTCTTTATTTTTCTTTGAAATTTTGTACTAATACAGTTCAATTCAATTCAACAAGCATTTAGTGCCTACTATGTGTTTTTTTATTGTACTAGACAGCAAATAAACAAGGCTTAAAAATAAATGATTTAATCTTTTCCTTCAAAGAGCTTAACATCTAACAGGTAGATATATCATAAACACAAATGAATGTGACACGAAGTAGACCACACTAAGGATGAAGTAGATATTCAGACAGAACACTGAGAAAATTTGTGAAGACAGAAAATTCTTTCTGCTGGGGAAAGGCTTCATCAATCTGGTGGTCCCAGGATCTTGAAGGATTGATAGAATTTTGCCAGGCAGTATGGTACGCTGGAAAGCAAGCTTGAGTTTGAGTCAGAGGACCAAGGTTCAAATCCTAGTTTTGCCATTCATTTTCTGTGTGGCTTTAGACAGATCAACTTTTTTTTCACTTTAGGCATCAGTTTACTCTGTAAAATATGGAGATTGGACAGGATGACTTCTTAGGTCCCTTCAAGCTCTAATTTTATGGTCTTATGTAGGAACACATTCCTGCCATGAGTAATAGCCTGAACAAGGGTAGAGATGACACAGAGGACAAAGTTCAGGAAATAGCTAACAGTTGAGTCTATCCAAAACAGAATATCCTTGGATAAGAAGGGAAGTGATTGAATAGGAAAAACATTTTGTTATCAAATTTCTCTATTAAGTCTGGTATCTAAGACATATAAACTATGGGTAGATAGATTATATATACATATATATGTATTGTGTATATATATACATATATATATGAATGTATGTATGTGTGTGCACACATATATCTCATATAGCTATTCTGCAATAGATAAATGATCAAAACATATGAACAAACAATTCTGAAAAGAACTATTACAAAATGTATACAACTACATGAAAGAATGTTCCAAATTGCAAATAATGAGAGAAGGAAATAGAAACAACCACGAAGTTTTACCTCACACTTTGCAAATTGGGAGAAAATTTTTAAAAATGGCAATAGTCAATGATGGAGAGTTTGTGGAATGAAAATCACTCAAAAGTGTTGTTGTGGAGCTATGAAATAGTACAAGCACTTTGAAAAGCAATTTGGAATTATGCAAATAAGGTGACTAAAATGTCCATACCTTTTAAACCAGAGATGACATCACAGAGTTTATACCACAAGGAAGCCATCAATAAGAAGAAAATTCCCATATACTCTAAAATATTTATAGCAGCACTTTTGAAATAGCTATGAATTAGAAACAAAGTAGATGCTCATCAATGGGGAAATGGTTAAACAACTTGTGGTACATGAATGTAATGGAGTATTACTGTGTTATAAGAAATTATGTATATGATGAATACAAAGAAGCAAGGAAATTAGATAGATAGATAGATAGATAGATAGATAGATAGATAGATGGATGGATAGATATGAATTGATGCAGAGTGAAATAGTCAAGAAAATATTATATATAGTAACTGCAACAATGTAAATAAAAAGAATGACACCAAAAAAATCTAAAGTAAATGTAACAAAATTATAAAGATCAAACAAGACTCAATTGAAGAGACATGAGAAGATCCCTCCATCCCACGCCACTCCTTCATGTAGGTGGGAAATCCACAGGTGTTGTATACTGCATATGTTTTCGAACTTTTTCGATGTATTAATCAGTTGTACTATTTTTTCCTATCTAAAATGTACTATTTGTTATATGGGTTGGCTCTCTGGGAGGGTTATGGAAGGGATACTTGAAAATAACTATTATGATTTAAGAAATAGAATGTATCAATAAAAACATTAAAATGTTCATCAAGTGCTGTATAAACTCATCAAACTGATAATTTTTGGTAAAGGGGTGGAAAGGAATGTGATAGATCTATGATTTCACTGGAATGTGGAAATGCTCATGGAGAAACTCTCTCTATTTAAACTGCTTTTCAAGTTATAGTCTTAGATATCTGCTTATGGCTCTTAGAGGATAAGTGACTTGCCCATATTTACACAGCCATAGTCAAGACTTAAATCTTACTTACTTGTAGGCCAGCTCTCTATCCAATATATCATGGTACCTCTTACTCTAGTGCGATGATATCTAATATATTTATTTTACCCTGGTGTCTCTCTGTGGTGTGGATGTAACAATAGGTGCTCAAATGCCATATTTGTAGAAATTCTAGTGGGTTCTACTAAGGAGCAAAGGCTATGAGTACAGTGCTAGAAACAGACTATATGACTGTTTTACAAGGGCCAGCCCAGCAAAGGACAAAGACAAACATATCACAACACAGTTGACCACTAGGTAATGAAGTGTATTTACTATAATTATAATAACAGCATGGATCTAAAATAATCATCAATGTGGTTATTTCCTTCAGTGACACAGATAGCAAGTCATCTATGCCTTTTCATCCTGTACAGCTCTGGTCTAAGTGCTCCCTTAAATTCTCCACAGATAGTTCACCTACACTTCTTTGCTTTCTCATAACATAGCAAAGATATCAATGATACATACAGGTTATCCTTTGGTTGTCCTTCATTCTCATTCCATAAGCAGTCCATCTCCCTTCATTAAAACACATTTATTTGATGGCAGTTGTGAATCTGGGTTCTTCACAATCCTTTGTAATGGATTACAGTCTGCTTAGACTCACTGTGTACTTCTCCTTTGCCCTCTAAGTGATATTCATGTTGAATTCTTTGGAATCTTCCGTGCTCCTTGATTCAAAGAGAAGCAATGCTCCTAGGACATGGCAGTTAAAAATAAGGATCCTTGTTTTAGGGATGGGTCTGGTATTATTAAAAGAACTTTGAATATTCCCAAAGTTGTTACTGTTATTAATGATGTTATTTTTATCTTTTTGTCTTATATTTGGTTTACTGGTGATCTGAGGGAGGTGTACTTGTCCTTCTGTTTTAGAGCAGAAAGGAAATGAAGAGAATAATTGAAGCATTTCATCAGTCATCAGTATGACAAGAGCTGTGTTGGGCTGAAAGTTTTATCTGATTTTTCTTTGTTCCAATTTTAGGTTGTATTTAAAGGGCCACAGTGGGACAGCAGGAAAGCAGAGTAGTCTTATCTTACATGGTGCTGATTTTAGCACGAAAGATGCTGATAATGACAACTGTATGTGCAAATGTGCTGTCATGCTAACAGGAGGTAAGTCTTATGGGGGATTTTGCTAAAAATATTCCAATGACTTGGTAAGAAAGGGATGTGGTTTTGGGGTAAGGAAACTGGAAACCATGCCTCCTGAGATCAATTCTTGGCTCTTTCTAGTGATCCACCATGTGTCCTTGAACAAGATATTGTTAAGAGAGTTAGATACAAAGTTGGATCCAAGAAAATGTTTTCTGTATCCTCCAAAATCTAGGCATGATATAGGATATATCTTGGTGTTTCTCTGACTTTTATTTTCTGGTTGCTGAATAATATCAATAGTGTTCATACAGATAATTTTTTAAAATCTATTTCTATTTATAAGATGCATTAAGATCCTTAGATAGAAGTCAGGTTAAAATTCTTTGAATGAATCTATTAAAATGGAGTAACAGAAATAATTAATATATGAAGAGACCACAAGTCCGAGAAGTCAAGTCAGCCATCCTGGGAATGCAGCTGTTTAGTACATTAGGTCAAGGCAAGTAGGAGGAGGCAAAAAAAAAATACCTGGAGAAGTGGGCAAAGCTAGCTGTACTCAAAATTGTTTATGTAGTGAAAGAACATAGTCTTTTATGCCTCTGGTTCTCACCCACTTTTAAGTACCTTTTCCCTCTTCTTTCTCTATCCAACACTTTATATGTGTGGTACATTTCATATTCTCTTTCCTCTCTCCAACAGGAACATGCTATCTGAAAATGATAGCATAAAGTCACGTCCATTGAGGTATAAAAAGTGATTGATGGGGGTTAATCTGTTATTCCTTCTAGAAATAGTGACAATTTAATTAAGGGACAAAGTCCTAAGTCAAAGTTATTAGCCCTATTATTTAGGAGTGAATAGGTTCTCTATATTTTATGTAAGACTTCACCACACAGGCACCCTCATGTTCTGCCTATGCACATGATCAGATAGAGACAGACTCAGTGCACCATACCTACCCCACATTACCCTGGCTAGCCATTCGAATCCTGAACCTTGGAATTTCCAGTTACTACACAGAGTGCCAAATCACCTAGGGGCTATCCCTGTACATCAGCATATTACAGGAGAAGAATCTATGATTTCCTCAGTTAGAAGAATTCTTCTTGTGGGAACTCCCTAAACCACTTAAGACTGAAAGTCATCAATGATTTACTTCTTAAATCCTAGGGACTACCTGAAGCACAAAGATTTAGTCAGTTACCCAAGATCACAAAGCATAGTAAATTATCACAAGCAGCATTGAAACCCATCTTCTTGATTTCATATCTGTCACCTCATGCTATTTCCATGTGAAATTATCTGATTAAAATGACCATTATAAAGTCAAATACGCATCTTGAAATCACATACTGTTTTCATTACAAGAAATACATTTTCATCTCCTCTATAGTTTTAATTTGGAGTTAAAAGAAATCTAGATCTGAGACTGAATACTCCCACTTAAAAGCCATGTGCCCAATGGGAAGTCTCTCTGTAAGTTCATTTTTTTCTCACCTGTAAAATTGGAGAGGGTCCTTCCTTCCTCTAAATCTGTGATCCATAATAGGACTAATTATATGGGACTGTAGCTATTTGGATGGCTATAAATATACAATATACATAATAAATACATGCATGTGCATACATATTTATACATACATAAATATAGGCTGCATATATTTCTGTGTATGTAACATATACATGCATATATACACATGCATATGCTCTATAGTTTTCATTTGGAGATAAATGAAATCTAGATCTGAGACTGAATGCTCCCACTTAAGAGCCATGTGCCCAATGGGAAGTCTCTCTCTAAGTTCATTTTTTTCTCACCTGTAAAATTGGAGAGGATCAGACTAAGGTCCTTCCTTCCTCTAAATCTGTGATCCATAATAGGACTAATTATACCTTTTTTGCCCACCTCACAGAGATGTGAGGAAGAAATAAACAAGTATTCCTGGAAGCCCTGAATGATGAATTTACCACACATCTCTAAGAAGACATGAATTTCAGAGTATCTTAACCATATAATAGAGCAGGTGTTAACTTTTTTTTCTTGAATGAAGGTTCATTTATATTATCTCCTTTATCAAATATATTCACTAATGTAAGGAAAAGGCTTGAAATCGATCTTGATTTTCTATGTTACCATCCATTTTTAAAATTGAAATATGCCTTATTTCTTCACCACCATAAGTGATTGACCCCAGTTTCCATGGGTTCAATCACTACATATACACACACACATGCACATGCACATACATATATACATGCATATGCATGTGTATATATGCATGTATATGTTACATACACAGAAATATATGCAGCCTATATTTCTGTATGTATAAATATGTATGCACATGCATGTATTTATTATGTATATTGTGTATTTATAGCCATCCAGATAGCTACAGTCCCATATCACTATTGTCTATAGGGCATTTCAAATTGGATATCCAGTAAACATCTTTTTTTTACCCATTAAGCATCTTAAAGTTCACATGTGCCCAAAGAGAATTCATTATTTCTCCTTCCTCTTTCTCCAATTTTCCTATTACTGTTGAGGGTATCACCTTCCTCCTAGTTATTCAGACTTGCAGCCTTAGTGTATCTCCCCAACAATTTACTCCAAGTCACCACACATATCTGAACAGTTACCAAATCCTGTCATTTCTATCTTCATAATGTCACTTGTAAGTTTCTTTTCACTAATAGTGGGAAGGCCCTAGCTCACCTCTTCTTGCCTGGACTATTGCAATAGTCTTCTAACTGATCTCCCTGCTCTAATTATGTCCCTTCCTAATTCATTTTCCAAACATTCACTAAACTGATTTTCCTAAAGGTTAGGCCTTCCTAAATCACTATCCTTCTTCCTTCTGGTAAACTCTGGTAAACTCTGGTAAACTACAGATTCCTTATTACCTCTAGTATCAAATATAAAGTTATTTCAACTGAAATTTAAACTTATGATGCTCTGGTCCCTTACTGCCTTTTCAATCTTCTTACATTCTACTCTCACCAATGCACTTTACAATCCATCCATACTCCCCATTTTTTGGTTCATTGAATTTGAGATTCTAATCTCCTGTCCCAGTGACTTTATGCTAGCTAACTCTATTGCCTCCATGCATGAAATACTCTCTATCACCACCTCTTCTTAAAATCAATCACCCTCTTCTTTGATGCTCTCTTCTTTCTTTCATGACACTACTAGTTCCTAGTTTTCTTCCTATACTACTGTCATTCATTCTGTTTCCTTTGCCTAGAACTTAGTTCAGGTCATACCCACTAGCTGTGGTATCTCACAAGACTTTGTCCTGGGCCGTTTTCTTCTCTTTCTTTACTCTTTCACTTGGTAACCTCATCAACTCTTATGGATTCAATCATCATTTCTATGCTGATGATTCTCTGATCTATTCATCCAGCCCCAAACTCTTTTCTGACCTCCAGTCTCAGACTGCTTATTGGGCTTCTTCAACTGCATGTTCTGTTGACATCTTAAACTCAGTATATTCAAAACTGAACTCACCTTTTCTTCCAAACCCTCCCCACTTCCTAAATTCACTATTCCTATTGAAGAAACTGCCATCTTCCCAGTCATCCAGGCTTTCAACCTAGGTATCATCCTTGATGCCTCAGCTTCTCTCACTTCCCATATCCAATCTTTTGCCAAGGCCTGTAGATTTTGACCTTCATAACATCTCTCTTTTCTGCTCCATTCTCTACTGTGATATTGCTAGCACCCTGGTGGAATCCCTCATCAACTTATACCCAGACCAATGCAATAGTCTGCTGATTGATACCTGTCACAATTCATTCCCCTCTGCAGTCAATCTTCCATTCAACTGTCAAAATGATAAAGCACAGATGTAATTCCTCCACCCCAATAGATTCCAGTGGCTCCCTATTACCTCCAGGAGGTTGTGTGAAATGTTCAAGGAGGACTAGCACCTCTGGCATGAGGGGTTGCTGAGCACTTTTCAGGGTTACTCATCCACTTTTGGTGCTTGCCTCTTACCTGATTCTCACCTGTGGCTCCAAGAAGGCAAGGAAGGTACCTAAAGCAGGCACTGTCCACCACAGAGCTTGGTCAGACATTGAAGATGAATATCAACAGTTACCTCCGAGATTAAATCTAAAATCCTCAGTTTTGTATTCAAGTTCCTTTATATCTTCCCCCTTTGCCAATCTTTCTGGTCTGTTTTACATGTTATACCCACCATTTAGTCTGCAGTCTGGTGACACTGGCCTCCTTAATGTTTGTCACATACAATAGTATATCTCCAGTCTTGGGTCATTTTCACTAGTTGTCCCCCATTGCTGGAATATTCTTCCTCCTCATCTCTGCCTCTTGCCTTCCCTATCTTCCTTTAAGCCCCAGCTCAAATCCCACCTTCTACAAGAAGCCTTTCCTGATAACCCTTACTTCCAAGTGCCTTCCTTTTGTTATCTCTAATTGCATCATGTATATGTATTGTTAGTACATACTTGTCTATATGCCACTCCTTCAGTAGACTGTGTTGTCCTTGAAAGCAAGGAATACCTCCCCTTTCTTTTTCTCTTCTGTGCTTAGCACATGTAGTAGGTTTTTAATACATGTTTATTGACTGACTATATTCTTTCAAGATTTCAAAGCTTCTTTCAAGGCTTCAAATTCAGATGACATCTTCTTTAGGAGGTCTTTCCAGATTGGCCCAAATGCTAGAGCATTCCTCTGTGAGATTACCCTCCTTCTACTCTTTGTATATCTTTTTATTTTTTGTTTTGCTTTTTGGAGGGCAGTTGGGGTTAAGTGATTTGCCCAAAATCACATGGCTAGTTAGTGTGTCAAGTGTCTGAGGTCGGATTTGAACTCAGATCCTCCTGATTCCAGGGCCAGTGCTCTACTCACTGTGCCACCTAGCCACCCCTACTTTTTGTATATCTTGAATCTGTGTTATCTCTCTCTTTAGAATGTATACTTCTTGAGGGAAGGGATTGTTTTTGCTTTTCTTTGTATCCCTAGAACTTAGGAACATAGTCAGCCTTTACCATATGTAAGATGACCACTTATCTACTGAATAAATTACACAAAATGAAGGAAAAGCAATCAAAATTTTCCAAATTACCCTCTGTCATTCACTTCAAGTTTATTTAGTTCACCTTCCCAGGCTTTACTGATGAGTGTGGAAATAACTATGGAAAGAAATACTAACTCTTCACTCATCAATAAAAATCCAGAGCTTGAGTTTGTACTTTTATTCCTCCTTGTGAATATTGAATTCCATAATTTTTTTCATTCATAATTATTACTTGGCCCAGCCTCTTACTCACTTACTCACCAAAAATATGTGAGCAGGAGAGAAATTTTCCAGTTACTGTATGTGATGAAATGGTGTAAGTAAATGTGTTTTTGTAATATATACACCATTGCCCTATCAAATATCCTTTTGAAATAATCCAGGTCTTGAAAAGCTAGTCACACCTCAAAGCTAAAATGTGGAATTTGGAAATCCTAAACTCTGGTGAGCATAAGAGAAAATTTCAATTGACAGACTAAGTAACCTAAGTTTCACTTGGAATACACTTCCTGTTTTCTTACCCAGAGAGGACTCATTATCCTTTGACAAAATTTCCTTCCTGACATTTCTTAGCCTTAATGATCCAATTTATCCTTGTACTTTATGATTTCCCATATTTTAACTGATTCCTTTGTTTAAAACAATTTTTGCAATGTGATTATGTATTCCTTGTAAGTGATAACCAGTGGTTCTACAGTCAGATGTCATGTGGTGTAGAAAAAGAGTCTTGAGTTAGTGTCAAAGGATCTGAGTTCAAGTGCCAGCTCAGATACTTCCTAGTTGTGGGATCTTGGGCAAGTTACTCAATCAATATGAGTTTGATTTTCCTCAACAAGTAAAGGCCTAGACTAGATATTCTCTGAAATCCTTTCTAGCTCTCAATTTATTATCATAATTCTGTGGAATTAGAGATGGAAGTGTCCTTCAAGGTCCTATTTCTGGAAGATGTAACTAATAAGAAATAAAGGGAAAAAAAGAATTATTCAATTGTACATAAGGAGAGACTTTTTAATTCTAATGTGGAATTACATACTGGAAAGAGACATTAAGAGAGGTTGTAGAATCCCCTTGGAGGACTTCAAGAAGAGGAACAAAATTGACTTGTCCTCTGTGATGATGATATTGACTTTTTTGAAGAGAGGGGGCTAGATAAGATGGATGTTTTTAAGGTCCCATTTGGCTCTATGGTTGTGATTAAGTCTGTTCAATATCACTGATAGTATCAAGATGAGATGATCTGCTTGATTACATAAACTCTTACTGAATTTTGTGAGATCATTCCTGTAGCTTTTGAGAAATGAAAATATTATTGAGATTAATGATTCTTTCCCCCATCCAAAATACTTCTAAATTTTTATCCATAAGAATAAAATCCCTCAGTTACAATAACCAAATTTGATCCAGGAGAAGACTTTTTAAAAAAAAATGGACTCCTTCTCCATCCCTTTTTTTTTTGTAGGGTAGGGGAATACTGGGTGTGGTATATTGCATAGACTCTTAGATATGGTTGATATGTTGGTTAATTTTGCTAAGCCTTTTTTTTCACTTTTTGTTTATCTTGCTGAGGTTGACTAAAATTTAGGGAAAGAGGGAGGTATATACTTAGAAATTAATATGTTATAAAAATATTTAAAAAGATAAGTTTATAAAAATAATAAAGGCATCAGAAGTTCACTCCAAGTTGTTCAATAGCATAATTGATTTCTACTGAAGCTTGAAGGGCTGGCATGTGGAAAAGGAATAGACTGGATCTACTTGATCCTAGAGCACAAAACTAGGAGCAATGAATGGGAAGAAGTTCCAAAGAGGCAGATTTAAGCCAGAAGTTATGAAAAACTTTCTAACAAGTAGAGCGGTTCTAAAATGGAATGTTTTGTACCATTCCTCACTCTAACCCATTGCCTCTGGAAATTTTCAAGAAAAGGCTAAGGGGCAAATTGAATACATTGCAGAGAGGGTTTTTGTTTAGGTATGGCTTGGACTGAGTAGTCACTGAGGGCCCTTTTAGTGCTGAAATTCAGTAGTCTAAGTTGAACCACCATAAACCTACAAATTTTCAATTCATTTTAAAAATTCTTTTTAAATTTCTTTAAATGAAAACATCTACTATTTGCCCAGTCTGGTACTTGAGTCTAAATTGCCTCAGATATTTTCTGCTTAACTGACTCCTTAATTGGTCATAAAATAGACATGATTTAGTGGGTTAGACTTTTCAGCCAAGGAACTCCATGCTCTGTGACTGACTCATTGACCGTGGGAAAATGTGCTAGTTTCTACTTTCGATTTTCCATTTTTAAAAAGAACCATACTGAAAATTTGTACTTTTCTTTGGCTAGAGAGAAGAATTGGAGGAAAGATTTCAGGGGAAAATTCTCTTTGTTTAAGAGGGCTCATTCTAAGCCTAAAGTGAAAAATCATGTATTGCAAACTTAATAGAAAATGAAGAAGTAAAATAACTTGGCTTGCGCTTTTAGTTATAACTGACTCTCATTTTCCATTTGTTTCACACTAAAACTGTTGTGAAGAAGAAAAAAGAGAATTCGCTTGTGGCATTTTGAGAGTGACAAGTTTACCACAAATTTCCCTCATTAAAAAGCAAGTTGATTTGTGGTATTGACGTAATATTTTTTTTTCTTCTTAGTAAGAGACTGAAATACCATCAAAGCATTTCATATTCCTTACCTTCTCAGCATTATTTCTATGTAAATTCCTTATTTAGTGCATAACATACAAGTTAAAAAAAAACCTTTTGCCAAAGGATTCCAATGTGGCTAAAATTCTCTCTCTCTCTTTTTGTAATAAGTCAACAATGTTGAATCACAGAAGAAAAAGATCAATTTATTACAATAATCTAGAACTTCCAAGATGTTAAAAGTAAACATTTGATGGATTCTTGGCTCATCTTGTTGACAGTTTTAATATGGCAAAAGATAGAAAGAAAGCAATGAAGGAAACAACTCCTCTGGATTTGATCCTAATGAACAAGAAAGAATTGGTTGGTACCATAGAAGTGATGTAAACCTTAGGGAAAAGCAATGTTGTAGAATTAATAATAGTGAAAAAAATGAAGATTGGATATTTTCAAAAACACTCATGATCAAATATAATTAGGCTACATGTTTATTGTATGTAATTATATGCAAAGACTTCTGAGCTAAGAATCAAAAGATCTGTGTTTGAGTATCATTCTTGCCAATTATTAGCTTTGTGGCTTTGTACAAGTCATTTAACTATTCTGAAGCTCAGTTTCTCATTTGTAAAATCAGAGTAATGATACTTTTTTACTTCAATGTATACTATTTATCTTTTTAACATTTTTTGAAAATTTGAGTTCCAAATTTCCTACCT
>CM053594.1:104813431-104829336 GCA_028646575.1 Pseudocheirus occidentalis
ACATAAAAGGGAACAGATTGTGGGAGGGGCTTCACAGTGGGATCACTGTTTTGGGCTTGGGGGTAAGTGAAAGAAGGGGAGAAAATTTGTAACTCAAAACTGGAAATGAATGATGTAATCAAGAAAATAAATTAAAATTAAACAATGGTACGAGCGAAATAAAGCAACTTAGGGTCTAATATTTTGCAGGCTGAGTAGCATAAGCAAAAAGTTCTGGATTTAGAAACTGAGGGCTTTGTAACCTAACCCTTCCTAGATCTGTTATCTGATCATGTCCAAGTAACAGAACTTCTCTGATCCTGCTTCCTCATCTGTATCCTTAAAGGGTTGGATTAGATTTAAGATCCCTTGTAATTCTACATATTATGTTTGCATTTGAATGAGTACAGTAACACCCATTTAAAGTATGAGTTTGAACTGTCCCAGAGAACAAAGTCTAGAACTGAGGTTTTTAATTGTTATTGTGTCATGGACTCCTTTGGCAGTCTGGTAAAGTCTCTTGAGTCCTCAGATTTATTCAAAATTCATAATTGAAGGAAATGCTAAGTTTTCAGTTAAAAGTTGGTGAAAATAAAGATGTCTTTTTCTCCATCCAAGTTCAATGACCTCCTAAAATATGTATCTTGATCTCCTGGAGGAAGGGGTGTGTGAACCCTACGCTAAGAACCTCTGGTTTAGAGAAATAGAAATTTTTAAGTAAATCCTTTAGAATGAAGGGTTTGGAGCATGCTAAATACTGCAGCCAAACAGTGAGACAAACTGGGAGAGAGATGGGGAGAAGCACGTGCCAGGTTAATCAAACTAATCCCTTGATTTGAACCAGTTCCCAAAGAGACATAGCCCAGGACATTGAACCCAAGAGTCTTGGGAAGAATAGTGCCACCTAAACTATCAAATCTGCTTCCAGCCTAGGAGCCACAGACATGCAAGAAAGGAACAGTCACTATGAGGACGGGGCCCACCTTCCTCAACACCACCAACGCCAAGGGTTGACCAGTTGCCACCCATGGGCATGCAAACCTATAAGCTTCGTAGAAGCACCTTCCATAACTGTTCCAAGTATAGTCCCTGTGCCCATTATCCTAGATAACAACCCCTGTAAAGATAGAACCCAGAAATTTCTTCTGTGTGTACTACAATCCCAAGCATCTTCAGTAGCCTTAGCTACCGAAAACTGAGAAAAGAAAGTTCCCACCACCAGAATTCTTTTCACCAAAGTCCTTGCCATTGATTCAACATCAGAAAAATATATGATTTAATTAGCAGACATGATACTATAGACTGATAATCCTTTGCTGCTGCATCCCAAGAACCAAGATTTTTCCTCCTGACTCGCAGATTGAACCTTCCAGTAATGTTGTCCTTTTCATTAGAATGTGAGCTTCTTGAAAGCAAGATCTGTCTTTTCTTTCACTTCCAACACTTAGCATAGTCTTTTGTGCAGAGGAAGCATTCAATAAATGTTTCCTCATTGTGAACACACTTATAGGGATCACAGGACTTCCTCAGCAAGATCAGTGAGTAAGCCCGGGCATGCTATCTCAGCCTACTGCTTCCCTGTTTGTGAGCCCTTAGGATGATCCATGTGACAGACACATTCTCAGGGAAAGAACTCTGAAACAGGGTGGATGGAGGAAGGTGTTTATTTCACTTCTCAAGAGAAAGAAGAAAATGGGTGCATTGCTCCCAAAGAACACACACCATACAGAAACAAGAGCAAGTTTACATACTGTTAGTGTAATCTTACTCCTCCCATCAGAGTCAGGATTGGTCCAGACTCTTCAAAGTTACACTCTTCCTTATACTCCTACTACATTCCCTCCTTAGTGTGTCTCCCCTCCTTCTTCATATATCCTATAATCAGAAAATGGCAGAAAACTGCATCTTAAAGTGGGTCAGTTAATATGCCTGAGGTTAATTCTGCAGGCACAGTAGTGAGGACATTTGTAACCAGGGCATGACCCCTCAGGTTCAAGTCATTTGCCATGTCCCAACCTTTCTATTTCCTCTGAAGCCAGGACATACTCGACCACCATCCTTGCAAAACAAGATATGCAAGCTTATCACAAGCTCCCAACAGTCTGGGAGAGTTTACCATTTCTCAAGAACATCTGTGAGAGCAAAACAAGGTATAATAATCTCCATTCTTACATCATTCGTTCATTTATTCAGAGATAGTTCCATAATGAGTTGATCAAGTTCTTTGTGTTCTTGATTCTGACATCCTCAAAATAGCATTTGTTGACCAGTAAAGAGAATAATCATTTATATTGTACCTACTATGTGCCAGGAACTCTGCTAAACACTTTTTACAACTATTATTTCATTTGATTCTCATAACAGTCTCACAAGGTAGATGCTATTATTATCCCAATTTTATAGTTAAAGAAATTGAGACAGACAGAGATTGGCACTGCACTACCAGCTATCTCTAACCAGAATGAGTTCTAATGTCATAATGTTATATATCCATGCCAAGCATCTCCAAATGTGTCATCAAAGATATCCAAAGATTACTGGGTTTCTATGGGATCATGAGAAAAAAAAGAAGTTTCAAAACCTACATCCCAATGATGGAATAGGAATGAGGCCCAGAAGTGTGATGTCATTGGTGTACAGAATTCCCAGGTGATAAAACTCTCCACCAGGATAGGTTGACCTCTTCTCTACAACTTATAGTTGTTAAAAGTTGCTTAGAGTTCTGAAAAAAATGAAGTGATTTGTCCAAGGTCCTGAGGAAATAATTGCCAACATAGATGTGATCTTTGTTTAGTATAAAATTGACAGCAGAAAATGGGAACGGTAATACTTAGTGTTTTGTAAAAATTGAGAGTGGCCCATGTGACTCATGGCTATAAAGGAAGATGGCAGGCCTTTAAAGCTACTGGTGCCATGGTGTCTCTAGGTACAAATCATTATAGGTGTTTACTAGCCATGTGACCTTGGACAAGTCAATCCCAATTGCCTTGCCCTCCCTCCTCCAAAAACAAAACAATCATTGTAGGTGTTAGTGAGGGCTATAGAAACTTCACTTAGGCATTGGATACTGAAGAGTTAATGGAATTTTTGTTTCAATTAAGAAGGCTTAAAGAGGAGAGAAAAAACTCAAAGACACTTGCCAGATATGCAATTTTAGCAACATAAGTAGTGAGACCAATAATTTGAGAAGTTTAAGAATTTTTGAAAAAGGAAGCATTAAGCTTTTTTCCAGCTCAATGTCTACCATCCTTTGATAGATTGTTATGTTTCCCCTGGCTATGTTTACCTTCTTGTCATTAGCTCTGAAGTTCAGCAGTTACTTGGCTTTCCATCCTAGAAGGAGAAGGAGATATTTGTTTCTTATTAGTGAGCAACAGGACAAGTTTTTAAATTTGATATTAGCTTCTTTAAGCCTGAATTTCCTCATACATCATTTGAAGGAAAGGATTTTAGAAGCTTCCAGATGACACAGTGAATAGAACATTAGATTTGAAGTAAGGAAGCCGTGTGTAAAAATCCTGCCTAATATACTTGTTAGTGACCTTGGGCAAATAACTTAACCTCCATGGGCCTCAGTTTCCTCAACTGTAAAATAAACTGGGATTGAATTAGATGGCCTTTCAGTTCTGGATTAATGTTTCTATATTTCAAATTTGAAAGGTCCTACCAAGTTGATAATGTTTCAAGTACAGTCCTGGTGATGGGCTATCCATGTGTCTGTCATCGAAGATTTACTTGAGCTAGCTTCAGAAGGGCTTATTACAAGCCTGGTTGTTTGGTGAATGTTTGGCCTAAGAGCCTCTCATGACCATAGTCATAGTCATAGAAAGGTTATGATCCGCATTAGCAGAAGGAGTTTCCATGCCAATACTGGTTCCTAGAAATCTTGAAGTATTACAAGGTAAAGGTACATCACAGAATCTTGAAAGTGACCTCATAAATCATCTAGTCTGACCTGTACCAGAACAAGAATCCCCTTCTGCACTATATAATCCATTGTATAGTCTATATCGTGAAGACCTCCAGTGTGAGAGAATCCACCACCTCCAAAGTCAGGCCATTGCCCATTGGGGAAGCTATATTTATCTGGAAGTTTTCCATTGAGTTGAAATCTGTCCCTCCTTGAGCAATTTCCATCCACTGCTCCTACTTTTTTCTTCTGAAGGCAAGGAAAACAAGGTTATTCCCTCTTCCAAGTTGGTTGGTTGATATCTTTCATTTTTGAAGGGGACCAAAGTGACATCACTATGCTAGAGTCAAGTTTCAGTGTTTCTGACTATGGCTAATCAGACCAATATGAGCTTGGACTGCTCTACCACAGGTTAGGCACAAATAGTTCACATGAATATTTGGGGTGGATACTCTAAATTTGCATATCCTGTGTTTCCTTTGATCTGCTTCAATTCTGTTTTACTCATAGAACACAGCACCTGATAAGGGCATGCCATGCTAAGCAGTCCTATGCCAGTATCTCCCATATCACACAATCAATTCCAAAGTTCTTGAGGGAGATCTTCAGAGTGCCCTTGTATTGATTCTTCTGACCACCATGTGAGTGCTTACCCTGTGTGAGTTCTTCATAAAACAGCCTTTTGGGCAAGTGTACATTTTGCAATCAAATAGCACGGCCGGTCCATCAGGGTTGTGCCCTCTGAAGCAGAGTTTGAATGCCTGGCAGTTTTGTTTGAGTAAGGACAGTGTCTGATACCTTATCCTGCCAGATGATCTTCAGAATCTTCCTAAGACAATTCAAATGGAAGCTGTTTAGTTTCCTGGCATGGCTCTGGTAGACTGTCCAGGTTTCACAGACATACAAGGATGTCAGCACAATGGTTCTATAGACCTTCAGTCTGGTAGTCAGTCTAACACAGTGGTTCTCAACCTTCCTAATGCTGTGACCCTTTAATATGTGTATATGTGGGCATATCTGCATGTGGGCAGAACCTCCTGGAGATGGATAGAGGAACAGTGTCTCGGTTCCTAAGACCACTGGAAAGGTGTGTTTTATCATAAGTACAGTATTTATTTATCATCAATTTGTCATCAGTACAGTAGCTGACCTTGATGTTCTGTTCATCCTCACTGAAAGCATATGACAGCATGACAGAAAACATCATAGTAAAAAGCATGGGAGCAAGCACACAGTCTTTTTTTTTACATCCCCAGTTTTTATTGATTAAAAACCTGCCCAACAGTGTTTACATGGAAAATCTGCAGTGACTGATCCGTGAGGTGATTGTCCAATCAAAACTTTGCATGGAAATCATTTAGGAAAAACAAATCTATTAAAGTAAGTTGCAGAAAGGGCAGAAATTACTTCCATGTTTCTTTAGGGGATGTTAAGGAGGTATGAGGTCCGAGTGCAGAGGACCTTGGCCCAAGACACTGTGCTGGTTATGCTCAGCAACCCTCATCTCTGCCCCAGAACCCAGCCCCCATCTCTTCCATCCCCCAGAAGCTGCCTGGCCCCACTCTCCTTTAGACCAAGAAACTGGATGTGAATGATCTCTTCAGAACCAGTCACCCAACCAAATAGGGTCCTCTCCCCCGGGCCTCAAGCTAACCAAAGTGACAGACTGCTGGGGAAACTGAAGGCCAGGATCTGAAGCCTGTTCCATCCCTGCCCTGTGAATAAACAGTTCTGAAGGTAGTTCTGAGCATGAAGAACCCAGGCCTCAGTGTTTCTGACTTGTTTCAATCCTTCCAACCATAGGGCCACCAGAGGGGTAGGGGCAATGCTTCCTCCACTGATGCTCCCCTGAAGTTCCAAGGGACAGGGCCAAGGGATTTTTTCAAATGATTTGCTTTGGGAAAGCACACAGTCTTGTTTAATCTCTCTTGCTTCTCTTCCATGTAAAAGCCCTCCAAATATGAGAAGAGAGCTATCTGGTCCTTTATCTCCTCTTAAAGACATTATACATCCCTAGTTTTTTTTTTAACCAATCCTTATATTTTGATGTGGAAAGTATAAATATATCCTTGAGAGGCCTAAGATATTTTATTTTGCATTTTTATAAAATGTGTTCTAATCCTACACATTTCTCAAGACCCATCTTTAATGTGCCGAATTTTGTGATGTCATTATCAAATCTACTCCCTAGTAGAAAGTTTCATGTTATACCTTTATAGCATTTCTAAGGAAATTGGTAGTGTAGGGGTTAGTTAAATATATAGATAAATGTGAAGCGAGGAAAATCTGAGTTTCAACTATGCCTCAGACATTTACTATGTGACTCTGGGCAAGTGACATGATCTCTCAGTCTCAGTTTCAACATCTATAAAATGGAGATAACAATGCCTACTTTACAAAATTGTTATAAGGATCAAAGAAGATGAAGTGTGTAAAGTTGTTTGCAAACCTTAAACTGCTTACAGAGATATATTATTAATATAATGTAATGTAATACAAAACACCATAATGTACTATAGCATAATGCTATAATATGATATATGATATGGCATTAATAAATGGTATAACTATTGTTCTTCTTATTATTATTATTATTCACCTGTAAATTCCTTGAAGACAGTAACCAGGTATGCCTTACTATATTCCAGCACACTTATGATTCCATGCTCGTAGGAGCTGCTCAATAAGTGTTTCTGGAAGGAACAAATGAGTATACGGTCTTGGATTTAACTTCTAACCTCTCTCACCATTATCTAGCATCTGGTTTGTTTTACCCCTTTAGCATTTTTCATCTTGACCTTCACGTCTCCCTTGTCACAGAAGGGCAACCTGGAAGGCAACATCAGACAACTACCAAGCAGGGGGATTCCTGAGTTGTTGTCAGGAGCTTCTATCCAGCAGCTTAGTCAGGCACTCAGTCTGATTAGCACCTTTGGACATTTTTCCGCACATCTTTTTATTGTCACTGTAGTGCTGGTGAGGCCCCATTTCATGTCATTTGGATGGTATGTAAGTGATGAGAGGCCTCTTCTCTTTGAGGTATAGAAGGCACTAGGTCTGATATTAACATGGTCCCCTGAGCTGAAAATAGCTGAGCCAATGCTTTAAGCCTAACTCAGACTGGGCCAATCAAGAATCGACCAGTTCAGCTAAGGCATATGAGAGCATTTCCTTCCTCTGGAGATGCAAGAATGTCTTCAGAGGGATGTAAAAAGTAGAGAAAACTTTTTGCTGTGGTTTGTAATTCCTACAATATTGTAAAATAAAAGTGTTTTGAAAGGTCTTAATTTTAGTTACACCTATTTATACATACATGATATATCTACAAAAATCTTTAAATAATATATATGTGCATATGTGTGCATATGTGTACATATGTGTATATACATTTTCTAACTGAAAGACTGTGACATCAGGAATTGTGGGATCCAGGGTTGTATTTTGGGTCAGTGTCAACAGTGGACAGTGGCTAGAGTGCTGTCCTTGGGGTTCCACTCATTGCTTTGACTCTAGGTATATAATCATGAGAAAGTCATTTGACCCCTTTAAGCATCAGTTTCTTCATCTATGAAATGAGACTAATAATATCTTTAACACTTACCTCATGGGATATTTGTAAAACTAAAATTATAGAAAATAGGAAACGTTCTTTGCCAGCCTTAACATTGCCAGTATTTGTAGTGTGTGCCAAAATGCTTAGTTCAGTTTTAAACCATTAAAGTTAAATACATCATTGAGGACATAAACTGTTAAAGTTTTAGAATGCACTGAGACTTTTGGGACACTCTGCATAAAACTTTATTTAAGTGGCAATTATTATTAGTAACATCTGTTGCCTATTGTTAGTGGTAGCAGTAGTAGTGAGCACCTGGGATTAAGGCTGCTAAGAAACCACAGGAGGAAAAAAACAACAAAGACAAATGAGCAAATGACTTCCCACCTGCTGGATTCATCTACCACCTCATTTATTTTTGCTTTTACTTGTCTTCTCTAGTCTGGAGAATAATTGTGTTGCAGTCAATTACAGTCTGTTTCCCTTACTTGAATATTACCGCAGACAAGGAAGATTGTGTTTTGCCTCTGTAAGGCAGATTTCATTTGGAAGATGTTGAAGAACAGGAGAAAAATTTCTCTCCAAAGTAATTTAGACTAGCAAATTAGAAGAGTGAATTTCAACTGATTTGTGAATTCTTAAGTATAGGAAATTGCTGGTGAGAAATCTTTGAGGTCGAGTTTCCTTAACTCCAAAATGAGGATAGTAATAGCACCCATCTCACTATTTCTAAAAAGTATTTAACACAGTTCCTGGCACATAGTAGGTATTACATAAATGCTTATTGCCTTCCATATGTCTAATAAGCTGCTCTGATTGGTTTTGACTCCATGAACATCATAGTCCACAGCTCTCCCTCTTCTCCCAATGAATTCATCCCTGAAATCTCATCTTTTTAGAGACTGATTCATCTTTGATGTATAACACCTCCTCAGAACCCTCATATGTCTCTCTTCTCTGATCAGAGGGTTGGAAGGCAGAGCAAGGAATTTCTCCCAAGGCCTCGTTTTACAGAGGCCTTGGACTTTTCTAGCTAACTTCATTTTCCATCATCTGCTCTGCTTGGCTTTAATTCTACAAATATCATATTCACCACCACCAAACAAAGAACATTGTGTCATCTGGACAGTGCCTTCTGATGGTCCCCCTCAAGTACTTTTCAGCTTCCTTTTGTGTATTGTCTTTTCACATTAGATTGTAAGGTTCTTGAGGGCAGAGGAGGTGTCTTTTACTCATTTCTTTTCAGGAGCACTTACCACTGTGTGTGAAACAGGGTAGATACCTAATGTTTATTGACTAATAACTTATTGGATTGGATTAGATTAAAGCCTACAGAAACCTAAAACTGTAAATGACAAGAAAGGTAAAACGTATCTTCTTTATAACAATGTGATCCTATGATTCTAAGTCACAATTTAAGTGAACAATAGCTTCTTAATCAAACTTCTTTTAAATGATTCCCTCTACAAAATTAACTGAAAAGACACCATGGAGTATTTGCATTTTGTGCAAATAAATGAAAAATCTTTAGTATCCCCCAAACAAATTTTGAATACTGGCATTTCAAGAATTTATGGCCCCTATCAGAGTTGATCTCCCAGGTCTTTTTCTAAATTCTATATGAAAGATATGCATTTATCTCTCACATCCTCTGCTATTTGGCCATCACATTCACCCAGAAGTACGTGTAATTCAAATGTCTACTGTCATCTGGTGATGTGGTTTGTCCTCCAAGTTCAGAGTAGTATAATTATCCTTCATGAAATGTCAGGAAACTAATAATTAATTAACAAGATTCATGGGACAAGTAGACAAAATTTATGCCAGTAGGCCTGCAGGAGTTATCACATCTGTCAAAAAAAATTTTCAGTGTTCCATAACAATCATATATATTTAGTTAAATAGCATGAACACCATGCTTGTTTTAGTATACTTATCAGGCCTTGATATTTGAAGAGAACTAGCTGAAAACCAAAATTTCAAATTTTGGATGAATTCATTAAAAGGAAGATATTTTAAGATTTTGAAGAATCTGTCATATTGCTGGTGTAAATGTTTCCTTAATAGGCACATATCACAACACATCCATATATCACTTTTTTCCAGGCCTCAGAAGGCTTTCCAAATTGCCTTCTTGTTAGCAAGCAAGTTAAACAACCACTACCACCTTCGTCACCCTCTTTTCTCAGCCCCTGATGGTGAAAACCTTGGACTCTGGACCCAAGAACCTTAGGAATAGTGACACTTCCTGATTAGTGTCCTTAGCCTTCACAATGGGAAGCAACCCCTGTGGAGATGCCACCTGACAGCTGCTCCTGTAGGTTCTATAGACACACCCAGACAGGGAAGCTCTTGCCACAAAAGTCTTTGGCACTGTCAAAGGTTTCAACCTCTTGAATTAATATTATTTTATCAATGGAAATGACATTCTGAAAGAGGCATTACCATCTGCTTTGCTACTCTAATGACCAAGGAACTTTTCTATTTAACTTTCATCTGAAAACTTCCATATATATTATCTCCTCCATTAGAATGTGAGCCCCCTAAAGAGAAGAGACTGAATCAGAAACAAGGGCCCTGTTTTTTAAGTAACAGCGAGAAGGCCCAATGGACCAAGGCAGAGTTGTCAACCACCATTACCTCTAAGTAGAACTTATCCCATCAAACCAGGGGTTCTTAAGCCATGAACTCCTTTTGCAAACTGGTAAAATATATAGATCCTTTTCACAGAATAACATTCATTGCTTACCTTCATAATTGATAAGGTGCTAAGCTTCATTTAGAGCAGCGGTTCTCAACCTGTGGGTTATGTTCAGTTTGTAACAATGAAAATACTTCCTGCATATCAGATATTTACATTAAAATTCATAACAGTAGCAAAATTACAGTTATGAAGTAGCAATGAAAATAATTTTATGGTTGGGGATCACCACAACATGGGGAACTGTATTAAAAGACTGCAGCATTAGGAAGGTTGAGGACCACTGACTTAGAGGAAGGTGAAAATAAAGGCATATTTTTCCCCATTCAAGTTCACAGTCTCCCTAAAATTTATTCATGCTCCCAGGCTAAGAACCCACACAGTGCCTGGAACATAATAGGTATTTAATAAGGGTTTATAGGCATGACTTGACAATAATAAACCATGGGAAGGACTCACATGTGCATGCAGATTATCTAGGTAAATAGATACACAGATGGATGGATGCATACATGTATACATATGAACATACAGGCATCATTGTTTGCCAAGTGCTATACTGAGCACTAGGGACATAAATACAAGTCCCAGCCCTCAAAGAGTTTACATCCTAATGGAGAAAGAAAACATATAAAAGGATAGTAGGAAAGATGGATTGTGGCAATGGCCAAGAAGTACAGTTGATGGCCTAGGTCTCAGCAAGATAAGACAAAATGGAAGCAGAGCTAGATATGGAGTCCAGGGTTCTGATGGGAGATGAGGATGATGCAATACATTGTACACACACTGGTTGTTAACATCATGGTTACCACAATTATCATCCTAACCACTGAAATATGTGTGTGGATAGCTTTGTGAGGCTCATAAAGAATGTTCCATATGTTATTTTCATTAAACCCTTCCTTTCTAATTCCTTACATCTTCTGACACTCATTGAGACTTGTATACCTTCTGAAGACACTGTTTCCTTGATCATTCTTTCCAACACATCCCCATCCTTCCCTTCTTCTCCAGATTTATTTTACTCTCTCCATCACTCTCTCCCTGTCTAATGACTTTTTAAACATATCCATGTATCCTGCAACTTTGAAGAACCTTTACTTGGCTAGCTATCATGTATCTCTATTTTTCACACCATGGCTAACCTCCTTATGGAAACCAACTACACGTGGTGTTTCAACTGCCTCTCCTCTTGCCCTCTTCTAAACTCTTTGCATTCTGATTTCTAGCCCTGTCATTCAACTGAAACTATTCTCTCCAAAGTTGCCAATAATCTTTAATTCCCAAATACAATGATAATTAAATCTCATCCTTTTTCTCAGCACCCATCCTTCTTGACCTCTCTGTAGCCTTTCTCACTGTTGGTCACCTTCTCCTGCATGCTGTCTCTTCTCTAGGTGTATGTAACCTGTTCTTTTCTGGTTCTCCTTCACTCTCTCTGACCTTTCTGTCAGTTTCCTTTGTTAGTTCTTATTTTTGTCGGACACATTAAGAAAAACCCAAACCCAGGCACTTTTGTCCTAGGACTTTAATTAATATGTAATATTTAATGTAAAAAATAGATAGGATTACAAAGGGAACTAATCACATTGAAATGCAAAAAATAAAATATTTTAAATCAAAATATGCACAGATTCTTTATGGGTCTATAGACTGCTGCTTAAGAACCACAATGTATTCTGTCTCATTTAGTAAGTGCATCCATTTCCATGGGATTAATCATTATCTCTATTAAGATGATATAGAGATCTCTATATCCAGTTGTATTCTCTTTCCTGAGTTATCATCCAGAATTTGAAACTATATTTTGGTCTTCTCAAATTAGACATCCCATAAGAATCTTAAACTCAACTCACATGAAATGAAACTCATAATTTTCCTCGTCTGTCACCTCTTCCAAACACTCTTATTAATAAGAAGCATCTTCTCGATTACTCATAACCCCCATGTCATCTTTAACTCTTCAGTTTGACACTCTTCATGACAAATTCTTTGCCAAATCTTGTCATGTCTACCTTCACATCCTCTTCTCTCTACTTACTTAGCCTTAATGACTTAGATCATCATGACAACCTGCTTGAACTATTGCAATAGATTCTAATTGGTCTCTTCACATCAAGTCTTTCCTAATCCATACTGGCTTAGTTGCTGTTCCTCACAAATGTTCTCTCCTGTCTCCCCTGTGCTATTTGTCCCCCATGTTTAGAATGTGCTCTCTCCTTAAATCCATTTCTTAGTTTTCCTGAATTCTTACAAGACTCAGCTCAAATCTCACCTTCAGAGAATTGTTCCCCTCAAGTGCTAGGAAGAAAGGAGTCTGGGGCAGTTATGTGGCACAGTGAACAGAGCACCGGCCCTGGATTCAGGAGAACTCGAGTTCAAATTTGGCCACAGACACTTAAGAGGTACTAACCGTGTGACCTTGGGCAAGTTGCTCAACCCCAATTACCCTGCCCTCCCCCTCCAAAAGGCAAAAAAAGGGGGAAGGTCAATTATTAAGCACCTACTATGTGCCAGATAAAAGGCTAATCACTCTACAAATATGATCTCATTTACTACTAGTACCTTCTATATTTACATGTGGTCTCTCCAATTGAAAGTGTACTGCCCTGGGGCGGCTAGGTGGCGCAGTCAATAGAACACTAGCCTTGGAGTCAGAAGGACCCAAGTTCAAATCCAGCCTCGGACACTACCCAAAAACTAGCCGTGTGACCTTGGGCAAGTCACTTAACCCCAACTGCCCCCCAAAAATAAAAAATATTAAAAAAAATTTTTAAAAAGTGTACTGCCCTTAAGGGAAGGAACTTCCTTGTAACCCCACTCATTACCATAGTGCCTGGCAAAAAGGAAGGGATTAATAAATATTTCTTGACTGACTAATGATTCATCACAACAACCCTATGAGATCAGGTTTCCTTCATGCAAAGAGGTGATAATACCATTAGAAGTAACATGCTTAAATACTAAAGATAAAAATATGCATGTTTCCTAAAATTGAGAAAAGGACCTACATGTACAAAAATATGTATAGTATCTCTTTTTGTGGTGGTAAAGATTTGGAAATTGAGAGGATGTCCATCAATTGGGAAATGGTTGAACAAGTTGTTGTATATGAATGTATTGTAATACTATTGTGGTATAAGAAATTATGAGCAAGCAAACTTCAGAAAAACCTGGAAAGACATATATGAACTGATGCTGAGTGAAGTGAGAAGAACCAGGAGAACATTGTACACAGTAAAAGCCACATTGTGTGATGACTGACTTTGATAGACTTAGCTCTTCCCAGCAGCTCAAGGACATAAGAAAACCCCAAAAGACTCACATTGGAAAATGCTATCCACATCCAGAGAAAGAACTTTGGAGTCTAAATGCAGATGGAAGGATACTATTTGCTTTCCTTTTCTTTTGTTATTCTGATTCTTCTTTCGTGTGGTTCCTCCCATTAGTTCTAATTCTTCTTCACATCATAACTAATGTAAAAATATGTTTAAGATGAAAGTGTAAGTAGAGTCTAGATCAGATTACATGCTATCTTGGGAAGTGGGGAGAAAAGAGAGGGGGAGAAAATTTAAAACTCAAAGTCTTACGGAAGCGAATGTTGAAAACTAAAAATAAAAAAATTTTATATATGCATATACATACACACATATCATATAAACATATGCATGCACACATGCACACACACACACACACACACACACACATACACACACAGGAAATCAACATCCTTTTGTCCCAACTCCTTCTTCTCCCTTCCCTGGCTTAAAATCTGCATGTTTCCCCTTAGCAATTACAATAAGACTCAAGATTTGGGAGTTTCTCAATGAGGTACAGAGATTTTAATCTTTTAACAGTCATAGTAGTGCAGAGGATCCCAGATTCTCAGAATCTCAGACATCACTTAATTACACCCATACTTGATCAAAAATTGTCTCCACAACAGACTGACAAATGGCCAAAACATCATTTGCTTAAAAAGACTTCAAGGGAATACAAACCAATTAACCTCCCCAGGCAACCCTTTGGACTTGTTAGCTATGTATATTGAGTAACATATTTTGCAGAGCCTGTACAAATTTATCTAGAGAGGACAAGGGATATATAATTCTACTATACTATAGTAAATACTACTATATAGATTCCACTCACTATCCCAGTAGCATTACACACTAATATTCTCCTCCTAAGGTCACTACTCTTCTATATAAATTCTCTCCCCTTTAGAATATAAGCTCAGGACAGGAGTCAGCTTTTAGTTTATATTTTATATCTGGTGCTTTACAGATAATATACATTTAACAAGTATTTTTCATTCATTCATTCATTCACTCATTCTAGTTTTCAGCAGAATCAAAGGTATTTATATAATTGAACCATCATTTCAGAAGCAGTTAGCAGTTGCTTGATTTAAATGGACAGTCTGCCCCTGCTTACACAAAAACAATTCATTTGGATATTTTCTAGTTGAATCTTCCCAGGAAAATATTACTGGTAAACTCAGTTGTAGCCTAAAACACACCTTCTAACAATAGCAGCCATAGCAGTATTGACTTCAAGGGGTAATTGTGTGTACAAGGAATCCAGCACAGAATGAACAATGTGTGTACGACATCTGGTGGTTCTCAGATATTGTTGCATCAGCCTTCCTGAGCCTTCCTGGGAGTCTGAGCAGTGGGGATCTCTGTATAACCACATTAGCCTGAACTCTTTGTCAACTTGGAGCCCATGTGTAAAATGAACACATTTAAGCCCATGTATTAGGATTGCGAATGGGGCAGAGACTGCAGTTGACTATACTATCAACTGTGATGAGCATAAATAGCCCATTCCGCAAATCCTTTGATTTATACTACTTGCAGAACTAATAACATCTAGCCAATTAGGCCCTCCATATCTGGGACTCTGGCCAATTCCATGTCAAGGGAGGTGATAAGACCTATTAGCCACAAGTTTTAAATTAAGCAGGAAAGACGCCAATGGAATAACACTGTCAAAAGTATTGTTTGCTTCCCCCCCAAACCCCCAAATTCAACAACCCCTTATCCTGCCACTGCTATAATCTCATGCCATCTTTCACCCAATGATAGAAAGTATCTTCATTACTCTGCTGATATTATGCCAGAAATTTTGACTGATCCAGCTCAGCTTAAAGAAGTAGGATATTTCTAACAGATTTTTTGGTTAACCACTGATGAAATCCAATTAATGAGATATTTTCTAATACACATGCAGATTTGATACAATATGGTAAAAATTAACACAGATATCAAATGCACACAAGCACAAAAAATAGAAGAAAATCTGGCTAAATAAGATGATACTTCCATATACACATAATTTATTAGGTCTGTGACATGTCTGTGGGTATATGATTGAAGGTGGCCACCTGTACACATAATATGCTATGATGATGATTAAAAAAAACCATAATAGCTAGCATTTATATGATACCTCCTGTGTTCCAGGCATTATGTTAAGGGCTTTCCAAATATTATCTCATTTAACACTTGCAACAACCCTCAAAGGTAGGTGCTGTTATTATGCCTATTTTTACAGAAATAGAAACTAAAGCAAAGGGACAGCTAGGTAGCACAGTGAATAGAGCACTGGCCCTAGAGACAGGAGTACTTGAGACACTTAACAACATAAAACTAGCTCTGTGACCTTGGGTAAGTCACTTAACCCCAATTGCCCTACCTTCCCACCTCCAAAAAGGAAAGAAAGGAAAGCAAGAAAGCAAGAAAGAAAGGAAGGAAGGA
>CM053594.1:104829836-104848414 GCA_028646575.1 Pseudocheirus occidentalis
AAAAAAAAGAAGTGCATCCTAAAAATAAGAAAGAAAATAAGAAATAGAGGGAAAGGTGAAGCAATATGTAGACAAGATTCCCAGATAACTAACCAGGGAATTTTATCTGGAAAATCACATCAGGAGATCACAGAGGTGGAAAAGAAGAGAACACCAGAGCAGGTTTAGACAATGCAAATCCACGTACAGTCACATCAATTTATATCTCTCTACAAAGTTTTCTGTCTTGTAAATACAGCTTTAATTCAGGTTGCTGCAAGCAATGTAATAATATCTCCTTTCTGTTTTGACAATGGTATAACAATATGAAGCTGAAGACAGGCTATGGTTTTTGTAAGTGAAGCCACTGTGAAGCTGACTTCCCCCCAAGTGAAAGACTCATTTGTGATTTTATGAGATTAGGGGTAAAGACCCAGATGGTATATTCTTCTTGGTTTTCAGCATAATTACACATGATAGGGAGAGGCACAGGACAGAGGAGAATTGGTATTTATTTTGGCTAACTTCAATGTTAGTTGGATGAATTCATTCATGTGCCAACCCCCCAAAAACCCATTTTTGAATGCTAGGACTGGTTCTTTTTTAATTTTGGCAAAGTGTCAGATTGCAGGAGCTTAGGGCCTCTGCCAAGATTTACCCCCTTTCTTTGATGGAAACACCATATCCTGTCATTTTTACACTCTGAAGAAGACTCTATTTTGATAGAGTAAAGTGTCAGGAATGGAGAATTCTGACAGCAGGGTAGAAACTCTCTCACATATCAAGAATTCTCACCAGAGGTGTTTGTAATCTCCCTCCTACTTCTCCTTCCTTCTAAAACCCTTTTGAAGATAAAGTTGTGTGTAACCTGTCCCCTGTCAGTTTCCTGCAGGGTGTTAACTCAGAAATCTCCAGCAGTCCTGAAGACCATCATTTAACATGTCTCTGGTGATCTCAAATGAGTTCCAGATCACCTTAGGTGTCTGATGGTAGCCTTTTAGCACAACCCAGTCAGCTTTTTATTAGACCACAATAGACTGCATCTAGCTCAATATGATTGAATGATCTCAAAGGATGTGAAATGATATGAGTAATAATTGGACAACTGCTGGTAATTTGTGTACTCTCCTCTATGCCTACCCCACACTTTTTGTACAGGTATATGTTAAAACCCCAGGGGAACAAATCAGGATAGAGAAATGGACAGGGAGAAGTAAGGGCCCAAAGGTAGAAGGCCATGTATAAAGGGGAAGGAGACTCAGAACTATTCATCATCCAAAGGTCTGAGAGGAGGGTCACAAAAAGCAACATCTGGGGTTCAAGCTGTAAGAGATCTTTTCTGGAAAAATAATGGGATGTTGAATTAGGCAAATAGTTTTCCTAATTTGCTGCATTCAGTGGGTATATGGGCACATACATGTTCTTGTGTCTGGCTGGCTCAGTCCTGTAGTATTTTCCACAGTTGAATTGGTTGGAAAGTTTCCTTCCCTGGCCATTCTGATCATTTTCCATGGCAACGGATGACTCCAAGCACTCTGAAACAGTTTATATGCAACTTCTCGTACCAGGTGTTTTGAATGGCAGCTTTACTACCTACTTCCCTGCCTTTCCCCAAAGAAAATGAAAAATGGATTAATATGTGTATTTACTAGTAAAGAGGGGAAAAATGGAGAGGAGAGTATATATGATATCTAATTCTTTTACTTTTTTCCCCTAACCAAAGCTATAATAGCCTAATTCATTTTTTTATTGGAAATATCCTGTTTGTTGTAATGTGCTCTGGAACAAAGGAGGCTTCAAAAGAAGTCATGTTAACTGGATATTGTTTTTATTTCCTGGAGTTTAAGATATGAACTTTCATACTTGCCGGAGAAATGCAGGAATAGATCTATGTAAGTTTGACAACGATAGAAAGTGCTTTCTTCTCCCCTCAGTATACATTTGCAACGAGTAGGTGATTTTTGGTGGATAGCACTGGGTTCCAAGTTTCTTCAGTTTTTGTCCATGTGGACAGAGATTGGAACAGAGGATAATTAGGAAATCCATCTAATCAGCTTTCTGGTTATCCTTTCCAAAAGCACAATCATTTATTAGATTAAGAGGAGTGTCCTATACACTTTAATTCTCTGTGTACTAAAAGTGTTAGCTAAGATTGGATACAAGCTACGAAATTAAAAACTTGTGCATTTGAGGGAAGTGGTAACATCTCTGGGAGTGGAGCTCAAGAGGTGAGTGGAGTGAGAAGTTTTTCCCATTTTGCATCAAAATCACATGCTCAAATAGGTGCTCGGTAGGGAAATCTGTAGTCAGTTTTACTCTTTTTTTTTTTTTTTGCAAGTTGCTTTGTGGATACCTCTAGCAAATCCCTGGGTTCTCCACCTTGTTCACACAAGAACACAGAGATATATACACAGGGAAGCTAAAAAGCATTGCTTGATGTTATTATGTCTAAAGTACAAAATTGAAGAATTTAAAGAGGGAAGTGGTATTTTAGTCACTTCTTTAAATGGAAGCAAGGTAGGAGAAAGGCAAGTATACATACTAACTCACTGGTTTGTATGATGATTCTAGAAAGCCGGATTTGTATCAGAGATTTCTGTATCTGAGATTCACATATAGTAATGAGAGGATCTTGACCAGAAAGGGAGAGAATCTAATTAACCTTGGAAAATATTTTCCTAAAGATTCACAGGAAAAGAAAAAAGACCTGTGAGTTTTATTGGACTTAAAGCTTGATAGGTATCAACAGTAGGATGCAGAAGGAAAGAAAAAAAAGTAATGTAATCTTAGGTGGCAATAATTAGAAACATGATTTCCAAGGCTAGGGAAGTGATAATCCTACTGTAGCCTGCCCTGGGTAGGCCACCCATGGAGTACTGTGTTTAGTTCTGGGCACCATATTTTAGTGAGGGCAGTGGCCAGCTGAAGCACCAAGATGTCTGAACATTGTGCCTTATGGGTATGGCTGGTTGAAAGAAATGGAGATGTTTAACCTGGAGATGAGAGGACTCGGAGCATGCAGTTTATCTGCCTTCAAGTATTTGAAAGGCTGTCTTGTGAGAGGGGGATTTGACTGCTTTACTTGGCTCCAGATGGAAGAATTAGGAGCAAAGAGGAGAAAATTCAGAGGGGTAGATTTAGTTTGATATGAGGAAAAGTATTCGAACAATTAGAGCCGACTTAAAGCAGGATGGGGGCTTTGGAGAGTAATGAGTTTCCCTTTAATTGGACATCTTCCAGTGGAGGTTATTTGATCCTTTTTCTGAGACATTGTTGGTGAGATTTCTGTTTAGGTTTAGGTTCTACTCTGTATCCTCCAAGGTCAGTTCTAAAATTCTGATAACATTTTAATTAAATATAAAATTGCATCCTGTTGCCTAGCAAGATGAATTCTAATGATAATATTTTAATTAATTTAATTTCTAGTTATTCTATTATTTAATATTTATTCATATTTAATTTATTAATTAAATTAATAATAATCTAATTCGATCCTCTTAACAACCCTCTGTGAGAGTGCTGATGAATGTTTGACAACTGGACCTCCAAGGGAAAAAAATAATATGACATGCTTTCAAATTTAATTTGCATTAACATTTTGTCCATTACTTTCTTAAATGTTGACAATCGGCAAAACAATAAATCAAAATTTGGTCATTATTTGTTGATTTCCAAAGGTTAAGCGTTCACACTAAAGATTTATCAATCAGCTGTTGCAAGCCACTTTCAAGGTGACTCTAGCATACTTGTTTTTATAAGGTAACTGAACAGCAGAAAAATAGTGAACCAAGTTTTATTAGCAAAACAATGAGGAATTCTTAGAATGTCTTCCTTTCAATTTCCATTGTCCAGTCTCAGCCCTCATCCTGTTTACCCAACAGCAAACATTTAAACCTATAGAGTTATGGTTACTTAATCATGCCTCAATTCCTAATATTCTTGCAATGATTTTCTACTTCTGTTACATTCTATGAATATTTAAATCCTGAAAACCATTCCAAAATATCATTTGAGAGATATTATATCATTAGTACAGCCAGTCATTTCTTCCGTTAGGATAGGAAAATTAGCTAAACGTTTTTGTTCTACTTATTTGATATCCTTGAACAATACTATGAACAACTAAGTCTTAGTCTTAATTTTTGTATTTATTCTGATCTCTTCTTGCTCCCTCCTAACTTCAGAAGCATCTTCCCCATATGATGATCAGCTTAGTCAATTGAATAAGATGTTTAAAAGGGGCTTTTGATTTCCAAGTAGTTTCTTCCTCTTTATTCTAAACATTAGTTTGAGAAGTCTGATTTCCAATTAACCTGCTTATGTAATGAGGTGACTGCACAGATTTGTGCTTAACAGTTGCTAAGCTGCCTTAATGGCACACAAAACATTGCTGTTAGATTAAATTTCTAGGAAGCAGGTGTTTGTCTGTTTTTGATCACATAAAGGTGTATGTTTACATTTATATTGGTGACGCAAATTCCAGGTCATAATGGACAATACCAACAATGGAAACATTTAAGTCATTATCTCATCAAGAAGGGTGTGGAGTAGGAATGGAAATAACAGAAGTGTAGTACATGAAGTGTAGATGCAGGCACAACATTCATTTCTTTATAATCAACTTGATAGGAAGACAATATCTCTTCATTATTAGAGATGCCTCCGTGCATGCAAAACACAGGATTTACATCAAGTGGAATTTTCTTTAGAGGTATAATAGCTAATCTACAACTGAACATTGTACACTTAATGTTAGTTTTGGAAATTCTAAATAATGCCCAGTTGTTTTTTTTTTTTAAGATGCCGTATTTTAGTAGTTCTGCAACACTTTGGGACTTATTTTGTGGGAAATGTAAAAGTCTAAAGACATTTTCAAAGTAAGGTTTGTTAATTTTAAAAGGTCACCTCACTATACAAAGGAATATTATGGTTTCTTAATTGGTTTCACTTTCAATTGTTACTGATAAAATTGCATATAATTGAGAAATTAAAATAAAAAAACAGGAGAGAATAAACACCTCTTCTAGAGAAGGTTAAAGTTACAATAATGAATGTGTAATAAATATAAAGCCAATTCTAATAGATTGTTTTTTTATAAAGTCTGTAGTTTTTCTCCCAGATAGTTAGACAAGCTCTAGTGCTATGGCATATACAGTTAATAGTTTCACAAAATAGTTATTGAACAAAATAAATGACTGTTACATGTGATTATATTTATGCCAGACACTTTTTGTCAATGGGTTCTATATTTGCTATAATGATCCGTGGCTTTTTAGAATTAACTGTGTTGAGTAAATAATCTGATTTCCTGTAAAAAGCAGAGAAGATCCATAATGTTGCTAAAGAAGCTAAGGCCACAGCTGATACCGATCATTGTTAAAGGAAAACACAAAGATAGAGGAAACAGTTGGCTTATTAGAATCACATCACCCTATTAATGCCCTCTCATTGCACACTTTCTAATTATCTGTTTATGGTCACATGTTAGAGGTATGACTAACAATATTACATTTCTTTGTCTATTTTCTATTTTGATGACATATGGTTGAGGAAGGGATGAGTCAAGAGTTATTAGCAAGCAGGGATTACTCCCATCACTTCACTAATTCTTAAAGGGTATTACCTTTTCATCTCCACTGCCTGGCCCAGGCCCTCATTATGCCATTACTACATTTTTGCAAAAACTTGCTAATTTGTCTTGTCTTTCCCTTCCAATCTTTCTTGTAAATATTTGTTAGACTAATTTCTTACAAAGACATTAATTTCAACATATTGACCAAAAACTTTTAGTACTTTCTCCATTGTCTACAAGGTAATATCCAGAGTTTTAAAATAGGAAGTCAGTTCTCTCTTCAATGTTCCCTCTAAATTAATTTTTGATTACTAGATAAGGGCAATATTTCTCACTTTTATGAACCTTCAACTAGAATCATGCTGGTTCAGCTCACTTTATCCTAAACATATAAATCAATCAACAAGCATTGATCAGGCATCTGCTATATGCCAGGCACTAAGCTAAGCCCCAAGGATGCAAAGAAAGACAAAGAAATTCCTTGATCTCAAGGAGCTCACAGTCTACCATGTGCATTTCTACCTCCAGGTCTTCTCCAGCCTTTCTCCCCGCCTGAAATTTTTCTTTCATATTTTCTGCCTTATCAAATCCAACCCATCCTTCAAGGACCAGCTCAGTTCTTTCCTCCTTCATGGTGACTCTTTGACTAGCCCAAACCTATGATGATTTCCCCATTTCATATAGCATTTAGTGCTGGGTTCAGTTATTTAGTCTCTAATCAGATGCTGTCTCTTCACATCTCATATTGGCATCTTGCCTTGGTAATTATATATTTTATTGTTATTTAACTATTCATGTATCTATACATTGTCTTCTCAATTAGATTCAATGTCAAACCCAGTTGGGTGCTTAATAAGTGTTTGCTAAAACCTTATTCATTCATTAGATTGTAGGTTAGCCAATTTTTACGTAATGGGAGTAGTTAAAATCTGTCATCAGAGCACAACAGGACCCTTATGACCTGTTCTGTGAGGTGCCTTTCAGAAGACACATTGATAACCTGGGTCATGTAGAGATGAGAGAACCAGAATGACTAGGAAATAAGAACTCATTTTACTTAAGGATTAACAAAGGAACAGGGGATGTTTCACCTGAAGAAGATAAATGTTGGTAAGGACATGGTAGTTACCTTTCATCTGAAGACTTGTCATGCAGAAGGCTTAGACTAATCTGTGGAAGTTACAGGGTGGTGAGTTTCAGTATAGGATGAGAAAGCAAAACAAAATACACAGACAAAAAGAACACTTCATAGCAATCAGTGCTGTCCAAAAGTAGAACAAATTACCTGAGGCACAGAGAACTGCTCACCACTAGAAGATTTCACCACTAGCTGAAGAAGCTAGAAAAAAATCTGTCAGGAAAAGAAGGGATTCTGTAGTTCAACAGGGAAATAGATAAGCACTGTGGTCCTTTTAATTCTAAATTTCTAACTACCTATGTAATTCTGCAGATTCACCTGAGCAAGAAAACATATTAAAGGTGTATAGGGCAGTGAGTAGATCTCTGGTCCTATAGTCAAGAAGATCTGAGTTAAAATCTAGCCTTAGATGTTACTAGCTATTGGCCCTGGACAAGTTTCTTAACTCTGTCTTAGTTTCCTTAGCTGTGAAAAACATGTAAAACAATAGCACCTAGCTCCTAGAGTTATTGTGAGAATCAAATGAGATAATAATTTTAAAGTGTTTAGCACAATGCCTAGCACAATTAGCCGTTATAGAAATACTAGCTATTATTAACTATTATGTCAAATAAACATTTGTAGGATATGCATATGTTTGTGTATTTATATAATCTGTGTTTTCATCTTTCTTCTCTCCCCCCTCCCCACCTCGGGAGCTTCTTTTTCTTTTTTTTTCCCTAGTCAATCTTTTATATATATGCATATATATATATATATATATATAGAGAGAGAGAGAGAGAGAGAGAGAGAGAGAGAGTTTTCTTTATTTGTTTGTTGATTTATTCATTTATTTTTAGTTTATAAGATTCAGTTCCAGAATCACTTAGGTTTCAGATTTACTCCCCTTCCTTCCCCTCCCCCCATGGAGGTGTACAATCATATATAGGATCTGCAAACTCTTTCACATTATAACGTAGACATCTCCTTCCATTCTGATACTTGTAGAGTTGTCTTATAACTGTGTGTTGCTGAGGAGAGCCCAGTTTATAAAGGTTGGTTGTCATACATATGATGTGTCTGTGACTGTGTACACATTTTTCCTGGTTCTGGAGCTTCTTTTTCTTTGCAATTTCAGAGTTGGAAAAAATATTAGTAGCTATCTAGTCCAATCTATACCTGGAAAATACTCTCCATTATAAAATACCCAACAAGTGCTTATTTGATTGCACATCTGTAATGGGGGAGAGGGAGGAGTGAGTAGATCACCTACTGCCTTTTGATGAACTCCATGTTGTGTATCTCTGTTAGTAAGTTTGCTTTCTCTTAAATCTAGCCAGCCTGCTTCCAAAAAGAACTTCAAGTGGTAAACAACCTTAAAACACATGTAATTAAATATTAAACAAAAATCCAAAAGAGCAAAGATATAGATATAGTTAGGCACCTGGGATGAGTTAGTTTCAGAAGTTGAGCACCACATTTAGTTCTTTCCTTCCTGGAAACTAAGGAGAAATATAAACATCTTCGGTTGTATAGTTGTCATTATCTGATGAAAGAAAACATACAAATTTGTCTAGGAAGAGGCTTTTTCCTGGCACTGCATTCCAGTTGTAATTTATCATGTGCATCCTTACATAAGTGCTAGTGGGTTAAATTATGAACAATGTTATAAGGTTTTATAAAAGATCCAGAAATATTCTTCAAACATTAAAAACATTGCCCCCCATAAAAGTTAAACGCCCTATATGATTTCCCTAGCAGCAAGCTTATCATAATACTTTGTACTTCTACTGTGCATATCTCATACTATGTTTCATTTTATATATTTCTATGTATATTTTGAACAAGTGGTGCTTAATACTTTTTTTTCTGAATCAAATGTTCATCTTCCCATTAGATTGCAAGCTTCTGGAGGACAAAGAATCCATTTCTTAATTCTGTTGCTATCTACCTTGCACTTAGCATGATGTTTGGTACATAACTGATTTTTTTTTAGTATGAATGAAATTAACTCTGAGCTAAGAAAAGCTGAATGAATTGATGGTTATCTTTGTCCATATTTGCATTTTGGATATATGTATAGAATTCTAGAAAATTTGATAGGTAATAGATTTCAAATTCTAGTATTTCCATGTTGTTGATAAAATATCCAGGAATCTGCAGTGTTTCATCACTATCATCTACACATTATACTTAACATCAGATTACAGAATGGGATTATTGAGAATGAAGTCCTGGATCATGGCCAGTCTACTAAAATCTTAGTCATGTTGACTGAAACCCAAGTCTGATGAGCTTGACATATATTTGAGAATGACTCCTATATTTCAAGATAAAGTTGTTTGGGTTCATATTAGAGAGACACTGGAGAAACTCACCAAAGAAGAGGGTCCAAAAGATTAACTATTCAAGGGAAGCTCTGAGAAGTAACAGCCATGGAGTGATCAACACAGTTTACAACTAATTGAGTTTACACAGCCTGTGAATCAAGGAGAAAAACTCCAAGTCATAATGATGGAATCATTAGAAGGATTAGTAACCAGTAAATGAATCCCACTAAGAGCAAAGCAAGAAAGACCTATAGATCAATCATACTTTGGGCTTGACTCTCACAGTCATGCATCATGCATAGGGATACTAGCATTCATTACTATCAGTGTCCTTTTCAAATATGACATGTGTGTGTGTGTGTGTGAGAGAGAGAGAGAGAGAGATTGAGAGAGAGAGAGAGAGAGAGAGAGAGAGAGAGAGAGAGAGAGAAAGAGAGGGGGGGGGCAGGGACAGAGACAGAGACAGAGAGACAGAGAGCTTTTGTGTGCCTGTGATTCAATGTAACACCAAAAGCTAAAAGTTTCAAGTTTCCCAGCTAGCTTATGAAATGATTGATAAGGAAGTAAAAAAGTCTACAACTACACATTGTTCTGAGCAAACAGCAAATATCTGGAGTCTTCAAGAAGCTGTTTTGAACAACAGGGATTTCATGTCAGCTAAAATAATGTATGACTTAAGAGCAAATGGTTGTAAGTTGCAGGGCAGCTTTATTTGATGCTGTAATTTTTCTTTCCTTACAAAAATATTAAGTTGGTTCTGACATGCAACACTTCAACATTGTTTACATATCAAGAATTATACCTGTCAGCACTGCTGGCAAACACTTCAGTAAAGTATTCATCACTGCTGTCTATGGATTCAGCAGCCCCTTAGTTGTTTTGCTTAAAATGGCAGTTATTTATAATATTTCATAGGGTTTTCCTATAGATCTCTTGCAATTCTGTGGATAACAGTGGAGTGCACGGTTTTGTTCACTGGTCAAGTCTGATCCTTGTTCCATAGCTGACCTACTTCCTTTTCTGATGATACATTACTCTGATAATGTATTTGACGCATTTTTTCTTGCTCAGTTTTTTGTTGATTATCATCAATAGCTTACTTATACCAACCATGTATGTGTCTCTCCATTTTGAGGGCGAAGGTTAGCCTGTACTGTCTCAGATAATCTAGGAGAGATTTATTGCTTTAAGAGACTGGACTTTGTTTTGGAGGGGAGTTTGGGATCATAAAAGTTCTGAACAATTTTCAAATCTTGCCTCCTTCCCCCTGCCACTCAACTCTGGGTCAAAGGAGTAGTATCTTTCCAATACACATATATTGATGTACCATTCAATTAATTAACCAGTATGTAGCCATAAAGTGCCTACTATGTACCTGTGCACTATGCCAAGTGTTGGGGGTATAAAGGGAAAAAAATAGTTCCTGCATCTAAAGAACTTAGATTCCATCAGGAGAAACACCATCCGCTAAGGCTTGCCCATTCAAATTCCTATCGTCTTATGTAACAAAATGGGTGGACCTTTTAGAATAGTAGAATGTATCAAAAAATTATTCAGTGCTCACTGTGTGCAAAGCACTTTAGTAGGCGCTGGGAATACAAATGGAAAAGTACCAGAGTCGCTGCTCTAAAAGGGTTAATAGTCTAATGGGGGAGACAACACATACACCAAGTTTCTACAAGTGAGATGGAAATTCTGATAGTCCTTACAGTGCAGAGGCAAGATCAAAGGTAATGTCTCTTTAGAGTGATTTCCAGGGATAAAATCATATCAGTGTCTGCTGTTAAACCATTTTACATGGCAAGGTCATTGGTGGCAGAAACTTTTTTTTCTTTTTGGGGGGTCTTCAAGATTTGTGGCTGCATCACTTGCAGGAGCAATGACCAGACTGCTTTTGCTCTGGGGTTGCTTCCCAGGATGATGGCCTCAGGTATGGATTTGAAGCATTATATTTCTTGGTTTCAGGGTCTTGAGCTGTCTGCATTAGGGTCTGAAGGTTGCTGGTAGTCAATGTCTTGGTTTGACTTCCCTAACACAGTTTGCTTCCTCTCTCATCCTCAGAGTGTCTTGCTGCTTCAACTATACTGGCCTGCCTGCCTAATTGTCACACATCAAATTATTTCATGTGACAAAATATCTGACTTGATTTTCACACGGAAGCATGTTCACTAAAGCCTCTTTTTCATATAGGAACTATGAAGAAATAATATGACAGTATCCTTGTCTTTAATCTTTGGACTCACTTGAATGAATAACCTTCTTATTTCCTTTGAATACAACATTTAATGTCAAGGACAGTATCTTTGTCTAAAGTCCTTTAGTTTCATGTTTATCTGTTACTGAATTGATTCTTTTTTAAACATTTAGTTTATTTTTAATTTGTGAAATAAAACAAGCATTTCCATAACATAGTAGAAAAATTGCACATGAAATTGCAAAGTTATTATGTACAACTTGCTATTCCTTTTAAATATATAATAAATTTATCATGTAGATTTTTTCTCATTTTTTTTCTTCCCTTTCCCCCTCCCTAGAGAAGACTACCATTAGATATAAATGTGTGTGTGTGTGTATAAAAATCATTCTATACATTTTTCTGTTCATCAGTTCTTTGGATTCAGATAGTGTCTCCCCTCAAATGTTCTCTACTGAATTTATTCTTGTAGTAGATAGTTGCATCAAGTTTAGGAAGGAATCTTGTCTCCCTAAAACTAAGATTAGAATTATGACAAAACTAAGAGCAAGAACATATTTTGGTTACTCAAATTAAGAACAGTATATTGTTCACCCTTCATCAGATTGAATGGTTTCAGGAAGGCAATTCTCCAAGAAGTTTGCAAAATTAAAATTAGTATTGCTTTATTTAAGCAAATCATAAGGTCTATAGCTGAATCTTGTAAACTTTTTAAAATCTTTTCACGAAATTTTGTCTTTGCTTCATGATTACTATAAAATGTAAGTGGGTAAGAGAATTCAGTTATCAGAAACTGCCTTTTTTGATCTCTCTCTCTCTCTCTCACCCACTCTGTCTGCCTCCTTCTCCTTCTGTTTCTGTCTCTGTCTTTCTGTCTCTTTCTCTGTCTCTCTTTCTGTATCTCTCCCTCTTGGAAGTAATATTAGAGTAATTAATAAATTAAGTAAATCAGTGGCTAAGAATTCAGAGCACCTAGGATTTTTTTTCCACATGGAAATGTGGAAATGTTTACCATTCATTTATTTTATAGTCACCTATAATAGTAATGGGAATTTGAAGATCTTCCCTGCCCCTTAATAAGCCTAAGTTAATTTGCAAACCTTCCTGAATTGGAAAATATACTTTGTCCCCTAATAGGCTAAATGTGGTCACATGGAGCCTGTGGCAGGAGGTTTGTTTTTCAGGAACACCTATACCTCGTTACTTTGTGATTGGGCAGTAGGTCACAAGGCTTGTGATGTTCTCTGACCCTGGAGCAGGCTATATATACCTCTGAGGTGAGGTTTTGCTTTGGGGCTCATTCATGGGAAGAGTTATGTGATTTGGCCGGATGAGTCTCTGGGCAGCCATTGAGCCTCTTCCCCACCCTTCACCCCTGCTTTGAAAACCCCGATGTTGGTGCTTCTCTCTCTGGTAACTCACTGTGTAGGTATGTGATGGTCAGATAGTTAGAAGCCCTGTTTGTTGGTCTGCTGAATAGTGTCATTTTCTTTGTATTTTTTGTCTGATTGTAACTTCTGTTTGTTTTCTCTGAAGTCCCGGATGCCGACTTTCCCCCCTGAACTAGGTAAATGACGTATGTTTAATTAAAGTAAGATGTAGGCCCTTTTTGAGTTGCATTGAGTCAGGAAAGCTGATCTAAGAACCTGGGCTAGCAGCCATCCTGGGCATGCTAGGGTGCTTTGCTGCTCCATCAGTTCTCCTCCTTTTTCCTCAGTACTTCATAACAACACATGGTCAAAGAGTGAGATAGAGGTTGTCCGGTTGAATGCTTCAATTTTCTGGAAAAACCAAACCAAACCAAACCTACAAAAGAGTCACCAATTTATCTGTCTTAAGTTTTGTAGAAAGACTACTCATTGACTATTGTTATTGTCCTTCTAGCCCTGTTTTTGTTGTTGTTTGATCATTCTTTTAGTCATGTCCAACTCTGTGACCTCATTTGCGGTTTTCTTGGCAAAGATACTGGAGTGATGTGCTATTTCCTTCTCCAGCTCATTTTACAGATGAGGAAACGGGTTAAATGACTTGCCCAGAGTCACACAGCAAGTAAATGTCTGAGGCCAGATTTGAACTCAGAAAGATGAATCTTCCTGACTTCAGGCCAATACACTCTACTCACTGTGCCACCTAGTCTTGTCACACTGTCTTGTACTATACTCCTGCTCTCTATATACCTTTTATGTTCTAGATAATCTAGTCTCCTTGTTGTTCCCTGTAAACAATGTTTTGATTCCCACCTTCATATGTATACCTGGACTGTCCCTCATTCCTAGAATGCCCTTTTCCCTTGTCTCTTCCCCTCAAGGATTAAGTTCTATCATGTTGTAGATGCATAGACTCCTTCAAGAAACTTTTCCTGATTCCTCCAGTTGTCAGCGTCTTCCTCCAAAATGAATATTTACTTTGCTTATGTTTTGTAGTCAATTTTCTACATACATGTGGTTTCTGTGTGAACAGAGAATTGTCTTGGCATTGTCTTCCCCATATCCTAAATCCCTGTCACTGATGTGTAGAGATGTCCCACTTTGTTCAATTTAGGCATTCTTTGAATTGTCTGTAGTAATTGTAATAGCAGACAAGGTGGAACCAATAAATGGCTTTGTGCCAATTATTTTAAACTCTTTCTAAGTGAATAGGGAGTAGAAAAGAAGAAAAGAAGGCCACACTTAATTAGATTTTTTGACTGGAGGAAGTCTGTTGACTGGGGAGTTTTGTAGAAGTTGACAGGTGGTTAACCAACTGGGCATAGCTCTTAAACTGAAGACTCTTGTCAGAAGCATGCTGCTTTACTTACTTGAGGTTGCTCTTTTTTTTCCTTAAAAAAAGACAATCCCTGCCCTTCCCCCCACTTTGTAACATGCCCCAAGGAATCTGATTACACATACAGATGTACACATTCCAAAATAAAGAAATCTGTTTAACTAAAGCATTTTTTAAGCTGGAATGCTAATGAAAGGGAAGATGGCAGGTTTTTCTAGACATCAAAGCTAGTCATGGGAAAGGAATTGCTTTCTTTTTTCTGAACATCTTTTTTCCTATCACTAAATATTGAAAAAAAAAGTTCTTTGGAGAAAATTTCTTTCATGTTTGTATGGTCCTATTATGCTCATTTTTTTAAAGCATCATCAACTGTAACACATTCCATCCCTCCACTTTGTAAGATTGAGAGCCTTGTTGATCAATAATGTCTCATTTACCCATAAATCAGATATGTGGTAATCCAACTGCTCCAGATGGTATGAGCTTGGATAAAAATAAAAAAGCTAGCAGGCACTAGAACCACAGAACTTGTTGAAAATGGCTTAAAAGCATGGAGATAACAAAACAAGGAATAACACCTGTTAGTTCACTAACAAAAGTAAAGGAGCATCAGTGGCTCCCATGAGTTTATGGTCCCTCAATGGATAATATCTTGGAGGACCAAGTCCTACTGATGACAAAGCAAGGCAATGTAGGAGAAGCATCAGGGAATGAAGAGAGAAAACATAAAAAGAGAGAGAGAGAGAGAGAGAGAGAGAGAGAGAGAGAGAGGCAGGTAGACAGACAGACAGACAAGCAGACAGAGGCAGAGGTGGAGACACAGAGATAGAGATACACCAGAGAGAGACAAATACAGAGAGAGAAAGACAGAGAGACACAGAGAGGAGAGGAATATTATTTCTTCCTCACTTCATATCCTGGTTCTCAATACTACATGATGATCATTTTTCATATCTATACAGTAATTGGGGTTAGATTAACAGATCTCTTGTCACTACTCATAGAACTTTACTCAACTTCTAGATGTTTGCCTCTCTCCACCTCTTTATCTCTCTATCTACCTCCCTGTATTTGTCTGTTTGTCTCCCTCCACACTCATAAAGAGAAAGAGTTAGAGATCAGAAATGCACAAGTTATGCTACGTAAATCCTTCCCTGGGGCCTCATCGTATTATGGAGTTAATCCTGTCGATATTAAGACTATGCCAGGGGTGGGGAACCTGAGCCTTTGAGGCTACTTGTGTCCCTCTAGGTCTTCAAGTGCAGCCCTTTGACCGAGTTCAAACTTCACAAAACAAATCCCTTTTTTGAAAAACTGAATCCAGACTTCACAGAACAAATTAAGGGGATTTATTCTGTGAAGTTTGGATTCAGTCAAAAGGCTGCACTTGAGGACCTAGAGGGCCACATGTGGCCTCAAGGCCACAGCTTCCCCACTCCTGGGATATGCCAATATACCAACAGAGCTCAAGCTCTGTCAGATCCAGCCCAATAGTATGGGCAATGGACTGTACTCAAAGGATGAGCTAGGTTTGAAGAGATTCATTAGCAGAAGATTGCCCACCAGCTCTTAAATTTTTTTCAAGCTACAAAAATTCACAAACTTGTCTACTAAGGCTTAGAGAGACTTTATTATGGAAAAAATAGTCACATATTTTTGAAATAGTGATTTCTATAGGTAACTTCTTTAAGAGGTCCATAAAAAGCTGATTTATCACATTTCCAGAGACAACCAGAAATAACATTTCATAGGATTCTTGGTCATCTTGTTATGGCAATAAGCATAACAAACAGTTGTAGAAACTACTAGCATCTTTTCAGAATGTATTCTAAGTGCTGGTTCAGAGACTGATTACATAATGTAGATAAAATAACTTGAACAGATCTATCAGATTAAATCAACATTTTCTCCATTCACAATGGAAAGGAAGGCATAAGGGAAAGGAATGAGGGAAGGAAATATGTCTGAGAACATGACTCAGGAGCAAAAGATAAAAGAGGCAAAGGTGTTTAAAATACAGAGAAACTTTGTACCTATATATCAAGAATGCTCTATTTAGGGAGAGGGCTAGCCATGACATATATCAAATAATGTCAGAAAAAGTAATTATATTGCATGAAATTATCTTTAATGTGAGCAAACAAAAAACAAAGAGTCTTATTTTGTACAGAAAATCACTGGCCTGCATGCACATGAAAAAAACATTTTGCTGCTTGGTTTTAGGTGCCTGCTTTTGAAAATTGATCCTTTGAAAAGATGTAACTCTTTATGAAGGTTCATTTTGTGAGTGTAGTTTTTATGGGCTTTTCTCATAAGTTAAATTCTGTGGGATGACTATGCGGATGAATTTCTGTCAGGGTTACATCTAGCTGGGTTAAGTTCTTGAATCTCTAGTGTATTTCTAAATCTGTGCAATAAGAATTCATGGGTCATAAGATGACATTTAATGGTATTAACTCTTCTGAACCAGGTCTAACCTTAGGATAAATTTTCCCAGTATCAACAAGGCACAGACAGAAAGAACTGAAGAAAGTACCTATCAATTTAAGGTTGCCACTGGAAAATAAGTGAATGAATCCTTAACACTAGTGTTTGGCACAGAGTTGATACTTAATAAATTCTTGTTGATTGCTTAAGTATCTTTTGATGATAAAGGATTCTCTCTCTACCCCCTGAGAGTAAAAGCACACCAAGGCCCAAGATAACTTTCCAGAAAAGATATTTCTCTAGTAAGAAAGAATTCTAAGCAAAAAATCTCTTGAGCAAAATCTCCAGGAAGTTATTCCAAAAATCATAGTTTCAAATGCGACCAGTACCTATAGATACAGCCGCATATATAAATAAAGTCCCCTGGGTGTTTAGTGTCCAGTAGTTGAAACATTTATCTCTTCAGTCATTCAGAGATCTTAGCACTGTCACCTGCAAACATGCAAAGATTATATAGGCCTCTTTTTAGAGCACTTTTCTTCTAAGAAGACAAAACATTTCACATACACAACAGTAATGGTGATTTACTAACTTTAACAAGATTACCTTTATCTCCCCAATAAAGTTTGGATTTCTCTATAGCTACTTATTCTAGAGGTTTTTTATTTGTTTTGTTCATTCATTAATTGATTCATTCATCCTACTGGGAGATAAGCCATGTACATATATAAGTACATAGAAACTATCTTAATATATAAACGTTATTTTTTTGGAGGAAGGACGAGACTTTAGTAGCTTGGGATCTAGTAAGGCCTCATGTACAAGGTGGCACTGATTTTGAAAGGAATGGCAAGTCTTGAAAGGTGTATGAGAAGAAAGACTATATTCCTGGTCAGAGAAAGAGTTGCTGTAAAATTATGGAAATGTAAGATGGACTGTTGCGAGTCAGCAACAGAAAGTGCGTTAGTAAGACTCACACCCAGGGTATGAGAATGGAAGCAGTGTTTAAAAAGACTGTAAAGTTAGTTGGAGTCAGCTCTTGGAGTATTGAATAGTAAACAGAAGAGTTTGTATCTGATCCTAGAAGTCACAAGAAGTCTTTGTAGCTTATGGAGTAGAGGAATCACATGGCAAGACCTGAGATTTAGGAAAATCACTTTGTTACCCAGTAGTAGAAAAACAACAACAAAATACTCAATATTTTAGAAGTGGTCTGATCAGAGTACAGAGTAACTGTCACTTCCTTGTTTCTGAAAGGCATTATTAATTAATTGATTGATTAATATGATTTTCCGTAGTGCACCACTATCCTGTAGTAGACTTGGAATCTACTAACCTCAGTTCCCTAGTCAGGCCTCCTCTACCTTGTGAAGTGCTATATTTATAACATCAATTTCTCTAATTTAAGTGTACAACTTTACATTTATCCTCATTCAATATTACCTTAATAGATTCAGCCCAATTTTTTTGTTTTTAATTAAATTTTACATTTATTTTTAGTTTACATCATTTATTTCCACAAGATTTTGAGTTTCTCCCCCTTTCCCCTACCCACCACCCCAAAACAGTGATCCCACTGTATACCTCCTCCCCCAATCTGCTCTCTCCTATATCCTCCCCAGTACACCCATCTGACTTTGTGGTAGGGCAAGATGGATCTCCATACCCCATGCCTGTATATCTTATTTCCCAGTTGCATGTAAATAATAATTAATAATAATAATAATAATAATAACAATATTTCTATACATTTGATTTTAAAACTTTAAATTTCCTTCCTCCCTTGTCACTCACCCTTACTGGGATGATAAGCAATTCAATATAGGTTGTACATGTATAATTATGCAAAACATTTCCATAGTGGATATATTGTGAAAGACTGACTATATTTTCCTCCATCCTATACCATGCCCCCACTTGTTCAATTCTCTACTTTGTTCCTGTCCCATTACAAAAGTGTGTGCTTTAACTACCCTCTTCCCAACCTGTCCTCTCCTTGATCATCCCCTCCATACCCTTCCTCCCTACTCTCCTGTAGGGCAAGATACCCAGTTTAGAGTGTACGTCATTTCCTCCCTAAGCCAAATTCAATGAAAGTAAGGTTGATTCATTCCTCTTTTGCCTTCATGTTCTTCCGCTCCATTATAACAGTTATCCCTTGCCTCTTCTATATGAGATAATTTACTCCATTCTGTC
>CM053594.1:104848914-104865006 GCA_028646575.1 Pseudocheirus occidentalis
TATCAATGATGGCATGATTCCATTTCATTGAGAGACTGATGGGAGAAGTGACAAACCCCGAGGAAATGTTTCTTGCCTCTGGGGATAGAAGAAAAACAGATGAAGCTTTTAAAATTCAATTTCTTTTATAAAGTGTAGTAAACGAAATGAGATAGCATATGTAGAGTATTTTGCAAAGCCTAAAGCAGTATATAAATGTTGGCCATGGTTATATATATGTAAAATATAAAATGTGAAGAATAACTAAATGATCTTGTTCAGTCTTCTGCTTTTGAGTTTTTACTTAAGAAAATAATGGCATCTGGCTCATGAATGTTTTTAAACGACTTACATTTTGCAGTTTATTTGTACAAAATATCCCAGGTACTTTCTGTTATTAAAGTAAATATCAGTAATAGAAATCTGAGAAGATTAGAGCTTTCCAAATTTTCATTCTCCAGGCCATATGATGAAATAAATGTATTGCTCATAAACTCCCCCTCATGTGTGTACCCCTTTGCTCTCATGGAAGCATGGATGAGGTCAGACAATTATAGATATCACTTTATCAACTGGTATCAAAATATCTTGAGCTTGAACAAACAGGAGAAATGTATTGGTTAGAAGGAAAGAGGCACTGAATACAACTACAGTACATGAAACCAACAGAATAGGTTTTTTAGTTTGGGAGTCTATGCATATTAGTAAGAACCTGTGTATTGGTCATAAAACTAGTTTGGGTTCCAGTCCAAAAGTGTCTCAAATACAGCAAATGCTTAATACATCCTCATTCATTCATTCTCCAGGAGGAGAAAGTTCAAAGAATTTTTAGACCAACAAAAATCTGATTCTCTCTAGGTATGAAACATGACTAGATGTGTATTTTTTAAAAAATCCATTTGATTCACTAGAGTGAAGTGCTACCTTAAAAACTTTTCTCCATTTGGAATAAGAGATACATTTTCACCTTCAGATTAGATGGGTGACATGTTCTTTGCTCAACAAAGTAGGTAAAGTGTGGTTAAGATGAAAGGTAGAAAGAATAAAAGAAAGAGAATAAGAAACAATTACAGAGAATCTGGTCAGAAAATAAGGCAGGGCTGTAAAAGGAATCCTTTGGAATGATAAAGGATTCCTTTTAAAGAAGGCTATAGCCTCAGTCTTACTTATCCTTCCCAATAAAAGATTCAACAGAATTACTGAGGAAAACTGGTTTCAAAAGCAAGCAGTAGTGATCAAAAGGTTGCAGCTCAGATAAAGACTGTCCACATCTTAAGAGCATTTTCTCTATGGAACTGTATCTAGTAATTAAAAATCATGTAAACAAAACAAACATTTGCAGTAGAGATTCAAATCACAGCACTTAGATTACCTACACCCTAGGGTTTATCAGCAGTGGTGGTTGCTAAAGGATCCTCAGTGATCCCAGAAAGGTCATAGGAAAGGGGAAAAGTGTTGCAAATGTGCTGACTTTTCAAAAAAGCAAAATATGTTCTGCAAATGACAGGCTTGGGATCCTATGAAAATTTGATCATTAAGGGGAAGGTCACTGAGCATCTAGACAAGGATACAATAATCACAGAGACCCAGTATTGTTTCATCAAGAATGGATTAAGTAGGACAACCAGGACATGGAAATGATCAGTAAAGATTTCTATAAAAAACAAAAACAAAATATTTTCTCCATCAAGGATAGTGGGGCCACCAAATTTAAACCCTGATTTCATAATCCATAATATGCTGCATGAAACAGTAGAAATGACAGGTATACTTAGTCTGGACCAGCTGCCCTTCCTAATTTTGTTTATCTTTAATTTTGTAAACTTTAAATTTTAAAGTTACCAAATAGAGGAAAGGCAGCTGGTTTAGAAAAAGGACATCTATCTTGGAGGAACACAATTTTGAGAATGTTAGGTTGATTTCTAAAGATTTTAAAAATTAAAAAAGATGCCAAAGAACTGGGGCAGGGGTGAAGGGGGGGGAAGTATCACATTTATTATTCCTATTAAGTCAGTCAAGAAAATTTCACTACTTTCCCATCTTTAGGAAATCTATAGGAAAATAATCTGCTCATGCATTTGGGGGTATCACTGATGAAAGCATCAGAAGGGGAAAGACAAGCTTTTGCAAGTCATATTCTATTGTAAAATTCAACGAAACAATTGCATAATTTATTAAGAGGTGTAGCTAATGCAAGATCTCGTGTTTATTTGTTGACTAGATGTGGTTTTAAAAAAATCCATTTGTTTCACTAGAGTGAAATGCTATCTTAAACACTCTTCTCCAAGAAAGTGATTATGCTGAAATCATACAAGTTTCCTGAATGAAGTTCAAATAGACAAAACTTTCTTTGAAAAATTTATTGTATAAATTTCAACATAGAGAGAAGTAATGCTTGTCAAAAGCGTTTGCCACTGTCTTGGAAGTTTGTAATGAAGAATCTAAATGAAATAGGGATTTCATTTAGACTGTGAAATCATACAGCTGTTTCTATGTGCATATGTGTTGAATGGATCAAACCTGAGAACACTCAAGAGAATCCTAAATGAGATCTATAATCACATAAATGAATTTAGTATATGTGCACAGGGAAAAAAAGTAATTGAAGAGTATTTTGTTTTACAGATTGATATATGGTTGTATATACATACATACATATATATATATATATATATATCCTGGATGGACATTGCAAAATGACAGTGAACTTGATCTAGAGTTTAATAATAAGACAGATTGGTTCACCTTTGAAAAATTGTACAATGTTTTTAATTTACAACGTTTTGCTTCCTGAAGCAAAGGCTTTTGTTTTTTTTAAATATAAGCATCCTTCCAGCAGTACTACTTGACTATAGTTATTGAAATGGCAGTCTCTAAAAATAAAGTATATATTGTCCAAAGAATGATGGAGAAGCACAAGGTAGTTGTTTGTAACATGTTACTAATAAATAATTGTTCATTATTAAAGATATCATCAATGAGGTTTATGGTTGGATAAGAACATAAAACCATCATGTAACAAGATTGAGGGATGATGTTCTCTAAATGAAAGGACAGCTAAAGTCAGTTGTTGGCATTCACAAGAGATCCCACTATCTCTATGAAAGTACCTACGACATTGGATGGAACCCCTGTGAAGGAATGAAGGGAGGATATGGACAAGAATTATATCAATCAATAAACTTTTTTAAGTACCTACTATGTGCAAAATAATACATATGTGTGAACTTCCCTGTTGAAGACAGTGCTCACATTTATAAGATCACAGAGCAAAGTTTCATTGAAACTTTAAATCAACATAAAATAAATTATGATACCTGCTTTACATTTTAGGGTTTTCTATTTGTAAGTCTTTAAATGGTTTTAGGCTAAGTTTAGGCTATTACATGTGTATACATTGAGGGCCTAAGGCAGTTTCAGTGCTTTCCTCTTTACCTTATCGGCTTCAGCCATCGTGGTACTCCCTACATTGTTATAGCTCACTACTCATTCATGCCTCCTTATCCCATAATTTTTTATTCTACTTTGCTTCAGTTTCTTTATATGTAAACTGAAGAGGTGACCTATGTTACCTCAAAAGTTCCTTCAGCTTCCACGTTGGTGATCCTATGATTCTACCATAATTCTCAATAGAAGGTCTGCCCAGGCTACAGGTCTTTCATTAGTTCTTTTTAACATATGTATATATGTACATACATATATCTTTATCTCTATTTCTATCTCTAGATTTCTGTCTGTTTGTGTCTCTTCTTTATGTTTTAGTAGTTTTAAACTACATTCAAAACTACGATTTTGGAACACCCTGTGTAAACACACACACACATGCACATACACACACACACTCCTCATACATTTAGTGGAATTTTTCTTATGCCATTTCTTATGGAAAAATCATTCTTTGCAATATACTGCAGCTTTCTTAGGCCCACCCTGTATTACTCAATTGCAATGGTAAAGACTTTTTTGCAAGAGCATAACTTTCTTCCTGAAGGAAATTCAATTCAATTCTATAAACATTTATTAAGTACCTGAATTCAGGAAGATCTGAGTTCAAATATTACTTCAGATGCTTACTAGCTGTGTGACCCTGGGCAAATCACTTAACCTCTATTTGCCACACAATGTAGAATTAAATGGCAAAAACCCCAGTATCTTTGCCAAGAGAACCTCAAGGACAAAGTCCATAGGGTTGTGTAGAGTTGGACACAATTGAACAACTGAACAGCAACAACCACAGATGTATAGGCATTGTGCTAAGCTCTTGTTGTGGTTCAATCCTGTTCAGCTCTTTGTGACCCCATTTGGAATTTTCTTAGCAAAGATATTGGAGTAGTTTGCCACTTCCTTCTCCAACTCATTTTACAGAAGAGAAAATGGAGACAAATAGCATTAAGTAACTTGCCAGGGTTACGCAACTAGTAAGTGTCTGATGTCAGATTTGGACTCAGGACAATGAGTCTTCCTGACTCCAGGTCCAACACTGCATCCACTGAGCCACCTAGCTGTCCCCTGCCAAACACTGGGGATGCAAAAAAAAAAAGGCAAAATATAGTCCTTGCCCTCAGGGAGCTTATAATCTAAAGGGGGAGAAAACAAGTAAATATATACAAACCAAGCTATATATAGGATAAATAAGTAATAACTAACAGAGAAAAATGCCAGAATTAAAAAAAAAGTTGGGGAAGACTTCCTGTAGGAGGTGGGATTTTAGTTGGGACTTAAAGGAAGTCAAAGATATCAGCAGATGGAGTGGAGAAAGGCATCTCAGAAATGGGGTCCACCAGAGGAAATGCCCAGATGAGAAAAAGGGAATTTCTTGTTCATGAAAAAGACCTGTCTTTTAAACATTTATATGCTTCTTGCTGTATAACTGAAGCTAATGAAAAAGAACAGTCTCTAAAAAGTATGGTTGGATAAGAACATAAAACCATCATGTAAAAAGATTGAGGGATGATGTTCTCTCAATGAAAGGACAGCTAAAGTAAGTCGTTGGCATTCACAAGAGATCCCACTATTTCTATAAAGGTACTAGATTCTAGAGAGCATCAGATCGTAGTTTTTTTTTTGAGAAGAGCCCCAAGAAGGCTTTTAGCCCAACCCCCAAATTTTACATGTGAGGAAACTGACATTCTGGGAGATTAATTGACTTACCCAAAGTCACCCAGGGAAGATATAGCAGAAACTGAATTTGAAATCAGGACTTCTGATCCTCAAATCAGTCCTTTTTCCCCACTAACATGCTACTCCCACCAATTCATACTACATATTTTTAAAAAGGAGATAGTATAATGTTCCATAATTTGTAGTGATAATGTCATACAATTTTAATCAATCAGGTATTTATTAAGATCCTGCTATGCATGAAGCATTGCCATTCACCCCATAGAAGGTTAGAAAATATACAAGATCTAGGTTCTGCCCATAAAATTCCAATTTGTGGAAGGAACAATATTCAGGAGAATAAAAGGAGCTTAGAAGTAGAAAGTAGCCCAACAAGGAATCACAAATGAAAGGCAGAGACAAGAAGGGCAAGTAGAGTTCCAGGGAAATCCAAATTGCTATGGATTTTGATCAAGGGAATGTCGAAAGAAGGGAGATGGCTCTTGAAGGATGATTAGAGTTTGGCAAGGTTTGTTTATCTTTGGATTCCCCAGTGCCTAGCCTAGTGCCTGCACATCATGCAGTCAGTGTGCAAAAGAGAGTTATCAAATGAATGGGTGAGTTAGAATAACAAAGTATTTATTTTTATAGGAAACAACTGAAAGTAGGAAACATTTATATGTAACAAAACCCCAATCATATCAATGTAAAATGCATTCAAAATTAAGTTTTCACTCTAGGATGAGAGGTGTGCTCTAAAATATTACCTAGCATGATTGATACCTTAGATTCAGAACTTTTTTTGGAACCATGTACATTTTAAAAGGATTTTGAAGTTCAACTTTGAAGCTCAAATTTGAAAATGTAATATTTGCTCTTAAAAATAGTAAATCACAGACTTTAGTATCATAAAATTTAGAAATAAGACCTTAGAAATTACCAGGACCAATCCTCTCATTGGACAGATTAGCAAACTCAGGGCCAGGGCCATAGAATATCTTGCCTAAGATCCTACTGAAGTAGGAGGGAGCGGAAAAAGGACTCTGACAATAAATTTGATCTTTATTCAATTGCACCAAAGCTAGACATTCCTAATATAATTGGGATAATCTAAGTAATTGCCAAAGTTACCTAACTTAACTACATTTGTTCTATATAAAGGTTATGATCCTAGTAGATACATTGATAAAAAGTACACACATATACAGTGTCTATATATACATATACACACACCCACACATATAGATATGTGTACATATGTGGGTGGATAGGTATGAGGATGTAGATACAGCACATCTCTGTGTACATATAACATACATACACAATATACATTGTGGTATATAGCTAGAATATAGTACATGTATGTATATTCACATGCATAGTGTATGTGTACACATATGCATACACAGGTATATCATGTTTACAAACGCACATGTATACCTGCGCAGTTTATTTTGTGTACGTTCATAGTTGTGCATTCATGCCTATATGCAACAAATTTATAGGCACATTATATGTGTCAACTTGCATGTATATGCAAATGTGCAAACTAGGGGGCATGCACATACATGTATGCACACACAAGTTAATGTACACACATGTATGTATGCACACATGCATTTATATAAATGCACATATACACAGATGTATAGACATATAATATGTACCAATATGTGTGAATGTACATAAATATATGTGTATGCACACACATGTCACATATGCACAGTGCATATATGCATACATATATCTCACTAAATGGAACAATAGGATACAGCCCTGACTCTGAAGTCAGACTACCTATATTCAGATCTTGTCTCTGTCCCTTGCTAGCTAGTCACATAACCTTCCTGGCCTCCATTTCCTCATATATAAAATGAGAGAGTTGGACCATGGTCCCTCATGTCCCTCCTGGCTTTGTTTTTGACTTTCTGGACATTGCAATCATGCCATAACAGTACCTGGCACCTTCTCACCCGGAAACATACCTCTGCCATGCCAACTTCATTCTCCCATTAGTGATTTCCTTACAGGGACTCCATTTGATAAGAGGCTCAGATCTGCGACCCTTCTTCATTCCCCTTCAGAAGTTGCTTCTGACTTTGAAGACACTGACAGCCCTTCCCACCCCACTTCCTTCAGCTTCTTTTTGTTCAGTTGCTTTCCAGTACGAGGGTCTTCCCCCACTAGAGAATCCTTCAGGAAAGGGACTGGTTTTAGAGTCTAGCACGTAATGAGCATTTAATAAATGCTGATGCCTTGTTACCTTGGCTTTTCAACTCTAAATCTATGAACTTTGAACTTGCAGGCCCTCATGCCTAGAATTCATTCCCTCTTTACCTTTACTTCATAGAGTTGCTCTCTTTTGCTAAGACACAGTTCAGACACTGTCTTCTACATGAAGGCTTTCCTGATTCCTAATGCTAGTCTCCCTCCTAGACTGACTTGATATTTTATATCTATTAATTTTACATTTATGCTGCATATATAATTTATCTGTATTTGTCTCTTCCATTAGAATATAAGGCACTTGCTCGTCTGGATTATTTCATTTTTGTATTTGTACCCACAGTACCTAACACAGTATTTGACATATTGTAGGTGTTCTTACTCCCTGTTCCTATGGTCTGTCTTGGGTGAATCATAGGCCATTTGTAAAACTGTCCTTATGAAAAAGGTATCTTGAAATGGAGCCGTGAAAATCTCAAGGAATTCAAGCCTCCCTGTGCTGTCGGACCCAGCTTATGTTCCCAAGTACAATAAATCTCTTCTAATTAGATAAATCATCTAGGAATTAATGTGATGAAAGGAGGCATTTTTTTAGTTGTTGCAACTTTCATGTTTATCAGGTTTTTCTCATATGTGATAGATACAAAGTGATAAGAGACTGGCTATCATGAAAAAGCCTAATTTAAAAATTTAAAAATGAAACCCAAGGAAGCAGGAGCAATTCAGAACAATAAGTCTTCATTTACATCCAGATGCAAAAGGCTGGGGGTGGGGAGGGGTCTGCCAGAGGTAGATTGAGTTTCTCTGCCTATCAAAGGGAGACTTAGAAACTGCAAAAAAGGCTTAGACCAGCAGTGGGAAAAGAGTTAGAGGATATTATAGTTGACAAGGCACCAAGCCAAACATTAGACATCCAAGACTGATAAAGAAAAGTTAGAGTAGAAACTGGAGAGGAACTGGCTGATATTTTCACAACTTTGTTTAGTTTCAGGAGAGAATCCCCAAGACCAGAACATGGTTAGCATAACCCCAGTATGGAAAGGGGGTATGGAGAACAACTCAAAAATTCTATATTGGGCCGTTCTAATCTCATTGGGAAAAGACTTTTGGACAAGTATTTGAGACCATTCAATGGGACTGCAAGTCACATTGCCTGTGTTTGATTGAGAACAGTCACATGTTTTCAGGAAGTGGAGCTCATGCCTTAGCTTATTGGAATTCCTTGAGGATTTTATGATGGCAGAGGTGCTAAGCTGTTTGCAGGACAAGGAAAAGCTTACGAAATAGTTTAAAAAGCTTAAGAGATAGTTTCTATTGTTCCATATAGGAATGGAGCTTGGCTGAGAACTATATGGATCTGGGTGGCCTAAGAGGATAGAATGCTGGGCCTGAAGTCAGGAAGGCTCATGTTTGTGAGTTCAAATCTGACTTCATACATTTACTAGCTGCATGGCCCTGGGCAAGTCACTTAACCCTATTTGCCTGAGTTCCTCACATGGAAAATAAGCTAGAGAAGGAAATGGCAAACCACTCCAGTGTCTTTGCCAAGAAAATCCCAAATGGGCTCGTGGATAGTCAGACATGACTGAAAACACAAACAACAATGATGGAGAGAAACTTTGATTGTCATTAACAATCCCCTACATCCCAATATATGGGAGATAAATAGTATAAGAATATGGCACTTTGAAAGGAAGAAGAAAATGTACCAACCGGGCAAAATTTTCAATATCTTTATGAATAATCTAAGCCTGCCACCCTCCCTTTCAGCCTCATGACACATTATTCCCCTTCACACACTTACTGATGCAGTCACTTGGCCTTCTTGAGGCTCTTCACATCTAGTACTGCTGCTGGGTAACACAGAGAACAGAGAGCTGTGCCTGGAATCAGGAAGTCCTAAATTAAAATCCAGTCTCAGATACTTACCAGCTGTTTGACAGTGAACAAGTCATTAACCATTTGTCTGCCTCAGCTTCCTCCTGAATGATGAAGACAACAATAGCGAGTCTCCCAGCATTGCTGTGGGCGTCAAATGAGAAAATATTTGGAAAGTGCTTAGTAGTCTGACTGGCATGTAGTGGGTGCTTAATAAAGCTTATAGACAAATGGATGATCTTCCATCACCCATCTCTGTACTTTTACACAGGCTGACCCTGTGACTGGAATGCACTCCCTCCTTAACTCGGCCTCTCACAATCCCTAATTTTCTTCAAAGCTCAGGTTAAATACCACTTTTTACCGCCTTCCTCTTTCCCCATATCTGATAGTGCCTCTCTAAAATTTACCTTGTATTTATTACACATATGTATGTGTATATACATATATACATACATTAATACATACATAGTTGTATATATATCCATATCTATATATCTAGATCAATATATCTATATCTATCTACCTATCTATACAAGAAATTATTGCATAGAAGACAGGACACTAGCTTCAAGTCAAAAAGACTTGAGTTCAAGTTCTGACTGCCACATGCTGATTGTAACACCCTGGGCAAGTCACTTAAGGGGCTGATGTGTAAGATCTTAAATTGCACAGAAACTGCCACAATCTGTGGTTGTAAAGGAAAAAGGGAAATCCTTCTCCAAAAGCTCCCTACTCAGATAAAATCACGATCCCAGTGAGACACACACATATATACTTACATGTGTACTTTCCCACAACCTTCCACATACCACTCAATACATGGCAAAGTCATTTAAGTCACAAATGATTTTATTTGTGTTTTGGTATACCCATTGCCTAGCATTATACCTGGCAGACAGCTGGTACATAAATGCTTGTTAATTGATTAATTGACTAGGTTCCTAGAACAGTATGAGGCATTAAAATTCACCATAACATAATCAGGCCTAATTTTATGATTTGGAATGATGCCAGGACTATCTAAGGAACCACTTAAAGGTATAGAAAACTTCAGTGTTATATAATGTGGTTTCCCATGTCTGGAGCCATGGTTCCTAGGCATAGCTTATATATAAACATTGCTCAATGTGCCCAAGTATATACATAAGAGAAAAAGACAGAGACACGCACTGAAGCAGAGGACATAGACAATGGAGAGAGAAAGTGGATTAAAGTGGTATGGGAGAAGGGCATGATGGCATTTTTTGGTTAGATTTGTGATTTCATTGGTAAAGGAACTCTCTGTGAGGAAACTCCCTCTACCAATTCAGATGGGAGCCTGTTCTATGACTTATAGTTTTACAAAATTGACTAGAATTTAGAAAAAAAATGTATGGTTACAAATAAACATTTCAATCATGCCACACAAGAGAGTAGGGGGCATGGGGATGAAAGGTGGGATGACGGAGGGGAGGGCAGGGTCTGGGGAGGGATGCTGGATACTCACACTTCAATAAAGAGACAGGGACAGGGTAGGGAACAGAACAAGTGGGGGAGGAATAGGAAGGAGGGACATATGATCACTGTCACAATATGTCCATTATGAAGATGTCCTGCATAATCAATCACACCTACACAGCCTGTATTGAATTGGTTGTCCTTCCAGCGGGGATGGGGTGACAAGGGAGGAACCAAAAAAAAATCTAGAATTTAAAGCTCTGCAATACCTGCCACTAGGAATCAAGATATACACAGGGCCTGGGATAGGGAGACACTCCCTGCTCTACCAGAAAGTTAGAGAGCAGACCAGGGGAGGGGCTCTACAGTGGGATGGCTCTTTTGGGGTTGGGGTAGGGGAAAGATGGGGAGAAAATTTGTAATTCAAAAATCTCATGAAAATGAATGATGTAAACAAGAAAACAAATAAAACTTATTACATTAAAAAAACAAACATTTCATTTTTTAAAAATATTTTTGAAAAAAGAAAAAGAAAAAATCTTAAATTTTAAAAAAGTGTTATAAATTACTTTCTCCAGATTACTACTGAGGAGGTAGATTGAAATATTTAGGAAAAATTATATAGTTACAAATAAACACATTTCATTCTTTGAAAAAAAAACAGTTCAAAATTAAAGTTGATTGGAGCATGGAAATATTAAGTGACTTGTCCAGGGCCACATGGCCTATATGTGTGAACTTAGATCCAAATCTTTCTGACTTTGTCGTTGACTCCCCACCCACCATAACACACTGCCTCTCAAATCAAGTAGCAAATAAAGACATTAATTTAGGAGCATAACTGAAGACAGTTTTTTTCTTCCTCACTCCAAACCTTCAATTTCAACTTAGGCCTGCCTGGTATTTTTTCTATATAAATCTCTGAGGTCACGGCTTAATTGGGCCAGGGATTTTCTAAGTCAGAGAGCTCTCAGGCATTATCTGGTGTTTCCTCTTTTCAACTTGCAGAGAAATATTCTGAGGAAAAAAATCTATCATTTCCTTTTTTCAGGCTCAATTGGGGGAGGGGGGAGCACGGTTGAGTAAAAAGCTGGTAAAAAGAAAAGGAAACGATACAAACCTCCAAAAAGTTTCACTTTCACATTATAAAATAGAAGCCACAGGGAGAGGTTCAAGGGACAAATGAGGAAAGGTGGAAGTGAACTGTGTTGTTTATCCTTAAGAAGAAAAGAACGGGGACAGTAAGGGGATATGTTCAAGTCTTTGCAGGCCTCTTGCATGGAAGAGGAATTCAGTTTATTCTGCTTGGCCTTAAAGAGCAGAATCAGGAGTGATGGAAGTAAGTGGTAAGGAGTCATTTAGACTCTTAAGTGAGGAAAAAAATGTCTAATAGTTATACCTATCCAAAAGAAGAACAGGAGAGAGTGGGTTTCCGGATTTACTGGAAATCATTAGGTAAATAATAAACAAACATTTTTCAGATATGTTCTACCGGTAATTTTTCTTCTCCAGATATGAGAGTAGGACTAAGTGGTCCCTACTTGTGTTTGTCAAATCTGAAATTCTCTGACTATGTGAAATGTATATTTTTTATACAACGAAACAAATAAATATCAATACGTATTTTATGTAAGGCCATAGTTTGAGGAAGCCTTCTGCTACCAGAATTTGGGTCAATGATCTAGACCAGGGATGTGGAACCTGCAACCTCGAGGCCACATGTGCCCTTCTAGAGCCCTGATTGTGACTTTTGACGGAGTCCAAGTTTTACAGGACAAATCCTTTAATTAAGGGGATTTGCTCTGTGAAGTTTGGATTCAGTCAAAGGGCCATACTTGAGGACCTAGAAGGCCATATGTGCTCTTGAGGCCACAGGTTCCCCTGCACTGGTCTAGACTATATTGATTATGAATATTCTATGTACTGTCTAAAAATTATTTCCTGTGTCATAGATCAATTAATCAATAACCATTTATTAAGTACTTTCAATGTGCCAGGCACTACAACAGACAATACAAAAAGGCAAATTTAGAGTGAGAACAAATAAATTTTTCTCCTGTCTGAAGTTTGGTAACATTTCCTTCCTTCTTATAATATCGCTAAGTGAAGGTGACAAAGAATCATGGCAATTTAGAATCAGGATGGAACTCAATGATCATCCAGTCCAATTCCTCTGTAACAGACAGCATGGTATAGTAGTCATGTCAACTACCTCGCGTCAGAAGGTTCTGGATTCAACACCCGTCCTCTTGCCCCCTCACACACTTATATACTTAATTGTATGACTCTGGACTTGTCATTTTTTAAGATACATATATTTGCTTTTGTTTTGGAGGGGCAATTGGGGTTAAGTGACTTGCCCAAGGTAACACGAGTAGAAAGTGGTAAGTGTCTGAGGCTGGATTTGAACTCAGGACCTCCTGACTCCAGGGCCGGTGCTCTATTCACTGTGCTACCTAGCCACTCCTGGACTTGTAATTTAAGATCTCTACCCTCACTTTCCTCATCTAGAAAATGGTCAGTTGAGGGGGTGGAGAGGAAGTTAGATTTGATGACCTCTAAAGTTCCTTCCAACTCTTAATCTGTGATATTAATTCTATGCCTGACCAGTGGTCATCCTCTATCTCCCATGGCAGCCTATTCTTTTCTTAGGGATCTCTTATTTCTAGAAAGTTTTTCTTTATATAAAGACTATATTTTTCTCTTTCTCACATCCACTCTGTGGTCTTCATCCTGGCCTCTGACATCCAAGCTAAAAAAAAAGGGTGGGGGAAACTCACTTGTCTTCCATGTAATGGCTCTTTCTTACCTTTACCTTTGCCTAAGCTAAACATCTCCAATTCTGCCAATTGTCTTAGAACATGAATTCTAAGCTCTTTACTACACTAGGTACTCTCTCTTCTCTGGTTGTTAGAGGGAACAGATTCCATTCTCAAAATACTAAAATGAAAATAAAAGGTTGGTAAAGATTATGGGGCAGGGCAGTGAGGTGACACAGTGGACAGAGTACCAGGCTGAGTTAGGAAGTCAGTAAGTTAGCTAGGAGTTAGGAAGTTAGGAAAACTTGAGTTCAAATCCCACCTCAGACACTTAACCCTATTTGCCTCAGTTTCTTCATCTGTCAAATGAGCTGGAGAAGAAAATGGCAAACCAGTCCAGTATCTTTGCCAAGAAAACCCTAAAAGGTGTCACAAAGAATTAGACACAATTGAAAATAACTAAACAGCAAAGGATCATTGGGGAAAATTTCACAGACGTCAATCTGAGTGATCTTTTTTAGATTTTTTTTAGAACTTTAGGACTGGAAAACTCCTCATATAGAAGACTGAATTGAACTTTGAAGGAAACTAGTGACTCTGAGAGACAGAGGCAAGGAGGAAATGACTTCTAGAGCTGAGACAGACTAGACAAAGACACAGAGATGAAAGAAGGCATGTAATGTGTTGGAAAAACAGCACTTTGAATTGACCACAGAACTCATGAAAAGAGACTCACCTATTAGTAAGCTAGAAAGTTTGGGGCCAGCAGTGGAGCCAACATCCTAAAAAGAAGAGTTTGCATTCTACCCTAGAATAATGGAAGCCAAAAAACTTTTTGAGTAAAGGAGTAATAAAAGGAAAGCAAGGTAATCTGGGTGTAGAGGAAGCAGTAGCAGCTAGGGGCCACAGCTCATTTACTAATACTAATTGGTCTGGTAAGTTTTCATTAGGCAAAGTTAATTACATTCATTTGGTCTCACAGGCAATTTAGCAAAATGATCAGTCTGGAAGAATTTTATTGACTCAAAGAATTTACACCAGTTCTTTTCACATTTATTCTATCCTAGTAATTGTAAAGCTAAGGGATAACCAAGAAAAGGGCCACCTTTTGAGTTCAAATTGGGTGATTGTGTTTTTAACATTATTATAATTCTTAGTTCCCTGATTTGGTTTCTTTTAAGAACAGCTTAATTTCTTCTGTATCAGGGAAAAGGCTAGTGCAAAAGTGCATAATTAGTTCAATTAGCATCCTTTTTTGTCATAAAGGAAGGTATATGCCTCACGACCAGTATTCTCTTTTAAGTCACTGAAAAGCAAAAGCACTAATTTTCAGACTGGCCAGAAGACAAAAGATGAGTCCCAGTTCCCATACCACCTAGTCATATATTTCTTTGAAAACACAGAAATGTTCACAGTTGCTTAAAATTTGCTCTCCACTATAGTTAAATTCACAAAGCGATTATAAGGATTGGGATAGATGAAAAGGAATTAATTTTAATCAAATAAACCCCTTCTTCACACACACAGACACACACAGACACACACACACACACACACCTGAAATCTGTGAACCTGGAACCTTTAAAAGTTTAAGGAAATTCAGACTCATTCCTCAGTTTCCTTCTTATATCTTCAAATATGTTCTATTTTCCAGCACTTCCTTGGAGTAAAATTTGCCTCCTCATCAATTTCCCTGCCTCTACTCATTCAATAACCAAGAGGGGAATTTGAATAAGATCTGTTTCAGTTTTCTTGAACCTTTTTTCCTTGCCTTAAATCTATCTTCCTTTGATCCAAGAAATTGTTAAAGCTGAGATGGAAAGACAACATAATGACAAGTCAGACAATAGCTAAAGAAAAAATTTCAAGACAAGAGGATGGTATTCAAGTATTACATATTTAAGGGTTCAGAGAATTTAAAATAAAGGGAAAAGTCAGCATTGAGTAGGACAGAGAGGGAAAACTGTTTGAAGAACAGATTTTTGACGTGAACCTTGAAGAACACAGAGTGGTGGGTAACAAAAGAGAAAATGGAATTCTAAGCAGAAAGAAGAGCATGAAGGAGAGCACTCATACAAAGACAATAGGAACATGACTGTTTATTGGTTATGTTGTAGACATGATTTTGTCTAGGCATTAGTTGGACAAAATGACATTTGACATCCCTTCCAATTTTGTGATTCTGTGATTGGCTAAAGGGTGGAGCAGAGCCCACAGGAAGCTTCTCTGCTGTGAATATAAACTCTGCCTCCTAATAGGCTGAATGCAGTCACATGGAGCCTGTGGTGGGAGGAGTTTGCTGAGTAAATAGAGCCAAAGGAAGCTGGGAGTCAGAGCAAGAGTAATAGTGGGAAAGAGGACACTCAGACAAGGAGATAAGAGAGGTTTGTGAGTAAATATTGATCTTATATTGGTTTGTGGGAAGGCTAAAGTATGGCATGGCTCTCTGCTACATTATGGTGCATTAACTTCAATGTTGCTATGATGGATTTGACTTTCTGGTTTGGGGATTTTGTTTTCTGGTATCTGAATAAATGTTTTGCTTCTGTCTTCTATATGGAAAGTTTGTTATATTTTGTGTTTAAGAACTATGCTATAATCCTAAAGAATGAGTGGGTTAAATAAGAAATTATAGAAACAATCAGTAACTTCATTCAGGAGAATGACAATAATGAGACATTATACCAAAACTTGTGGGATACAGCAAAGG
>CM053594.1:104883779-104900497 GCA_028646575.1 Pseudocheirus occidentalis
CTGGCAAATTTGACTTTTTAAGGCATTCTTCTCCTTGTTGGCTTTCTGGGCCTCTTTTGCCATTTGAGTTAATCTATTTTTTAAAGTGTTGTTTTCTTCAGTCAGGTTGTTGACTCTCATTTCATGATTTTTCTTGCATCATTCTCATTTTTCTTTCCAATTTTTCCCCCACTTCTCTTATTTTGTTTTTCAAAGTCCTTTTTTCAGTTGATCTATAGCCTGTAGGCATTCTTCGCCTGTCTGCGAAGCATTTGGTGTGGGAGTTCTTAGTGTGTTATCTTCCTCCCGTTCCATGCTTCGATCCTTTTTGTCCACAAAAAAAGGATTCTAGAGTTTTATTGCTGTTCTTATCTTGCTTCCTTTTCCTCATGTTGGCCAGTCAATCAATTGGTTGTTTTTTTATCTTTGTGGAACTCTGCTTCCAAGGGGGGAAAGCTCTGTCCCAAATTGTTGGGGTTTTAACAGCTGCTGGAGTTATTAGGGGGTGCTGCAGCCCCCACCACTTTTGGCTTGCTGAAAGCGCACCCCAGGACTACCACCCAAGACCATGATCCGGATCCAGGCTGCTCAATGCAAGAGCCCTTGGCCCTTATCAGTTGTCTCAGCCCCACTGCTAGGTCCACAGGCCAGGAGCTCTAAAGCAGCCCAGTGGGGGCAGTTGCAGGTTACAGCAGATCCTGCCCTTCCCCCACTGCTTCCTTGCTCTGGGGGCAGATTGGCTGAACTGCTTTTCTTCCCCTAAAGTAAGCTGAAAGCTTCACTTTCACTGACCACAGCCACACATGATTACTTTAAGGTTAAATTGGATATTTTACACAAAGCTTCCTGGAGCTCCTATAAAGACTGGCTTTTAAAAGTTACATTTTGTAAGTCAGGAACCTGTTCTTCTGTAATAAGACAGATGCTTTGGAACGAACTGATCTTTGCAACCTTGTTTCATTTACAGGATAATAAGATTTATAAGTGATCATCCAGAGTAACCCCACTACTTTGCAGATCAGTAAACCAAGACTCAGAGATAACCTTTTGCTCAGGATCACACACCTACTAAGGCAGAGATTTGGGATTTGATTCTAGGTTCACTGATTATAAGGCTCATGTTCTATTGCGCTTTCCACAAGAGTCATGTTTTCAAAGAAACCATTAATGCTACATACGTTCCCAAAGTGCGCCATACTGCCCCTTGGGGGGGGGCACTGCAATGATCCAGGGGGTGGTAGTAGCCTCAGGTGCAAATGGAGGGGCATAGAATAAAAGTAAGGGGGCAGTGAAAGCGTAAGGAAAGAAGAGAATTTTGAAACAACTGTTCATATATTTTTCATCTGTTGTGTAACTGAGTTAAAGTTGTAGTGATTACATTATTTTCCAAATAAGCACACAAAATGCAAGTTATAACTTAGCGGTCAAATCCCCTGACAGGTCTTAACAAGCAATTCTTGGTAGGTGAACATGTTGCACATTGTCGGGAAGTCCAGTGAGCATCAGCAGGAATAGGTACGTATAATAACTTCTTTACAATATGATATATGGTTACATGATGCACTATTGCATCGTCAAAATTTCAATGCAGGAAAAACCCACAAATTTACAATAAATCATTAAATTTAAGATGCATCATTTTTAAAAAGAAATATTTTATATATCTTTTTAAATGCCACAAATTTAAAAAAACGTTAAAGCATTAAAGAAAGTAGATTTCCAGGGTGGTGCTAAGTAACATTTTTTTAAGGGAACAGAAGACCCAATAAGTTTGGGGACCACTGGCTAAGAAGAATGAACCTTTATTTCCTCAGTCATTTCATCTTTCACCCACAACAGATGTTAGGTCACAATGTTGCTAAACTTGAATATGATATTCCCATATCAGGGCTTCTACCTAAACTAATCTTTACAAGAAAACATTAATACTGATTTCATTAAAACACTCCCTTCAACTAGCATTCATTTTAGCAACTAGTGCACGTGGTAACAAGCTCAGGCCACAGCTGTATGACCAAGGAAATATTGGCTTAACCTCTCTGAGCCACAATTTTCCATCTGTTAAAAGGGCATAATAATATTCCTGCTACTTACTTCATAGGAGTGTATTGGGAGGGAAATGCTTTAAAACTTTTATTATTGTTATTGTTGTTATATTGTTTATTATTGTTATAGAAGAAACTCAACTACAAATTTGATTTCAAGTATTATTTTCTTTTACCCCTGTAGTCACCAAGATAGCACACTTGTTTAAAAACAAATAAACAAGATAAATTACTTTCCAGTATTCCACATCAGCAAAACTCCCAGAAGGAATATTTGTCTGAGATTTCACTCAGCAGCACCCCTGCCTACTGTGCTGCATCTGCACTTTCTTAACAATGCTATCTCCACTAGCTACCTGGGAAACAATATAAATTCCTCCAGGGGAGAATATGAACTTCAGGGTCTTAACCTGGTAAGAAAAGTCAGATAGCAGTTTTTTCAATTTAAAAATTAAAAAAAATCTTCTAAATAGATTAAAATGACATGGATAGTGTCATAAATCCGGACACAGCATTTAAGTAAACTTTTGGCAGTTTTAGTTTATAAAGTTAACTTCAAGCTCGTCTGAGGAGAAAGTCTGACTAAAGGGAATGATGTGCATCTCTGGTCATGAATACAGATCGAAAATCTTTTCATATGAACTATCTTTCAGTGAGCCTACTTGGCATCAGCAATCCATACTTGAATCTGAACTATATTCTTTCATCATGCATAAAGTAAACCATTTGAGGAAAATAAAATAAGAATTCCAATAAAACTGTATGGAAGGAAGACACACTTGTCTTCTTCAAAGGCCATTCATCTAGAATGAAAAAGAGCCAAAATAAGATTCAAACTAACAAAATGTTAGTGATTAGTGAAGTGGGATGTTGTAACCAGGGTGACAGACTGATGTAGACCAGGGATGGCCAGGCCCTAGAGATCAGTCAGGTCCACAAAGAAAGGGAAGACAAGGAAATCCTAAAGATTCCCAAGAGCAGTCTAGGAACAGTGTGCTAGAAAAAATGCCGGTGACTTCCAGCCAAGGCCTGAACTGAAGAAGACTGCCCAGCTTTAATTGACATACTCTAGAAAATTACCTCAGATCAAAAAATGATAAAGAAATCCAATGGAATACTAAAGTGGCTTCCTTAATCTTGAAACAGTCAGGGGAAAAAGACAGCATTCCTAGGCATAGGAAAGGGGACCACCAGCAAAACCATCGCAGGCAAGTAAGCTGGCAGCCTCCCAGCATAAACAGAGATGAGCCAGAGAAACTCAGAGCTTCCAAGGCACTTTATCCTAAAGGCAGCAAGAGTGAAGGGCTCCCTTGAGAAAGTGCTGGGGTGGCCAGAAACCTGGGCAGTATAGCATCCAGATTAGTTCTGACCAGGGGTCTGAGACTTCTATCCAAGTATATGCTGGAGCCAGCTCTTACTGGCTTACCAGAGCCAGTTGTTAAATTCAAACAAATTTTTGTTTACCCCTTGGAAATTAGCAAAAGATAAAATCGGAGTTTCATTTATTGTTTTGTTGATTGTGTCGACTTAAGAAAGTAATAAGCAGTAAAGTAGCTCAGTGGATAGAAGGGATAGGGGAGAGCTGAAGTCAGGAAGACTCATCTTCCTGAATTCAAATCTGGCCACAGACACTTACTAGCTTGTGACTCGGGGCAAATCACTTTACTCTGTTTACCTCAGTTTCTTCAAATGTAAGATGAGCTGGAAAAGGAAATGACAAACTGCTCCAGTATCTTTACTAAGAAAATCCCACATAAAGTCATGAAGAGTCAGACATGACTGTAAACATGACTGAACAACAAGAAAGTAATGGGTAAATGTTAATAATGCAGATCTAACTTAAAAAGTGTGTCAAACATTTTTACCTTGAGAGCTGGTTGTTAAACATTCAACTTCCTATTCCTACCCTTAGTACTCTAAGACATAACATAGAGGACCTTGAAGATCCAGCATTCTAAACCTCAAAGATCAAGGAGGAACTAAATCTGAGAGGTGAAGGTCAACAGAGGCAAGTAGGTGATCTTGGTAGAGAACAAGCAGGGATGATCATTCTGAAGAGCAAGAGATGGAGCCCCACCTTGAAACAAAATCCGGGTAAAGAACTAAGACTGGAGAGAAGAATAAAAGAAGACATCAACAATTATAATGAGTTATAGACTTAGAAATGCCTTTAAATCCAGCCTAGAAGGAGAAACTAACTCCATGACAACTGTAAGAGACTCAAAAGAAAAAAATATATATACATATATATTTTTTTCTATAAGATCTATGTCATAAAAATAGCATTAACATACTCTTCACAATTTACAAAATGCTTTACATGCATTATCTAATTTGATCCCCATGATAACTCTTCAGTGATCCCGACAATAACTCTTATTGTCTCCATTTGACAAATCAAGATCCTGAGACTGAGAGGTTAACTGATTTGGCCATCAATGAAGTTCTTCCCAACTCCAAGTTCAAGACTCCATTCACTGTGCCATCTTGCTGTCTTTATGAATACCTAGAAAACAAAAAAAAATGAAACAATAGGTAAATTGTAAAAGATCTAAAACAGTGGTTCTCAACCTGTGGGTCACAACCCTTTGGAGGTCAAACAACCCTTTCACAAGGGTCACAGGGGTCACCTAAGACCATTAGAAAACACATATTCCCAATGGTCTTAGGAACCAAGACACCGTTCCTTTATCCATCTGGCAGGTCTGCCCATATGAAGATATGCCTGCATACAAGTATTAAAGGGTGGTGGCATTAGGAAGATTGAGAACCACTGATCTAGAGGAAAGAATTGGAAAGAATATCCATAGTTTAGAAGAGAAGGTAGTAAACTTCATTCAAGTAATGGACTATCTGAAAATTAGAGTAGCTAAAACTAAAAACAATGATTCTATGAAATAGAAAAAAATATTAGAGCAAAATAAAAAGACTGAAAAAATAGAACATGTAAGATATTTGATATCACAAACAACTGACCTGGAAAAAAAAAGTCAAAGAGTGGTCATTAAGAATCAATGGACTACTTGAAAATAATGATTTAAAAAACAAAAAACCCTTCCCCTGTCTCCCCTGCTCTGCTGGCAGTTCTTCAGCTTTGCCCCTCACCCCCTGAGGATGTGTAGCTGCACCAAGTTCTTCTCTACCCTTGCCCTTGTGAGGAGTAGCTCTAAGCTGCTAAGTAGACCATTATCTGCAGTGGGGCTTAAGCGGTCAGAGGTTCAGGTAGATGAGAACCTGAGCATTTTGGCTGGTCCCTTGACGTCACTTGTCCCCAGGTGTGGATTCCAAATTGGAGCTGTCTCAAGTGACATTCACATAGCAGCCAAGTTCATTGGAGCTGGGGCTGTCACTGTCTGGGTGGTCAGCTCTGGAGCTGGGATGGGGCTGTGTTTGGAAGTCTCATCATTAGTTATGTTAAGAACCCCGCTGGGAAACAGCATCTCTTTTCCTATGCCATCCTGGGCTTTGCCCTGTCTCAGGCCTTCCTCATCCTCTTTGCCATGTGATAGAGCCATTTCTATCCCCTAATGTTTCTGAGCATTCCACCTTGGCCTCCTGGTCCTTCTATGTCTCTTCCAGCCTGTTTATACCTCTCCCTCCATCTTACCAGGCAGTCCTGGGGAAAGCCATGGGCTTGAGATTTGACAGAGGGAAGACAAATAAATACTGTATTAATAAGCTGTTTAAAAAAATCTGAACACTGTAAAGAAATAATAAATTAAAACAGACCAAATATATTAGAATCAGATGACAAAATGAAGATAAAAAGAATCCATTGATCACTCCCTGAAGGAAAACTCAAAAGGAAAAGTCTTAGGAATGCCCCAGTCAAATCCAGAGCTTTCAGGTTAAAGAAAAAATACTTCAAAGAGCCAGAAAGGACAAGGTCAAGTACCTAGGGGCCAAAATCAGAATCACATAAGACCTGGCAACTTCTACTATAACTGACAGAAGATTTTGGAATACAATATTCCAAAAAATATATAGACTTGCAACCAAGAATAGTAATTTATCATGTAAAGTTGAGTTTAATCCCATGTTGAGGGAGGGGCTTAGACTTTAATGGAAAAGAGGACTTTTATTCATTTCTGATGGAATGATAAGAACTGAGGAGAGACTTTTAAATATAAACAAAAAAATCGAGAGAAACCTAGAAAGATAAATTTATTTCAGCGATTGGAAGGAGATATATGATGATTCAGGTCTACAATTATATTAGGGGAAGTGTCCCTTCAGAAACTTAATGTCTTCAAAGGATTTAGTGAAAGTTGCATAAGAAAAATAGAGATCTTAGGAGTGAGTTGGTTCTGTAATGAAGGTTTTAACAAGGGAATGACAAAGGGAAGATAAAGGGAATGCATTGTCTTGGCAGGAAGAAGAAGGGGTTAGAATTATTTGTTTCTTTTCTTCAGGATGCTTGGGGAAAACAGACCACAGGTATACAGGGGGATGGGAGAGCAGGCATCAGATGTGACTTATTCTTATCTAAGCCAGGCAGGAAACAGCTAAACACACACAGGTTTTAGTGTGGAAATTAATGTGATTCAGAAGAGAAGTCAAGGGGAATGAGGAGATTGTGGGTTGAGGGAGAAAAATACTGGAAGGAAGTGAAAGTGCTCTAATGAACAACATTTCTAATCCTGTAAGGAGAGGTTAAAAGGAGGAGAAGAAGTGGAATTAAGGGGTCATCTATAAATTGGTAAATGGATAAACAAATTATGGTATATAAATATATATATATATATAAAATGGGACATTATCATACAATTGAAAGTCAACATGGAATACTGGAGAGCCAGAATGGCCTGGGTTCCAAATCCTGCCTTTGACATATGCTGCCTTCATGACAAGCCACTTTACATCTCCCCTTTCTAGATACTTTTCTAAGATTATAAACTACACAATAGTTGATTATCTGTAGGAGTGTGGGGGTTTCCTTACAGAAGAGTTCTCTCCAACAATAAAATTGCAGCTCTGGACCAATAAAAATAATGTACAAAAGAGCTATAAAGTGTTTCAAGAAAGAAGAATAATCTACAATTTGTGGAAAAGGGGAGGAAATCAGAGAAAGTTCCATGGGGTAGGCAGCATTTAAATAGACTTTGAAGGATGGGGAGGATTTTGAGAGGAACGGATGGAAAGGCAGGGCATACCATACATTAAGAAAAGATCTGAAAGCATGGGATGGGTTGGTAGAACAATCCAGTTTCACTGCATTTATAAAAAGGCCAGAAGTTTGAGACAATACTATAAAGAAATATCAATACTTTAGAGTGAAGAGCTTAAATACTAGATTATTTCAACTGCATTTCTATAGCCTAGGGCTCTTCACAAGTCTGAGTTTGTACAAACCAGTCTCTCAGTTGTGAAAACACAAATTATTCCCTAGCTTATTCACACACACACACACACACACACACACACACACACCAATGTAATCCTGCCAAACCATGCCAGAATAAGCATGCAAATCATGGCAACAAAGAACATTTAATCAAATCATGAGGAAAAAAGTAAATTAAAGTCATTAAATGAAGTAGCATCATTTCTGCCACCCATACCAAACAGTTGTTCCTTCCCCCCTCCCTCCATAAAATATCTACTGTGCAACTGCTTTTTATTCCATCCTAGGTCCGTTTTCCTCTAGAGAATTTTTCTCAGCTTTGAAAAGTTAGCCCATACCCCAGTTAACCATACACATATCATAATGTGTTTCTAAATTAACAGAATCAAGGCATTCTAATTCATGGTCATTCCTTTTACCATGGTCATTCCTTTTACATCTTTCTTTCCCTGAGATGAGCAATGTAGCAATCACTGGTACGTGTCTGTGAAGATATCCTGTCTGGTCTCACTAGCTGATTTTCTGGCTTCTAGTCAGCTATATCTTCTCTGGTCAGCTCCCTCTCTTTTACATCGATCGTGTCTTTGTGGTGGACACTATTGGCTAACCAAAAGAACAAAAAAAAATGCTAGTGAGACAAACATAGCTATTTAAGAGTTGGCACACAATGAATCCCACTCACAGCCTGGAGGGTATTGTAGCTCATGATTCTCTCCCAATAAATGGGACTCTCTGCCACCCCTTCAAGAACTGTAAGAATTTAGAAGACCTATAGAAAGTCTGCTAACATTTCTGTGGCATGGCATAGATAGAATCTGTGGATAAAGATTAACTTGGCAATTTGTGAAAGATGGATTTAAGAAGATGAGGTGGGAAGGGTGGCAGAGGGAAGAGAATAAGCGTTTATCTAATGTCTACTACATACTAGGTATTGTGATAAACACTTTACCATATTATGTCATTTGTTAACTATCTCAAGTAGTGTGCTGTTAGGCAGCTAGGTGGTTTAATGGAGTACTTGGCCTAGAGTCAGGAAGATCTGAGTTCAAATTCAGTCTTAGACACTTACTAGCTTAATATGACCCTGGTCAAGTCACTTAACCTCTGTTTGCCTTAGTCTGTTCAACTATATAATGGGGATAATGGTAGTACCTACCTTGTAGGGTTGTTGAGTGGATCAAAGGTGACAATATTTGTAAAGCACTTAGCATGATATTTAGTACATAGTTTGCATCCTATTATTATTATTTTTATATTTCAATAGTCCAGGTAAAAGAAAACATTGGCAAGAAATAGGATTGTGCACTGAGAAAATAGTGCAGAAAAATGCAATTACATGTGGTAAAATAATGAAAAGAAATATAAAAAGAAATAATGAAAAGAATAATGAAAAGTTTTGTTTTAGTGATATCACTTTTGAACATAGATGACGAAGAATGATAGTCATTGACCAAAATGAGGAAGGCCAAAGGAGAATTCAGGGAAGGAGCTGGGGTTCATGGGATAGTCAAGGAGGACTAGCACCTCTGGTATAAGAGCTTGCTGAGTTATTTTCAGGACTATTCATCCACCTTTGGTGTCTACCTGTCACTCAGCTCTCACCTGTGGCTCTAACATGGGCAGTAGCCACACCCCCAGTAAGCCATCTTGATAGATGGTCTAAACCTGGTTGAGGGTAAGCAATAGGCTTCAGACCAATCAGTGAGTTAGTTAACCAGATCAAGCATGTAAAGACTTCTGGCGGAATGGATGCACAACAACAAATTATTCCACTGGCCATGGAGGAAGCTGAAACAGGTCCCATGGAGCACTTAGAGCATGGTCAGACATCAAATTCACCAAGGCCATACACTGCATCCCGGGGCAACACCACTCATTTTGACTTCTCTCTTACCACTGAACTTAAATGATTCTAGAAGAGAGAGTGAGGCTGATGACTGTGCAACTCTGCCTCAAAATGACCCTGATGTCATTACTTCCCTTTGAAAACAGACAAGAAAAAACCAGGGGAAGTATGGATTTGGATTTAGACATCAATTTTTTCATGTTGGTAAACTGTATAACCAAAAAAGTCTAGCTCAAAAAATGCGACTTTTTAAGGAAAGAGGGTAGAGTTATAAATAAAAATTTAAAAGGAAGAGGGGTCATAACAAAGTAGTAAAAGCTAAAACCCTGGTAGTTGATCAGGTTGCTGAAGGACAAAAGATATAAAGAGAATAGAGAAGTTTTGATCTCAAAAAACACCCAACAGACGCAATGAAGAGTGTGAGTCAAGCCAGAAGAGGGCAGTGTCAGCGAAGTCAGGGAATAGAAGATAGTTAGAGCTGGAATTCAGGTAGAGTTTACAATATTCCTATTCTGTTCCTCAATCTTGTATGAAGAAGTTGGTTCCCGTTCCTCCTTTCTAAATCTGGATATGTCCCTCCTTCCAACTTTCATTCTTTTTCACTTTAAGGAATGAGTTAGAGCTGAGCTCTATCAGATCACTAGAGTGTAGGGACAACAGCTACTTAGCGATCCTCATTTATGGAGGGAGACTTTGGCACTTTTCTGGGGACATATTAACATATCGATGTACTCTGTAGACACTGAGGCACCTTTCCTCCTGTGTGCTACATTGGTGATGAGAAAATGTTTTTTTCCTTCACTCCCGTAGACAAACAAGGCTGGAAGCCAAGACTAGAACAAAGGTATGAGGTCAAAAGCCTGAGTAACTGAAAGCATAGCTGCTTAAGGCCAGTGAGCTCTTTATACTCCCGTGTCTGGAGGTGCAGTTGGCCCCAAAGTCAAGAGCAGTGCTGTACATGCAGGTGAGGGTTAAGTGGTCCCAGCTGTGAAGGTTAAAGCACTTTAGGGGCTAGGAGCCAAGGAGATCATTAAGTGGAGTAAGCATTTTCTGTGACAGACATGTTAGGCTCAGAAGAGTAAATCAATTGTCCTATTAGTGACTTTTTTACTAGAAGATGCAATCTGCCTAACTGATATCCAGATGTCCTATTTTAATGTACACTTTACTCCATTCTCTTATTAAAATCTCTCAGGTTTGTAAACTCTCTGCAAAACAGCAAGACCTCTGAAAATTATAGCCTGTAGGTGACTTGAGGGAGAGGGAAGGGGTGCTCTGAAAGATTAAGTGATTTATGATTACACAGTTATCTGTGTCAGAGGCAGGACTTGAATCCAGCACTTCCTGACTACTAAATTGCCCCTTTTTCCATAAGCATCCTTGTGAAATAGAATTAGAACTAATTTGACTTGGGAACCTTGATTAAAGTATAGTTATTCAAGGAGACTTGGGCAACTAGGAGGCACAGTGGATGGAATGCTGGGCCTGGACTCAGGAAGACCCATCTCTGTGAGATTAAATCTGACCTCAGACACTTACTAGTTGTATGACCTTGGGCAAGTCATTTAACCCTTTTTGCTTTGGTTTCCCCATCTGTAAAATGAGATGGAGAATAAATGGCTATTCCAGTATCCTTGTTAAGAAAACCCCCAAAGGGATCAGAGTCAGACACAACTGAAATGACTAAACAACATTTAAGGTGACCAAAGCTGAAGCTCAAGTACTTTGACAACATAACAAGACAGGACTCATTGGAAAAGACCTTGATGTTAAGAAAGTTTGAAGACAAAAAGAGAAAAGGGCAGCAGAGGATGAGATGGATAGATACTGTAATGGAAGCAATGAATGTCAACTTGGCAGAAATGGGGAGATAGCCAAGGACAGAAAGGCCTGCCATGCTATGATCTATGGCAGTGGTTCTCAACCCTCCTAATACTGTGACCCTTTAATACAGTTCCTCATGTTGTGGTGACCCCCAACCATAAAATTATTTTCATTGCTACTTCATAACTGTAATTTTGCTACTGTTATGAATTGTGATGTATATATCTGATATGCAGGATGTATTTTCATTGTTACAAATTGAATATAACCCAAAGGTTGAGAACCGCTGGTCTACGGGTGTCATGACAAGTTAGACGCTACTCAATGATTTATCAAGATGAATCTACAGCCTATATAGCTCAGGTTTTTATTATTGCAAATGTTAATTCCCCCAAAGACAGAATCTTAAAAGCAGCAACAAAATCAATTCTTGAAAAATTTACATGTCCTAAATAATAAATAACATAATTGTTTAGCATTTTATCTCTACCACATCATAAAACAATCTTTCCAATGTGCACCTGTTTCTCAGACACTTTGAAGACTGATTGTTCTAAAATAAAGCAATCAGTCTTATAACTGATTCTACAGAGTTGTGAAGCTTTCCCTTCTAATGTTTAGAGAAAGTTTCAGAAATTACATTGTTAATGTTTGGGAGGGTGGCATCATATGATCATTTATCATGAACATTTTGTCATATTTAGATGATTCAGAGGCATCAGCCAAAAGATTGTACTTACATAACTTAATAAAAAGCCCTACAAGTGTGTTTCATGGGTGTCACCTTGAAATATTTTTATCTGAGTTGTTTAGAAAAGTAAATGAGATCTTTTAAATGTAAATTCTTTATCAATAAATCTTAGAATAAATTTGCTATTAATGGTACGTTTAAAAATCCACAAAAGATTTTTTTTCTCAGTAATATTTGGAATGTAGCTACCCTCGGCCTACAAGATATCTTAGGAGAGAACACATTAATGAAGGAGCCCTACATCAGCCCAGACCCAGACTTTCTCATCGTTCCTCTTATGAAAAACTCTATGTTCTGTCCTTGTGCCTCTGCACTGTCCGTCACCCATTCTTGGAATGCTCTCCCTCCTTACTTTGGCCTCCAGGCCTCCTGCAAGACTTACCTCAAATTCTACCTTCTTTAAACCTTTTTCTGTTTGCCACCTTCATACTTCTACCCACTCCAACTGCTAGCCCCTTCCTTCTTCTAAGATGTCTTACCATTTTCACTGTATGTAACTTGTATGTACAGCTGATTACATGTTATTTATGTTATCTTTACTATTGGAATATGAGGATATTAAGGGTACAGCTTCACTTTCTCTGGAAGCAGCAGTGGGATTCAGTGCTTGACACGGTTGCTATTCAGTCATTTTTCAGTCGTATCCTACTCTTTTGATCCCATTTGGAGTGTAAAGTGTGTTCAGGTAAGTCTAGTACCTCTGGTATGAGGACTATGGAAGCTTTTCCAGGGCTGTTGTCCACCTGATGCACCCAGCTCTCATTTGTGGCTCCAAGAAGCTATAGCATGCACGGCAACCCCATTTTGGTAAAACATTTATTTAGGCAGCTGGGCTAAGTCAGGTTGGGGTACCCAAGGTATCTCAGATCCTTTAGTGAATTAGAGGGGGTGTCCACCCCAAGCACGTGAAGACTTTTCTTGGTAGTAAGGGCAGAACAATTTGTTTCAATGGCTGAAGCAGGTGCTTAAAATTTGGTTACACGTTGAAGACAGCATATCCACTGTACTCAAGGCCATCATGAGTCATCTTGACTGTCCTGCCACTGGACTGTGATGACTCTGGAAGAGAGAGTGAGGTCAATGACTTCGTGCAACTTTGCCTAACTTATGTATGAATCAAAAGACATGACCCATATAAATTTTACCATTTTAACTATCTCAAAGTCTGTGAAGATAGTAAAGTGATGACGCGTCACATGTGGATACATTGGGAGCTGTAGTCACAGTCCTGCACACAGGCAGCCCAAGCCATAGTGTAGCTTTCTCAGTGGAAGCAGCAGTGGGATTCAGCCATTCCCTGAGTATCTGAATGGCTTTTTAAGGACAGCACAGCTCACGTCCTAGTGTGAGGAAGGGGAGAGAAAAGGTATTCTAAAAATTGTGCATTTATCCTACCCTGGCAGGCAGGGATCCCACCTGTGGTCAAAACACACACATTTGCATGCACACACACACACACAAATGTACAAAAACTTCTGCAAAGATGATTCCACTCATCATCTTCACATGGATACATTTATGGACAACAGAAAATACAGTGGCCCTGAAAGATGAACAGCTCTTGTTGCAAGAAAATTCAGCATATATCATATCAAATAGCAACCCTGAGTGAAACAAGACTGGCAAATGAAAGCCAGCTTACCGAAGTCAGAGTCTGATATACAGTTTTGTTTTTGTGTTTTGTTCCTGGAGTGGCTACAGTGAAGGGGAACACCATGAAGTTGGCATAGGTTTTGCAATCCAAACTAATCTAGCCAACAAGTTGTCATTTCTATGAAAGAGAGTGAATGATAGACTTGTGGAAATGTGATTGCCACTTGCAGGAAAATGCCGCTTCACCACCATCAGTATGTATGCTTCATGATGAACCCTGATGAAGTAAAAGAAGAAGTTTATGAAGATCTGGAGACCCTCATCATCAATGTGCCAAAAGAGGACAATTTTATAATTCTGGGTGACTTTAATGTTAGAATGGGCACAGACTACCAGATATGGCAGGGAGTCTTTGGGAGGAAAAGAGTTGGAAATAGCAGTAGCAATGATCACTTGCTATTGAAGATTCATGTGTCTCATGACCTCATCAACCAACACTGTAGTCTGTCTCCTAGATGCGATACAACTTCATGGACACACCCTTGTAGAAAACATTGGTATTTAATAGACTATGTAATTGTAAGGAGGAGAAACAGAATGTGAGAGTGACAAAGACAATGTATGGTGCAGAGTGCTGGACTGATAATAGCCTTATTCTCTCCAAGCTAAATATTTATATTCAACAGAAGCAGCAACCCCAAGACAAGATGACTACCAGAAGAATTAATGTCAACAGATCAGAGCACTTCTCTGAGTGGGAACAGTTTGTGGCTAACTTGGAGGGAAAGCTAAGCCAAGCATGATTGGCAATAGTGAGACAGAAAGGAAGTTGGAAGCTTTCAGAGATTTGTTGTATAGCACTATATTTGCTCATCTGGGTCAGAACACTTACAATCATCAAGACTGATTGCCAAAATCTCTCTGGAGAAATTCAGAAGCTGCTGAACAAAAAACAAAAACTCCACAGGGTTTACCAGCAGGATGGTTCATCCCTCTCTAGGAAAACACCATTTAACTCCATCAAAAGTAAAGTAAAAGTGAAGCTAAGAGAGATGCAGGATTATTAGTTCAGTAAATATGGAGTTTAAATTAAATTTTTTTGACAATAGCAACAATCCAAAGCACTTTTGTGATGGCTGGTGGCTATTTACGGGCCAAAGACCCTTGGTGCAGCCTAACTACTCAGTGCAGACAGAGCCACATTGATTAGTGATAAGGACATGATCCTGGAGAGAAAGCCTGAATACTTTCAAGGTGTTCTCAACAGACTGTCATCAGTCAGTGCTGAAGCCATTGACCATTCTCTCAGGTTGAAGTCAATACTTCTCTAGCCAAATTTCCAACTGATGATGATGTTTTGAATGTCACTAGGCTCCACAACTTTGACAAAGCACCTGATACTGATTCTTTTCCAGCTGAGGTTTTAAAAGCAGGGAGTCCACTGCTCATACAAAAACTGAATGAACTTTTCTAGCTTAATTAGCGAGAGGAAGTTATCCACCAGGAGTTCAAGGATGCCTCCATTGTCCATCTTTATAAAGGTATAGAAAATAGATTGTCCTGTGACTGTCACAGGGGATTCTCTTCTCTTAGTCATGGCCAGCAAGATTCTTTCCAGAGTCCTCCTTAATAGACTGATCCTTCACTTGGAAAATGATCATCTACGTGAGAGCCAGTGTAGTTTCAGAGAGTGCCAAGGAGTGATCAATATGATGTTTGCTACCTGACAACTCCAGGAGAAATGCCAGGAGCAGAAAAGAGGTCTGTACCTGTTTGTAGATTTGACTAAGGCCTTCGATACTGTCAGTCATAAAGGTTTATGGAGAATTATGTCAAAATTTGGTTGTCTAGAGAAGTTCATCAGTACTGTTTGTCAAATTCATGATAGCATCCTTGCCCAGGTTCTGGATAATGGAAGATGCTCTCTCATGCTTTCCCAGTCACCAGCAGAGTAAAACAAGACTATTTTCTTGCGCCCATGCTCTTTACCATCATGTTTTTTCATCAACGTTGTCAGACTCCTTCAATGTGGATGAATACAACGTCAAGGGCAGTTATTTTATCTGAAAAAGGTACAAGTCAAGACTAAGACTAAAAGGGAGAGTTGGTGCATGATTTTTGTTTGTTTGTTTGCAGATAATTATGCACTCAATGTAACTTCTGAAGCTGAGATGCAACAAAGTATGAATTGGTTCTCTGTTGCTTGTGCTAATTTTGGCAACAATTAACACCGAGGTAACATGAGTGCTCTATAAGTCAGCACCACGCCATCTACACATGGAACCATTGGTTACAGCAAATGGAGAAGTTGTGAAAACTGTGGATGAGTTCACTTACCTTTGCAGTATACTTACTAGGAAAGTACACATTGACAATGAGGTTGATGCACAAATTTCCAGAGCTTAGCTCAGTGTTTTGGAGGCTCTGAAGGAAAGTGTTAGAGAGAAGAGATATTAGACTAACTACCATAATGAAGGTTTTCAGAACTATTGTGGTAACTTCATTGTTGTATGCTTGTGAAACTTAAATAGTATACCAGCACCATACCAAGAAATGGGACCACTTCCATTTGAATTGTCTTAGAAAGATTTTTAAGATCATCTGGCAGGATAAGGAGTTTGAAGTCCTTTCTTGCACTAAACTGAAAGTCCTTTCAAGCACTACTGAAGAGAGCACAAGTCCAGTGGGCTGGCCTATTGTTCAAATGCTGAATGTATGCTTGCCTAAGAGCCTTTTTTTATGGTGAACTTACAAAAAGCAAGAGCTCATGTGGTGGTTAAAAGAAATGATTACAAGGACACTCTCAAGGTCTCTCTAGAGGACTTTGGAATCAACTATGAGACATGGGAGACACTGGCACAGGACAGCCCAGTGTGTCATGCCCTCATCACAAGTGCTGTGCTTTGTGAGAAAAGCAAAATTGAAGTAGTTCAAAAGAAACATGAGATGCCCAAATTTCAAAAATCCAGCCCAAATATTCACATGGAAGATGTGTGCTTGACCTGTGTTAGAGCATTCCGAACTCATATATTTTGATCAACCATTGTTGGACACGCCATAACATGACTTTAAAATTGTGATGTAATTCTGGTCCTCTTCGAGAATGAAGGGCAACAAACAAGTCTGCAGCCAGTCTTCCTGGCTCCAAGTCTGACGTTCTCTCTACAATGCCACCTAACTGCTTTGGCACATAGAAAACAATAAATACTTATTTTTTTGATTAAATTTTAATTTATTTTCTTGGTTACATCATTCATTTCCACAAGGTTTTGAGTAATAGATTTTCTCCCCTTTTTGCCCCTACCCCCCAGCCCAGAACATTGATCCCACTGTAAG
>CM053594.1:104900997-104918623 GCA_028646575.1 Pseudocheirus occidentalis
TGCTGCCCGTAGTGCTTTCTGTCTTGTGGAGAGTTTTGGAGCTTGAAAATCTGTTTAGCGTCCCATTTTATGAGTTTTTTAGCGTGTTTGTGTGGGAGCTGCGGTGCTTTGCTGCTTCTAAGCCGCCATCTTGGCTCCGCCCCCCATTAACTCTTTAGTATTAATTAGATTATCAGGAACCAGATTTGTGAAATGCCTTGAGAATATGCCATATGTTGGTTGAATCAATTGGGTGTGTTTAGCTTGGAGAGCAGTTTGAAGGTGTGTGTGTGTGCATAAAAATCTGGCCCAGCTGATTTCTGAAGACTCTTGTCATTTTGAGATTCTGCAAAGATCAATCAGTCAATACACATTTATTAAGTATCTACTACGGTTTTCTTTTTTTTTGCTCCCTGAAGAAGTAGAAGTATTTCCTAGTAATATCCTAGGTATCTTAAGTAACCTTATTAAGGAGCAGACAACTGTTCATTGTCACATAAAAGGGATTGAAAAAGCTGCCTTGGACACAGAAAACATAATAGAAGACGATAAATAAAAGCAAGGCATCATTATGTTATACTAAATCAGAACACTACTACATAAGAAAAGCAAACTAACAAAGAGTAGCAGAACTGCTTAACTCACATTTCCATTTATTCAATATAAAAACATTTTCAGGCTATGTATAGGGTGATAGTCCAAAATTAATCATTAGAGAAGATAAACTTCAAGGTCTCGTGAAATTGTCGTCTAATGGGGAGACTAGACAGACACGTAACTGTAATACACAATATTGAGTCATAAGTGCATTAGAGAATTTCAAGACAAGAGTTATAAGGGTTGGGGTAGGATAGAAGAGTTTTGCCAACAAAGGGATTACATAGAAGTTACGCTGCCCATTTGTGTTTGGTTTTAAAGCATGGCTAGGAATTTCATAGATGAAAAAGAGAGATTATTCTAGTGATAGAGGAGTGAAAACACAGTGCATTTAGAGGGACAACAGGAAATCATTCAGTTTGGATGTAATAGACAGTATGTGAGTAGAATATGAGGCAAGTCTGGAACTGTGGGCCTTGATTACTTAGCAAAAAAAGACTGAACTTTATAAATTAATAGGGAGCCACAGAAGATTTCTGAGCAGAGGATTGAAGTGTAAGCATAATTATTCTGATATTAGTATGAATAAAGATTGGAACCAGGAAAATAAAGGCAGGTAAAATGCTATTACAGTTAAATGAAATACTATATTTAAGATATTTTCAAGCCTTTATAAATGCTAAGTATTATTATATTAATCTACAGATTGGAAACGAGTTCTGGGAGGTTTCAGTGGGAATACTGATGTTTGCTAGAGGTGTTGCATATGTGTTATTGACAGGACGAGGTAAATGGTTAGATGTGAGAAGCAGAAAGGAAAGAGTCAAAGATAACCCCAATGATGTGAACGTGGGACACAGGGAAATAACAGTTGAAGTTAAACTAAGTGGAAAACAGACTTCCCAATGAGATAGTCTCTGTTTGCCTTTACTACTGGGAAATAATTCCTTCTTCAGAGGAATGGCTATAATGGATTTTTTTTAATTTAAAAAATGCCTACAGCTCTCAATTGTTTTTTGTTGTCATTGATCATTGGTTGCTCTTGTCCTAGGAGGTCTTTTTTTAAATTTTAGGTCCTAGAAAAACACAAGCGTAAGGCATTATCAGCTTCTGCACTGACCCCTGTTTTAGGTGAAAGGGTCTTTATAGTTTCACAATGCAAATATTGATGACAAGAGAAAGATTCCCCAGGGTTTCAGGTGAATGATCATCAGTGCAGTGCCATCACATAGCTCAAAAGCTAGCTGTAGCAGATTCCAACATGAATAATAATGTTAACATAGGGAGATAAGTCAATGGACTTATTCATCCCCTCCTTTCTTTCTCCCTCCCCCCACCAAACAACGTACATTCCTAAGTCAAGTCTTCTAGAGGGAACATCCTCTGTCCTCTCTGCATACAAAAGTCTTCCTTTCTTTAAGAAATAGTTTAAGCTCCATATCTGCAGTGGAAGGATTCCTTCCTCTGAACATCCATACCATTATTTTATTGAACCCTTTGACATGTAGAATATGCAATCTTGCCTAGTCTTTTAACATTTAATATACAAGGTCTATCTGGCTAATGGCAATATGAGCTCCTTGAGTTAAGAACCTGCATCTTCTATTTCTTTTATATAAGAGTACCACCCCAGTGGCTCCCTTCATTCATCCATCTATCAAATATTTTCTAAGAGTCTACTAAGTGAACTGTCACTGCACTAGGATTTGGGGCAAGTATGATTAAATTAGAAAGGGTGCCTAAAGTCTTGGCACTCAGAGTTTAGTAAAGGGATACACTAAATCAGTAGGCACACGATGAATTATTTTTGACAATGTTTTCTCTTCCCCTTCAAAAGCTGATGATCTAATTATGTCCTCCCAATTCTCCCATCTAATTATGTTCTTCTTTCTCTTGAAGGCACATAGTTTGCACAATAATAAAGCAGTGCAAGGCTGCAAGCAAACCTTCCAGATATTCCCACTGGAATGTATGCATGTGTGTATGTATGTACCTGCATACACACATATATGTATGCTTACATACAAATATATTTATATATTTTTCCTCTCTCCCTCTGGGAGGTTCAAAATTCTTCAGCAAAGTCCTCTAGTCAGCTATGACTTATGTTTCAGTTTTGATTAACTCAGCACTTCTTAATTCCGTCTGGATGCTGAAATGCCAAAGCACAATCAGAAGGAGTTTTCTTTTGGCAAATTTTTGACAACCAGAAGCAGACACTTAAAAGATCATTCTTGTGTGAGTCCATAGCCAGCTCTATGGACCATACCATTTTCAATAGTTCAAAGAAGGTTCAAACAAAAGTCTGAAGACTTGGATGCTTTTATAGCCTGAACCAAATCTACAAATCTCTTGGGTTTTCCTCATCACTGCTCTTGCTCATTTTATAATAGATAGCTGTTGCTACATAATCAACTGGAAGATTGATTACGCAAGTTATCCTCCAGTTATCTAAGCCCAGTATTACCATCTGAAAATGATATCCAGTCCATCTAGATATCTCATATACAGGGCCTGTAATATTTTTAAATAGAACAATATCAATAACCTTAAGGTTGTTAAGAAAAAATTGGAGCTCTCTCAAATGCTGAAACTTAAGTGAGAATGTGATGGGAAGGTGCTTTTTTAGCACACCTACAAAAATATCTGTGTTAAACATCATTAAGCAAGATTAGTTCCCCCCTCAAATGCACAAAAATCAATTATATTATTTGGTAAATTTAATTCAAGGTAAGCATTTATTAAACACCTGCTTGGAGCATGGACCATACTTTGGCAATCACTTGACAAAGTAGAAAATAGCCTTCAAGAAAAATCGCCTCTTTTCAGACAAAACTGTGATTATTTGAAAACTACGTAGACAAGTGATGGTATAGTTTGCATGCAATCTATACAAAAGAATGCTTTTAAAGTTACTTCAGAAATACCAGAATCCATCTATTCCATGTTTTCTAATCTTAAATTTTTATTGTTATCAATAGACACTTTGTGAACACAGTACCCCTTTATGAAGTCCTCCGGGATACCTAAATCAGCCCCATCCCACACATAAAGGTCAGTATGGTACTTATCTCAATAGACAAAATCAATTAAAATATAACATATGGAATCATTACTGCTTCAGTTGCAAGTGATTATACCCAGTAAAGAATGCAACCCTTTCCTTAAAGTTAACCTGACTTAAAGGTCTGTTTTCCACCCTTGTCTCTTGCCAGAAGAACAGTAATTATCCCAGATCTGGTGTATGTAATATATGTCTGGGAATAGTTTGCTTGCTTGATTTTTCTTCATACTTAATCATTCATCCACATGTTTTTTCAGCATATGGGTCCATTATGTATAGCTTGTCTTAAGCCTCCATCTCTGCCAGTCATATGCCCCGAAACATAATAATGAAAATAACATGAAGATGCTGCCTTTAGCACGATCTATTATTCAAAGGATCTAAGAAATAAAACAAAGCCCTTTGCCTAAAATAGGCTGAGATACTGCAGACCTAAGTGAACAAAGTACGTATTTCAAATGTACTAAATCTATTACCTAAGTATTAGAACCTTTAGCCTTGACAGTAATCCTCAGACATGGGAACCAAATGAAAGAAGGATTTTGGAATCAAATGATTACATTTTAACATGGAACAAGGGAGGGTGATGAAAGCATATTAAGTATGAGAAAAAAAGTCAAAATACAAACAGATGTGCACATTGCATTAACTACAAATAAACTAACACAACATTGACCAAATGCATAGTAATGTAGTGCTTGAAGGGGCTCCAGAGCTTAGTCTGTCTATCTCCAGGTAGGTTGGATTCAGCTAAATCTGACTTAGAAATCAACTCTGGTGTAGTCAATTTGGATACCTTAAACTAAGTTCATCTGAGTGCTTTGCCAAGGAGATACAAGTGGGATGGGGAATGGAAAGAGGAGATAATGAAGAGAAGCACCCTGATGCTGACTTCCAGATGTTCTGAAATAACATAGGATAATCCAAAGATAGAGGATGTTGATCCTCTGGCTATTTTCCTAGTGTACAGCAGTGAAACCCTGACCTCCTTGTGGCATTTCCCCTGAGTGATGAATGAATGTGCTAGCTTGAGGCAGATCCTCACATTGACTCTGCCAGATAGATTTTTCTCTTACATATAACACCCCTTACTCCTCTCCACTATTACAGTTCAGGTAAATCATAGATCCATAGGGTTTAGAGATGTGAGGGCCCTTAGCAAGCACCTAGTCCATCTGACTCCTTTTACCGAGAAGGAAGGAAACTGAGATCTTGAGAGGGTCTGTGACTTGTTCAGGCCACACAGGTAATAAGTAACTGAGTCTGGATTCAAACCCATTTCTACTAGCTCCAAATGCAGGTCATTTGACCAAAACCAGTGACTGCATGCCTCTTGAGCATGAGGAAGACAGACAGAAGAAGAGAAATATGCATAGATAGATCTTGTCCTGGGGGAGAAGAGAGGTGGTTGAATGTTTACCTTTTGTGGATCTTAATCCTAAATACACCCTCAATATAAATATAAACTCTCAGTCAACAAGTGTTTACTAAGCATTTACTAAGTGCCAGGCATTGTCCTTTCTAGGTATACAAAATACAAGACATTAAACAATCTCTACTCACAAGAATGTTATAATGTGAGAGACCAGTATAAAATATATACAGCATAAGTATGTTCATAAATATATGCAAAATAGTTAACTTCAAGGTAGTTTGAGAAGCAAGAAAACTAGCAATTGTTGGGATCTGAAAAAGCTTCATACAGGAGAGTATATCTGAGCTTCATTTTAAAGGGAAGGACTCTAATTGGGGAAGGTAGGGAGGAAACGCCTTCCAAGAGCGGAATTAACCATGAAAACTTCACTCAAATTTGATTAAATGGAATCACAGTTAAGAAATTGTAGACTATCTGAATTAGAAAGGACCTCCACACCCTTCAAGGACAACCTATATCTGGACAGTAAGACTATGGCCCATCTGAAGAAGTGAGCATTTAGCTTTTGTCAGAAAATTTCCATCAAGGGAAAAGCCACTGCCTTCTGGGATAGCCCATTCACCTTTGGGGCAGCTCTAATTGCCAGAAAGTTATGCTCACCTCAATCTGAAATCTGTTTCACTACCTCTTTAACCTATTGTTTCTAGTTCTGAAGGTAAAGAGAGTAAATTTAATCTCTCTTCCTGGTTAGAGTATAAGCAGACGATCACTACTCCTACTGCACATTAGCCTCAATTAATATATCCTAAGATCATATTGATTTTTCTGATTGCCATGGTACAGTATGGAGTACTGAACGCAACCTCAGACATACCTGTTTGGGAGCTAAAATAATGTAAATTATTTTTAGCAATTACAAAAAAAGGAAAATCATGGGGGATGTCTAATAAGGTCTGACAAGGAAGTAGTTTGGTTTTTGTCATTGAATCCTCACTACCTATCTCAGTGCCCAGTATACTGCAGGCATCTGATAAATTTTTATTTAATTGAATTCATTAAAGCCCTACAGAACTACAGTCCTCAGAAATTTGATGTGAACTAAAATCCCTGAATTTCCCAATCGCCTATTTGTTGTAGAAATGTTTAGCCTGATAATGATATAGAGAGGCTCTTGGGAAAGTCAACATAGCTAGAAGAGTTGGAAATGAACATCTTAAATTGATTAACTGATTGATTAATAAAAATGAGAGAGAAAAAAATTGGAACAAGTTTTGTCAGGAGAAAAAACGCAGGAAGAAAATGAGTTTGTTTCTATATTATGAAACTCTGGGGATCAGAGTTAGAGATAACCAAGCATGATGCTAGAGAAGATGGTTAATACAATCTGCAGACGCTTCATTGAAGAGATGCCCAGCTAGGTCATGGCTGGGTCATATAACATTAAATAAATGGCATTCAGATTGCCTACCTAATTATGAAACACCTACCACTGATTTTCTGGCCTGTCCAATGATCCAGTGACCTTTAGTTCAGCAGACAGTATGGGATGTACCAGTGTCCATTATTACTATCAGTGAAGTAGTGTCTCTAAGTGGAGTTTGGACTGGACAGCAACAACCACAATAAAGACATTATGGGAGTATTTAGACAGTTTCCCATACAAATAGGCGTCCAATCCCCCACTCCACTGAAGGCCTTTAATTTGGTCTGAGTTGTACATTGAGATGAAATGCAACTCAGCTGACAGCTGCCACTGGCTAGGGGCCCAATCATGGATCTAAGAAGTACAAATAGTCCCCAATAACACTCAGAGTCCAGAAGAAAGCTCAATTCCTCTTTTGGAGTAGGAATCTAGACAAGGAATAAATCAGCTTAGGGAGGACTGAATCTCTAGACTTTGTATCTTCCCAGGTCAAACAGCAAAAGGGGCTTTCATGAGGCTTATGGACTGAACCACTAGTTGACTCACTTCAGTATACATTTGATTTACTTCAGCTATTTACAAGGACTGTATCAATGTCTAGTACAGAAATTTTCTCTGTTACTCTGAATATAGGAACCAAGAATGATTACCATGGGCTTTCTAAATACTCTTTCATTAACATGTTGTGTCCCTAAGCACCTTGAGGGAAAGAGTTTCCTTACTGCTTGTGTATCCCTAGTCTTTCATCTTGCCTGGCATGTAGCAGATGCTTATTAATTGACCAACTGATTGCTTACAGAAGCCTCCAACACTCTGGGTGCTTTTGAAAGCACTGAGGAAATGGAGGTTAAAGGAATATTTTCAGTAGTTCCTCCATCTCTCTTCTTCTCATGCCTTGTTGCTTTTTAAATAGCCTTTTGAAAAATTGTGCTTTGATTAGTTGTTGCTGAAGAAAATCTGATCATTTGGGGTACAGAGCCTTTATCTTCACCTCTCCATTAATGGAAAATGTCAACCCCATCATGAAAATGACCTATATTCAGGGCACACATTCTATCAAAAAATGATTCATCAAGTGCTAAATTGTGTATGGCAGAATTAGAGACTAGAAAAATAAGCACAATGAAAGCTGTTTTAGCCAATATTCTCTCAGCTCTTCATTATCTACTTATTCATTGCAGTCACGTGTTCCTATGAATGATTGTGAGGCACTGCAGGGTCCTTAAGTGCCTTCTGAATCATCAGTGATCACATTCTCTTCTGTTTTAAGCATCTTTCATTTTGTTCTGATTCTTGGGAAATCGACTATCCTGGTTATCCAGGTACCTGGGAAACTGGGAGGGAGAGGATGTAGCAAAGGGAAATTTAGCAGGCTAGTGTTTCTGTCAGGGACCAAGAACAGGGGAAAAGAGCATTAACAAAACAACATTTTCTTAAAGTAAGCAGTGTCTCAGCCCACAATAAACAGAAGATGAGGTCAAAAGCACAAAACAACACCAGCAGCAGGCTAAATCAACTGTAGGAGAGAAAATAGAAAGCAGCTGGAAACTAAAGTATATCGTTTTCTATGGGAGCCATTTGAGTTGCGAGTAATGAAAGTTACAGAAAAGTCAATTTTGACTTTGAAGAAAAAGGAAAAACCTTAACAATTAGTGCTAGCAATCCATCAATCAACAAACATTTATTAAGGTCCTACTATGTAGCAGACATATTGCTAGACAACAGTCCCTTGCCTTCAGGGAGTAGATTTCCCCAGATTTGAGGCATTGAATCTAAAGGAGGATCACCACTTGATGGGGATATTGTAGAGGGAATTAATTCTTGGTCGGGTTCAGTCTGAGTCAACGCCCTCAAGGACCCTTCAAACTGAGATTTTGTGGTTCTTGGTTTTGCCTGGCAGGAATACTTTATAATAGATTAATAGACAAGTCTGCTTCCCTCTGACACACTGCTTAATCTGCCACAGCTGTTTGTTTTATTTCAGTTGAGGCACAATCTAGGTTTCAGATACTCCTGGACACTTGAATCATGAGAGAGAGAGAGAGAGAGAGAAAGAGAGAGAGAGAGAGAGAGAGAGAGACAGAGACAGAGACAGAGACAGAGACAGAGACAGAGACAGAGACAGAGTGTTTTAATATCCCAAGAACTACTTTGTTAGCCTTCCAAAAGCCAATAGAGTGGAACGGAGAATCTTGAGACAAATACACAATACATAAAGACAACAGACCAGAAACATTAAGCCAAAGCATGAAAGTAAAGTGACATAATTATGTTCTAAATTTTGGGCTAATTTTTGTTTTTAAATGAGACTGAATTGTGGATTTAATAGGTGTTTTGATTAGAATCCTGTGGTCAGACCACATCTAGAGTATTATGTTCAGGGAGGAAGGTGATAAGCTAGAGAGTATGTAGAGGACAGTAACGAGGTTGGTGAAGGATCTTGAGTTCATACCATATGAAAATGAGTTGAAAGAAGAATTCTTTGTCTGGAGAGGAGCAGACTTAGGACATGGTAGCCATCATCAAGTATTTGAAGGGTCGTTACCTGAGATAGGAATTTTATTTGTTGTCTTTGGCCTCAAAGGATAGAGCAAAGAAAAATGAGGCAGTTTTAGGTGTGATACAAAGACAAGTGTCCTATAAATGAGCTAAGAGTTTTCTTCTATTCCTTAGTTAAACAGTGGATTTTTCCTTCTTGGAAGTTTTCAAACAAATGCTACATAATCTCTTGGTGATTATGTCATAGAAGGGATTTTTTACCCCAAGCATTGTGTTAGATAAGATGGCTTCTATGATCCCTTCCAATCCTAATATTCTGTAATTCTATGACAGTATTTAGGGAATTTCCACGTACATGCTAAGTGGGATGAATCTGGAAAATGGAAAACCAGTACTGATGACTGACTTTTCCTCCCTGCTTTTATATTCACTCTCTTGAATGCAATTTATTTGCAAGTCATGGCATCACCTTCCTAATGCCATGGTTCCCTTTGAGAACAAAGAATAAGCAACAATCTGTGAGCAGTATAAACTGCCTCACTGGGGACCTAAGTGGCCAGTTCCAGGTGGGCAATGCAGCTCCTTCCTTTCTTCTCTTTTCCTTCGTCCTTTTTCCTTTCTCCTTTCTTTTCCTTTCCCTTCCTTTCCTCTCCCTCTGTCTACATGGGGTATAATATACCCTTACCTTTGGGTGTAATACCCAAAGGAATGTAAATTTTAATTGCTAAAATCTCCCAAGGCATCTTGGGGTTTATGTGCTAGATTTCTATCTTAAGGATCATGCCTTAAACACAAGTAACTCTGATTCTCATGGATTGGCCAACAATAGGTCCCACCCCACACCCTATCTCGTTATTTTTGGGTCCCAGATGATTCAGAATATAAATAGCAACTGTTTTGTCCAAAAACCCTCAGGATTTTCTGTTGCCAGAATGATTTTTTCTTTTCCTCATTTCTTACCTAGCCTTAATCACTGAATAGGTGCTACCTCAGTCAGACTGAAACCTGGGAAACACCTGAGCTTAAGAAGGACGAGGTTTCCTAGTGCATCCAGGATCATCTTCAGTTGTCCTGATCTATATCTGGCCACTGGACCCAGATTTCCCTGGAGTAGAAAGTGAGGCTGGTGACTTTGCACAGCCCTCCCTCACTTAAATCCAATTCACTCACATGTCATGGCATCACCTTCTTGATGTCATGCTCCTCCTTGAAAATAACAACAACATTTTTCCATTAGTAGAAAACATTAGATTTAAAAGATTCCCCAAAGGTCAAAATCATGTCTTTTGAAACCAAACCTTTGAGAGAGTAGCCTTATTTTATAATAACAAAAGATAAAGCCATGACAAACAGTGGGGGAAAAGTTTATCTCAGTATGCTATGACAGAGAGTATTGAAAACAAAAGGATAATTATTACTGTGCTCTGTTGATATTTTTTATAATGTTTTTAAAATCTTTTTTGGAGGGCAATTGGGGTTAAGTGACTTGCCCAAGGTCGCATGGCTAGTTTTTGGGTAGAGTGTCCGAGGCCAGATTTGAACTCAGGTCTTTCTCACTCCAAGGCCAGTGCTCTATTGACTGTGCCACCTAGCCGCCCCCCTATGTTGATACTTTTAATAGAAAGTATACACTGTGGGTACAAGAGAGAACCTATTGGTGACATTTCTCCAGAACAAATACAAGAAAGTGTGCTTCTGCTGTTACCATATTGGTATAAACCTTGTTAGAAAGAAAATACCTCAAGGAGTTTTGAATCACACTGTAACCTAAATTATAGATAAACCAAAATTACTGAGTTGCTTCCACTTGTACACTAGCTCAATTCCATATACCTCCAAAGATGAAAAGAATGAAAGATGAGAAGCCAAGATGTCCCTTTTATTGCTAATCCATTGCCAACAATAGATAAGGTTCAATGGTGCTCCGTGGTTCCAGAGGTGAAAGGACACAATTCCTTTCTGAAGCATCCAGCTGGACCTTTCTTTCTCCCACACTCATCTATTTCTTTGTGCTTATTTTATATTCATGCATGTGACAGAGGAGTTACTCTATTTGTCTGTACAATCTTACAATTATTGTTTTCAGAGAAACTCACATGTCAATTATTAGATCAACAACTGAATAATTCAATGCAGTCAGTTAATATTAACATCATATGTGCATTTCTTGGAAAAAGTACAGAGAATAGCAAGAATGTTGAGAGGACTGAAAAGCATTGACCTACAGGAAAGAATGAAAGACTGGGGCTGTTCACCCTTAGGAACAGAAGGCTAAGTAAGGGGAATCATGCTTGCCATCTGCCGGTATGTGCAAGAAACTTGACCAGGGGAAAGAGCACTTATTCCACAGGACAGCTGAGGGGAAAACAAAAAAAATGGTATTTAACTGAAACAATATTGGTTTGTATTTAAACAGAAACAAATAAACATTTAGACTACTGAACTCATAAAGTTAGGGCATAAAATAAGGGTAAATCACAGGTCTAGAGCAGCAAGGTACCATTAAATATCATAGAACCATAGATTTAAAGCTATCAGAGGAGGACTATTGCCATCTCATCATTTTGTAGATGAGGAAACTGAAAGCTGCAGAGGGTAAAAGATTCATGAAAGGCCACGTAACTAAGAAGCAACAGAGGTAAAATTTGAACCAGGGTCCATGACTCTTGATTCAGTTTTTTCCATTTCAACAAACTAATTCACATTATTTGAACACTGCCAAAATTCCATAGGAGATTGGAACAGGTCCATTTTTGTTACATTTGAAGATACTAACACTAATTTGAAGAAGCATCAAAAAAATTACTTTTGATCCAAAAATGTTGGATCGGATTTTTAATAATTTCCCCCCCATATTAAGCTACCATAAAGCAACAACAGATCCTTTATTAATGACAACCACCAATTCTAGGAACCAAAAAACTTGAGTTGACTTTTACATCAAATTTTTATTCAAATTTTTCCTTGTTAGCATTATTTTAAGCCCAAACCAATCTATCATAAGCCCTAGGCCGATGGAGGGAAGATTTCTTTATTGTAGTTATTCTTTTAATACCTATATGTGTATTTTTTTATCTTATTCTTAGAAATTCTTGCTTATTATTTCTAGGGGGAAATGACCTTAAATATTAAAAACAATTTGGAAACCATCACAGCTATCACAGATTGTTGTTTTAGCATGCTCAAAATAAAGCTTTTTAGAAATTGTCTTCTATATTACCAATAAGGCAATTTATAAATTCAAACAGCAATAACTTATGGATTTATGGACATCAATTAGCAAAAAAACTAGAAAAAATAGATTTATTACCTTAGACACATAATATTGAAATTAAAAACTAAAAAGAAAATGATTTTTTTTTACAAAACACTATGTTCATTTTATTAGAAGTACGTGGAACATTTCTAAACATTGTTTTCCTTCATAATCCCATATTAAATAATTTTTTTAATTTGAAATGATTATCCCATTGGCTCAAGGCAGCAATTTAAAAGAGCATCCGAAAAAAGTCTTACCTCTATGCCCTCTCTGTTACTTAGAAGGAAGGAGATACAAGCTTGAAGATAGAAAAAAAATTTCAGCTCATCCAACTTGCTTGGAAACATATTACAGGATAAAGGAGCAACTCCACATGGCCAAACATGATAAATTGTAACTTAAAAGTTCCCCCCCAAAACATGAAAATGTTAAAAAATGAAATTACAAACTATGTCAGCTTCTACTGATTAGGAGCGTACAATATAAAACTGTAACCAAATACTAAAGATGATTTCCTTAAAAAAAATTTTTTTTAATCTTTTGCTCTTGATCAGGCTTTTAGGAACAGTTCAATGTATTTTCAGCACAACTCTACCTTAACACTATTGAACAAAATACCCTACCCTTACTAATGAATTTCTTGGTCATGTAGTTTTTCTCTTTAACTGTCTAACAATGCTCTCTCCTAATATCTCCTGTCCTATGTTTTGCTCTCTTGTCCTCTACTATGTTGTCTTCTCTTCTCTTCTCTTCTCTTCTCTTCTCTTCTCTTCTCTTCTCTTTTTCTCCTCTCTCTCCCTCTCTGTGTCTCTCTGTCTCTGTCTCTTTCTGTTTCTCTGCCTCTCTGTCTCTCTTTCTCCTTCTCTCTTGTCTTTATTACTCAGAAAGAAAATACCATTTTATGTTAACTCATATATTTATGAAAAAGACCTCACACTATTTTATATTGAATAATGCCCATGATTGGAAAAAGAAAAAAAAGTTAATTTTCTTGGGAAAGACTTGTTTTGTTACAATACTAAAGAGCTATTCTAAAATACTATGGTCTGTGAGAAACTTTGTGTTCTCATCTGTCTACCATATGAACTGATATTTGAGCAACTGTGATTTATATACATTTATTCTCACATTTACAGTGATAGTTGTCATCTGAGTTATTTTCTGAAATAAAACACATTGAGAAGTCAACTTGTCATAATATCATGAAGTGCAAATAACTTAGGTGAGCCTAAATCCCTTCATTGGGGAATTGAGTTTTGTAGAATTCCCAGCAAACCCTCTGAGATTAATTTCTAGGCCTTGAGAAATGCTGATCTGGTGAGGTTCATAACTACTAGGAAAATAAAGAATTCTTCTTACCTGTCAAACAGAAGAAAGAGCAGTAAAATATTTTTATCTTCTCTAAAGAGGAAATCAAAAAGCAAGAAGACGAGTGTTTGCAAATGTTCCACCCTCTTGGCTTTGTTGCTTCGTGTGAAGTGGGGGTAATGATGCTTTTACTACTTAAAATCTTGCTGTGAAGAAGGTGAACTGTAAAACACTATAAAGATGTGAGTGATTATTAACAAAACTACAATTTGGACTCCCTTCTCATCCGTACCTCTTAGAATCTGGATAGTTCCTTAAAGACTCATTGATGTTAAAGGGTCCCTCCTCTCATGGGGACACTTACCAGATCTTTCTAGTTGTCAGGACTTTTTTCCTTTCACAAATTATCTTGTACTTACTTATCTGAGTGAATGTTATAAAGCCCTTCCCAGTGGGATGTAGTAAAGTCCCTTAGGGTAAAAGATTATTTTTCATTTTGTTTTTGGATCTCTAGTAACTCATCTAATGCCTTGTATACAACAGGAGTGCTTGAGTTAATATAGTAACTATCTTCAAACATATTAATATGATATCTGTCATCAAATGAAATAGAGCTGAAAGAAAAGTGATGGTGGCTAGAAAAGAGTGGCATTGGAAAAATGGTGATAGGGCCAAAGACAATTTTTACAAGTTGAATTCTTTTTTGGAAACTACTAAGAAATGCCATATGTTATTCTGTGAAATGTCATCAAAGTATACTTTTCCTCAGAAGGATTTATTATGTTATAATAAGACAACATTACAATTTTCCATGTCTCTGAGGTTTTGCATATTTAGAGACATGGGTCCATAGCACTGGTTGAGCAATTTACTCTCTGGGGACAGGCAATATTGGAATGTAAGAAGAGGAGTCTCAGCAGGCACATGATAAGTATGTTCAAAATATATGAAGGATTTTCATGTGTAAGAATAACTCTATGTGTTTTTCTTAGCTATGGAGGGCAAAATTAGGATTGAAAATTATATTATTAACATCACTGTTATTATTGATATTTTGTCATCATCTCAATCTCTCATTTTTGATGGGCTTCAAATAAAAAGAGAATCTTGGGACAAGTTACTATTGTGCTATTATTACTTTATATTCTGTATTTTATGGAAGATTATTGAGGAAGATAAAATAAAATCTTTTTGTGTTTGAATAAAAATACTAAGATATAAGCTCATCTTCCATAAGGTCACTGAGAGTACCTTCAGTGCCACCCCTGTAGCAATCAAGGCAATAGGCATGAAGGTTATTCAACTTGTTCCCATATGATTTTGTTCTCCTCAGCTTTGTGATGAATACTGTGAATACTTTATTTGTGATAGTGACATGTAGCTTAAAATGTTCTTATAAATTAAATAATTTTGTGAATTATAAAATGATTTTATGAATTTTATGGTCTGGGTGATCATGGCCAACAATATGGTCACTAATAATAGTCTGGTTCCAGGTCATTCTTTTTGATTGATTTAGTTAGGACATTTTCAAGAATCTATTTGTAATATATGGATTTGTCCTTGGTAAGTCCATAAAAGACAAGTTTCTGTGATATATTTTGTAGATGCTAAATGTTTATGGTCAACAATGGTGAGCTGTACTATCTCTGCTGTTTCCTTAGATAATCTACATTGAGTTTAAAATCTTGACTCCCAAACATAACTAAACTTTATTTTAGCATTCTGGGGGACATGGTGGGGGGCATGTATATATTTGTAGCTATAGAGAAACATATCTAAACTTTATTGTGGCTTTTGGGGAAAGGGTAGGAAAAACAACAAAGTAAAAAACTGCATAGCAGAGAAAAAAAGAAAACTCACAAGAAAGCAAAGAAAAGATGGACAATTCTTAACACAATGAGTATTATTTATCATATAGGCTTTCTTGAAATGAAAATTTGTTGTTACATATTTTGAATCTTCTAATGTTCTGCTATGCACATGACATGCTTTTATGTCTTTCCAACTTTGTATTTAAGTTCCAATATTTAAATTTATGATATATTTTCATTTCTTTTCTGTATTCTCTATTTGTGTTCTGGCATTTAAGTCTAACATAAATTTTGGGAAAAACATCTTGACTTCTTAAAGATATGCCCTTCTTTAGTTTCTAGTAGCAATCACCTGGTCTTTAATTGCTGCCATAAAATGCTTCTTTGTCAACATACATTTGTTGGAGTTATGCAATTGTCTCCCATGTAGGGTCTTTTGATCCTACCTTTGTATATTAGTCATTTCATAGCTCCACCCAGAGGTAAGCCATTTTAGTCATATTCAACAAATCCAATGAAAAGTAATTGTTGGACTGATTCTTATCCAGTCGTAGTAACATTAGCAGTATTTATTCAGGCAAATAGAATACCAAAAGGAACTCCTGTGATGGATTTATAGGAAAATATGAGTAAGAATTGCAGAAAATGGGTGGTCCTACATGTATTGTGATCTACATTATTCGAGACAGTTCCCACACATTTGATCAAATCCTAGATCTCTAATTTATTAGATGACTGCTATGTAAAGGAATAGAGTCCCACTTTATGCCTCATTGTGGCATGGGGGTAATTCTGAGTTCTCGGAGTTCATGTCAGTGAAGTATCCTTCATTATTTTTGATGGAACACCTCAATTCCCTGGTCTGTTACTGCTTCCCTTTCATGACTTCCATCCTACTTATTACTTGAGCAGTGACTAGAGAAACCAACCAGTTGGGAGGGAAAGGGAGAAGGTGCTCCACAGGACTAGTTTAAGGAAGGCACAAAAAAGTAATTAAAAGAGCACACTCTAAAGAGAGTTTATACAAATGCCTTGCTCAGTTTCCTTCTTCATCTCATAACAAATGGCATAGTGCCTTGCATATAAGAAATTCCCAAAAGATATTTATATGTATCCCCCAATATTCATTTCTTTGGGTATATATGCAGGAATATTTGTATGTTATTTCATTTTTGTGGTTACTTGAACTGAGGATATTTAGCATGAAGAAGAGAAGATTAAGGATACAAAACAGCTCTGTTCAAGAATTGGAAGAACCTCAATTTCTTCAGTGTTGTAGGACAGAATTGGGAACTATAGGTAAAAGTACAGAGAGGTAGCTTTGGGCTTGATGTAAGGGCAAAACAGAATCTCCCAAACACTTGAAGCTATCCAAAAGTAAAATGAACTGCCTTTAGAGGGGGTGGGGTTAATTTCTGCTTCATTGGAAGTCCTTAAAAGAGGTTGGTTGATGATTTTTCTATGTTGTTATAGAGGTAGGATTCTTGGTTAGGTATGACTTGGACTAGATGGTATCTGAAGCTCCTTCCAAATCTAATGTGCTATGACTTTTCTTATCTGCCTTATACTTTATGGTCTTATTTTTCTGTGTTGGTGCAGGTAGTTAAGAGTTAATTGAAATGTAGAGCAAAGGAGCAGATTAGTCACCCAGAATGATGAACCCATGTCTCTAAACATGTAAAACCTCAGGGAGGTGGAAAAATTCATTGTTGTCTTAACATATTCAGCTCTTCTTAGTGAAAATATATTTTGATGATGTCTGCCAGAATATTATGCATCATTGCTTACAAGTTTGAAAAAAAGCATTTGGCTAGCAATAATTGTATTTGGCACTCAGCATTTTCCAATGCCATCTACTCCCAGTCACCAAGTCTCCCCCTCTTAACTGGTCTCTGAATCATCAGGCTGAGAGAACATGACTACAGAAAATACCTTGAAAATTACCGCTAATCAGAGTTGTGTGCAAATTATGAAGAGTGAAAGAGAAAAAGAAGGAATTTAATTTAAATGATTATTAGACCTGGTGCTTAATTCACATTATGTCCTAGATGTGTAGGCCACTACTTATTTCCATGGTTTATATATGTTCTTTCTTCTCAGAAGTCATCTTTCTATAATGTTAAATCTTTGGTATAAATTGTGATACCAGTTTGAATTCCAGGTCTCCAAACAAAACTTTGTAAACCATCCTACATGTGCTCTGGACTGCTGCCCTCATAAAACTCCAAACCCTAAATCACAAGATAAAAGAAAGTATGCTATCTTAAAGATATGGTCAACAGTTCAAACACATATAAAATCAGAATCA
>CM053594.1:104919123-104930275 GCA_028646575.1 Pseudocheirus occidentalis
ATACTAGTGTGGCTTTCCATTTCTGTCTCAAGTCATTTTATAAATAAGGAACTGAGGCAAACAAGGTTAAGTAACTTGCCCAGGGTCACCCAGGTAGTAGTGTCTGAGGCCAGATGTGAACTCAATAAGAAAAGTCTTCTTGACTTCAGGCCCACCCCTCTATGCACTGCACTACCTACCTGCTATCTGACCCTAATACGTCTGCCTATAGAAAGTGGCCACTTTTAGCTCCATGGGAAAAGAGACTTGAAGAGCATAAAGAATCAGAACTAGATTATTCCAGCTTCTAGGATAATAGGAAGCAGTTGCTTTTCATTTGGAGACTCAGGGCTTTGACTCTTAAGATATGGTTCTACAATATAATTTAGACCCTAACAAATTTGTGAGGGATACATTCTCGTTTAATTCCATTGCTAAGTTTCTAGGCTAAAAAGATCCAAACACAAGAAAGATTTGAGTTGAGATATGAAAGCATCCAGGGATTCTAAGAGGTAAAATAGAAGTAGTCAACCATTCTAAGTATGGAGGACATCCAAGAGAGAGGATATGGATGTCCTGTTTGAGGAACAGCAAAAACGTTGGTGTAGCTGAATTGTAGAATGCATGGAGGAAAGGAAAATATGAAACAACTGGAAAGACAAAAAGGGGCCAGGTAATGAACAGCTTTAAATGCAAGAGAGTTAAGGTGATGGAAACAATGGCATATACTGAGTGGATGAGTGACATGGTTAGAGCTATACTTTAGAAAAAGCTTCAACAGCTTAGTGGAAGGTGGAGTTTGAAGAGGGAGAGATTTGAGGCAGGGAGACTAATCAGAAAGTTATTTCAATAATCCAGGTGAAGGGTGATGTGGGCCTGAACTAGTGTGGCATAAATGGAGAGAAGAGGATACATACGTGTGCACACACACAAATACATACACACATGCATATATTACACATGTGTATACATGTATGTAAACATAAATATATACACATGAGAAGTATCATAAAGGTGCAAAAGACAAGTTTTGACAATAGACTAGATGTATGGGATGAATGAAAGTGAATAATAGAGGGTGGGTTTGTTTTTTTTAACATCATAGTCATGTCCCAGTATTTTAACCTTTCCCAGTTAATCTCTTGGTATAAAGAAAAATTAGAATAAAATGCCCAAAGAGAGCTGTGATTGTGGCAGATTGGCAGAGGTATGACTCATCCCCTGACATTCTGACTCCAAATTCCATGCTCTTTCCACTTTTCCAGTTACAGACTGAAGTGCAATTTGTGTATGAAACATACTGAGTAGGAGAATTTGTATTTGAAAGAAAATATCTTCACTTCTTACCAATTTCTATTTCAACACATGTTAAATGAAAATAAGCCCTGGCCTAAGTGATGGAGGTAAAAGAAAATCAGAATGATGAAATAATAATAATCCTCATAATAGACCCTCTCCCCACCACCAATCCCTGTCCATTTGGTGTATTTTGCTTCTTCTCTAATAGCTTTGTATTTGGTTTCAAGGGAATCTGAATCCTCCCATGATCTTCCACCCCTTCACAAAGAGGAGATAAATATATTTCTTATTTTCTCTGGGATCAAGAATGGCCATTGCAACTGACCTGAGTTTAGTTGCATTTAATTTGTTTTCCTTTCCATTACTATAGTCACACATGTTAGTGCCTTGGTTCCTGGTAAATCCCCAGGTACAGCCTTTAAAATCAACTTAGGTGAGAAACTCTTTTCCACTTAATGAATCAACTGAAAATTTTAAGTGTTCCCAATACACTTCTGAACTCTTTACTGGAGGTAAATGTTCCAGGGTTGCTCATAAGTGCTTACTCTCTATAGAAACCTACCTGATTTTGTTACTCATCCAAATCCCAGCCCTGTGACTTTGGGGGAAAAAAACGCCTCAAGTTTCCACTTGCTCAGTATGTTACAATTTAGCTGCTTTGGGATCTATTGACTTGGGCTTCGTGTTGAGGCTTGGTATTGTTTATACTTTGGTCTTCAGCATGAAGCGGTTACTTTCCTAGGACTACAAGTATTGGGTGGATTTGGGACAGATGCACTTATATTTATTTCCCAAAACATTTTAAAATCTGAAGGAAAAAAGATTTGTCCTTAACATACACATCTGGTTAAAAGTTAGTAGAGAATCAGAGGGGGTTTTAGGGTGACCTGTGGCTCTTCAACAGCAGGGACAATATTCATGGTTTACAGAGTAGTTCTTGATTTATCTATGGCTTTTGATATTCTCAGCGATGAGATTCCTTTGTTTTTGTCCTTGGTTCCCTGGTAGGCCTGTCACATATTATGCCATAACTTGGTTAACATCATCTTTACTTAAGTTTACAATGTCACAGATCAAATATCTAATTATATGCTTGCTTGCTTCCTGTGATCTACACTGTTAGTCTCCTGTCAACACCAGTTTTAAAATTGAATTCCTTTGGCAGCTCTGCCCCTGAAATTTATAGTTCTTGCACTAGCATTTGGCCTTCGCTTGCTCAACATCTGGGTTTTAATCAAGATTTTAATTTTATTTATTTTCCTTGCAGTTTCCAATGGTAAAGTTCCTTCTCTTTGGGGAACACCTCGGGAGTCCAACATCGAGGGCATTTTGTGTTTCTTGTTTATAACAATATAGCAAATTTGATTTTTTCTGTAGAACAGAAACTGGGTATTAATACTCACGTATGGGTATTTTTAGTCTCCATTTCTGAAAATGAATCTTGCTTTTTTATTTTTCCATGTCAAATAAGGGTAAGTGACTCAGAATCAGGTCACACAGCATGCATTCAAGAAAGGGAATTCAATTTTAATGGTGTGATAGCTCTGATAATCATGGCTTTCTGGTGCCATTGTATTTCAGGGAATGGGGAAAGGTGCTATGGACAATGATAGGGAGCCAAGAAATAATGAAAACCTTTCAGAATCACACTGTTTCATCTGTCTAAGCCAGGAAATTGCTGGCTTCCGGCCTTTATGGCTAAACTTGATCATTGCTGATACCGTGTCTCGGTGAGGTACGTACTTGAACCTTGCAAGAACTCAGAGAGGGGAAATAGTGGGTTCACATGCCCTGAACATTTCTGCTTATTCACAGAATACCGGAATCCCAGAATTGGAAAGGCAAGCAGAGTCTGTCTAGTCCAACCAAAAGAAACAATGTGCTTGAATAATCAACTCTTTGACACAGCCCAGAACATTTTAATATGGGACTTCTAAGTAAGGGCAGTCAAGAAAGAGATGAATAGGAGATAGGACAGGTTCCTATTGCCTAAACATTTTCTTTATACGGTGAAAATGTGGTTTTAAAACCCCAGTGAAGGTATGGTCTTGGAAAGGTCTTCATCACAGTTAAAGGCCAGAACCACAAGGCAGAGACTACTGAACACAAAAACCAGAGTCTTGTTAGACAAGCCATTTGTGATCTGTCTTTTACAAAACACTTTTATGGTACCTGATCAACATTTAAGTGGTCTTCTCTGACTTATTGCCATATGGAAAACTTCAAAATCAACTCCTTGTAACAGAATTTCCCCCAATTCCATTTAGAATATAACCAACTAATGACTTCAACATGTACAGTAAGAACAAGAGAAAGGGGGAGATTTAACATACAGCCAAAGTGATTTATTTTAATATAGACTGAATCTACATGTATGGTGACAGGCAGGTTCTCTGAAGTGTTCTGACAATGACTTTCATCTCACACCAGAAAGTGGATTCTGCCTCTGTGGCAGTGGAAGTAGAGGAAATGTCACTTCAGTGTTTGTGCAGATAGCACTGATGTTTAGACTGTCTGGAGCAATGAATCTCATTCAAAGTTATAGCAGAAATGTTTCTAAAAACCTTTATCCACAGTGCTTGTAGTCAGTCATTACACTCCTTAACTATCACTTTAACATTTCTTATCTGCTTTTACCCTTACTACTCCTCTGGTTAATTAAATTACCTCTACTATCTCCAGCCTTCTCCAAATCTAGGCTAACCTCTAATCTGCCTCTATTGACCAATGGCACCAACTGGTGTAGTGAGGAGAATATTGGCACCCAATGCTTCAGGTTGATCATAAAGTTTCAGTTGATAGTTCAAGGCGGGAAGAGATGGTGTTCCCCTTCCAACCTATGCTCATAGGGTTACAGAAGCCCCAGAATGCAATCAATAGAAGTCAGGGAATTCTGATCCTTACCTTAATTGATGTAGTCAAGAAATGTAGTCACACATGATGAACTCCTAATGGTTAACAAGCTATATCTAGGTGCAGATCCATTATCAGATGCAATTTTTTCTCTAATTGGGTCAAAAAGGGAACAGCTTCACTGACTTGAGTAATCAAGCTAGCTACATCTCTGAGGGCTTACAGGTTGAACCATTGGGTAGTTCCAATTCAAATCAGAATTTGAAAAAGAAACAGACCTTTCAGAGGGGTTTGCTTTTGGTGGGAGGGAAGGGTGAGGAGGATGATAAGGGAGGATGCTTTTTCTCCTTTTTTTCTCCTATTCTCACCCTGGACATTTTGCTTTAAAGGAAAACTGCTTGATTAGTAGGACAAACTGCATCCAGAAGGGAGCAGAGAGACATTCTCAAGTAGCAAACATATCAAAGAGACAATTGGACAAAAGAGCAAAAGCTCCAAGGAAAATAACCCCTAACAGCAAAGAAAATCAGACTATGGAGAGGTGATCTTTGGAAGTCTATCTGGTCCCCTTATCCAACAGAGATTTTTTTGTTTTTGCTTTTTGGAGGGAGGAGGGCAGAGCTATTAGGGTTAAGTGACTTGCCCAAGGTCATACAATTAGCAAGTATTAAGCAAATGAGACTGGAATTGAACTCAGGTCCTCCTGACATGCTCTACTCACTATTTACCTAGCTGCCCCTCAGACACATATTTTTAAGGAGGTATGTGAGAACTATAGAAAGAGATAAAAGACTTCTAGACCCTATAGTGTCAAGATTTGAGAGTAGCTTTGGCCACATGTACTCTGTACACATGTTCCTTCCTCCTTCCTTTTCTCCCTCTCTCTTTCTTTCCTTTCTCCCCCCTCCCTCTCTCCCTTTTTAGAAGAGGAGAAGGGAGGGAGAGGAGGGAGGAAGAAAAACTTGTTCAAAATCTTGTAAAAATTAATGCTGAAAATTTTCTTGATATGTAATTGGGGAAAATAAAATACTATTGAAAATAAAGAGGGAAACATAAGACTTTTAACATGCAGGGAACAGCAGTATCAAAGTTACGAAGGTGGGAAAATATGTTGCATATTCTGGAGAAAGTTTAATCTGATTTGGCTGGAACATGAAATGTGTAGAGGAGAGAACATAGCATAACAAGAAGGGTAGGGTGGTGAAAAATCATTAGAAGGCCTTCATTTCCAGGCAAAGGAGTGTGGACTTGACTGAATGGGCAACAGGAAGGTACTGTTGCTTTTGGAGCATAAAAGTGACATGACCCAATAGCTGAATAAAGAAGACAAGTCTGGCAGCTCAGTGAAAGACCAGAGCAGAGAGAACATGGAAACAGAAGACCTTTGAGGAGACTATTACCAGTAATTCAGTTGGGGGGGGAGGTGAAAGGTTGAGAGTAGGGGACATTGAGAATGGAAGAGACAGTGATGAAGTAGTCTTCATCTACTATAGATAACATTATTAGTATAAACTTTCACCTAGTTTGGGGTTAGCACTTTGTAAAGTATTCATGATAAAGATGGCAATGAATAATTTCTCCTTTTCCTTTCCTACTCCCAATCTCAAAAACATAGATCCTTTATCATAACTTCTTCTCCTATGGCCATAGGCAACAGGAAGGTGTTAATATCTTGGCACATTGGGTTTTTTAAACCTATTAATAAGGATCAATTAGTCACATATTAGTTGTCTTGAAAGATAGTGTTGCATAGTGGTTGGAAAGTTGGTCATGTTAGGAAGACATGGATTTAAGTCCCACTTCAGCAAGGGTGGTGGTGGAAGGGAATAAGTATGTACAAAGCACCTACTATATGTCCAGCACTGATTTACAAGTATTATCTCATTTGACCTGAAGTTTCCAGAGCAATGCTCTTCCCTGCTATGCAGGTTGCCTATTAACAAATCAATGAGAAGGAAAGAAATCTTTTTTTATTTTGGCGGGGTTGAAGGGGACAGTATTACTAAGCTAATAGATGAGGGGAGTGGTGTGGATATACACTATTAGCATACTATTCTTGTGGAGCTGGCAAGAGAGATGTTAAGTAGATTATATATTTAAATGGTTAGATGACTGGACTCAAAAAAATAGTTATTAATGGTTCAATGCCAGTGGAAGAATGACCCTTGCCAATCCATGCTGCTTAACATTTGTATCAGTGACTTGAAAAAAAAAGTATAAATAGCATAATCATCCAGTTTGCAGATCCTGTGAGGTTGGGAGGGATTCCTAATATACTTGACAACAAAGTCAGATTCCAAAGCTTGCTTGACAGGATAGAGCATTGGGCTGAATCTAATTAAATAAAATTCAATAGTACTTTGCCTCTGAGATTAACTCCCACTTGTTCTGTATATATCTTACACATGTTTATAGCTATTAATATATTGTTTCCCTCTTTAGAATACGAGATCTTTGAGAGCAGGGACTGTTTTTTTTTCTTTCTGTATCTCTTGCACTTTGCATAGCTCCTGGAACATAGTAAGTACTTGATTAATGTTTGCTGATTGACTGACTGAATAGAGGTAGAAGTAATGTCTTAAACTTGACTACCAAAAAGACCATTTCACAAATATAAAATGAGGGTGGCATGGATAGATAAGAGTTGTTCTGCAAATACATCTATAGTAATTAGTGAACTGAAAGCTCAATTTGACATAGCTGTATGATATGGTAGTTAAATAATACCACCTTGGGTAAGATTAAGAGGGATATGACTGAGAGGAATAGGGAGGTGATAACCTACTGTGCTTTATTCCAATCAGACATCACTTAGAAGATTGTATTCAATTCTTGAAATCATAGTTTGAGATGAACTTTGGTAAACTAAAAAATATCAGAAAAGAGAAAATCATATTGGTGAAAACTCTGTCGTAATAGGATCATTGGAAGACACTGAAAATGTTTACCCTGGAGAAGAGAAGATTATAGTGAACATGATAGATACGTTCAAGTATCTGATGAGCTATCATGTGAAAAAGGGACAATTGGCTTCACAGGGCAGAACCAGGAAGGATAGTTGGGAGTGCCAAAAGGGTAAAGTTGGGTTTTACGTCAGGAAAAACTTTCTAACAATTAGGACTATCCAAAGGAAGAATGGATAAACTCATGAGGGGTGAGTTTCTGCTCCTTGGAGGTCTTCAAGATGAGGTTGGATGATCACTTGTCAAGTATCTTCTAGTGGGGATTCCTTTAGGACAGGGGTTGGAAAAGCCCTTGCAATGTTCAAATTCTGTGTTTCTATGAGTCAAATTAATTTAAAATTTAAGAAAAAAACATGGTACTTAGAATTAGAAGGACTCTTAGAAATTTTCTATTGGAACCCATTCATTTTAAAGAAAAGGAAATTGAACACTACACAGGTTAAGGAGCTTACTCCAGGTCACATAAATAAGTAACAGTGTCAGAACATGATCTTAGAGATACTCTGACTCCACCACTACTGCTTTTCCCATGATATGATATTGTTTATCAATAGGAACAAAGCTTTTAAATTTTTCATTCAGTCATTTAAAAAATCATATTAATACCGACATGCCAAAAAGCCTGAAAGATTTTTAAGTTAAATGGCCCTACTCCTTTCCAAGGTCAAGCCCTCTGCTTTTGCTCTTTATCCTGTCCCTTCCTGTCTTCTCTGGGATCATTCTCCCTGTAGCATTCCTTCCCTTTTTCATCTTCCATCTCTCCTTATTCACTGGCTTCTACTGATACTGTAAGCACACTCAAGTTTTGTTTGGTTGGTTTTTTACCTTAAAACAAAACAAAACAAAACAAAACAAAAAAACTTCTACTTCATTCTCTCAGCCTCACTCCAACAATAATTCTTTACTCTTCTCCATGTCACAGCCAAAGTTCTTTCGTTCCTTCCTTCCTTCCTTCCTTCCTTCTTTCCTTCCTTCCTTCCTTCCTTCCTTCCTTCCTTCCTTCCTTCCTTCCTTCCTTCCTTCCTTCCTTCCCTTCTTCTTTCCTTCCTTCTTGCCTTCCTCCTTTCCTGCTTTCCTGCCTTCCTACCTTTCTGCTTTCCTTCTTTCCTTTGTGTCTTCCTCCCTCCCTTCTCTAAGGTAATCAGTGTTCTCAATTTATATATCTAATGACCTCTCACTATCCAACCTCTTTGCAGCTTTTGACACTATCAACCACCACTTTCTTGTAGATACTCCTTGAAGTACCATACATTACTCATTTCTCCCTCTGGTTGTCTGTCTCTCTCTGGTTTATCATCCACTTCCTACCTAATAATTACATGTATCTCATTTGATTTTCACAACAGCCCTCCAAGGTAGGTATTGTTATTATACCAATTTTATAGTTGATGAAACTGTGGCAAAAAGGGGTTGTGACTTGCCCTGGGTCACACAGTCAGTAAATGCCAGAGGCTAGATTTGAAATAAGATATTCTTTTTTCTTATAATTAACTTTTGTTTATTTTTAGTTTACACCATTCATTTCCACTAGATTTTAAGTTACAAATTTTCTCCCCATCTTTCCCATACCCACAACCCCAAAACAGCAATACCACTCTATACCCCTCCCCCAATCTGCTCTCTCCTATATCCTCCCCCAGCACACCACTGACTTTCTGGTAGGGCGAGATGGATCTCCCTATCCCAGTGCCTGTATATCTTAATTCCCAGTTGAATGTAAATAATAAGGATAATAGTAATGATCATATATGTATACATACATATACACATATATAAATACACACACATTTATATTCCCTTCACCTATCCTCATACTGAGAAAAGTTTCATAAGTTACAATTAGTGTTTTTCCATGTTGGCATGTAAATAGTTCAACTTTGATAAGTTCCTTATGATTTCTTTTCCATGTTTCTTCTTCTGATGCTTCTTGTATTTGAATGTCAAACTTTCTATTCAGCTCTGTTTTTTTTATCAAGAATGCTTGAAAGTCCTCCTTATTGAATGATCATATTTTCCCCTGAAACATTATAAGCATTTTTGCTAGGTAGGTGATTCTTGGTTTTAATCTTAGCTCCCTTGATCTCCAGAATATCATATTCTAGGCCCTTTGATCCCTTAATGTAGAAGCTGCTAGATCCTGTGTTATCCTGATTGCATTTCTACAGCATTCAAATGGTTTCTTCTTGGCATCTTGTAATATATTCTCCTTGATCCGGGGACTTTGGAACCTGGCTATAAAATTCCTAGGAGTTTTCTTTTGGGGATCTTTTTTGAGAGGTGATTGGTGAATTCTTTCAAGTTCTATTTTGCCCTCTGGTTCTCAAATATCAGGGCAATTTTCCTTGAGAATTTCTTGCAGGATGATTTCTAGGTTCTTCTTCTGATCATGGCTTTCAGGTAGTACAATAATTTTTAAATTGTGTCTCCTGAATCTATTTTCCAGGTGAATGGTTTTTTCAATGAGTTATTTCATATTGCCTTCCATTTTTTCATTTGTTTGAATCTGTTTAATACTATCTTGATTTCTCTTAAAGTCATTTGTTTTGAAGGAATTATTTTCCTCAGTGAGCTTTTGAGATTCTTCTTCCATCTGGCAAATTCTATTTTTTAAGGTATTCTTCTCCTCTTTGGCTTTTTGAGTCTCTTTTGCCATTTGAGTTAATCTATTTTTTAAGGTCTTATTTTCTTCAGTCAAGTTGTTGACTGTCTTTTCATTATTTTCTTGCATCATTCTCATTTCTCTACCTAGTTTTTCCTCCACTCCTTTTATTTGGTTTTCAAAATCCTTCTTAAGCTTATCTATGACCTGTAGCCAGCTTACATTTTTCTTGGAAGCTTTTGGTGCAGCAGTTATGACTGTCTTGTCTTCCTCCTGTTCCATGCTTTTATCCTTTTAGTCCCCAGAAAAGGAATCTGAAGTTGGTTTGCTTCTTTGCCTGCTCGTGTTGCCAGTCAATTAATTTGATTTTTGAGTCACACTAGAACTCTGCTTTCAGAGGGGAGAGTTTTGTCCCACATTTCTGGGGTTTTTGCAGCTGCCAGAGCCATTAGGAGGCCAAGGTCTCTGCAGCCTCCACCATCTTTGGCTCACTGAAAATGCACCTCAGAGGCACATAGCCTCTGCATCAGCAGTTCTCACCCTGTGGGTTCTGTTCAATTTGTAACAATAAAAATACATCCTGCATATCAAATATCTACATTATGATTCATAACAGTAGCAAAATTACAGTTATGAAGTAGCAACAAAAATAATTTTATGCTTAGGGGTCACCACAACACGAGGAACTGTATTAAAGGGTCACAGCATTAGGAAGGTTAAGAACCACTGCTTTGAATGATCACTTGGCCTCCCTGTAGTCTGCAGGCTGAGAGCTCTGAAGCAGCCAAGTGGAGGCAGCTGCAGGGTCACCTCTTCTGCTGCTTTCTTGCCCTGGGGGCGGATGGCTGGACCACCTTTCTCCCTCAAATTTAGCTGAGTTCCTCTGACTTTTCACTTTGTCCTTGTTTCTTATGGGTTGATAATTCTGGAAACTGCCAGTGATCCACTCTCCCAAGTGTTTCAGCTGCAGCTTGTCCTGACTACCCTGGGGCTAAGCCATGGTTTCAGTCCAGGCTGGGCTTGGCTCCCAGGGCTCTGTGATGAGCCCTTTCCATTCTGCCTGCTGGGCTTCCCCAGCAGGAAATGTGTTTTTGTATAATTTTGTAGGTTCTAGAGCTCTAAAATTTGTTTAGATTCATATTTTACAGGTATGTGAAGTGGTTATGGTGGGAGCTGAGGAGTTCTCCTGCTTCTGTGCTACCATCTTGATTCTACTCCCTGAAATATGGTGTTCTTGACTTTAGGTCCAACAAATCCTAGAATTACCTTGTATTTGCTTGTCAGTAGACATGTTGTATCCCCAGTTGTAATGCCAATCAGCAGTAGATTTCTGAGAGAATGCTACTGTGAGGAGCTTTTAAGATTCGGATTATACAGTATTAGTGAACACTCTGTTTATTCCATTACAAATCTTCATTCAGTACAATGTTCACCGTTTCAACAGTTCACAATATTATAT
>CM053594.1:104930375-104943299 GCA_028646575.1 Pseudocheirus occidentalis
AAAAGAAGAATCAGCTGGTTTCCCTAAAGGAGAAACCAGCTTAACACTTAAAGATTCAATCAATCTAATCAGAGATCCAATCACTCACTTAACAAAGGAATGACCTAGTTTCCCTACAAGGGAGTTGATTCAATTAACAATTCACCAGTTCCTTGCAGATAATAATAGGCATTTATTATTAAATGCTTGATGCATTAAATTAGATAGGTGCTAGCTATATTTACAGTGACATAAATAACCCCCAAGTCTTATGTGATGTTAAGAGATCCGTGTGGAAACCCAGATGGGTAATACACATCAAAACAATAGACTTTTGTTTTGTGTTATTTTTTTTTACATTGACTTTCATGATGAAGATCATTTGTTGGCAAGTTGGGGAAAAATGACATTCAGCTAGAATTTAATTTCCCCTTTCCTTAGATTAGCCTCATACCTATTCTGGCTCTATGCCTCAGTATGGGTCCCAGAGTTTATATGAAGAATGCCATGTTTCAAGGTAAAAAGATATCCTTGTCAAAACAGTTGCATAGCTCTATGACAAAAACAATAGCTATAGATAGATGCACAGATAAGAGACTTTGAGAGATTTTTGTTAGTATGATAATTTGGCTCTCTGATTAGTAACAACAACAACAACAATTCCTATTTGCCAAGCCCAAGAACACACTATGTTATAGGGGTTTTATTGAGTTTTGTCCATGCTATTGATCTTAAGTGAAATTTTCTGTTCAGGCTTTACATTTTCTTCTTTCTTAAAGCCTCTTTATATTAGAAATTTGGTGTTATTGGAAGATGTCAGTCAATAAAAAATGGCAGATTAAACTTATTTATTAGTTCATTCCAGAATGCATTTAACCTAATAAAAATGCCTTTACTAGATGCAGTAAAAGTCTCTTTTGAACTTCTGAATCCTAATTAAATCTAGAAGAATCCAGTTCAGACTCCAGACAGATGAGTCAATGAAGATTCTGCTGGTAAACATAACTCGGGTTAGTTCAGTGATTCTGGTAAATCTCTCCCAATCAGTTATTGTGAGTTGGAAGATTACAAGCTATACTTAATAGTTTTTGTTGTTGTTGTTGACTTTCTAGTCTTTTTTTTTTCTAAAATGATGAATTACAACACACTGTCACTCACTTGTATGGTTTTATCACTGACTTTGACCTCATTTCAATTTCATTGCTATTATTCTTCAGCGGGAGAAAGCTGTTTACAAAACCTGCTTTATGTCTTCTAATAACTGCTTGCTGACTTCTTGTCCTTTCTGGCTCTTGGTACAAATGGAATAGGATTGTTTTTAGCTGCTTAAAGATGAGCTTGGAACATGTTTCTTCTTTGTCTAAGCTTTTGAGACTTTCCTTTAAAGTCAAGAGATTTTCCAAGACAAGTACAAAGGACTCATGAAGGAAAATGCTATCTGTATCTGGATAAACAACTGATGGAATCAGAATTCAGATAGAAGCAATTTTTCCCACTTACTTTATTCTTTCCCATGGTTTTGTTTCCTTTTAATCTGTTTTTTCCTCCACAACTGTGACAAATATGGAAATATATATTGATATGTTAGTACATGTATAAACTATATCAAACTGTCCACCATTTTCTGAAAGGGGGAGGGAAGAGAAGGAGGAAAGGAGAAAAATTTGGAACTCAAAATCTTGTAAAAATGAATGCTTAATTCTTTTTGATATGCATTGATATGCAATACTATTTAAATTTTAAAAAAGAAAAATTGAAGTCAGAAGATTTTTATGTAAGTAGTTTTGGCATCAACATTAACTTAAATGAGTTCTATTTATCAAAAATCTATTGCCACTTTCTGTGCTATAGTGAAATGAATACTAGGTTTGGAGTTAGAGTCTCAGGGTTTAAAACAGAGCCCAGCTTCATATACCTTGGATGATCCATTTGATTTTTAAACATTTTATTTATTTTTAGTTTTTGGACTAAAAGAAGCATTTCCATAACAGTATAAAAAAAGATGATTGCATAAGAAACTGCAAATCTACCATGTACAACTTGCTATTTCTTTTAAATATACAACAAAGTTATATAAATTTCTTTTTTCTTCTTTTTTACTCCCTCCTCACCATGAAATGACCACCATTAAGCACACACACACAAACACACACATATATTACATATATATGTGAAATTATTGTATACATAGTTCTGTTTATAAATTCTTTCTCTGGATGCAGATAGTATTTTTATATTTCCTTCATAGCTAATTTCAGTATTTATAGTAGTAAAAAGACTTAGTCACTCAAAGTCAATCTTAAAAACAATATTGCTCTTGCCACATACAATGTTCTCTTGGACCTGTTCATTTAGCTCTTCATTATTTCCGGCAAGTCTTTCCATGTTTTTCTAAGACCTTTTACTTTTTCCACTACTCAGTGTCTTCATGTGCAAAATAAGGGAGTTGGATTAAATGAGCTCTGAGCTTGCTCTTAGCTTTAAATCTAGGACTGATTATCAGAAAAATATAGTTTTGAGTTGATTTCACCAAAAAACGAAGAGACAACTGTTTAAAGTAGAGTGACATTGCATTTCAGAACTCTAGGAGGCAGAGAGGGCATTGAATCTAATCTCTTTTATTTAATGGATAAAAATAATGAATTTCTCAGAGATGAAGTGATTTGCTCAAGGTCACAAAACTTGCCAGTTCACAGTCTGATACTAGAGACCAGTTATCCTCAGGTCTATTCCAGTGCTTTTTTTTCACCATAGACATGAAAGAGAATGGAATGTTGGAGTAATAATACTGATTATAATGGCCAGCATTTATAGGGCATTTAATAAGTTGCCAAGTACTTTATATACCTTATACCATTGATACTTGTGATAACTCTGTGAGGTAGATGCTATTATTATCCCCATTTAACAGGAAAATGAGCCTGAGAGGTTAAATGACTTGTTCTGGGTCATCTAACTAGTAACTTCCTGACTCTAAGTTCATCAAAAAATAGAAAAGATATAGTAAGGTGTCTGTTTTTTTGAATTAACATTCAGTAATTTAAAAAAAATCCAACTTGAATGATGGTTTTAAAAAAACCCAAACAACCAACTTTGAAAAACAGATAGAAGATTACTTAATGCCTGGAGTTTCAAATACTAAATAGGCTTCATTTAAATATCACCCTGATATGAGTAGCTTCTAGTCAATGAACCAGAGCAAATCTTTGACTTATCCCTCCCCACCCTGATGTTCCTCAAAGTGTTATTTTGTCATGTTTTTTTCCCCATTTTGTACTTGTAAGAGTGTCTGGATCTCTTATTGTCTCCTATAAAGTGTACCTCTATGTGGATATGTCTGATTGCCTCAGCCAGTCAATAAGGCCTACTATGGGCCTAAGAGTCTACTATGGGGCTAAGCACTGGGACATAAAAAGAGCCAAAAGACATTCTTTGCTTCCAAAGAGCTCACAGTCTAATGGAAGAGACAACATTTAAACAACTATGTAAATTGGAAATAACCAATAAGAGAGAAGACGCTATCTTAAACTACTAGGGAAGAGAGGCCAGGTCATCCTTCATCTCAGTCCTGATGCCCAGGTCTGAGCACGAGCCTGAGGAATATATAATCCAAGAGAACAAGCTTCTTGAGGATGAAGGATATTTCATTTTTGCTTTTGTATCTTCAGTGCCAAGCATGGTGGGGGGCATTGGGTAAGCACTCAGTTCTTTGTGATACTGAATAAGCATTTGTTGAATTTAAGTTGAGGATGCTCCCTTCTCCCTTCATTAAAAAATATGCAGTGTATGTGAAAAAAAAGTGACCACCAATACTCAAGTCTCTCTCTCTCCCTCTCTCTCTCTCTCTCTCTCTCTCTCTCTCTCTCACTCCCTCTCTCTCTGTCTCTGTCTCTGTCTCCCAACCCATTCACACACTTGCTCACTTCCTCATTTATCCTCTCTGATTAGCACTCTTTCAGCACAGAATCTATTTTATCATTTAAAATAAATTGAATGACTTTGTGTTTACTGCTTTGAGCTCAGAAGAGGACAACAATGATATTTCAAAGAACCATACTTCTGGGCATGATGCTATTGGACTGGGGTATTGTGTGGTGTTTTGAAGGACAAACAAGAAGGGACATAATCACCAACTAAGTCACAGAATTTCCCTCTCTTGCTATAGATGTTAGATTTATGACTGTTGGAATGTAGTCACATGGACAAAGCTTGGAATCTTTTGACCTATGTCTGGGAGACTATATGGACATAGTGAAGCTGATGAGAGTTCAAGGTCTGAAGCAGCAGCAAAATAAGGCAAACAACAAGGGAGCCACCACCAGCAGCAATCAGGACAGAGGAAATCAAGGACAGAGACTGAGGAGAAGGACCTCTCAGATATAGCCAGTTCTGTGATGAGAAAGCAATTAGATATACCAAGTGCTAGATGAATTCCATGCCTTTTCCTGTACATCACTGGCACAGGCTGAGAGTTGATAAAAATGGAATGGAATTTGAGATCAAAGCCTGTGACTTCATGAATGAGTATGGGAAAGCTGATGTAGACCTCTTAAAAAGTTTTTTCTTCCCATCTACTTTTACATCTTCTGCATTTTCCAAAATATATTCCCCCCATTCTCTTCTCAGAGAGTCCTATTTTCCTTATAATAAAGATGAAAAAACCCAAAACATAATCAAGTCCAACATTATAAGTAGTGGTCCACACCCAAAGTTGCTCATCTCTTTAAAAAGAGGGAGATATGTTCTCATGTCCCAGTAGAGTCCAAGCTTGGTAATTATTATTCCATTTGTGGTTGTTGTCATTAAAAAATAAGTTGTTATGGTCATTGGGTATGATATTTTCCTGGTTCTGCTTACTTCTCATTGTATCAGTTCATCATAATGCTTCTCATGTTTCTCCATTTTTTCCCCTCATACTCATGGTTTCTCACAGTGGAATAGTATTTTTCCCTTCTTTTTTTGAGGGCAATTGGGGTTAAGTGACTTGCTCAAGGTCACACGGTTAGTAAGTGTTCAGTGTCTGAGGAGTCTGAACTCAGGTCCTCCTGAGTCCAGGGATGGTGCTCTATTCACTGCATTACCTAGCCAACCCAGAATAGTTTTCTATTATGCTTGTGCATTATGACCTGTTAATTCATTCCTAATCCATGGGTTTCTACCTTATTTCCAGTTTGTTGTTATTAAAAATACCTCATAAAATAATTTGGTGTCTAAGAGACCTTTTTATCACTGGCCTCCTTGGATTACATTTAGTAATGAGATCTCTGGGTCAAGGTGTAGGGACATTTTAGTCACTTTCTTAGAATTATTCCAAATTGTTTTCTAGAATGGTTTGACCAATTCACTGCTCTACCAATGATGAATTCATGTCCCCAAGTTTCCACAACATTGACTATTTTCATGTTTTGTCATCTTTTCCAATTTGCTGAGTGTGAAGTAAAATATCAGGATTATTTTAATTTGTATATAGCTTATTATTGGCATTTTGAAGTATTCTCTAATGTGGCTTTCAATAATTTGTAATTTTACTTTTGAGAACTGTTTATTCACATTTTTTGACCACTTGTATCCTTAAGAATGGCTTTTGGTGATACATATTTGTGTTGGTTCCATATACATACATGCACACACACATATATACAACACACATCTTGAACATATGACCTCTGTCAGAACTACTTGATGGAAAGGTTTTGTTTTCTTTTAATCATAGTCAACTGTTTCCCTTCTTTTCCTAGTTTTGTTTGTGAAAAAAAAATACAAGCCTCTTTTGGTATTCCTTCTTTATTATGTTTTTATTACTTTGAGTAAATATTTATTCTATCTATGTATGGGGGATATTGAGCAATTAGGAAAGGGTGGGAAGAAGGAACTGCAGGAGAAAGAATTTTCCAATCAGATGGGAACTAAAGCCACAAAAAGTGGTTGAATGAATCTATAGAAAATTCTTCTACTAAGCAGAAAAGTGCTGACATCAACAAAGGGGTGGAGGCATAGAAAGAGAAGCAGGTAACTTTCTAAATATCAGAGGATGTTTGGCAATTATTCCTAGTGCTTCATCTGACGCCAGGTATAGGTGGGGACTGATAACACCTGATGATTACTATTGAATTGGACCAGGCAATGATCAGCAACTCCCCATGGTGATTACATAAGCAAATAAATAAAAGAGAAAAACAAGGTTGTGGTAATTTTCACTTCCAATATTCTCTACCTTTTATCTATCAGTTCCCCACCACAGATCTAAACAAAGACTTCCAGTTTGGGGCATTCAACTGTACACTTGCATGTATTTGTACATTCTTAAGTGTTCTCCGGTACTAAATTATTTGTGTTGTTTTGTTAGCTGGAAAAATATTGATGTAAATTTCAACATATCAACAAAATGTTTCTTTGGAGCATTGTCTAAGAAATGCTTGGCAAATATTCAGTTTGTCTTAAATATACAATTGAATGATAAATATCAACAATCTGCAGAACATTCAAGTTTCTGTGAGCTCTAGCAGTTTTATTAGTCTCTGGAAAGTCAGTTTCTTAAAGGCGGCTTCTACAATAGTAGTAATAAAGCCACCTCTAAAAACCAGTATACATCTCCATATGCTTTATGGAGTATTTTCTTTACCATGAAATGACTTTGCTCCTTAATTTTATTCACAATGGGTAAAATCTACTCAGAAATATTTACAGAATCATGGATTCACAGAACCTTGGAGTTGGGCAAGATTTTAGAGTCCACCTTGCCCAGCCCATACCTTATTGAGAATCTCTTTGACAATATATCTAATAAATGCTTACTCTGCATCTAACCTCTACTGATTCACTGCACCAGCCCATCCCACTTTTGGAAAGCTTTTGTTGCTAGGCAAGAGAATATCATCCAAACAGATTAAAGGAATGGGTTGGAAGAAAGAAACAAATGAATGAGTTAAGAGAAGGTAGCTATGTTTTTACTGAAAAGAGCAATGGACTGGGAGTCAGGAAACCTACATTCAAATCCTGTCTCAGACCCTTATCAGCTATATGACACCGGGAAAGTCACTTAACCTCTCTTAGTCTCAGTTTTTTCATGTATAAAATGAGATAATAATAGCAGCTACTTCAGAGGGTTGGTAAAAGGATCAAACGAGATAACATATATAAGAAGATTTGCAAAGCACAAAGCCCTATGTAAATGGTATCTCTTACAAGAGATGGCCCCACAAAACTCAGCATTGCTTTAAAATGACATTCCAAGGAATATTTTTGTCTAGTGGACAGAGTACTACTACAGATATCAGACATCATTAATATTTTCCTCCTTTTCTTTCTTAAATAGACAATTCCATATTGTAATTTAACTCCCCACACAGCACACTAACATTGGTCACTGCCTGTGCTGATCTGTTCAAGGGTATCACATGAGCTCAGATTTAACAGACATATTCTAAGTGTTGGTTAAATTGCTGATTCTCAATAGCTTCCAAAAATTACTATAAGGTTCTTATAGATACAAAAAAAACCCTCACCCATTTTGTTTGTCTCTACTCTCCAGCACTTCTACCTTTGGACAGTTATGATCAGATCCCCAGTAAAAATGTATTTTAGTGAGTAGACTCACTGGACTGAGGAAACAGTACAGACTTGGCTATACTTTGTACTTTCTGTTTTCCTGAGGTATGTAGAGAAAAATCATAATTAGCTGGAAAATGGTAATTTGTTATTAATTAAAATCTAACTAAAAGCTGAGTTCCCTGGCTTCCTTTAAGTCTCAACTAAAATTCCATCTTTTATTGGAAGCCTTCCTCAAACCCTTTGGATTTTAGCACTTTCCCTCTGTTAATTATTTCTTATTTATCCTGTATATAGTTGTTTTGTACATATTGATTTGTATGATGCCTCCCTCATTAGATTTTTAAGCTCCTTGAATACGGGAATTGTCTTTTGCCTCTTTTTGTATTTGCAGCACTCTGCCTGGCACAGGATACATGCTTCATAAGTGTTTATTGATTAATCTCTACTCTCCCACCTTATTTTTTTATTAAAAAATAAAATTTAAATGACAGGGAGTACAAAAGTTGACATCAGGCATATAAAAAGAACTTCCAGGATAACTCCTAAAGTCTGAAGATATTCAGCCCATTTCCCTACACCTTCTGTATCTAAAATGATTAATGTTAGTAGAAACCAAAGATGCTGCAGTATACTTAATGAACAAAGGAAAAATTCTATGTCCTGTCTGTTATACTTACTAAGTGTAGTGCCAACATGATATTCACAGCACCTACAGCAGCTATAAATATGCCAGTGTAATTCTGAATCACAAAATATAGCAGACTCTCCACATGGAAGACAGTAACAAAATATTTTTCAGACACCAGAAAGTTGAGTCCCAACAACAGAAAGTCAAATCCATCATAGCAACAAAGAAATCTATATACAATAACAAGGCAGGGGGCATCACCATCTCTAAGCCTTCTGCTTGCTAGGGTCTTCCTATAAACCAACATTCACAGCTCCTTGCCTGCTTCCTCTCTCTCCCTCAGCTCTAACTGCTCTGACCAACTTACTCTGGGCTCTGCTCTACCCCTCCTGCTCCACCCATTCACCAAACTTCTCCAACCATAGGTTTCAAGTGACTAATTCATGTGACTTAGGCTTCCATGTGACTTAAGCAGGTCACATGGGCCTATTAATGAATGGGAAAGATCTTCACATTTTAAAATACATTACCATTACACTAAGGCAGAAAAGCGGTGGTGGTGGAGGGGCCTGGATACATTTTACAAAGATAGTTGGTATTGAACTTAAAAAAAAAGTTTTCTGATTAACTAACTTCCACTTAGACAAGAGCAACACGAGTGTAATTCAAACAACACAATTAAACCTGGGCATTCTGGTGAAGCAGACTTTACCTAGAGGTAGGCAGAGCATTCAGAATGTTTCTCAAGAAATCATCAATCTTTAGGGGTCTTCTTAACAGAATGACTCCCTTTCTAAACTAGACACTTTACCCTTTGGATAGTTTCTGAGTAGAAAAGTAAATAGCCACGCTGTTAAGGAAATTCCTTTTACAAGGAATGCTAAGACCTTGAAGGTTCTTTATTATAGAGGTATCAAGGTAAGAATTCAATATTTATGTTATTACATTGGGAGATTTGGTAGTGAACAAGCAAAGAAACTCATAGAAACACTTCCTTGATTAAGAGTGTTATGCTAATCTCTCAATAATGGGAAATAGAGACAAGAATTACCCTCTAAGGTAGCATATTGATGTAAAGAGAGAATAGCAAAACAAACAAAAAGGAGGGAGGCATAAGGACACTATTCCTTGGGAACTAAGGATAGAAGTCCTTGAAGAGTTTCATATTTTTGGAATGGCTGAAAAAAAGATGGAGATTTCACTTCTCCCAAGTAAATCTTGGGTGAGTTGAGAAAGTGGTTCAGATGGATTCTTGTAACAGTAATCAATTTAGTAGATACTTAGTCCTTGGTAACTTAGAGCTAAGTACCTCTTGAGAGAGGCAGAAGGTATTAACTCTGTCTCCTGTGTGAACAGAGGGCATGAACTCTGTCTCCTGTTGCTGATGTGGCAGGAGGGAGTTGGCTGAGACAGGAGGCCAGTGTGGGTATATAAGAAAAATTCCAGAGACAGAGAATCAGAATTGAGAATTTTCCTTCTGGTGGCTTCTGGTGGAGGGAGCAGAATTGTCCCAGCATCTGGGAGGTGGGCTGCTGGACTGAGAACTGAGTTGGAGTTTTCAGTGAGACCAGAATCTGGAGAAGGCTGAAGTTGTTTCTTGGAATGCCGCCTGGAAGGCTGAGCTTCCTTCTGGGTCCTAGAGCAAGCTGAACTGCTGGAGGACTGAAGAAGCATGACCAGGATAAGCTTTTGTTTGTTTGTGGCTTGGTTGATCCTTGAGCTCCTGGCAACAGAAGTGGTGAAGGTTTTGACATGTGCCGGACCCTGTGAACTTCAGTGTGCACCTGGAGGACTGGACAAGGACCTGGGAGCTGTTTGCCTCTGAATCTAGGTGATTGTTTGTTGGATCCAAGTAGGAGCTGGGACCATGGAAAGGGATCTAGGGAACCTGAGAGACCACTCCAAGTCAAGATGAAGAAAAGGCCTCTCCTCAGATATAGAATGTCTAATGAAATTGAAGTTTGCTGGATACCTAGGGGTGGAGGGTTTGTGTGGTTTTCTAATGATTGTATTTCGTGACTGATTGCTAGTTAAGTGATTGATTAAGTTAATCTATGCTTGTTCGCATGAGTGGAAGATTGATTATTTTATTGTGAATTGATTGAATGATTAAGTATTGATTATTGTATTGTAAATTGATTGAATGATTAAATAAAGAGGGTTTCCCCCTTAGGGAAGCCAGATGATTTTTCTTTTGTTCTTTGTTCTAAATATTATGGTCACTGTAGCTAAAACTATGTGGCCATTCTAATGTTAAGCTGTTGTGAACACTATATTGTGATTTTCTGTGATAAGACATAATGTTGTGAATATTATATTGTGATTTCTTGTGAATGTTTGCCTTGATTTGTAATGGAATAAATGGAATGCTCACTATACTTTGTAATCTGAACATTAAAATCTGTTCACAGTAGCATTCTTTTGGGAATCTGCTAGTGCATGGTGTTACAATTCTTGGTCACTAAATGGCATAAGATATTACAAATTGCATCATCTACTACTAACTTTGTTATGCCACATGCAATGTCCTTTGTCAAGTTTTTCTTCATGTCATCCCTCAAACCATTGGTGGTAGCGCTTACTCTTTCTTCCATTTTCCTTGTACTCTACTGATTAGCCTAAATATTGCAAACTCTGGCTCCCATGGTACTTCCTTTCCAACAAATAGTAAAAGTCCTTGAAAACAGAGACTATTTCTTTTGTTTCTATCTTTAGCACTTAGTGTTGGGTATAACTGAAATTGTGTACAGAATAAGTATTTGTTGAATTGAACTGAATAATTAGAGAATCAACCAAATCAACAAAATGGACAAATCTCTTTATTGCAAGCCATCTATCACCTTGATCACTCTTGTTTTCTAAAATTCATAATAAAACTCCAGAGTTCTCAAGAATAAATCTCAAACATTGATATCTCAGTAGTCAAATCTATAGCTCAGTGTCCCAAGATCTAGGTTTACATGGACTGGTTTAATCTTAGAGGTCACCTAAAACACTCAATCCTTTACTCATATTGTTCCCAAGCAGATTTTTTAATGCAAAATCTTTGAATGTAGCTTATGATTATCTCTCCTTAAATGTGGATAAAAATTGGTGCAATGGATAGAGCACTGGGTTTGTAATCAGGAAAACTTGTTTTCATGAGTTCAAATCTTGCCTCAGATACTTACCAGATATGTGACCCTGGGCAAGTCACTTAGCCCTTTTTGTTTCGGTTTCCTCATCTGTCAAATAAGCTGGAGAAGAAAATGGCAAACTACTCCAATATCTTTGCTGAGAACAACCCAAATGGGTCATGAAAAGTCAGACATGACTACAATGACTGAAAAACAGATATAATTTAAATTCTGAAGAAAATAATATGTATGCCAGGAATAGGATTATATTGATTCCACCCCACAAAAAATGAAAAAAATAAACAAAAAAACCCACCAAAAAACATAAAGGACTCACAGTTAATTATACATAACTGATATATTTCTCCTTTGTTCTCTAGTGACTCCCTTTGTGGGTTGAATTTTTGTTTTGAAGGAAAATGAACTCGTGGTTGCTAGAAGGCAACCAATTTTCCTCACTTTGGTGAATCCTACCTTTCCCCTTATGTTACCTCCATGAAGACTCCCTAGTAAAGGAAATTAAATCAAGCTTGCTAGACAAGAAATCACTTGACATTTTGGCAAATCCCACTATTTACCCCAAAGGTATTTAGCCTTCATGTATTTAGCCTTCCAGGCTTATTATGGTAGTACCCTGTGGTTTGGACAGTTTTCAGATGGGAAATGAACTTGGAGCTACTGGAGAGGCAACCCCCTTTCCTAGCAAACATTCCCTGTCCAAATTATTCAGGGTAGTATAAGAGAACAAAGTCCAGGTATTTCACTTTCATTTTGTATCTGCAGTCCCCTGTCTGCTCCCTTTCCCTAAATATCCTACCCACCTTCCTATTAACCACCAGTCCTTTGTGCACAATTATTTTGGGGGTCATGTGTACAATACTCTTCTTTTTCCAAAAGGCTGGCATAGCTCAGGAAATCCTTCCTTTTGCCATAAGTTTGAATTCTAGGATTGTGGTTCCATGGGACCCTTCCTTCCTCTTTTCAAGAGGCCAAGAGGTCAGGAGCTCTCATCACTTGATGATTGTTGCACCTTCTGCAATTGCCATTTCTCAGGTTTGGAGGTTACACCATTACTTCTCAAAACTGGGGCAAAGGACAGACAGGTTCAGCAACTATCTCAGAATACATGATAATGTATATCTTAAGTTCTAAAATTGAGTTTTTGAAGAAGTTTATATGTTATTACATATTGAGAAACCACTAAATATTTATGTGCTCCCATATATGCTTACACTGTTTTTCTTATTGTTCTTTTTTCCCTCCCCACATATTTTCTCAATCAAAATAATAGCTAATAAACATTTCTCCTATGCATGATATCTGTCTAAGATGTTCTATCCCTATATGAGAATACTCACACACATACATATATAATATATACATATATATTTACTTAATCCAACATTGAAAGCAGATAATTGAAACATACTACATATGCTTTGTCACTTCCCACAATAGAAATATGAAATGAGAAAATGAGAAGACACTTACAAACTTGCTCATGTATTTAGCTATTTTATTTTATTTTTTAATGTAATAAATTTTATTTGTTTTCTTGTTTACATTGTTCATTTTCATGAGATTTTTGAGCTACAAATTTTCTCCCCGTCTTTCCCCTACCCCACCCCCAAAACAGCGCTCCCACTGTGG
>CM053594.1:104943799-105008241 GCA_028646575.1 Pseudocheirus occidentalis
AAAAATTTATTTAAAAAAGAGAGGGAACAAATGTAAAAAATATATCAACTATATAAACCACAGAACTCACAAGTGAAAGGATGTAGAGTGGGATGAGGTAGAGGAGAGAACATGTGTGACTGAGAGGGGCAACAGTTAAATCCAAAGAAATAAAGAAGCTCCAAGGAGCAATGAGGGAATAACATGGGAGGGAAAATGGATTTTTTCAGTCTTGGAAAAGATAGCCCACACCTCTAAATCTATAAATACAGGAAAAGGAGATCAGATTGAATTCACTGGAAAAATACTGTAGTGATTTGAATGATCCCAGACTCTCAGTCACTATAAATACCTATCTTTTAAGCATCAGAATTCTCTTAGCAATGCTATAGGGATACAAATCACATAATGTGATTATTACAAAGATCTAAAATTACAAAGACAACAATGAACAATCAAAACAAATTGTTTCAGCATATAAACAATAGCAATTCATGCATAAGAAGAGTAAAAGATATTATTAAATCTGTGTTTGACCAGAAAGGGGTGTGAGTTTGTTATATAGCCAGAATGAGAAATAGCGAATGGATTCTTGTATTATCTGGTAGAGAAAAGCAAGACAGAAGTCTTCAGCAAATTGGAAGGAATCTCTATGGAGAATTTACAGTAAAAACTGGAACAGATTTGAACATGTTAAGAAGACTTGGATGGCCAAAAATATAGATTAATAGAGATACTTTCCCCACCCAAGAGATCACAGATTATCATAGAAATTCTAAATATCTTGGTAGTCTGTTGTTTAGGATATAGTTTCCCAAGGGCAGTACAAAATGGAATGTTGAGGCAATTCTGAGTAAACCTACTATAATAGCTTTTTCAAAAAAAATTTAACTCAAATTCTTTTATTGATTGATTGTGTGTGTGTGTGTGTGTACATGCAGCCAATGTATCATCTCAATTCATCATTTACCTGGCATAATCTAAGCATAGGGACACTAATGCCTTCTGATCACAAACGTTTCTTGAACATTGAATAAGGCCATCTCTAGACTTGCCAATACTATGCTGTTACTATAGACATTATAAATCCTAGGTGAGGAACAAAGAGAACTGAATGCTGTTAACAAAAGCAAACAAACTGGTGCTGACAGTAAAGGTCAGAGGCCTTCAACCCAGAATAATTGCTAAAGGATTATTTTCATTCTAGAAGCTTAGAATTTTTAGTTCAGATTATGCTAAAGTTGTACAACCCAAAGTACAGGGCTCAGCAAGAAGATCTTTATAACTACCAAGAAAAGTTGAACCAACAGGCTACAATAACCATAACAAAGAAATCTGCTGAAGGATACATGATCTCAGAAATTCTGCATACTCAAGCAATGAGCAGCAGATGGTAGTAAGTCCAAAGAACATCTGTAAATAAAAATAGCCAATGGTTTCAATCAGATGAAAAACTGGAATGTTCATTTCAAATTCTATGTAAAAGTTTTTATATAGTGTTGTTTTTACAAGTGAAAACATATTTGCATTTATATGACATAACACCTTCTCAGCAGCTCAAAGCAGTTAACTGTCAATAATCCAGGAGCATATTTCCTGTATAATAGTTCATTCAGGTCAAACTTTGCTTTCAAGGCTTTATTCTTATTGTCACCTAATCTTAAACCTTTTTTTTTTAAATATGAAAAGCACATCTGTTTATGTTCGCGCAGCAGGGATTAGAAAGAAATACCTTATAAACCAAGCACTATACGTGTTTAATTCCCTACTCTTTTGGGAAGTTGTGCCCCACACAAATCATAGGAATGGGCTAACTCTGCTTTTGGCTGCTGCTCTGGGACTAAGAGTGTGGTGGTAGTTATTTCTTGTATGTGGGTAGACACTATGGAAGTATTGAGCATGGCAGCTAGGTGACACAGTAGAAAAGAGTGCCCGGCCTGGAATCAGGGAGACTTCAAATCCAGCCTCACACTAGCTGTGTGTCCCTGGGCAAGTCATTTAAACCTGTTTGCCTCAGTTGCCTAATCTGTAAAATGAGCAGGAAAAGGAAATAGCAAACACTCTAGTATCTTTGCCAAGAATACCACAAATGGAGATACAAAGAGTTGGATACAACTGACAAATGATTGTAACAACAAATTGAACAAGTGGGAAATGGGAAGTCTGGTCTTTGTAGAGATGGTTTAATTATTTTATCTGACATTATAACTAATATTAGACACATATGTAAACAAATATTAAAAAACTATTAAACATTAATTATAAATTATTTATGGATAGTCTTCCATTTTATCAATTACTGCTCTTATTAATGAACACAGGAAACTCAGCCACCATATATGAAATATATACAAAGGAAAGTATGGAGGGTATTCAATTTAGAGCTAGAAAGAACATCAGGGGCCACTTAGTCCAACACCCTCATTTTACATTATGAAAAACCTGGGACCCATGAAGATAAAATTCACCCAAAGTAACTACAATTAAGCATCAGAGCCAGAATCTGAAATCAGTCACCTAACTCCCAATTCAACAATTACTTTTCCCTTAAGACAATACTATTCACTATAATAATTTTCCCTTTTACATTTCACATTTCCCTTCACATTTCCGTGCAGCATGTAAAAAAAATTTAAATTCTATCATCTTTATCTTTCATGTTTAAAGATGGTAGTATTTATGTTCCTGCCTTCATATGATAATCAACTTCTGTCATTCCATTTTTTAACAAGCTAAGATGTAAGTAGCATTTTATTGACATTATTTCATATGAGTGACAATGTCCCTGGGAGATAGGTATGCCACCTAAGAGATGGAGAAACTGAGGCTGAAGACATAAGTCAACTTAACTAGTCTCATGGCTCATAAAGGTCTAAGATGGGATTCCATTGTGGACTTTCAGGTCTCCATCTATTACACCACACATTAAGTCTCCCTGACCACTACAAACATTTTTTCATTGTATGTTAATTATTGCCCATTTTTAATTCTTAAATTGCAAAAAATTTTAGTTCATATACAGAATGTGTACTTTGAGAAGGCTATGCTGACATGGTTTGTCACTTCCTGCATATACACACAGTCTCCAGCTTACACTTTGGTTGGGCTCCAAAAGTTCACTTGTGAGTCAGTTGCTTAGATCTCAGAGTGCATTTTCCCATAGGATAAATGTTATAAATGGTGACTAGGTTCCCAGGAAAGTCTGCAAAATCTATTTAATCTATAATGCTCCTGAAATTATGATCTTTTGTAATTTAAAAAAAAATAACCAAAAGCCATTCCATGGAGTCACCTTTTGCTTTCAAATATCATAAAATGCATATGAACATATGGAAGATATTGAGAGACTTTTTAAAACCTACACACAGTAGTTTTCCAGCATGGTACAATATGAATAATAAAACAGAAAACAAGAAAATTCAGTAAAGGATCCTATTTTTATCCATTTTGAATGATGGTCCTTGAGGTGATAAAGGTTAAAGTCAAGAAAAGAAAGGGAAAAAACTAGGAAATGAGAGTATTCTGAGAGGAACTTCCAAGAACACTGGGTTTTGAAGATCTAAGTGCCCTGTTCTGTCATAACCTTTAGTTTTGTTCTAAAACATTCCTTTTCCCAGACCTTGCCATTTTATTAGCACTATTCATGTAGATTTCAAGCAGGAAAGCACTGGAGAGGTTCTCTAATCCAAAACCTTTGTTATACAGATTATGTAACTGAGACCCAGAGAGTCTAAATGACTCTATCATGACACAGGAAACTGGGTTTTGAATCAAGGTTGTCTGACTTCATATCCAGTACCCATTGCACTGTACCAGTTGTTTCCCTTTGTATTTATCAGCCATGATCAAGTCTCACTCATTCAGCTGCAAATGGGTGGAGCATGCATTACTTTCATGCTAGTCAGTCAATTTCCTTAACCCCCTTCTCAAAGAAACTTTTTTTTTTGGAAAGATTACTAAAATTGTAATCCAAAGACTGTCATTTCTTATTCTTCATATTATTGTTTCTATGATCTCAGGCCATTTACCCAAGTTTTGAACCTCAGTTTTGTTTTATTTTTTTGCTTTTTTTTGGAAGGCAATTGAGGTTAAGTGACTTGCCCAAAGTCACATGACTAGTAAGTGTGTAAATTGTCTGAGGTCAGATTTGAACTCAAGTCCTTCTGACTTCAGGACTGGTGCTGTATTCACTGCACCACCTCGCTGCCCCTTGAACATCAGTTTCTTTATCTGTAATATAGACATTCCCTACCTCAGCAGCATATTTTTAATTAACAATTTTTGTGCCCAGAGATAGTAGGAAGAAAGCCATTCTCAAATCAAGTTTGTAATTCTTTGGGTGAAGAGCTTGCAAGCAGTAATTAGATAAAGAGGAAAGGGAATTTGTTACTATATTGGCTCATACAGTTAGGGTAGAAACAACGCAAAGCCATCTGATAGCATTCTAATTAATTCTCGCTAGCAATGAGATCATCTTAATTCAATAAACTGTAATATTGAGAGAATACACATCATTGACATGTAAATATTATGAATTTTAAAGTTGCACAATATTTAAGATTCATTATTCTAAGTTTTGCACCCTTTAAATTTCATTGATCTGGAGCAAAGCATTGACCATCCTAATTAATTCACTATCTCACCACATCCCTCCTCAAACCTCTCACTGAGCCCCTCTCCCACAACTCTCTACCCAAGGGTTTTTAACCTAGTTTTGTGTCTCATGGTCCCATTGGCATGTTAGTGGAGCCTATGGACCCCTTTTCAGAATAATATTATTTGCTTATTTTGTGCATAAAACAAAATACATAACTTTATGAAGGAAACCACTAAAGTAAAATAAAATTATGAAAATATTTAAAAAGCAAGTTGATGGACTCCTAGTGAATGACCCCTATATCAATTCAAAGGACCTCAACTCATACTTCTTCCCCCCCCCCGCCTCTCCATCCTTCATGAGATCTCCCTTTTCCCCTACTTCTAATCTCATATCACTCAAATGCCTTTTTCCACTATCTCCTCCATCACTCCTATCTCACACAAATAGATATCAAGACTAGGAACTCTACATGAACCCTTCATCTCATCCCCTCACCTTCTCTAGCAGATTGCCCTAATTTTCATTCCCATTTTCTCTATAATCTTCAATCTTTTCCAATCCATTATCTCCCTTTCTGCTGTGTATCACCACTCATGTATCTTCTCCATCTTTAAAAAACCATCTCTTGATACAACCATTTTCATTAACTATCTTCCAGTCTCTCTTCTCCCTTTTTAGCCACACGCCTTGAGAAGCTTATCTATACTACAAGCCTCCACTTCTTCTATTCTCACATCTAAACCATTGCCATCTGACTTCCAACTTCATCATTTAACTGAAACTATCCACTTTGAAATTATTAAGACTCATAACCACCTCAAATACCTATAAAATATGACTCTAGACAAATTTTAGAGCTCCATAACCCACAACATCACAGAGAAACAAAGCTCCCACTGAAGGCAGCCTGGCAGGCAGATGGGAAGGGTTCATTGCAGTGTGCTGGGAGCCTAAAACCAGTCCAGCATGAACCCTTGACTGTAGCCCCAGGGTGGCCAGAACAAGCAGCTGGAGCTTTCAGGAGAGGAAATTGCCAGCAGCTGTGGTGGTTTCCAGAATTATCAACCCATAATAGCCAAGGACAAAGGGAAAGGTCAGTGGAACTTGGCTAAATCCGGGGGAGAGGAACACTTTTGGCCCCTGCTCCAAGAGCAAGAAGCAGTCTGAAGCAGCAGCCCTGCAGCAACCTCTACATGGCTGCTTTGGAGTTCCCGAAGTGCAGATTGCAGGGGGGCCAAGCAATCATTCAGAGGCTAAGTACTCTTGCCATAACCTGCTTGGATTGGGATTGTCGTCTTAGGTGGTGGTCCTTAGGTCTGTGACCAGTGAGCCAAAGGTGGTAGGGGCTGCAGTGCCAGTGACCTCCTAATAGCTCTGGCGGCTGCAAAACACCAGTGATTTGGGACAAAGTTCTCCCCTCTGAAAGCAGAGTTCTACTGTGGCTCAAAAATCAAATTAATTGACTGGCAGCATGAGCAGGCAAAGGAAGCACAACAATCCAGCTCTAGAATCGTTTTTTGGGGACAAAAAGGATCAAAGCATGGAATAGGAGGAAGGCAACACAGTCAGAACTCTCACCAAAAGCTTCCAAGAAACATGAAGACTTCCTGCAAGCCATAGATCAGCATAAGAACAATTTTGAAAGCCAAATAAGCGAAGTGGAGGGAAAAATTGGGAAGAGAAATGAGAATGATGCAAGAAAATGATGAAAAGAGAGTCAACAACCTGACTGAAGAAATTATCACCTTAAAAAATAGATTAACTCGAATGGCAAAAGAGGCCCAAAAAGCCAATGAGGAGAAGAATGCCTTAAAAAGTCAAATTCGCCAGATGGAAAAAGAATCTCAAAAGCTCACTGAAGAGAATAATTCCTTCAGAATTAGAGTGGAGCAAATGGAAGCAAACGACTTTATGAGAAATCAAGATAGTATTAAATAGATCCAAACAAATGAAAAAATAGAAGGCAATGTGAAATATCTCCTTGAAAAAACCACTGACCTGGAAAATAGATACAGGAGAGACAATTTAAAAATTATTAGACTACTTTAAAGCCATGATCAAAAAGAGAACCTAGAAATCATCCTTCAAGAAATTCTCAAGGTAAATTGCCCTGATATTTTAGAACCAGAGAGCAAAATAGAATTTGAAAGAATCCACCAATCACCTCTTGAAAAAGATCCCCAAAACAAAACTGCTAGGAATGTTATAGCCAAATTCAGGAGTCTCCAGATCAAGGAGCAAATATTACAAGATGCGAAGAAGACAGAATTTGAATACTGTGGAAATACCATCAGGCTAACCCAGGATCTAGCAGCTTCTACATTAAGGGACCAAAGGGCCTAGAATATGATATTCCGGAGATCAGGGAAGCTAGGATTAAAACCAAGAATCACCTACCCAGCAAAACTGAGTATAATGTTTCAGGGGAAAATATGGTCATTCAGTGAGGTGGAGGATTTTCAAGCATTCTTGAAGAAAAAAACAGAATTGAATAGAAAATTTGACATTCAAATACAAGAAGCATGAAAAGGTAAACATGGAAAAGAAATCATAAGGAACTTATGAAAGTTGAACTATTTACATGCCAACATGGACAAATGGTAATTGTAACTTATGAAACTTTTCTCAGTATGAGGATAGATGAAGGGAATATTAATGTATATATGTATACATACACATATGTCTATATAAGAGGGTATATATGTGTGTGAATACATATGTGAGTAGGTGTATATATGTGTACAGGTATACATAGACAGAGGGCACAGGATCAATTGAATAGGAAGGCATGATATGTTAAAAGGTGAAATTGAGAGGTGGAAAAGGAATAGAATGAGAGGAGACAGGGAGAGACAGAATGGGGTTAATCATCTCATACAGAAGAGGCAAGGGATAACTGTTACAATGGAGGGGAAGAACAGGAAGGCAAAAGGGAATGGGTCAAGCTTACTCTCATTTAATTTGGCTTAGGAAGGGAATGACATACACTCTAAATTGGGTATCTTGGCCTACAGGAGAGTAGGGATAAGGGGATTAGAGGGGGGATGACGGAGGGGATGGCAGGTTGGGTGGGGGGAGGATTGTTAGAAGCACACACTTCTGTAAAGGGACAGGGACAAAGTAGAGAATATAATGGGAGGCAGGATAGGAACGAATTCTCAAATGTATCTATCTACCCTGACTAAACAAAGTCAAACTCTTTACATTCTTATATGGAGAGCTTATAGATGTACCCCCTCACAATTCTATCATCAGGGGTCATAAAGGGAGTCTAATTAGAAAGAGGGTCTAGGAGTGAATCTGTTGGGATATTTTGCTATCTTAAATGATGAATGGAATGAATGGAGAAGAAGAATACATTAGGAGAGGGAAGATGGGAGAGAAAGAATGGGGGAAATTGTCTCATAAATGGGGTTTGTAAATAGAAGGCTATACAACAAAGAGGAGGGAGTTGTAGGGAGTGGATGACATTTGAATTTCTTCTGAACTGGTCAAAGGAGGGAAGAATACATTCATTCAGTTGAGTACAGAAATACATGTCACCCAATAGAGAATAGGAGGGAAAAGAGCTAGGGAAAAGGGGGATAATAAAAGGAATGGTAAATTAAAGGAGAGACACAAAACAATCTCTTAAAGAGGAAATAGGGCATGTATAAACTATATCAGATTGGGAGGGGAGGGAAGGAGGAAGGAATAGAATTTTGAACTCAAAACTTTTTTAATGTTAAAAATTGTTTTAACATGTAATTTGGGAAAAATAAAATGTCATTTTTAAAAAGAAAATGTTAGGGAAGGGAAGAAGGAAAAATATAGGAGAATAAGATAGAAGGAAATACATAGCTAGTGTTCATAACTATGAATGTAAAAGGAATAAACTCACACATAAAACAGAAGAGAATAAAAAAATGAGATAGAAACCAGAGTCCAACCACATGTTGTTGATAAGAAACACATTTGAAACAGAAAGACATAGTATCAAAATAAGAGATGAAGCTAAATCTATTATGCTTTTGCAGAAGTAAAAAAGCAAGGGTAGAAATGGCCATTTCAGACAAAGCAACAGCAAAAATACTCATTTAAAAGAGATAGACAGGAAAGCTATATTTTGTTTAAAAGATACCATATGTAATGAAGTAATACTACTTCTAAACATACATTCACCAAATGGCATAGCATCTAAATTCTTAAAGGAAAATTTAAATGAGTTACATGGAGCAATAGACAATAGAACTACTTATCCCTCTCAACTCTAGATAAATATAACCAAAAAATAAATAAACACGTTATACACACATGTGTCTGTGTACTATATATATTATATATGATCACATATGTATATGTGTTATAGATTTATATGTGTGTATGTCTATATATGTGTGTGTGTCTACCCACATGCTCATAAATACACACATAGCCATTTTTAGCTTTTAATTTAAAAATAACTGTGGGAGTGACTAGGTGATCCTGAGTTCAAATTTGGCCTCAGACACTTGACACATTTACTAAGTTGTGTGACCTTGGTCAAGTCACTTAACTCCAATTGCCTTGCCTTCCCCTTTCAAACAAACAAACAAACAAACAAATAAACAAAAATCGGTGTGATCCCAAAAGAGGAGCTCTGTATAAGAGTGTCTTACTCAAGGTGGCTGTCACAGATACCTCAACTTCTCTGAATACTCCAAGAGATTTCAGCTTCTACAAATCCCCACTCATATACAAAAATGCTTCTGTCAAATTCTGCTGTATTGGAAGAATTTTTAAGGACCTCCAGCTCTTTGACAGCATATAAATGCCAAGCTAACGTCAACCTGAAGATCACTTCAAGTCCTGGGCACCTTGTCTATGCCTTATGACCTAGTCCCAGAATGATCTTAGAAACTCATTAAGAACTTAAAGAAAATGATGGTTTTCAACAACCCTTCAAAAAAGACTGCACAGAAAATATTATAAACTTCACTTTCTAAAGGCCTCTCACTGCAATAAAAACAAAAATTCAGGCAATCAAATTCAAAATAAACATTAAGTGTTCTCCTTTAACACAGAGGAAAATATAATTAATGAATCCCTTAAAAATAACCAAGCATTCCAAATTAAGTGCAAGCTGAACAAAATGTTTTAAAAAGCTTTGGAGAATGGAAGCTCAAAGCTGTTGCTTCCCTTTTATTTTGATCAGGAGGTTCATTTAATTGTTGATCATCTCAAATAATACACTATGGTCTCCTGCTGTTCTCATCTAAAAATGTTTTAGATGGCTTAGCTACAGGCAGCTGTCTGGCCCTGACAGGCATGATAGATGAAAAGAGGCTGAAACTGAATGAAAATTGTTGCCTTTCTATTTAAGAAAGAAATAACGATGGGCTCCTCTATGTTTGAAATAAAACATTTAACATCTTTAGTCACTATGGTTTACAAATACTTCTACTGAACTAAAATGTGCTGTCTAAAGATACCAATATTTGGTTTTAGTCCAAATATGGTATTCCATTTTAAGGGCCAGAGAGAATCTTTCAAATATATTGAAATTAGGAACAAAAAAAATTTTCTCAATGTTAAAATTTAATTGTTATTTTTATAAGGCTCTAAGGTTTATAAGGCACTTTATCTATCTCATTTGACACTCACATCAACCTATGAGAAGTAGTTGCTGTTACCTATCTTCATTTTACAGATGTGAGAAATTCCAATAGACTAGGAGAGCTAAGGATAGTACTTATTTGAAGGCTGATTCGAATTATTTCTTTCCTTAAATAACAAATATTTTTTTAAATCTTCAAAGGGTCTAAGAAATACTTGTTTAGAAATTTAGTTTAACTGATTCAACCGATTCTGGAAAGCAATTTGGAACTGTGTCCAAAGGACTATAAAACTGCATATCCTTTGATCCAGGAATACCACTACTAAAATTGTAACCCAAAGAGATTTTTTTAAAGGGGGTGGGGGAAAAGGACCAATTTGAACAAAAATATTTATAGTAGCTGTTTTTGTGGTGGCAAAGAATTGGAAATTGAGGGGATACCCATCAATTGGGGAATGGATGAACAAGTTGTGGTGTTCAATTGTAATAGAATACTATTGAGCTACAAGAAATGATGAGCAGGCAGATTTCAGAAAAACCTAGAAAGACTTACATGAACTGATGCTGTTCAAAGTAAGCAGAACCAGGAGAACATTGTACACAGTATCAGCAATATTGTATGATGAACAACTGTGAATGACTTAGGTATTCTCAGCAACACAATGATCCAAGACAATTCTGAAGGACTCATAATGAAAAATGCCATCTACATCCAGAAAAAGAATTGATGGAATCTGAATGCAGATCAAAGAATACTTTTTCATTTTCTATCTTTTTTTTGTTCAAGTTTTCTTCCACAAAATGACTAATATGTATATATGTTTTATATAATTACACATATAATAATATCTATTTGATTTCTTACTAAGTCATGGAGAGGGAAGAAGAAAAAGGGAGGGAGAGAATTTGGAACTCAAAATTTCTTTTAAAAATGCTAAAAATTACAAAAAATGCTAAAATTATTTTTACATTAAATTGGGTGAAAACAAAACATTTTTAAAAGGCAGCAATAAAACTTTTTTGAAAAGAATATTAGTTTAAACTCATCTGTCCTCTCTCAGTCTCTGTACCTTTCTCTCTGTCTCTGTTTTTTGTGTCTCTGTCTCTATGTTTCTATTTCTGCCTTTATCTGCCTCTGGTATTCTAGGAATTTTAGGTGCCTATGCCTGAACCTCCCTCCCAAAATATACAGTCTTCCTCCCCGGGCTAAGTTTCTATATTTAAATGGTAAACATAGATGCTCTAGATTAATCATACAGAGATGAAACTGGGTCAGGACTAAAAAGGAGAGCCAAAGAGGGAGAAGGAAAGAGAACACATTGAGAGTTAGGAGGTGGTAGGGCTTCTACCCAAATGGAGCAGCAGGTGTGGCAACATCAGCATTCCCCTTTCTCTGGAAGAGGTATGGGAAGATCTACACCTATGGGTGACTAGAGAATGAGAACTAAAGAGGAAAACACTGTGGCATAAAACTCTTTTTAGTTAAATCACTAGCACTAGTTCATGTGGTTGGAGCACTGAGGAAAGAAAACAAAAAAAGAAATAAAACAGAAAAAGTGATGCTGCTTAACCCCTTTACTTTATCTGAGTGCTACTGGAATCCATTTATGAACTTTTCCTTTTATTTCATTGACAATATCTGAAAGATCTAGTACTATTTATTGTAAACACCTCTAGTTGACCCTGTCTTTTGCATTTCCTTCAGTTCCTTTGTCTGTGACATTAAGACTCAGGCTAGTTCATAGAACAACATGGAAGACAATGACCTTTCATAGCACAGGGCTTGAGTCTTAATATGCCAGTTCATTGTGAGAGTATTTTCTCATTTGAGGCATGTATTCAAAAGACCTTCATGAGAATAATAATTACATTTTCAAAGGCACAATTATTACAAGGGGGGGGGGGCTTTAACTCTGCCCCATCAGAATATGTCTAATTGTGCTGTGCACCCTAGACACTGCACGAGAAAGGATTGGACACAGAAGAAACAACGAGAAGAATTGAAAATTTAGACTTTACTAGAAAAAGCAAGATGCTAATGAGATTTTTAAACTGTTATATTTTACATTTGATTTCACTATAGTAAACATACTTTGCTTATATTGAGAAAGGAAGCAAGCTTGGGAACCTCAGATGATGGGGGTAATACAAGCCAAAGAGAACTATGATTTTAAAGGGAAATTAATTCATAATACTACTTATAAATATGAATCCTTAACGTTAGGTATTATCCAAAAATTAAGAGACCTCAAGCAGTGCATTATGCTGTTGGTGTGTGCCCAGGTTGTTTGAACTGTTGTAAGACAAACTCAAAGCACCACCTAGTGGCTTACACAGGTATTACATAATCCAGGTGCTCTAGGACTCACTCCAGGGGAGAACCATCTTGCATGAATGTCACTCAGTCTGCACATTGGTAGAATGAAAAGTGTTTCACAGGAGAAATTTTCTTAATTGAAATAAAATTGAAAATGAATCAAAGATTCACTTTCAGCAAGTAAATTTAGAATAATTGAATTTATTTTGCTAAGGAAAGCAAATGTTGGTTTAAGTTGCAACATATCAGCAAGTAATGTCACCATTTGTTTTCAACAAATTCTTAAGACCAAAAAAACCTTGGTGACCTATTATTGGGAAATCTCATTCCCTAAGGACATTGGGATAAAGCATTAACAGCAGGCTTCTCCAAAAAGACTGAAGGAAAAGACTTTGGGGTTTTATATGTATTTATGTATTCTTTAATAGTGGAAATGAACCCTTATCAAGACAAAGGTGCCACTTACATGAATATTTTTCTACCCCTTTAGCTGCTAGTACTCTTTGCTTCCTCAAATTATCTTATATTTATTAACCTGGTTACCTAATGTACACTTATATTTACCCAGTGAAATATATGCTTCTTGAAAGAATGCAGTGTTTTTCATTTTTGTGATTATATCACAAATACCTTGCACATAACACAATGTCTTGCATCAGTGCAGTGGATAGAGCCCTGGGCCTAGAGTCAGGAAAACCTGAATTCAAATCCAATCTCAAACAATTACTAGTTGTCTGACCATGGGCAAATCACTTTTAAAAAAAATCTCTTTGCCTCAGTTTCCTCAATTGTAAAAAAAATGGGATAGTAATGGCACCTACCTTGCAGGGTTATTTCAAAGATCAACTGAGATACTATTTATAAGAAGTGTTCAGTACAGTGTCACAGTACAGGAACACAGTAGGTGCTATATAAATGCTTATTCCCTCTCTTCCAGAAAGTAGAGTCTTGCTCCCTAAGCTATACATCTATGTATAGAAGCATAGATGCACTGGATTAGTCATACAGAGATGGGTCAATGCCAGATCATGCAAAGAAGTATAGTCTGCCCAAGTCAAACTAGAGAATACATAAGTTCTACATCTAAGTACATAAGATTTACATTGAACCAATCAGCATCAGAGTAAATATCAATCTTGCTCGTGCAAGTACATGCTTAGTATCACAACCAGTTCAATGTGGAGTGCGTTGAAACCACCACTCCTTCCCACAGATTTTCGCCTCATTTTATTCTGACAACAGGCCTGGAAGATACGTGACATTATTATTTCTATTTTACAGATGAGGAAAATGAAGCAGGTGGAGGTTAAGTGACCTGCCCAAGGTTACATAGATAGCAAGTATCTCAAGTCCAATTTGGCTTCAGCTCCTGCTGACTACACGTCCAAGCCTCCAGTTCACCTCTTTGTTATTGTTATAATTGTCAAGTCATTTTCAATCTTGTCCAACAGTTGATTACCCCCTTTAGGATTTTCTTGGCAGAGATCCTGGAGTGGTTTGCCATTTTCCTTCTTCAGCTCATTTTAAAGATGAGAAAACTGAGACAAATGAGGCTAAATGACTTGTCCAGGGTCACACAGCTATTAAGTGTCTAAATGCACCACTTAGCTGCTTTTACTAGTTCAGTTAATGCTTACTTCTTTTAATTATTTAATCAACCAGTCAACAAGCATTTATTAAGTAGCTCCTATTGTAGCTACGCTGTACTGAGTACTATGAAAACAAAAGGAAAATGGGCCCTACTTCAGGAAGCTTACTTTCTAAGGAGTGGAGAGGAAAGGAGGGTGAGGAGGGCAGGTACAGAAACAGATGTGTGCATAATATACATAGATGAAATGGAAAGTAACCTTAAAGAGGAAGGCAGTAGCATCTGGGGAAACAGAAAAGGGCTTCTGTAGAAGGTTGTACGGGAACTGAATGAGGAAATCAGGGATTCTGTGAAGTGGGAAGAGAGCCAGAGTGTTCCAGGAACAGGAGGACAACTGTTACAAAGGCAAAGAAATGAGAGATGGTGTGTGGTGCATGAGGAATTAAGTCAGTAGGGTGCATGGTGGTGAGTAATTAGAAAGATAATGAGTGGCCAGGTTGTGAAAAGTTTGAAATGCCTCCAAATGAGTTTATGTTTGATCCTAGAGATAAAAGGAATCTACTGGAGTTTATTGTAAAGTTTCTTACATTGCATATGTATACGTATGTGTGTATGTATTGTATACATATTGTACATTTTATTATATAGAACATTATACACATGTATATAATGTTTATATGTATATGTGTGTATAATATATTACGTATATTATATAAAATACATATTAAATATATATATTTAAAGCAAGCTACGCAAAATATGGATTCAAAATTTCACAGATAATCCTCTTTTTCTGTTCTTCTTTGTTGGTAGATAATTATGCACTTAATGCAGCCTTTGAGGCTGGGACACAACAGAGCATTGATTCTGCATCACTTATGCTAATTTTGAACTAATAATTGACACAAAGGAAATAGGCGTTCTCCACTAGCCAACACAATACCTTCCATACATGAAACCAACAGTTACAACAAAGGGAGAAAATTTAATCAGTGTACTTTCCAAGGATGTGCACAAAGACGATGAGGTGGATGTCCATATTGCCAGAGCTAACTTAGTATTTGGGAAGCTCCAAAAGCATGTGCGGGAGAGAAGAGGTCTTAGACTGCCTACCAAACTGAACATCTATAGAGCCACTGTGTTAACCTCATTGTTTTATGCCTATGAAATCTGGACAGTTGGCCAGCATTAAGTCAGAAAATTGAACTGCTTCCATTTGAATTGTTTTAGGAAGATTCTGAAGATCACCTGGCAGAATAAGGTACTGGAAAAGTATACGCAAAAATTAAGAACATAAGTTACAAAACTTTGCTTATTAACATCAAGGAATTTCATATAGTGAATAAAACACAAATGCAGGGGAAGAGAAGAGAAGCTGAGGGGAGAGGAGGGAGTGGAGGGAAGAGAAGATAGACAGAATCTTAGAATCAAGAGCTAGGGGTGAATATTTATAGCTGGAAGAGACTTTAAGTGTCATGTACCCTAACCCTTTAATTATGTGTGATAGATGAGGAAACTGAGTCTGAGATAAATTAAATGACTTACTTGAGATCATGCAGTAGCAATGTCAAGATGGAGACCTGAAAAATGTGACTTCATATTCATTATTCCTTCCATACACTCTGATTCATTGTTAGAAAGGCAATTAAGAACACTGAAGAGCTTAAATGCCTATGAATTATTAAAGTTATCATTCATCATACCCAGAACACCACAGCTTCCAAAGAACTAAAAATGAGTGTCACATAGAAATTAGTGGAAAGGTGCATGGTAAGTGTGAACAGGCTGGTCCATACACTCAACGAGAATTCCAAAGGTGGTTGTTGTTTTATCCCTCATTCTCAAAGAGGACCATGTCCTCAGAGAGGTGATGCCATGGCATGCCAGTGAATTGGATTTAAGTGAGGGAGGACTCTTCAAAGTCACCAGTCTCACTTTCTACTCTGGAACCATCTGGGTCTAGTAGCAGGATATAGGTTAGAATAAATAGAGATGGACCTGCATGTGGTGGGAGACCTTGACATTTTTAAGCTAAGATCTTTAACATATCTCAGTCTGACTGAGGAAATACCTGCTCAGTGATTAAGGTAAGGTAAAAAATGAGACAAAATATAGTCTCTTATACCTAGTAAAAAGATCAGTCCGAGAAGGGAAGACCCTCAGAATTTCTGATCAATTTTGACCAATCAATGAGAGCTAGTGTGATTTGGGCTTAAGGCATAGTCCTTAGGAAAGAAATCTAGCCCTTGAACCTCAAGATATCATGCAAGGCTTCAGCAATCAAAATTTACATTCCTTTTGGCAGAGCACCTGTAGGATATCCTATGTGGATAGAGGGAAGGGAAAGAAAGAAAGAAAGAAAGAAAGAAAGAAAGAAAGAAAGAAAGAAAGAAAGAAAGAAAGAAAGAAAGAAAGAAAGAAAGAAAGAAAGAAAGAAAGAAAGAAAGAAAGAAAGAAAGAAAGAAAGAAAAAAGAAAGAAAGAAAGAAAAAAGAAAGAAAGAAAGGAAGGAAGGAGGGAAGGAAGGAAGGAAGGAAGGAAGGAAGGAAGGAAGGAAGGAAGGAAGGAAGGAAGGAAGGAGGGAAGGAAGGAAGGAGGGAAGGAAGGAAGGAAGGAAGGAAGGAAGGAAGGAAGGAAGAGAAAGGATGAGAAAGAAGGATGAGAAAAAGAAAAAAGGAAAGAAAGAAAAATGTGTTGCCCAACTAGCCAGTTCCAGTTAGGTCCCCAGCGGGCCAATTCCAACTACTACTCACAGAGGTTGCTGTTCGTCCTTCATTTCCAAAGAAGACCATGATATCAAGAAGGTCATGCCATGACATGCAAATGAATTGAATTTAAGAGAGGGAGGGCTATGCAAAATCATCTACCTTCTTTCTCCTCTGGAACCATCTGCGTCCAGTGGCAAGATATATATATTTATAAGGATGATTGGAGATAGCCCTGCAATGCCAAAGAAGAACAAAAGTTTAAACATATTGTGAAGAAACTGTATGATAGAAAGAGAAGATAGATTGGTCATATGGTCAGAGTGAAGGATGAATGGATAACCAGTGCTCTACTGGTACTCTCATGGTGTAAGGAGAAATCAAGCAACACAATTGTTGAACCCCTTGAGGCAAACTTTCAAGAAGATGAATAGAAATATCCTAAATTATGGTCAATCATAGATAGGTTCTGATCCATATCTATAGAAAGACCACCCAAATTGATGAGTTCACAGATCTACTTGAACATTTGAGAGAGTATCAGTAATCATTCTGGTGAGAAGTAAAAGTGCTAGGTAATAAAGATTTTTTAATTGACAGAATGTCTAATAAACCAGCTTTAGTTTAAAACATCTCTTGGAAATTAGGACAAAAATATCAATATTAATGAAGTAAAGTATAAAGTAACTGTTTTTTAGCCTCAATACTAAAAATTAATCTCATTTCTTCTAGAAGTCAACCAACATTCTCAAATACGTAAATTGCGTTTTAATTGGCTCATTTATAACCTTTTAATTATGCTTCACAATGGGAATCTCCTCAAATACTGCTTTGATAACTAAATAATGAAGTAATCAAGTCTCTTGATAATGGTCCAGATTCTCAACCCACTCAATTTTATGAGTACAATAAATTTATTATACTTTATCATTTTCTAGGTCAATAGTGATTAAGCAGGAATAAAGGATAGATGTTACTCTAATGGTTCTTAATAGTCTTCTATTTTTCCCTCCATCTCTTAAATTTACAGGTGGAAATTTAAAAAGAAAACAATATGTTTAGTGTATAAAGAAATCATATCCCATTCCACTTTTCACTACCCCTATATAACATTTGCAGAAATCTAAAATTTTGCTTTAAAAAGAAAAGATCAAAGGGCTGCCTGAAGACATTTAGATATGAATAAAAAAGCTCAGAATTGATCATTCATGATATTCCATTTATAAAAGGAAAACTAGAATTAATAATACTTCATTACCTCATTGATGTGGTTATGCCCTCTAACATGCAAATTATAATCTCATTCCATGCTTTCTCATCCTGGCAATTCTTGCCCAGAGCAGGTGGTAGAATGAGCATCAGGCCAGTAGAAAGAAAGACCCAAGTTCAATTCTGGCCTCATATACTTACTAGCTGTGTCATCCTGGGTAGATCACTCAGCTTCTGTCTGCTTCAGTTTCCTTATCTATAAAGTGGGGATGATAATAATAGTACCTCCCTTTCAGGGTTGTTGTGAGGATAAAATAAGATAATAATTGTGAAATGCTTAGTACAATGCGTTTCACACACTAAGTGCCATATAAATGTTAGCTATTTAACTAATTATGAGAAGTGATTATCATTATCCTCAAATAAGGAAACCATCCAATGTACTCAATACTGCTCAGGTACTTTAAAATTTTATCTCCTGATATTTAAAGTTATATTACTTCTGTCACATATTCCTTTATTTAATCTGGTGATCAAGTTGTTTTTACTGAATTCAGTTTTTATTTGTACTGCTTCATAGAAGCAGCAATTCTCAGTCTATTTGGATGTGACTAGAGGAAAAAAACAACCCTCAGTAGTTTTTCTAGAACAGTGCAATTTGTTTCACTGATAATTCCTTCCTTCCTCCTTTTCTTCTCTATTTCCTTTCTTCTTTCCATTATTATTTCAATTATTTCTTCCTTTCTTATTTCCTTTTTGGGATATAGACATAGTGATAGAATTACTAGATCAGAGGGGAATGCACAATTTTATAGCCCTTTGGGCATAGTTCCAAATTGTTCTACAGAATGGTTGGATCAGTTCACTACTCCACCAACAATGCATGATCAATACATTTTCCAAGAAAAAAAAGCTAACACCTGTGGATCCCCTCACTCCACACAGTAGGGTTAATTCATACTCATTTTTGTGTCCGAACTCATTCTTCATAATTTTGCAATATTCCTATTTGATTATGGTTATTGTTCTTTACATATACATTGTTACAGACATTGTGCACATTGGACTGAGCTTATTTCACTTCACATAGGTTCATGGAAATTTTTCCATGCTTCGCTGTATTCATAATTGTCATTTTATATAGTACAGTAATATTTCAATACATTCTAATTGGAGGAAAGATTAGGGACTTTCCAAGCTGAGAGGAGAAGAGCAAATAGGTTCAATTCCCTGAAATCAGAAAAAAAAAGGCATTACATTCCTCCCTCCCTAAGTGTCAGTATTTGATCAAAGGAACAAGGAAATAGTAACTGATTGATAGTATAGGGTCAGTTTTCAGATGAAACTTATGGGTGACTTGAGCTGTAAACTTGTGAGAAAACTCCTTTTATCAATCTTCAGATTTGATTGGGTTTTTGATCAGCATAACCTAGGTCTTAGTTAAGATAGAGGTGGTCTAGCTTCCCAGTCATGTAGGACTAGGTTCAAAGAATGAAATGAAGTTTCCTCACAATTCCCATAATTGAATAAAGCTTTCTCACAAGACAGACATTCGACTAGATCAGGCCTGCACAACCTGCGGCACGCCAAAGGATTTCAGGTGGCCACAAAAAATGTAGAAGAAAACATCTCAAAATCCTTTGGTGTGCCACAAGCAGTCCTAGAGCCATAAGTGGCTTGCAGGTTGCAGGGTGTGCAGGTCTGGACTAGATGATAATTGAATAGAAAGATAACTGAGGTAGCTCCAGAATTGAGTCACAAGATGAATTCAGTGTGATCATTTAATTCCCACAATTCCCTCAGTTAGGAGAGTGGGAAGTTTTGCTTTGCTCCTACATTTATTGGGAGGAAAAACAACTCCTAATGTATCCTCTTTACATATAATTATTGTTTTTTCATGGATTTATTCAATGACAATAAAGACATTATATGAAATGAAGGTCTGAAATGTCCCTTAGCAGTCCATTATGGAGCAGAATTGTTATGTGATTTTTGGTCCCTACATTTCTTCAAAGTAATTGAATTGAATAATCATTTTATTTCTTTTTTGTTTTCTATATTTTTAAAGTTTCATTTTTGCCTTTTGTTTTTACATTTAAGCCATGTTCTAATGACTATTTCCTCTTTAACTGAACTTTTCTTATAACAAAGAAAAATGATAAAGCAAACAAAAGCAACAAGATTACCATATTGGACACCATATCCAACATTGTAGAAAAGGTATATGACAGTACCTCCCCACTACAAAAAGGAAACAAATTTCATTATTTCTCCTCTGGGAGCAAGAGTGGTCCTTATCTTTAATTAGAGACTAGTTATCTTTTAGTGTTGTCTTTACTTAAATCTTGTGGTCATTATGCTAATTAGTATTATTTCTACTCACTTAATCCGTTTTGCACCGTTTCATATTTCTTGGAATTTCTTATATTTAGTTTACAGTCTGAAAAACAACTTAAAACCTAATCACAAATACTAATAATACCAAACAGAATGACAGTGATATCGTTGTTCAGTGTGAAATTGGAGGAGAGAACCTTCCATCTGAAGAAATAAGGAAGGGCCTTATTATAGGAGGTAACAACAGAGCTAAGTGATGAGGGCAACTAGAGATGGGAAGGATTATAATGTGCCTTCACATACCATGGGTGTTTGTACCTTCTCTATGAAATCCTACAAGAATTAAGATTAGGCAGAATTAAAATTGTCCCAATTTTTTAAGATTGCCCAATTTTGTCTCCATTTGGAGGATGTTATATCTGGTGAAATTGCTTTTGACCTCTGATAGTTCAGATAATTGTCTCACTTTGCCATTCCACCTTATATTATAAAAAATCTTCAGGACAAAGGAGATTTAGAGAGACAATGATAAATCTGCTCTCCTACCTACAGTCAGTTCATTACCAACACCATCCATTAAATCCTATGCTCAGCCTTCTACAAAGAAGACAATTTTCCTGATTTGCTTTCAGAACATTCTCTTTTTTTTTTAAGTTTCTGAGGTTTGTTTTCCCTTGCTCCATCCAACAATGATAATTCCCTTTATTTTTCTGCAGCCCTTTCATTGTATTGTCTAGGATTCTATTAAATAATTTCCACTTTCTACCACCAGACGCAAGAGTATGCTAGTAATCACTTAACAACTAGCTTTCCCACCCCTGTAAAACATGCACATGATAGACTTTTAAGGTTAATCTGAATTATTCACATTTCTTTATTACTTTTTTAAATCTACAAATGTACAAAACAATAAAGTCCTGATTTGTGGTGTTTGTGATTTCTGAGGTGTAAATTCTCACATTGAAAATTTAACAATTGGCTCTATGATCATTCCCAGCTAGTTCAGTAGAGTCCTTCATCAGATTTGCCCAGAGAGCACACAAAGCACTGAAATATACAACAAAATGTAAAAATATGAATCCTTAAAATTTATTCTTTGCATTAAATTCTATTAAAAAATTATCATGGGCTTCCTGATTATATGTGGTGATATGTCAGGCATTGTAAATACAAATCCCTGACTTAGAGAAGGTAATGTTCTACTTGGGAGACACAATATGTGCCCAGGGAAGTAAATACAAAATAATACTAATCAATTTAAAAAAAGATAAAACAAAATTCCAAAAGAAAAAAAAGAAAGATAAAACATTAACAACTGGAGAGAGGAAAGACCTAGAAAGGGATTATTTATAGAATCTCTATCTTGGAGGAAGTTAAGGATTCCAAGAAGTAGAGGTAAAGAAGGAATGCAACCTGGACTTGAGGAATTGTCTGTATGAGGCATGAAACAGAATTCAGGGCATGAGGAACAGCTAGAAGGCTGAAATTGAATGTAGAATGTGTGAAGCAGATTAATAGCAAATGAAACTAGAAGAATAGGTGGAAACAAAATGTTGTAGAGACTTAAATACCAAGTTAGAGGTTGTTTCGGTTTTTTTTTTTTATTTATGTACAGTATATAAGGAACTACTGATGATTTTGAAGAAGGTGTGGGGAAATGACAAGGTCAAATATGTATGTTAGAAATAACAATTTGACTGCTATGTAAAGGCTAGATGAATGTAATAGTATCACTCTTGTGGAATACCACCTACACAGGGTAAGTCAAGCAGGAAGAATAATCAGTGATGGCAGAGTATGGACACTGGACAAATTGATTTTTCACAATGTCAAGTCAATACAATAACAACTGGTAGAGGGAATATCCATCTCACAGAGGTGTCTGACTGCCAAGGTTAGGTCAACAGGGTATTCAATCCACTCAATGGATTGAACACGCTTTACCACAAAGTCCTCTAATGGAAAACTTGGAAGAAAAAGAAGAAATTGCCAGAGAGATTTTTAAATGAAACTAGATAAGGAGGAAAGTATGTGGTTTCAAGTATCACAGACCCTAAACTTGGGGCTGAATAGCCAAGAGCTTAACCCGAATGTCCCAGTCTCCCCCTTCTCTCTGATTTGGAGTCATCAGTTTGTTAAGGCAGGTAGAGATTCTGCTTAGCTCAGCAATCTGGATGACCGTGACTTGAAACGAGGAGGAAAGCTGTGGTTTCAGTTTGGCAGCGTTGTCTGAATACCAAATGCAGAGCTGATCTTGGTGCCAAAGCTTGCACATATAAATGGATGGGAAAAATGTCTGGAGGATCACTTCTTTCTCCCTTTCCCCACCCCCTCCTCAACCAATAGATAGGGTTTGCCCATTTCCAAAGGCATTTGTTCTGCCTCACCCAATGGCCTTCTATTCCTTTTGGCAACTTTGGGGCAGGGTGAACTTTGAACACTGCAAATTCCTCAGATTACAAAAGGAAGGTCTCAGTTCAAATACCTAGTTCAACAGAGCTGTGTTTTCAGAGACATTATCACCTAAGAAATGTGTCATGTCTCCATGCACTGAGCTAAGTGAGAACCACAGTCTCTGTTGATTTTCTATGGAAGAAGTATCCCAAATACAGACATATACCAATCTTTTCTTTTTTCTTTCCCTCTTTCAGATGCTGCCTTAACTAGAGAATGAAAGGGAAAGTGGAGGGTAGTTGCTCTCTGCAATTATGTTAGAGAACCACATACTAAAATTTCTTGAATTGTTATTGGTAATTAGAGTGTCTCATCAGAAAAGGGAGGAGGGGACTTTGTGAGATTTTTCAAGCTTTAATTTGTGGAAAACTACAGCCATGTGCAATTTAATGAGTCTAATTCAAACCATTTTTAGTTCCTTGGTTCAGATCATGGTGTTTCTTTAATATCTACTTTTGTTTAGCTAGCACCACTTAAAGGAGGTGCATAGACTGAGGACTTGACCAAAAATAAAATCTCGCTTATTTAATATTGAGCTCTCAAGGGCTACACCAAAAAGGATGATCACTTGGTAGTGCAAAACATTGGAGGGTGGAGGTAAGAGAGGATTCAGCTGGGTTAAATCAGCCTATATAAAGGATAGAAAAGGCCAACCAAATGTGAACTGAAGACCTTTTAAGATGATCTTAGAGGCCACCTCCTCTCTGAAGTTCTCTGATCATCATGCCAGTTGAAATTGACTTCTCTTGCCTTTGAACTCCTAGAGCTCTTTAATTGTACCACTGGTGTGACATACTTAAGTCAACATATTAATGTGCAGGTGTATATGTGAGTGTGTATGTGTGTATCCCTCCATTTATTGTGTTTATGTGTGTCAATTTTTTGAGGAGTCCTCTTGATAGGTGTAAACATTCCCCACTGCACATCATTTAAGACTTTGGTCAAATAGAAGTGGGAGGTACCCTTTGCCTGGGTAAATTGTGGATACATCCACTTCAGTTCTATTCAATTTTATTTGATTCTATTCTATTCACCTTTATTAAGCAGCTACTGACTGTGCTAGTGCTGGGGTTGAATATATACATTAAACAGGTCTTGCCTTTGAAAAACTTACTTTCTACTAGAGGAGATCATTAAGATTGTTCATTAGAAGTTCTGAATTCTGGAATGATCTGAACTGTTATTGTTTTTGAGTTATTTTAGTCTTGTCTGACTCTTTGTGATCCAATTTAAGGTTTTCTCGACAAGGATACTGGAGTAGTTTGCCATTTCCTTTTCCAGCTCATTTAACAGATAAAGAACTGAGGCCAATAGGGGTTAAGTGACTTGCTCAGGGTCACACAGCTAGTAAGTGTCTGAGGCTAGATTTGAAGTCATGAAGATGAATCTTCCTGATTCCAAGCCCAGTATTGGCCTCTATTGACCACACCTCTAGTCGCCTACTTGACTGAGTCAATTTAGCATACATCTGAACTGCACCCTGCAATCTGGGCATATAAAATGGAGCAAAGAGATCTGCAGGGGACCAGATGGGGATTAACAAGAGCTAAGCAACAACAGAAAATGGGAGAAGAAGCTTGGTTTTTCTGGTCCCATGTACTATACTTTTAAACTCTGGAGGTCAGTCATAAAATCATGTGATTCTTTGAATCCTTCATACTTCCTCACCCAATAACTGATACATAATTAGCGTGTGTTCAATAAATGTTTATGGAATGGATGAATGAGTCATTCACATACCTGGATCCCTTCTCTCTTCTGGCCTTCACCAAATAGCTATATAATGAAACTATTCTCTAAGATTTTATAGATCATGGACAACTCAGAACTGCACTCATCTAGAGCAATGAACCTCTCCTTTCCTTTTTTTCTTTCCTTTTCCTTCCTTCATCCACCTACCCAGTTATTCTGAAATCAAATGAAGTTACAAAATGGAAGAGAAAAATCTAGACCAGTGGTTCTCAACCTTCCTAATGCTGCAACCCTCTAATAGTCATATGTGGGTGTATCTGTATGTGGGTGGACTTGCCTGGAGAAGGATAGAGGAGGTTCCTAAGACCATTGAAAATGTGTGTTTTCAGTGGTCATAGGCGACCCCTGTGAAAGGGTCATTTGACCCCCAAAGGGGTTGCAATCCACAGGTTGAGAATTGTTGATCTAGACCAATATTATATTAAGTGATTGAATTCTCTTTTGTGTCAGACCACAATGGGGGAGCTATAGAATCCATATAAAGTACCCAAGATCCTACAAATGTCCTTGGCATATATCAGAAGCTCTCATGGAATTTACAGTACAGATAGTTGCAATGCACATGCAATTCTGAGTAGTAGAAAAACAGGGTTCCATAGCTCAGCCAAGAAAGTTTTGGGTTGAGGAGAGTGGGAGGAATGGGTAAGATTATTAGTAAAGTGATTTCAAAAAGCACCATCTTAATGAAATTGATCTAGTCTCCTTAGCCTCAGCTGACCAACCCAAATCTCTGACAGTTCACTCACATATACCAGTTGAAATCTAATAGAATTTGTACAGGCTCGTTCTTAAGATTTCTGCAGTTTATAATAGTGTTCTTGGACCAAATATCTGAGCAAGAGTCTTTTGACCCAGGAGGGGTCTGACCACTTGCAGTGATGGGAAATCTCAGGTTTCAAAGACCCTGAAACATAGCCCACCCTAAGAACAGAGGGACATGTCCTTGTCACTCTACAGACATTACCAGTATACATTGTGTGGAATGTGAAGTTAACTGGACCTTTCCTCTTACCACTAATGGTCTGTACTGTCTGTACTGAGTTACAGTACTGGCTAAGGTAAAACAGAATGATAGATGTCAAAACTTTGCCTCACCTCTCTACTGCTCAGTGTATTCATGGCAGAAATGGAGATGGCAAGGCACAGACATCAGTTAGGAACAGAAGGTGTGACTGAGACTAAAATGAAGGATTCGCTTGTCAGCAGACTGGTGGTGAAGCCTGCTTTTCACCACTCATTAGAGGAGATGTAAACTATAAGTGTAGAAAGAAGCATTCCTTGTAAAGCAGGGCCAATATGTCCATTTGTTTTTGCTGATTTGTTATACAGGAAGGAATGAGGGGAGGGAATAAGTATCTGTTAAATGCTTCTATGTGCCAGGCACTGTGCTAAGTGCTTTAGCTATGTTTTGTCATTTGATTCTCATAATAATCCAGGGATGTAGAGGCTATTATCACCTCCATTTACAGTCGAGGAAACTGAGGCAGAAAAATATTTTAGTAACTTGCCCAGGGTCTAGATAGTATCTGAGACCAATTTGAAGTCAGATCATCCTGGAAAGAGCAATTATAAAAGTCAGGTCTTCAATAAGCAGTCATTAAGAAGTAACAGTCAATTTATTTTTTTAAGATAACAAACATTCTTAAAAGAAATTCGAGAAGCAGATCACACTATGGAACTATGAGAAATGCAAACAGTGCTGGCCTTCCTTGGATCAAGCAGTAAAGGGTCTTTCCCCAGCTCTATGGTCTTGGTATAGTCCTTTAACCTTCAGTGGTGCCATTTACCCAATCTGTTAAACAGGAATGGCACTTTTCCCTTTTTTCCTGCCAGTGATGCCAGAAAGATTAATTAGCCCCTATCTGCCAAAGCAGCTTCAATTTCAGCTTCGGGAATGAGGGAACGTTGAATTGCTAAAGCAGCTCTATAAAGTAACATACAAAAAATATGCCCACCTGCTGTTCAATTTCTTTGCCAAATGGCAGCTAGCACAAAGTCTTGGAATTGGGGAAATTTTGTCAGAAAACTGCAGGGGTCTGAAGTCATGTAACCTCAGCACCAGATGCTTCCTTTTAACCAGTTAAATAAGTTAAATTCTGACCTCCCAAGTAAAGTATGGGGAAGGACCTCCTCAAATGAGCTCTTGATAAGTAGAGGAGAGAGGATGGTATAGGGGAAAGAACACTGGACCTATAACCAGAAACACTGTTGTCAATTCCCATTTCTGCCATTTACTATTTGTGCGACACTGGGCAAGTCATTTAACTTCTCACTGTCTTTATTTTTTTTATCTGAAAATTAAGGGTTTGAACTAGATGGCCCCTAAGGTACTCTCCAGCTCTAGATTTCTGATCCAAAAATCCACTTCAGAGAGTCTCTGAGCCACCATATAGCCACACCTATACTTGTGGCAGTGACAAAAAGCATAGAGAAAGACAAGAAGAAGGTTGTTACAGTGAAGAAGAATCTTTCCTGGTGCGGTAGCCTAGGTTCCTGTTTGCTTGAAAGTGTTAAGATGGAACCTCCATAAAGGGAATGTATTGCCTACATAGGATTGTAGATTTAGAGCTAAAAAGATCCTTAGAGATCATTTCATTCAATTCTTTTTTTGCAGATAAGGAAACTGAAGCCCAGAATGACAGAATGGCTTCCATATAGTCATACATGTAATACCTAGTAGTTTTTGGTTTTGTTCAGTATTTCAGTTGCATCTGATTCTTCATGACACCATTTAGGGTTTTCTTGGCAAAGATATTAGAGAGATTTTCAATTTGCCTCTCTAGCTCATTTTACAGATGAGGAAACTGAGGCAAACAGTATTAAATGACTTATCTAGGGTCACATAACTACTAAGTGTCTGAGGCTAAATTTGAACTCAGGAAGATGAGTCTTCCTGACTCCAGGCCTAGCAGTCTATCTACTGCACCACCTAGATGCCCATATAAGCTGACATAGCAGTGGTTGGATGTAAACCCAAGTAAACACAGTTTCACTTTGCTTGCTGTAAAGTCTCTCCAAGATTTACAATGCTAGCACCCTAATCTATCAGCATACTATAAAACAAAGATCGGGCACTGGGATTAAGTATCTATCCTATCACTCCCAGGCATAATCAGGAGACCAGGGCTTCTAGGAGACGTGGCGCCTCGTTTAGGCAATTAAATTTCAAAGTCTGGGTCTTGTTTCATTTTTCATTGAAAGGAAACTGTCTTGTATCTCCAAATTTCTGTTGCTGATTACATCAACATCCTCAAAAGTCTCCCCAGACCAGAGCCAAGCTTTGGCCCAGTTTGGTCTCTTTCTGTATTCACCTCTCTGATCACTGGATGGGGCCTCAGGAAAAAAAAAGGCCAGTACAGAACAGTACAATACAAATCAGGTGGTCAAAAATAATAGGCAAAAACCTTCTGACATCTGTTTTATGTCAGAGAGACTAACAGTCCTTGAATCCCAATCACAACTCAGTCAGCTCACTGTACTGACAGCAAAGTTTCCAACACATAAGCCAAGCATGAGGACAGAAATTCACATCAACCCTCCCACTGACTTGTGACCTATGTGGGTGTCCTGGGATGTTCAGTATATCCATTAGTTCCCTGTCTACTTCTAGCAAATCTGTTCACAGTCCTTTTAGTCTGAAAAGTTACTATCCATCAGAGTCATCGATCAGGTTGGAAGGAGGAGAGATCTGGAGCCAGAAAAGAAAGTCATCAGGCCCTGTCTGGATCCCACAGTCTACATTTTCTACAAAAAGTACATCTGTGTACAGATCATGGACAGAAAGATTCACCTACTTATAGACTCAGAAATATTTTTCTTTCATAGTAATCAACAAATAGTTACAAAAATATGTTCCATGGACTTAGATATTTTTAGAACAGACCAATGATTTAATTGGGTATAGGAAACATCCAGTAAAGAACTTCCTAACCTAATCCAGATTTTTTACAGTTTATAGAATTGGAGATTTGCTTTGGGCACAGAGAAATTCAGTGACTTGACTAGGCTCATACATTCAGAATATGCCGGAGGTGACACGAACTCAGGTCTTCTTGACTCCAAGATCAGTTCATTCACTATACCATGCTGCCTATATTTAGATATGTGTCTTGAATACTTCAACATTTGTGAGATCTCTTCTATGTTTGTACTTCTTCCAGTGATGCTGACCACAGCCCAGTTACAACTTCTCATTCTTTGCAGTTCTTACAGTTCCCCATAAATCCTCTCCAGGGGGTTTTTTCAACATTGTGAGCACCTTCCTGGATCTCTTGACATTGTATGGTACCAGTGGGTCCTATGGATACCTTCCAGTTGTCCCTTAATCTCATTACCTGACTGACTTGGTTTCCTTTCTAGTCATATTTGTCATATCAGAGTCATCAGAGAGGCTCATACATACTAAAAATAGACAAACCTACAAACTCTCACCCACAAAATACAAAAGGATGGGTTCATCATCTCAGTTGAGATTCCTCAGGAAGGCAATTGTTCTTTCTAAATTTCCAAGAAATATAAGAATACTAATTCCTAGTGCTAAAGAATCATAGAATAAAACCTTACTGTGGGAACCCCAGCAAATCACCACACCTAACTCTCTATAAATCTCAGAGTAGCTGCTGATCTGCATTGGTGGGGGAAGAACAGGGGAGGGGGGGAAAGAGTAAGTATTTATTAAGTACCTACTATGTGCCAAGCACTGTGAGTGAGCAACAAGAAAGAAGGAATAAAACAAAACACAAAACAGAGACAGACACAGAGAGAGAGAGAGAGACAAAGATGGAGAGGGAGAGGGAGAGAGAGAGAGAGAGAGAAAGAGAGAGAGAGAGAGAGAGAGAGAGAGAGAGAGAGAGAGATTGACAGTAGTTTGCTCCAATCTGGATTCAGAATCTGTGGGGTTTTTTTCTCTGCACGTGGATATCCCTTTTCCATTGTAAGTCCTTTGTAGTTGCCTTCTAACCTTACATTTCTGAGATGAGCCCAGTCTATCAAAGTCCGTCATCACAGATTAGATGCTTTTATTATTATCCTCATTTTACAGTTGAAGAAACTGAGGCCAAAAAGAGGTTGACTTTCCCAGGGTCACAAAACTAAAAAGTGTATGAGGCCATCTTTGTGCTTAGGACTTTCTTCAATAAGATTCTTTGGCATGAGGAATTGATTAAGAATTGTATGAATACCTAAAAGAAATGAAGCAAGAGCTTAAAAATGAAATATAAACCTTTAAATTAAGAATTTTGAGGAGAATAAATGGCTTCTAAGAGAAGGTACTAAATCTTGCTCAAGTAGCTGACTTCCTGAACAATAGAATAGGACAAATAGAAGTCAGTGACTTCATGAATGAGTAAGAAGTATTAGAGTAAAAAGTAACAGCTTGAAAAAGAGAAGAAAATATAAGATAAAATATCAAAAACAACTAACCTGGAAAATAGGTAAAGGAGGGAAAGATCACTTAAGAGTTATTGGGCTTTTTATAAACCATGATTTTATAGATCAAAATGAAAACTGCTTGGATCTATTAAAACCAAAAGGAATATTAAAGAAAGAAGGAAACTATCCATAACTTCCTAAAGGAAACCCTCAAAAGGAAGCTCATAGGAATGTCATAGCCAAAGTCTAGAGACCCCACAATAGAGAAATAATACTGTAAGCATCCAAAAGAAGCACTCTGGGTACCAGGGAACAACAATTGGATCACATACAATCTGATTGTATCTAATATAAATATAGGAGCTGCTAGGTGATGCAGCAGATAGAATGAGGGGCTCAGAGTCAGGATGATTCCTCTTCCAGAGTTCAAATCTAGTCTCAGACGCTTCCTAACTGTATGGCCCTAGGCAAGTCACTTAACCCTTTTTGCTTCACTCCCTCATCTGTAAAATAAACTGGAGAAGGAAATGGTAAACCACTCCAGTATCTTTGCCAAGAAAACTCTAAATGGGGTCATGAAGAGTCAGACGCAACTGAAATAACTGGACAACTACAAAATATAAATGAGAGATTTTGGAAGACAATGTTCCAGAAGGCAAAATATTTAGGCATAGAACCAAGAATAACTTACTGTGCAAGCTTAGTATAATCCTACAGGAGTAAGGAGAATGGATCCTTACTGGAATAAAGAACATTCAATAATCTCTGATAAACTTAGTATAGTTGAGTAGAAACTTTGAAATAGAGTCCAAAGAAACCTAGACACTTTAATTTGTTTAAATAAATAGGAGTTGTATAATGATATAATGCTGACTTTCTAACAGGGGGAGGTGAAATGAAGTGTCCTTTCAGAAGCTTAATGTCTTCAAAGGTTACTGAGGGAGTTAAATAAGAAAAACAGAGAACACAGGGAAGATTTCCTTTAGAGTTTGAAGAGGAAAAAAAGCAGGAAAGGTAAAAGGAACATCCTGTACTAGTATAGAAAGGAAAAAGATAAGGGGGCTTGTAGTTGCTACATTTTCTTAGGTGGGATTTATGAAGAGTATACAAATATGGAGGGAGAGGTAAGGAAAGGTACCATCGGGACCAGTGGGAGTTATCCACCCTGGTGAAGAAGGAAATAGAAGGGAATAAGCATTGATTAAGCTCCTACTATGTACCTAAGAGCTTTACAAATATTATATCATTGGATCCTCACAATAACCCTGCAAGTTAGGTACTAATATTATTCCCATTTTACAGTTGAGGAAACTGAGACAAATGGAGATTAAGTGACTTGCCCAGGGTCACACAGCTAATAAGTCTCTGAGCCTGGATTTAAACTCAGGTCTTCTGGAGTCCAGACACTGTGCTCCAGCTACTCCACTACCTAGATGCCAAAGAGAGGGGGTCATTAGATGAACTTCAGTATTTTCTGAAATAGACAAATAGAATTGAGTGCTTACACATAAAGATTTTAGTGTAGAGGGGCGGCTAAGCGGTGCAGTGAATAGAGTGCTGGCCCTGGAATCAGGAGGACTTGGGTTCAAATCCAGCCTCAGAAACCTAACACTTAAAATAGCCTTGTGACCTTGGGCAAGTCACTTAACCCCAATTGCCCTCCAAAAAGCAAAAAAAAAAAATAGAATATTAGAAAAAAGATTTTAGTGCAGGAATTCATCAAATTCAAGTAGGAGAAAAGTTTAGATCAGAGGATGCTAAAAGGGAAGATAATACAGGGACTGAACTAGATGCAAGGGAAGAAACTTACTGAAGAGGAATATGAAAAGGATAAAATAGAAAATCAAAGTAAAGAGATAGAATTTAAGTGGGGACGGTGCCTTAGATTGTCTCTTAGATGACTGGGGAATGTCTGAACTGAGATATCTGAGTGTAATAGAATATTGTCATGCCATAAAGAGTAATTAAGTATCTCATAAGAAATAATTAAGATCTTAGAGAGTCCTGAGCTGTATCAACTGATACAAAGTGAAGCAACTAGAATCAGGAAAATAATGAATTACAAGGATTCCAACTCTGTAAAGAAAAGAAAATTGAAAAACTTAAAAGCTATGATCAATGCAGTCACCAACTCTAGACTCGAGGATGAATGATGAAACATATTAGCTAGGTCTTGACAGACACAAGGGACACAAGGTACAGAGATATACATTTTTAACATGATTACTATGCGGTTATGTTTTATTTGTGAATGATTATTTGTTAGTAGAATTTTTTTCCTTTCAATTAATGAAAAAGGGTCAAGAGGTTAAGAATAGTCATGTTGAAAAAAAGGTCATTAATTTCTTTTAATGTATCTTGTAAACTAAAAGTAAATAAACAAGTCAATAAATTTTTAAAAATTAATGTATAGAAAACAGAAGGAAGTTTAGAAGGAAGCCTTATACATAAGGAAAGACAGTTTTGAAGATAATATGCAGAATTTGTTTCATATATAAATATATGTATATATATGTACACACATGTATATACAAATATATCCAAAACATATCTAAAATAAGAGGCATGAGTGAAGATTCCCAATTTCATAGAGTTTTCTAAGTTTATAGAAATACTCTTTCTTCAGTGCATAAGTTTAGGATGAAACACTTTTTATAAGATAAGGCATTGCTATAATTTCAGGGAAATAGGTCTTGAGCTAGAGAAGCAAAACTACAACAAATGAGGGAGCATATTTGCAGTGGGGGTTGTGCCCATCAACTTCTCAATGTTCTCATTTGGTCACCATAAACCTCCGTTTCCAGAATATCTATGTGAATATCAATTGTGTGGCAACGTCGTCAAGCAATCCAAACTGTCCCCAAAAAGCAACTACTATAACTTTAGATTATTGGGAGTTTTTAAAGGTAGGAAATATTCAAAGTTTGGAAGGTTCTTGAATACGCACATGTATATATACCTGTATGTATGTATGTATATTAAAAGAGAACCAGAAAAAACAATCCAACTAGAAACAGTTGAACCAAATATTGTAATAATAAACAACATTTAATACTTGAGAAATTCCACATGTAAGAAATCACAGTTTCACAGATTTAGAATTACAAGAGATCTTAGAGTCCTTATTTTACAGATAAGGCTACTAAGGCACAGAGAGGTTAAGAGAATTGCCCAAGGTCACAGAGGCAATAAATGACAAAGACATTTTTTTTGCTTTTTTTGGAGAGAGGAAGGAAGGCAGGGTTAAGTGACTTGTCCAAGTTCACACAGCTAGTAAGTGTTAAGTATCTGAGGTCAAATTTGAACTCAGGTCCTCCTGACTCGAGGGCTGGTGCTCTATTCACTGCACCACATAGCCACCCTCCAAAGTCACAATTTGAACTCAGGGTCTCTCACTCTACACCAAGTATTTTTATCTCTTCATAACTATTAAATGAATCTCTACTAGAGATGAGTCTCCTATCCGACTCTAAATCCAGAGCTCTTTCTATGGCATAATAACTCCAGAGGATGCCATTGTCCCTGCATGCTAAGAGTGAAAATAAAATTGAAAAGGAAAATGGAATTATAAAAGGGAAGATGTAATTTTTCTCCTTTTTTTCCCCTTCCTGTTGTTCCTCTTCTTCCTTTTCCGAAGCAGTACTTCCTGGTGCCAATTTCATTGAAACAAATGTGAAATCTGTTGCTACACACTGTAAACACACAATGACCTATTTGCTGGTGTTTTAGTATTTCCCTTCTATTGTGAGCATCCAAATTTAACATGGACAAATAACCAAAGAAGAAAAACAAAAACAAGGAATAATTTGAGAAAGAAGGAAGGGATCTATTTCACAATGTGCTGTTGCTTAAGATGTGCACTGTACCACAGTTGGACCCCTATCTGCCCACATTCATACCATATACACAAAGGAAGCCTTGTCATGGACAAGTGTGAACAATTCTAATAACCAGTCAGTTTTCAAGTCAGTCCTGGAGCATTCTGGGATATTTGATCCATCCATAATGGCCACTATTCAAAAGAAGTTTTTTACGTTGGATCTGTCTCCAGTGACATGTGCTACAGCACAAATCTACATAGTCCCTAAATTACACACATAAAATCACAAGAATCTCATGTATATCTCTCTGCACCATTTAACAGACATAACTTTTTCTAGCTTCTGAAAGACTGGGACTCATTTCATTTTCTTCCTGCCTATCAATCAGCCCTATAAGACAACTGCAATTGTATTGCCTTAATAAGGACATAAATCTTGTCAGCATTTCCTGACACTCATCTCAAGTGCTGTGCCAAATTGTCTTTGTCAGACTGGATATAGAGAAAAGAGTGCACTCCAGCCTAATTTAATTAAAACTAGGGATTTATCAACAGATTAGAAGACTGAAAATCGTGTCCCTTTGCATGCCCCATTTGGTTGCACTTTGCTCAAAAAATAAATAATCTCTTCATTTTTTTTGCTTTTATTCATATTGTTTCCTGTAGATTAAGAAGTAAAGCCATTTGCAGTTAGTTCTTTGACCATACAACAAGTTATGTTGCTATAATGTCATAGTCCAACAATGACCCTAATTCTGTTTGGAGGTAAGACTGCAAATTGAAGGAAATACACTACATGCACATAAAAATGCTATTGCTGAGGCTGAGAAAAGTTGGGTTCAAATCCTACATCCAATATCTATACATTGTGTACCAGTAAGGAGTCATTTAACCTCTATTAGACTTGGACAGCTCTTGGGGACTTCCAACTGATGAAATCACTGGTTCTTGATTTGTCAACATTCGTTTTACTAAAAAGAAAAAAATTGTCACCATTTATTTCTGTAAATGTCTAAATTTCTGAAGCATGTTCATACATATCATTAAAGGATTTTTTACTTTAAGAAAGTAGAGCATTTACCATAAAGTTCTTCTATCATGGGACTGGTCCACAGTATCAAAATGTGCAAGAAGAGACCTCAGGAGTCATCTTCCAATTGAGCCATCTCATTTTACTTATGAAGAGCTGAGACTCAGGGAGATTTGGGGACTTGTCTAAGGTTGCTCAGTACTAAATAGCAGAGGGAAAATTCAAATGAAGGTACTCTGATTCCAATTCATGTTGCCTCCAATAAGAAAGAAATGGTTGCCAAAGAAGAAAAATAAGAAATATAATCTTACAAGGAGGTAAGAAACTATTTTAGAGTTTGTGATAGACATAAAAAGGAAAGTTAAGCACAGTGTGATACACACCCCAGATTTTGGTACTATAGATTTTAGAGTTTAGAGACAATATCTAAAGGCTATGTTGGTCTAAATTCCAGAGGGGCCATTAACTAAAGGGAGGATAAGTGATCCCAAGATCCAAATTTGATGACACAAAAACAAATAATTGTGATGAATAAAAAGGAAGAATTGTCTAAAATCATCAGCATAGATGCACATGAAATTCATTGACCAATTTAGCTTTATTTTTTAAAATCATGTACAGAAGCTAGAAGAAAAGGCAGGTAACAGGATGAACATAAAGGAATGGTAAGATCATATCAGGAAAATAAAAGAGACATAATGAAAAGCTCTTTTTTCAACTGTATTATGGACATAAGGAAGAATCAACTAGGGAAAGGAATTTTTGGAATGGATGTATTAGGATAATGGAAAAGATTTAATAAGAATAAATATAAAATTTTATTCTTGGGTTCAAAATATCAACTATAGGTATAAGATGATAAAGAAGGCATGATTAGACAATATTTCATGTGAAAAAAAATCTACATCTTTAGTCGACTACAAAATCAACTTTAAGTCAACAGTGTGATACGTATGGAAGCCAAAACACTAATGCCATGTTGTTTTGTTGTGGCCATTCTTTTCTGCACTGGTCAGATCACATCTAATGTGTTATGTACAGTTTGGGGGCAACCACATCTTTCACAAAATCACAGAATTTGAAAGTTAAGAGGAATCTCAACAGCCATTTAGTCTAAAACACACACCAAAGTATCTCCATAATAACATACAGAAGCAGAAACTACTAGCTTTTGGCCACCATTACACTTTTAGATGATTCTAACTGCTAGCAAATTTTGTTGATGATGTTGTTGTGGTGGTTTCCTGGCCTTAAGCCTAAATGTGCCTTTTTGCAACTCCCTCTCATTGCTCTTCACCACTTGGAAGCATTTGCCAGGTCCAAGGCAGGAGCTCATGACAACTGCTATGCTTAGGCCACGAGGAAGCTACATCAGTGATCTCAGTCTTAGTCCCCTGGGTCTATTTAGTTTTGAGCAGTGTCTTTATCTTTTTAGGGAACAACTAACCTAGGCCAAGACATAGGCCTTAGTATATTATTCCTACCATACCCCACCCTTTGGTGTCCAGGTCTTAAATTCTTAGAGAAGACCTTTAACCAAGTTAATGGTCTTAATTGTTATAACTTACCAAATCCTGATCTTGGGAATGAGAACTGGCATAGAGAGCACTGGAGGAGAAAAAGAAAAAAATTAAAAAACATAAAGATAGCAAAAATAATAGATAATGTAATGGCCTCCTAAAGGAGTGACAAAATATGGAGCAAATGAAAACTAGAAATCCTAGACTTCATCTTTCTGCTTAAGAATGACCAAATTCTAAATGTTAATGACCTAGTACATGTGTTTACCAGATGGATAATGCCAAATATTTACAATTCACATGGGTCTCCTAACATAAAGCAAAAGATAATGAGCACCACCAGTGTGGCTGGTGACACCTCTGACCCAGATCAGGGTCAGCTTTAGTAGAGAAATAAAGGGGTTATTAGTCTTCTACATTTAACTTGTCCTGGTGACACCATCAATTCTGAAACACCCTGTACTTCTCCTACTTAGCGTTTCCTGGTCAACCAGCCAAGACTTCCTCCTCATGGGGGAATACTTATCTAGAGTTTATCCTATTTTTTTCTCAGAGACTGTATCAAAACTTTTGTCCCTCTCCCCCTCCTTGGTTGCCAGAAAGTAAGGCCTCTTTTGATATTCCAGACTTTGGTCCTTTAAACCTTTCTTTGAAGGAGTGGTCTGTTGCTACATTAGCAACAACATTATGGAGTACAGCTAACAGTCAACAAAGAGATACAAAGGGCCTAACTATAGTGATGTCTTTGCCAGTTCCCACTCTCTCAAGGCCTATCTTGCTGTCTCCTGTAGCTGGGACTCACACCACTACCCATCTCTGTGACTCTGGGACCCATTACTTGCTGCCATTAGAGTCTGTGATACTACTCACTGCTATTAGAGCCAAGCATCAGCCTTTTGTGTTGGTCCATGGGTGCTGCTGTTGCTTCCTTTTCCAGGACCTGAGCACTGTCCCCCTGTATCAAGGTCATGCATTATCCCCTTGTGTTGGGATCCCCATGTGCTGGGTCTAAATATTATTATGCAAATGTTGTAGGTCTGCTGTGACTCAGGCCAGTCAGGTTGTTCAAGTTTGGGATTAAAACAAAAAAGAGGCACTTATAGATCATATAACAGTTAAGTAGAGAAAGGTTTCTTAGCTGTAGCATGGAAAGGATATACAGAAAGGATATGGCATTCTTTCTGCTAAGCAAAACTTTCTTGCCACTGAATTGGCCATGCAGGTATGCCAGTCAGAAGTGTATGTCAAGCCTGAGAAAAGAGCTCATTACCCCTTCTGTGCTGGCTTTTGCACTTAGGCCAAGAGGAAACTACATTAATGTGTCCTGGTGTGAATTAAGTCTCAAGGATAATTCCACTACCTTTGTACCCTGTGTGGCAGGGACCTTAATATATCATGCCTACCACAGATGTGTAGAAGAGAGATTAAATTTGTTCTGCTCAAACCCAGAGGGCTGAACTAAAAGCAGAGGTTGGAGAATGCAGACAGGAAAATTTGAGTTCGACGTAAGGAAAATCTTCTGAACAATTAGATTTGTCTAAAAGTAGAATATGCTTCTTCAAGAAATAATTAGTTCCAAAACACTTAGAAAGGCATCCAGCGTATCCTGAAGGACGATTTGTTGTGGACGTTGTAGAGAAGAGGTCCTGGCCTCTGAGATCCTTCTCAACTGTGAATGTCTCTGGAATTTTGAATTGTTCTTAAATATTTATTGATAATGAGCTGTCATTTACATTGCATAAACATGTAGGGCAAGAGGGTAGGAATTCTCAGATGTAAAGTATTATGAGTCCTTGGTGATTGAAAATAAAGGAAATGAAGATAAAATCACTCTCTGAAATTAAAACTCAGTGCAATGGCATTAAATATTGTAAGCACACAACATTTCATGAACATGTCTGGTGAACAGCAAGGTACATCTGTCCTAAAACAGAAATGCTCCATACATATTCTAAAAGCATTCCTGTACAAACAGAACCACCTTCCACTGGGACCTAGTGCCATTCCTTCCCTCTCTTACCCTGGCTGGCCCTGTTTTGACCTAAGACACACTGAAAATGCCAACTGTAGGGGAAAAAATGAAATATCTCACTTTATATAAAGAATGTGCCAATTTAAGTGACAAGACATGAAAGATGCAAAGGATGATATTAGAATGATGATCCTTGATAAATTGGAGGAAACAATTAACTTAGATTGTATTGGTGTCCTGTAATGTATGGCTTGATAGAAGCCACTGATTCATTTTCTCCAAAGTATTCCATACTTTGAAGGTTAACCTCAGTTTCTTCTCCCGTAAAATGGGGGTAATAACGGACTCTGTGTTTTATGTGGCTGTTTAGAAGACTTAATGAGATTGTGTACATAACAATAAAGCAAAATTTAATTTTATTTGGTATTAAAAGCAACAAGAAAGGCTATCTACATCTAGAGAAAGAACTATGGAGTCTGAGTACAGATCAAAGCACACTATTTTCTCAGTCCCTTTCTTTTTTTGTTTTTCTCGTGGTTTCCCCTTTTGTTCTGATTCTTCTTTCACAACATGACTAATGTGGAAATATGTTTAATATGATTGTACATGTATAGCTTATATCATATTTCTTGCCATCTTGGGGAGGGGGGAGAGGAAGGATGGGGAAAAAGAATTTGAAACTCAAAATCTTATAAAAGTGAATGTTGAAAACTGTCTTTACATATAATTGGAAAAATACTAGAAAGAAAGAAAGAAAGAAAGAAAGAAAGAAAGAAAGAAAGAAAGAAAGAAAGAAAGAAAGAAAGAAAGAAAGAAAGAAAGAAAGAAAGAAAGAAAGAAAGAAAGGAGAGAGAGGGAGGGAGGGAGAGAGGGAGGGAGAGGGAGAGGGAGGGAGGGAGGGAAGTAGAAAAGGAAGGAAGGAAGGAAGGAAGGAAGGAAGGAAGGAAGGAAGGAAGGAAGGAAGGAAGGAAGGAAGGAAGGTATATGATAATGGTTCCAAAGAACCTTTAGTCTCAGAGAATTTATATTACAATCCAGGCTCCAGCACTCATGTGATTTGGGACAAGGCCCGTAATCTAGCTACACCTTAGTTTCCTTGTCTGTAAAATGAGATAAAACTCATCATACTAGCTATTTCATAGGATTGTGATGAGGGTGAAATAAAACAATTTATGTAAATTCACTTATTATCATAAACAGTGATGGAGCTATGAGTAGTTTTGTTTACTTTGATCTGGAACTATGATTTCATTAGTGCAGGGAGTCCCTAATGTGGAAATCCCCTCCCCTAACACAGAAATGTCATTCATTTAAACCTAGACACACAAAAGACATAAGGGACACATGAGACACATGGGCAAAGGCAAGACTTGAACCCAGATCTTCCTGACTCCAAAGCCAAGTCATAATTTACTATGCTGTTCTGTCTCTTATAAACTATAGTCCTTATAAATTTATTCTGAAAATTAAGCTAAAGCAAATAAAGATGTTGTTCTGAATTATAGTTCTCCAAAATCAAAATCTCCAGACAAATGCATTACTCTTGATGAGGGATAGACAAACTTTAGCCACATGTTGATTGAATTTAGTTTTTAATTATATTGGAGATTCTCAGGTTCATTAAAACTCGAAACACATTTTTTGTCAAATGTTTTTTCCATTTCATTTTGGAAACCATGTGTATTTCAAAGAGAACCTCAATTCCTCTTTGTCTGATCCAGCCAGAAAACAAAAATACAATTTATGGGACTTGTATGAGAGTGTTTCTACAGACCAATTAGTAATTTTATCAGAAAACTGTGTTGGACAAGCTGGTATAGGAACAAAATCCTTATATTCCAATAGTATGTAAACTCCCTGAGGGCAAGAACTATTTTAGTTTTGCCTTTATATCTGGAGCACCCAGCCTAAGGCTTTGCACATAACTGGTGTTTAATAAACTTGAAATGAATTGGATTGAATTGAGGCTGGCAGACCAATTAATTGACTGGTGTAGTAATCTAGGTGAGAGGTTATAAGGTCCAAAGTATAGTGGTAGTTGTGTGAGTAGAGAGAAGGGGTCAGATTCAAAAATTATTTTGAAAAGACTTGGCCTTAGACAGAAGCCACCTGAAAGAGGAACAAGTTTGTCTGTTTAACTGCACCATGTTCAGGGAAGAGGTGATATGTAAAATTGTTAATTAACAGAATTGACAAGGAAGGACGGGAACAAATATTTATAGGTGCTCTAGTGCCTGCTGTGTGCTAGACATTGAATATGAGAATGGAGAGCTCAGTCCCTGGAGGAGGTCAGGTTCCCTTATCAATGTCTATCCCACCAATATGGAAACAGACACCATCAAGGAGATCCCTAATCAGTCTAGGTTAGACTAGATGATCACTGAGGTCCCTTACGTTTTTGAGATTGTGATTTTTCTGTAATAGTCCAAGTGAGAGAGAATAAGGGTCTCTTCTAGAATCCTGGCAGTATGAATAGAAAGTAGGAAATATATTCAAGAGATGGAGTAGGAGTAGAAGTGATAGCACCTGGTATTTGAATGTATATGAGGAATGAAGAACAAATAGCCAAAATCAGGGTGGCTAAGTGGCACGGTGAATAGAGTACCAGCCCTGGAATCAGGAGGACCTGAGTTCAAATCCAGCCTCAGACACTTAACACTTACTAGCTGTGTAACCTTGGGAAAGTCACCTAACCCTAATTACCCTGCTTTTCCCCCCTCCAAAAAAAGACAAAAAAATTTTTAAAAATAAAAAATAGTCCAAGTTAATCCTGGATTTTAATACATAGAAAAAAATGCTGTCAATTTTAGTGAATAATTTTGTAATTACTCATAGTTCTATTTTATATATGTTTGTATTTATAATCTTTGATAAGCAAACCATAACAAGTATACACAATGAAATTCTTATGCAAAAGTCTACTCCAATTATTCAAGGAATCTGTCATCTCATCAATGTGTGTATTGCCTCTGGTGATTCAGGCTTAGTTCCATCCACTGGAACTCTTATCAATGCCATCCCATTAAGGCTTCATCTTTATGTAGATGCAGCAGTTGATTTCTGCTCATAGCTTGCAAGTTTGGGTAAGTTCTACTAAACTGGATCAATAGCAATGGCATTGGATTTCCCAGGACCAGCAATGGTTAGTTCAGAGAAAGCTCATCTCTTGTAGGCCAGTCACTTGCTGACATATTCTTTGGCCATGGCAACCCAAATTTGTCCTTTGCCCTTTTTTTCTTGAGATTTTCAATTATTCCTGGATATTCTGTTCATCTGAGCTAGGATTTTCTACTTACCTAAATTATAGCTCAAACACTATCAGCTAGATGATACAGTGGATAGAAGGACAGACCTGGAATCAGAGAAGAGCTGAGTTCAAATTTGGACTCAGACATTTATTAGCTGTGTGACCTTAGGCAGGTCACTTATTCTCGTTTTGCCACACTTTTCTTATTTATAAAATGGTGATAATAAAAGCACCCACAAGGGCAAATACCGTTACCACACAGTTGCGAGAATCCAGTAGGATAAAAGTTGTCAAGTGATTAGCGTAGTACCTGGCATAAAAAAGTATTATAGAAATGTTCAGCATTATTATTATTACCTTCTGTAGGATGCTAGTCTTTTCCCTCTGAGATGACCTTCCATTTGCATTAAATATAGTGTGTCTGTATAAAATTATTTACATATTGTTTCTCCAATTAGAATAGTATTTAGAATAATGGTAGGTACTTAGTGTTTAATACATTTTTGTTGACTGACTGCCCTTCCATAGTTACAACAATTTTCTCAGAATGACTAGGAAGCAAATAAAATAGTGTATATGCAGCATTTAAGAAGCATTTATTGACTAAATGACCCCAAACCTTTGTGTTCTAGATATTACATATGCCATTTATGAACCAAAGCACAAAATTCAAAATTGAGTTCCATTATACTTGTCACAGTGAAATAAATAAGGATCATTGAAGGGATTTTGAGTCTATTTCTATTTCATAGGTTCGAACATTTGAAGAACATTTTCTTTTTTCCAAAGAGAGGTTGTTTTTTCAGCAGCTTCACAGGCTTTCCTTCCAGTGTTCTGTTCCCGGCTTCTGATGTCAGTTGTTTTCATAGTCATCTCCAATTTCATGGTTGTTTGTTTTGATTTTATGAAGTAGTTCCTTGGGATCCCTCTCTTCACTCTGTAATTGATAAATGACTAGTTGTGGCCTTTATTTGATATGGAAAACATTTGGCACAGGATGCTCTGTTCTTAATTAGTGGTGCAATCCATTTACCCATACCCTCTATTTACATTCATTTGGTGAGCATGGTATGATATTACCCCCTGGCATTTCACTGCTACAAATGCCTTTGGCTATCCTGGCCTGTCTTGCTTCCTCTAGCATTTTCAGTGTTCCCCATCACAAGCCTGATTCCTAGTTGGTAGAGGCCATCACCAATAATCTGTAGAAAGGCAAGGGAAGACTAAAGTATTACTTCAATCTATGAGTAGGTGTGTAGCATCCCCTCGCTTGGTAGAGCAGCCATCTAATGTCACAGTGAATTAAATGCAATTCAATAAACCTTTATTGAGTACCTACTCTTTGTAAGGCAAGCGGTTAGCCATTATGGGATATAGAAAGATAAATACCACATAGTCACAGCTCTCAAGAAGCTTATTGTCTTTTTCAGAAAGATAAAGCACAGAAACAAATATAATACGGTGTAAAAAGTATAAGTACCATGAGAGAGTTACAAAGGACTAAGGAAAGATGGGAAGACCTAGAGTTCTACACTATTCATTTATGAAAATGTCTTACTCTGCTTATTTGCAGTGATCCCAAGCTTCCTCCTGAAAGAAAACATATCTTTTAGAACATGAATAGTTTTCCAGTAATGCGATGTGGCTAAGAATCAAGGAAAACCACAACCTCCAAATAAATCAAAGTTACACGAGTGGCCCAAAGGGCAGCAGGGAGAAAGATGGCAGCCACAGAGACTGCAGCGTATTACCAGTAATGACTTATGTACAATTAGTGATGCAAAACAAAGCACCTGGGAAATGGCCAATGAGACAGTGAGAGGGGGTGGATGAAAATCAGAGTTGTTACATATGTTATGGACATAAGACATGCAATAAGAATGATAGAAAATGGTTAGACAGTCATAGCTCTGCACTGATAGTCAAAGTCTGTCAATATTTATCATCAAGCACATTGGTTGGACACATTCCCTATGATGAGTTCATGGAAAGATATGGACAAGAGTCTGGCAGAATGAGAAAGCATAAATGTTTTACAGCCTTTACAGATGGAGAGAATACTCAAATAGATGAGTTCATGTATCCAAGAAGTATTGAAGTGTATTGTATTTCAGAATACATTTCATTACTGAAATATTCTTCAATAGTAGGTGATCCCATCAGTGTGGGTATTTCCCCTGACCAAAGAAGATCACACCCAGTATTATCCAAATATTTTAGTAAAGCCTCTACAGAAGATTCCTTCAGTGTACCTAATGCCTTCCTAATGAGAATAGCTATCTGTTACATAATGCTTTGAGGCTTACAAAACATTTTACATGTTATCCCATTTGATCCATACAACAACCCTGTGATAAAAATGTTATTATTGTTCCCAATTCAAAGATAAGGAAATTCAGACCCAAAGAGGTTGTGACTTGCCAAGGTTCACACAGTCCCTTAATGTTTAAGCCAGAATTTGAACTCTGGTCTTCCTGACTCCTAGTCTGGTGTCCAGTTCATGATGCCACCATACTACCTCTATTCAATCTATTTTGCTCTCTTTTGTCCAGTAATAAGCATGCCCCAATTCAAATGTGGATTAGTATGAGAGCCTCACTTTAGAAAGCATCGCTTGACACTTTTATGTCCCTCAAAATCAATATCATACTCACATGTCCAATGAATTAATGCTTGTAACATCCATTGAGCTGAATTTAAAGGAGAAATAGATTTCTAAACACACAAATTGCAATCATACAATTATATAAAGCAGTGGTTCTCAACCTGTGCGTCACAAACATTTGGGGGTCAAATGACCTTTCACAGGGGTCACCTAAGACCATCAGAAAACACATATTTCTGATGGCCTTAGGAACCAAGACACTGTGCCCTTATCCATCTCCAGGCAGATACGCCCACATGCAGATACGCCCACATACAAGTATTAAAGGGTCACAGCATTAGGAAGGTTGAGAACCACTGATATAAAGGAACCTTAACAATCATCTAATTAAACCCCTTCATTTTTCTAAGATCCAAAGAATATAATTAACTTGATATCAGTCATTCAGCCATGTAATGAAAAAAATAGGGCCATAAATCATAGACCAGTAGAGTTGTAGGTAGAAGGAACATTATAGGTCTTTGAGTTGTAAGGGTGGAATTACTGACTTACTGGAGTCCATCTTTCTTAAAGTAAGTAATATATGTCCAATCAATCAATATTAAAGCTTTAGGCAAAGTGTGGAAAAGTCCTTCAACTATAGTGACTTATTCAATTTTTTCCCAAGAAATGTGTTTGCGGTCAAAGAAACCAAGCCATGCCTCTGTGGTTACCTATAAAATATCACACTAAGTAAAATGTCATTTATTCCAGAGTTTGGAGGAAGCATGGCTCTCCAGCACTACCTTGCAGACCAAAGGACATATGGCACAGATATAGACTTCAAGAATGATCATCTATAGGCTTCTTGAAGCACAAGACTTGGGCTAGGGAAGTCCTGAGAATTCTGTTCTTTTCCTGACTTCTTTTCACGGTGCCTCTTTCTTTACAGATATTATACTGTAATCTGATGCTTCATTGTTCAAACATTTCCAATAAACTGAATTTGGCCTCGGTGACAAAGAGACCAGAGATTAACAAAGGATAAATACAAATATAAAGTTAAGCAGAGAGCTCAACTTCTGCCTAAATATTATGAATTTTACTAACTAGTGGCTTGAGTAATTTTTGATTGAATTCATAGTTTATCATCTAAAATAGATCCCTAAGGTTGAAAATGCCATGTGAAATTTAAGGTCTGCCATATCCCCCACCCAGGTTTAAAGTAAACTAATTATTGTACAAGGGTATTATCATGTCCAACTTCTTTATTTTACATGTAAGTAAACTGAAGCCAGGAGAGGTTACATGACTTTCCCAGAGTCAAACAGTCTTAATGTCTAAGGCTGAGTTCAAACTGAGGTCTTCCTGTTTGCAAGTTCAGCATTCTCTCCACTGCACCATGCCTTTCATATCAAGTAGTTCAAATTAAAAACATTTAAGAAATACTAATACTTGCTGCTTTTTAAATTTGAAACAAAATATAAAATTATCATTTAATTTTGAAAGGAATAGAAATTAAATAAAAGAATGTCAGAGTTGGAAAAGATCTTGGTAGGCCAATCCCTCACCAAAACAAGAATATCTTCTATTTCACGTCTAACGAATGGTCACTGAAACTCCCTTTGAAAGCCTACAGTGATGGGACACTCACGACTTCACAAGGTAGCCCATTTTATTCTGGGATCCCTAATTCTTAGAACAGTTTTCCTCATATGGAATTAAAATTTGCCGCTTTGCTCATTCTAACCATTGCTCTTAAATCTTAACCTATAGAATCAAGCAAAATAAATCTAATCCCATTTTACACGAAAACCCTTCAAATATTTGAAAACCTCTGTCATGTTATTCTTGTCTTCTCTTCTCACAATAAAATAATCTCCAGTTCCTTTACTCCTTCTAAGTAACAAATCCTATTACCATCCCTGTCACCCTCCTCTAGACATTGTTCTACTTGCCAATGCCTTGCCCTAAACCTGGCACCCAGAACTAAACCCAGTGTACTAGATATGATTCCATCAGGTTCTGCACTCTAAAGCTACTATTGACACATCCTAAGAACCTGATAGGTTTTCCAACTGCCATGCTGTTAAATATTATTGAGTTTGTATTTTACCAAAATCTGTAAGACCTGTTTTCACTGAGGCTAGCTCTCCAAGAGAGAAGCAATTTCTTAAAATCAAGCTATTGATGTTTCTATTTTCAGCTTGGCATGTTATATTTCTCACAGAACTCATGCTGAAATTCTGCTAGTGTTCCTGGCATGTATTTGTTCAAGTCTTCACTATATTCTATGTTTATAGAAATAGAGACCCAGGAAAATATGAAGACTGATTTTTCAAAATCCCATAGTTTGTGGACATTTATAGAATTTTTTTTACATGGTATACTTGCTATGACCCTCCATGTTTTTTTCTTTTTGGCAGACAGAAATATGACTAGTTGAGATGTCTATTCTCTGACCAAAAGTCCACTTAACAACAGCTGAACTTTGACATAATCCAAAATTTCTTTGAGTAAATGTAGTGTTATTTATAGCCCCATTCCATATCTAACACATGGAGTTTTATTTTTAAGATACATGGGATAAATGTTTCTTGAGTGTCACTCAGGATCAGAAATACCTTGTTGCTCACAAAAAAATAAACCATGAACCCAAGAAAATTCTAACCTGAAAGGGAACACATATTTGGAAATTCTGCCATTTATGCGTTGCAGTTCTAGCTGTGTATTTTCTTTTTTTTTTGCTTTTTTTTGGAGGGCAGTGTGGGTTAAGTGACTTGCCCAAGGTCACACGGCTAGTTTTTTGTGTTAAGTGTCTGAGGCCGGATTTGAACTCAGGTACTCCTGACTCCAGGGCCGGTGCTCTATTCACTGCACCATCTAGCCGCCCCATGGCTGTGTATTTTCAGTATGCAAACAGAAAGCCAATTTGATAGTGTGATGAAATAAAAGACAGACATAAAGAAAGGGTGACTTTCCATGGAAATCATCAGGATTCAAACGGAAAAGAAAAGCAATATTAAGATTAAATGGTATTACCAAAAGACTCTCTAGTGAAATGTGAGTTCTTTGTTTCAGAGGCAACGTTGTATGGCTGTAACATATTTTTGAAAACACTGAATGGAGCAAGTAAAGTGTTTTTCAGTGATAATAAAAATGGTACCAATTGGTCCATTACACTCTTTCTAAATGATTGGATTTGAGTTTTACCATTCATCATTGCATTTAAAATTTAAAAGGGGCCATTTTAAAATAGCTTCATTATATTGAGAACCTTTGACCCTCCCCTTCCACCAAAGTGGATATCAGGGCCTAAGACTGAATTTCAGAGCATACCTTCACCAGGCTATTCACAGCACCTTTCTGGTGGGCCAGGTGTCTCTGATTTGGTACAAATTATAAAGAAGCTGCTATTCTGTTGATCCAGTTCTGAAGTAGAAGCCTAGCTAATTGCTCAGTAATGGTACTTTCCACCATCTGAGATCAGAAATGGCAACCATCTGTTCAGAATTTGTCAGAACAAAATAAGAAAGAAAAAATTAAACTACCCCAGAGGCTGGCATGATGATTCTGAGCAAACTGTGACCATTTCTCTCACTCCCCCTTTTTTCTCAATTGTTTATAATGCTCTATGCTTTCTATTCCATTTTAAAATTTGAATTCCTTCAAACACATAGAGAAAGAGCTCTTAGTAAGACTGGTAGATTTCATTATTCATAATAAAAAGGGAAAGGGGAACAATGTGGTACAGTGAAAAAGACCCTCGTTCTAGAACCAGACAGTCGAGGCTCAGCTCCTGCCTCAGGCCAGGCATTGAAACCCCCTGGACCTTCGTTTCCTAATTTGTAAAATGAGAGGGTTGAACTTGATGAAGTTCTTGAGGTTTCCTCAAATTCTAAATTCATTTGCTCCTGCGAATGTGGCTAGAATATAGAGACGACTTGATAAACTCACGGCAGCCAGATGAGAAGACAGTGTACAATGTTAAAAATAAATCTGCTTTTAAAAAATAGACAATTATTAGTGAAACTGTCCAGAAAAAAAAAGTAGATAAAAACAGGCAAAACCAAAGAGACATGACACGAAGGAAAATTTCTCCTAATTTTTTATTAAAAAATTTCTAGGGGCAGCTAAGCGGTGCAGTGAATTGAGCACCAGACCTGGAGTCAGGAGGACCCAAGTTCAAATCTAGCCTCAGACACTTAACACTTACTAGCTGTGTGACCTTGGGCAAGTCACTTAACTCCAACTGCCCTGCCTTCCCCCCTCCAAAAAGACCAAAAAAAATTTTCTAAAGAAAGATCACATAGATCTATTCCAAAATCTACTGCAACATCTAACAACTATGTGTGTTATATTTATCCCCCATCTTCTGTCATCATTTAAACAGTCTTCTTCTTTGTTCCTCAGAAGGTCCTATAGAGGGTGCCTATCCATGAATGCATTGCCTATGCCATCATCCAGAGGGAAATGTCACACTAAACTGGGCCGTGGCCTGAGATCGAGTCGTTCTTTTGTTAAAGAACCATCAGTGGCTCTCCTTTATCTTTAGAACAATATATAAACCTGTTTAGCATTAAAAGTCCTGTACTATCTGACTCCAGACTATCTTTCCACGCTAATTGAACATTATATCCCTTCATACACTCTCTGCTCCGGCCAAATTGGGCTACCTGATGTTCCTTACACATGACATTCCATCTCCAAAATCTATTCCTTTGCTCAGTCTTATCCCTTACATAGAATATTCTCCTTTTTTATTTCTGCCTCTCGGAATCCCAAACTTATTAAAAATTCTCTTCAAGGGTCACCTCCTTCAAGAAGCCTGGTGCTTCCTCCCTGACCCCCAAAAAGACTAGTATCTATTTTGTATATATCTAATATTGGCTTCTTTGTCCATAGAATGGAATTGCTTGAGTACTTGAATCCTCAGTACCTAACAAAGTGCTCGACACAGTCTTAATAAATTATAGCTGATGAACTGATTAACTTATTGATTATTTATGTTAATACCAAGCTGGTATATTGATGGGTTCCCTCTAGTCATGAAATTTTAATTGGCTGTGAATAATGGATAAGTAAACAGATAGGTATAGATATGTTTGTGTGTGCATGCATACACCTACATACATTCATATACATACATCTATATTTATTCAAACAACTAGGTCTTAGTGAGCATGAATAATGAAGAGGGAAAAGGGAATAAGCATTTATTATACACTTACTTTGTGCCAGGAACTTATCTTTATGAATCTTTATCTCATTTGATCTTTACAACAACCCCAGGAGTTAGGTGCTATTATTATCCCCATTTTACAGGTGAGGAAACTGAGTCAGGCAGCAATTAAGTGACTTGCCTAAGGTCACATGAGAGGCAAGGATTCTGACTTCAAGGCCATCACTTTATCCACTGCAATATTTAGCTGCTAATGAATTCCCTGAAGTGATTGTACATATTCAGATTTGCACTATTTGAAGTTATAATTATATGAAAATACGATCGTTGATTCCAGCTCAATGGAAATATGCAGTGAAAATTCCAATAATGCAAATAATTTCAGGATATTTGCTATTTACTCTAATTGAGAAATGGTATATAACAATGTCTTATGTAATAACATCATCCACTGTGTGAAGGTATTTAAGTAGGGCTTGAATGACTGCTTCTCCTGGGTCTGAGTCTAAACTCCTAATACCAATGCTTCTTTACTGTGAGAGTTTGAATAAGTCACATGATCTCAGTTAACTCTTTTTTCTAAGTATGACTTAGCTAATGATAAAATGAGAAAAGCTTTGTAAAATTCAAAGTGATATATAAGTGTGAGTTCTTATGCTTTTGTAGAGGACGTTAATATATAGAAGGAAGTGAGACCAATTGATCTCTAAAGTCACTCCCAACTCTGAAATGCTATGATTCTGTGACTCAATAGAAGTGGAAAAAGTCAGGGCACCTAGGTGACCCAGAGGAGAGAAGGACAGGTCTGCAGTTAGGAAAATCATCTTCCTGAGTTCAAAACTGGCCTCAGATACCTACAAACTATGTTATCCTGGACAAGTCACTTAACCATGTTTACCTCACTTTCCTCATTTATAAAATGAACTGGAGAAAGAAATGGCAAGTCTCTCCAGTATTTCTGCCAAGAAAACCCCAAATGGGGTCACAAAGGGTCTGAAGCAACTAAGCAACAAAATGTAAAGTCAGCTCTCTCTCAAGCTCTGAAAACTAAGCCCTTAGCTTATCTCCATAAGAATCAAGTTAAACTCCATTTTAAGATGTATTTTATGCATAAATAGCGAGTGAATATATAGGGAGAAAATGGAGTATGAACAAACAGATATTCATAAAAGAAAGCCAGAGAAAGCAAGAAATAAAGTGAGAGAAAGAACAGGAATCAAGACACTGAATGTGGGGAAAGGGGAGTAGAAAATGTAAGTTTCCTTAAGCTAAAATTGATAGATTTTATGCAATTACACAATGTCTTCTATGTCATACCTTGGAGATGTAAGAATGAAAATGAATAAATAAATATAATTGGAACAAGATTACATTCCCCTTCAGAGAAAGTAATGTGTCTGAGGCTCTTTGTATTCTGAGCTAATATTTTGTTCCACATACAGTAGGTGCCCAGAAACTATTCTTCAATTATAGCGGTGGGGAAAATGATGATGACAAGAACAATGAAAACAATGATGAAGTAATGGCAAATCAACAATAACCATTTATTTATAATGTGCATGCTGGATATGTTATACACATACAGGATGTTCAAGGAAGACTAGCATCTCTGACATGAGGGCTTGCTGAGCCCTTTTCAGGACTGATTATCTGCCTTTGAGGTCTACTTGGCACTCAATTCTCAGCTGTGACTTCAGGAAGCTATGGCATGTACAGCAACTACAACCTAATAGAGCATCTCAGCAGATAAGGATGATGGGAATGGGAATTTGAAGATCTTCCTCGCCCCTTGATAAGCTTAAGTGCATTTGAGGACCTTTCCTGATTTGAAAATATACTCTTCCCCCCTAATAGACCCAATGTAATCACATGGAGCCTGTGGTGGGAGGCTTGTTTTTCATCAACACCCTTTGTGATTGGACAGTGGGTCACGAGGGTTGTGATGTTCTCTGACCCTGGAGAAAGCTATATATACCTCTGAGGTGAGGTTTTGTGTTGGGGCTCACTTACAGAAAGAGTTGTGTGATTTGGCCAGAAGAGACTCTTGGCAGCCACTGAGCCCCTAGGCTTTGAAAACCCAGATGCTGGTGCTTCTCTCTCTGGTGACTAACTAGGTATGGATGTCATGGTCGGACAGCTGGGAGCCCTCTCTGTTGGTTTGTTGAATTGTGTTGTTTTCTCTATATTTTTTGTCTACTTGTAACTTCTGTCTGTATTCTCTGAAGTTCAGGGTGCTGACTTTTTCCTTTGAACTAGGAAAATGACATGCATGTGATTAAAGTAAGATGGTTAAACCCTTTTTGAGTTGCTTTCTTTTAGAAAAGCAGATCAAAGAACATGCATTAGCAGCCATCCTGGGTATGCTAGGGTGCTTGCTACTACAATAAGCTAACCCAGGTTGAAGGCAACCAACAGGTCTCAAAGGCATCAGTGAGTTACATGTCTACTCCAAGCCTGTGAAGGCTTCCCCTAGCGGAATGAGCAGATGAGAACAATTTACTCCAACAGTCATGAAGGCAGCTGAAGCAGGTGCTGGGGGGTGCATAGAGCTTGGTCAGACATAAAAGGCTCCAAGGTCATCCACTGCATCACAAGTAGTCTTGACTTCTGTCTTGCTACTGAACTTCGGTGACTGGAAGAGAGAGAGAAGTGATGACTTTATACAACTCTGCCTCACTTAAATCCAATTCATGAGCCCATCCAAACATCACCTGTGATGTCATCGGTCCTCTTCCAAAACTAAAAGACAAACAACAGAGGGTTGGGAAGAGGAGGGGAGAGGGTCTCTGCTCTCAAGAAACTTTCAGTCTAATGGGGGAGACAACATGTACAAACAATTCATATACAGGGAGGAGAGCCTCCAGCAGCTCTTGAGAGCCAACTGCAAAAATTTCAGTATGAGCACTGACACCTAAAAAAATTGGCAAACACCACAAAACATGGCTTAATTTATGCCGTTTTTTTAATGTCATGAAGAAGGGAATAGAGAATATGTTAATAATACAAAGTAAAGTTAAAATTGTGTACTTGCGGTAGGGTGGTACCATTTAAACATTTGCCTGTATATCTCCGTACAAAGGACAAATTCCAGATAATCTACATTGGGAAGTTATTAGCATTATAGGGAAGCAGGAAAGGCTTCTTGTAGAAGACAGGATTGTATCCTGGATTTGAAGGAAGCCAGGAGGTGGAAGTGAGAGGAGATGGAATTCCAGACATGGAGGATAGTCAGGAAAATCTACATTCAGAAAATGGAGTGTCCTGTATGAGAAACAGTAGAGGCCAGTGCCACTGGATTACATATTATGTGCAGCAGATATAAGGAGATTGGAAAGGTAGCACAGACCATAAAGGGCTTTAAAAACCAAGCTGAGGATTTTATATGTGATGCTAGAGTTAATAGGAGCCACTGGAGTTTAGGGATGGGTAGAGGAAGGACTGGTGACGTGGACAGACCTGCTCTTTAGGAAGATGCACAATTGAATGGAAAATGGAATGGAGAGGGGAAGGGGAGGGCAGCAAGAGTCCAACTGTGATTAAAAAAATGGATTAGAATGGGAATAAACATTTGTATAATACCTACAGAGTTCCAGGTGCTGTGCTAAGTACTTTACACATCAATCTCATTGGATCTGCACGACAACCCTATAATGTGGGTAATGTTATTATCCCCCCACCATTTTACGGTTGAGGAAACTGAGGTAAATAGGTTAGATGACTTTGCAGGATCATACTGGCAGTATCTGTGGCAAGATTTGAACTCAGGGCTTCCTGACTCCAAGCCACGGTACCACCCGGCTGCTTAGAGTAAGACAAGAGGACAGGTGTGAAGTGAAGATGGCCTGCACCAGGGTGATGGTAGCATCAGAGGAGACAAGAGGGCACACACAGAAAAAACACATTTAAATAAACAGTAAAGTTTTTTAAGCAACATTTCTCCATGTTTTATTAATGGAGTTTGAGAGGTGACTTCTTAACCTTCAATATAGGAATGTCAATGAGAGTGCCAAAAATTGTCCACTGGGACAGTAATTTGCAGTGGGTTACATTTTATACTGTCTCTCAGCTCATAGTCAATAGGTCTTAAGTTACTGAGAAGTCAATAGAATCAGTTTGATTTCCAGGGACCAATAAAGTTGTCTTTCACATAAATGGTTACCACAATATATCTAACTCAAGATAAATTGAAAATGACAGCAACCAAATAAAAGAGTAACCCTGATAATGGCATGCTAACCCTGCTCAGATTCCCCCCTGAGACTCACGTTCTATGAAGTAAAGCCAGGAGTCACAGAGTGGTACCAACCTGACATAAGCAATAGACAGATGATAGAAATGCACTCAAGTACACCCATGTCATAAGGAGTTAGACAGACGAGAGTCAAGGAGAACGCCCAGGCTTTGAGCTCCTATCAGCCCTGTCCCATACCTCAGATTTTCAAGAGCACTGTGCTTGGCCCCCTTTGGAAGCTACCGTGTTCAATTTTGGTTTGGTTTTAGTTTGGTTTGTCTTTTTGTTTTGTTTTGTTTTGTTTTGTTTTGTTTACTAAGGATGCATGGGAGCGTGAGAACTGAGCCTGCTAGTTCTAAGGACTGGTCTAAACTCTATTACCTAAGGTGACTGTTTTCATATAAACTTTGGTACTTTCTCCCATATATGTTAAGGCATTTCAATTCCAAATGCGAATTGAATCTTTATTTATTTGGGGGTTTTTTTCCTAATTTAGTATTACTAATAAATTTGTATAATTTATCAGGGTTGGTCCCATTCAAAGGCAGAGTAAATAATTTTGTACATAGTAAATAATTTTGTACATGAAGGTTCATGTGTCCAAATGTCTTCCTTGCCAGCTGGGCCAAATTTTGTCATTTAATTCACTGCTAGGAAGTCACTAGTAAAGCCCCAATATCATATATACCAAGATGGCATGATACATTAAGACAATGCACGTCAAAGAATCTTGGAATTGGATTCAAGTCCCAGCTCTGAAAGTTACTGACTTTGTGGCAAGTGAATGATTTCTCAGGGCTCTAGTCAATAATTTAAGACCAGAAGGGCAGCTAGGTGGCTCAGTGAATAAAGCACTGGCCCTGGAATCAAGAGGACCTGAGTTCAAATCCAGCCTCAGACACTTAACACTTACTTGCTGTGTGACCTTGAGCAAGTCACTTAACCCCAATTACCCTGCCTTCCCCCCTTAGAAAAGCAAAATTAATAATAAAAATTTAAGAATAGAAGTTGCAAAAGAGTGGACAATCTGTGCTGAGAGAGGAAGTTTCTTCACTGAGGAGCAGTGTGTCTTTGGTCAGGTGGCTTAATGTCTCAGTGGCCCCCAAGTAATTCTCTAAAACTTTAAGCTGCCAATCTGCATCGTTGGAAAGAGTTTCCAATCTGGAAGTTCTCTACATAAATAAAACCACTGATTTAGACCCAAGTTGGGGGTGTGGGAGCTTAATCAGTAACAGTAGCTAAAATATGATCAGATGTAGATTAATATATCAGTTCCCAACCAGAGAGCAGGGTCCTAAAAAGATAAGACAAAATATAGGTAAATTTTGATAGAAGGTAAAAATTTGCAACATACAAAGGTATGGCCTTCCTCCCATACCTCATTGAGGAATAAAGGTCTACAACGGAGAGTAGTTTGGGAAAATCTTCATGTGGTGACAAGATCAATACTCAAGTGATGGAGAGGGAAAAAGGGGCAAGTAAAAGAATGAAAAGAGACACAAACAGGCCAGAGAGAGAGAGTTAGAGAACATTGAAGGAAATCTTTAGATAAAATTTTGTACAAGGCTGACCCCACATGGAGATAAAAACAGACTCTAAGGATCTGTGACCAATGAAATAAGTGTTTCCTGAGTCCCCATCCTGATGCACTCTTATAATACTTATCATTCTTCCCAACTTAAGTTGTCCCTTTTCTTCTTCTTTTCATCTCTTTTGCTCTTACTTTTGCAATTAAATTACATCTTTCTCCAATTCCTTCACAGATGGCAGGCTTATTAAATTACATGTAATATGAAGTTGGAAGGAATTTCGAATGTGTTGGACAGCAGAAGCAGTAGCCAGAAAGAAAGACTCCAATATGCTATACTATTAGGCTAAATCTAATAACATGAAATGTAATGGATGTAAATATCAATCCCAATATCTGAGCTCAAAAAGTCAACTCTCTAAGTTCAGAATGGAGAGCAAGGCTGCAGAACAGTTCTTGTGGCAAAAGACTCTCGGGGTTTAGTGGACTTCCAGCTAAATAGAAAGCACATGAAGGTTTACAAAATAATTTGTGCACATTATTTTATTTTATCCTGGCAATGATTCCATGAAGTAGATTGCATTATTTTACAGATGAAGGAACAAAGGCTCAAAGAGGATTAGAGAGGTGCCCATGGTCACATACGTAGTACATGTTGGAGTCAGATTTCAAGCCCTGGTCTCTCCTGTGTTCAAATCTACTGCTCTTTCTCCTGTATCATTCTGACTCTCTAGAGCAGTGGTTCTCAAACTGTGGGTTATGTCCAATTTGTAACAATGAAAATACATCCTGCATATCAGATGTTTACATTATGATTCATAACAGAAGCAAAATTACAGTTATGAAGTAGCAAGGAAAATAATTTTATGGTTGGGGGGTCACCACAACATGAGGAACTGTATTAAAGGGTCACAGCATTACGAAGGTTGAGAACCACTGCTGTAGAGAATCAACAGTGACATGATGGCCATAGCAGCTAACAGAACCTTAGGTTGTATTAATAGGAAAGTTGTGTTCAGATCCTGAAGACTATATCCCTTTCTTCACTATGGTGAAAATACATCTTAAATATCAGATCCCATTCTAGGTACTGCCTTTTAAGAAGGATTTTGGAAAACTTAAAGCATCTCCAAATAAAAATTATCGGGATTGAAAGAGGACTAGAAACTAGTATATACAATAATCATTTGAATTATGGACATATAACCTGAAGAAGAGAAAACTTAGTAGGGATATAATAGTTATATTGAAGCCTTCAAAAGCTCATTATGTATAAGAGTAATTAGATTCTTTCTTCTGAGTCAGAAAAAGACAGAAGAAAAGAAGGATGCATAAAATTTGCAGACAGAACTCAGCTCTTTATAAGGATAAACCTCCCAAGTCTTAGAGTCATACATAAGCAAAATGAACTGCACCAAGAGGTAAGTGTTCTCCTTAATTTGAAATCTTTAAGTGCAGAATAGACTAAATTAATTCTTTGCTGTTATAAACCTGACAGATCAATAAACCAATAAATATCTGGCAAACAACCACTCTGAACCAGGTCCTATATTAGGCACTAAGAGTAAGCGGAAAGACAAAAGTAAAAAAGTTCCTGTCCTGGGGCAGCTAGGTGGCTTAGTGAATAGACCACCAGCCCTGGAGTCAGGAGGACCTGAGTTCAAATCCAGCCTCAGATACTTAATACTTACTGACCACGTGACCTTGGGCAAGTCACTTAACCCCAATTGCTCTGTCTTCCCCCCTCCAAAAAAATGAAAATAAGAAAAGTTCCTGCCCTCAATGAGCCTACATTCTGTTAAGGGAGCTTTCACGAATATATGCACATGCATCAAGTATGCTCTGAACTTATTTTCTCACCCACTCACTAACAACGCAAGTCCCCATTGGATGACATTTCATCATCAAGATTCTAGAGGTACCTTAGAGGGAGTGTAGGGTTCTTCTGTTAGAAGATCTTCTAATAGAAGAAACTATCTTTCTAAGCTGTCACCTTGAGCCCCCATTTCAATGTGTTCTCCACAAAATAGATCACCAGTTACTGGTTCCCCAATCCTGTTTAACTAATCACTATTTCCTCAATATTATTGAGAAGCAAAGTCAATTAGCTTTTACAAAATAATATTTTACAGAGAAATTATAGTAAGCCCTGAAGTGTTAAAACACCCTCAAAAAAACTAATCACAATCTCCCCTTTACCACCTGTATCTCTGAGGAAACTAGACCTACCTTGCTAGTGGTTGCTAATAATAATAGCTAACCTTTAAGCAATGCTTATCCTCTGCCAGGCATTGTGCTGTATAATTATTATCTCATTCTATTACCACAACTACCCTGGAAGGAAGATGATATTATTATCCCCATTTTACAAATGAGGAAACTGAGGCAAACAGAAGTTAAGTGACTTGCTCAAGATAACACAGCTAGTAGATATCTGAGACTGTATCTGAGCTCTTTCTTGGCTCCAAGCCAGCTCTCTATCCACAGTGCCACCTAACTGCTTCCAAACATTTCCATAATCAACTTCACTCCTATATATGACGTAGTCGTAGATGAGTAGCTCTTTTATTTAAAAACATGGTATTTCAGGTGCCAAGTTGATTCATGTTGCATCAATCAGGTCACTCATTTAGGTCACACTAGCTCCTTCCCAGGCTAAGCTACTGCAACTCCACTGGCTTTTCCAAACTTTCAAGATCTCGTAAGGGCCTGTACCAAAGAAAAAAAGACATGAACAGAGAGCAGCCCCATGAAAGACACAGGCTGATCTTAGAGAATATACACTCACTAGTCCAGTCAGCACAGTGGGGAAGGGAGAAAGGGCACTCTCCTCACTGGTCATCTAGAATTTAGAGCCTCATCCTCACATGCTGTGGCCAATAGAAAAAAAGAACAATTTGATCAGTTAATGCCTTTAGAATACACACTTAGTTCCAGCTTAGAAGACAATTTAAAAAGTGCATCACACAGTAAACCAACAAGAAATAGTCATAGAATATTTGTGCATGTGCAGAAGTGAAGTCCAGCACCCTCCCTTCTGCCTTTTTTGGAAGTCGTCTACTCAAGCATCCATATGTATGGACACCAGGAAAGGCAGATTTTGCATACCCAAGGGACTAGGTACTTATTTGATATTCCCCATGACAAATATATACAAACTAGATGCAAAATAGATACAAGGTGCTCTCTGACAGATAAGACATTACCAAACTGGAGTATTTACAATTTTTTATTCTATTAAATTATTTAGATTAATTTAGGATAGTAGAATAATAAAGACAACTAGAAGGCACATAGATAGAGTGTTAGGCCTGAAGTCAGACTCATCTTCTTGAGTCAAATCTGGCTTCAGATACTTATTAGCTATGTGACCCTGGGCAAGTCTTTTAATCGTCTTTGTCTCATCTATAAAATGAGTTGAAGAAGGAAACAGCAAACCACTCCAGTATCTTTGCCAAGAAGACCCCAAATGGGGCCACAAAGAGTTGAACTCAACTAAAGCAACTGAACAACAAGAAATAGCATAGTTAGGTGTCACAGTGGATAAAGTGCTGGGCCTAGAGTCAGGAAGACTCATATTTGTGAATTCAAATCTGGCCTCAGAAACTTATAAGTGATATGGCCTGGAGCAAGTCACTTAACTATGTTTGCCTCAGTTTCTTCATCTATAAAATGAGCTGGAGAAGGAAATGGTAAACCATTTCATTATCTTTGCCAAGAAAACCTGCAAAAGAATTGGGCTTGACTAAAACAACTGAACAACAGTGGAAGAAAGGGGAATCATAGTCATCAAAAGTCTGGCATATTAAACAGGAAAGTCAAGCCAATAAGCATTTATTAAGTATTTGTTAAGCACCAGGCACTGTGCTAAGTACTAGAAATACAAATACAAACACAAAGAAAGACAGCCTCTTCCCTCAAGGAGTTTACATTCTAAGAGGGGACACAACACACAAAAAAAAGCTGAAAAGTAAAGGTGAGAGTAGAAAAGGGGATGTGGTGGCAAAGTTCAGAGAGTCAGGTGGAGCCTACAGAGGAATGAATGAGTGGACATTGTTTGCACAAGAACTTTAATGGAGGTTCTTGGAGGAACCAACCAATCAAAGGAAGGGCCTAGTGTGGAGGAATGGTCTTCTTGGAGGAAAAGGTTGATAAGAAATGGTGGAGAAATGAGTCAGTAGCGAAGGCCAAAGATCCAAGATGGACTGGAGGTAAACCACAACCCAGTTGTGCCAATGCACAATAAGTACCATCCCTATTTCTTTTTGGTTCCAACAGAAGACTAGAGGCTGCTACACCAAAAATAAGGGATACCTAAAAGGGGAAGGAATTCATTGCCCTTCTCTTTCCTAGACTGCAGATCAGAGAATGACTAGAGGTCTGATGACATGATGAATGGTTCCCAGTCTCCATGTTACCCTTTCACTGACTAAACTGCATGACCTCTGAGCAGCTAGGGCTACTTTTAGAATCTAGATTTTTAGAATTCTCAGTATCCTGTATAAATACCAAGAACCAACTTCATAATTCCCAGAATGAAAAGCACATGCTGAAGAATTCCTGGTGCACTTACCATTCTCCAACCCTGGGTGGACTCTTTAAGCAAAATAATATGCCATGGTCATTTAGTGCCTGTTTTGCTGGCCTCAGGAATGGGTGAATATAAAATGACAGAATGATGGATTTGAAAATGGTGTTTTAAAAGAGAAAAATACCATATAGAAGTTCCACTCAAGATGTGCACTAAAAATAAATGATTTACTCTTTTATATTATATTTTAATGGCATCCTTAAAAAGGGTTGGAGGAGGGAGTAGGAACTCCAATTCTGATGATGTCCAGGCTTTGGTAAACAACACCAATACAGGGCTCTTTTGAAGAGTGGGAGGGAGAAGGACCACACAGATCCAAATGAAGATTTTTTTTATTTGGGAAAGTTCCTGAGATACAACAAGGTAGCACTTCTTTTAAAGATTTTTTTCCAAAAAGCAATATAATATTTCTTTCCCAATCTAGCCTTAGAGGAAAAAATTGGGATTAAGTATCCCCATTTAAGAAACCTGACCACTTGCAAAGATATTCAATTCTTGAGAAAGAAGCCATTCCCTGTCTTTTGAAAATGCTGACATCTCTCTATGATAAAGAAAACTGAAGCCATTTGTGAGCTTGGTTTGCCAGAAACAGTCAGGTGAATATCTTTTGGATCTACTTGGCCTCATTTTTATTTAAAAAAATCCTCCTCTCAAAACTCTTTCACTAAATGCATTCAAACATTCTATTATGCAATTTTCATTGAAGAAAAAAATATTAAAGGGCTAGTATTTTCTTGTAAAAATCATAGAGAAATCATGTTTCACTCAAAAGTGCTGAAATTCTCATTGAAAACACACTTTTTTTTAAGTACTTGGACTGCTGGGAGCTCTTCAATAACTTGAAACTGGTGAAAGTTCAGTTTCTAACTGGCCCCCTGGGACCAACTTCACATTCAAAAAATCCAACTGTGTTATGTGAAGTGAAATCCATTTACATGTCAACCTTGAAGAGATGGGCATTTTTCATTTGGCTTGGGAATCTGATAGGGAGAACATAAGCTGGGAATGCATTTTAACCCAGTTCCCACCCTAAAGTTTTAATCCAAATGAATCCCTCCCAAGTCTTTATCTGACTGGTACAAGAGAAAAACTGTCAAGTTAAAAGGAAATTGTGGCATGACAGAGTCTGAGCTGGATCCTCCCCAGAGGAAGAAGACAAGTGCCAAGACATTGGCATTCTAATGGGGATGGCTCTAGTTCACTCCAGTACATTTCAGGCATGATCCCTTTTTCTGTTCCCATCATGCCTCTGTGTTCTGAAGTCTTTCCAAAAACATTCTTTTATGTCACTCAGAAATCTGACCACTGTCAGTTTCCAATTCCTCCTGAAAAATCATGCTTCCCTTCACCATCCATCTGGTCCATCTCACCTGGCAGCCACACTTTCCACAACCCTATCTCCTTTCTCACTTTTTTTTTCAATTCCCCTTTTTCTTGGGTATGGGATGCTATGTTCCTTACTGAGAAGGGTGGTGCAGAAGGGGCAGAACAGGAAGTCTAATTTCCAGAGCTGGTGTCACACTTGATTCACAACAACCCTCTGTAGTAGGCAATAATTATTATTAATAATAAAGGTGATAATAACAAATATCTATGTACCACTTTAAGGTTTGCAACATGTTTTGCATATGTTAACTCATTCCATCTGCATAGCAACCCTGGGAGGTAGATGTTATTATTAGTGCAATTTTGCCCAAAGAAACTGAGGCACATAGAGTTTGAGTGACTTGGCCCAGGTTCACACAGCTACTAAGTATCTGAAGCAGGGTTATACCTATGTCTTCCTGACTCCAAGTCATGCTCAGACCACATGTCATCTAGTTTGCCCCAAATCATGATAACAGTATTCTGCTCCATTTTACAGGTAAGGACACAAAGGTTCCTAGAAGTCAACCAACGATCCCAAAGTCACAGAGATTATAAGTGGCAGTTTAAAGACAATCAATCAATAAGAATTTATTCAGCATTTACTTCATGTCAGGTACTGTGTTGAGTAATGAAGACACCAAAAAAAGAAAGCAAAAAACATAATCCCTGCCTTCAAGAAGCTCCAATTCTGGGGTGGCTAGGTGGCGTAGTGAATAGAGCACCGGCCCTGGAGTCAGGAGGACCTGAGTTCAAATCTGACCTCAGACACTTAACACAAAAACTAGCCATGTGACCTTGGGCAAGTCACTTAAGCCCCAACTGCCCTCCAAAAAGCAAAAAAATAAAAAAAATAAAAAATAAAACAAAAGAAGCTCACATTCTACTGAGGGAAATAACCTACCAACAACTATGTATCTATATAGTGTGAATGGAAGGTAGCTCAAAAGGAAGGCACTAGATGGGCAAGAGAGGGGGCCACAAAAGGTCTCTTTCATAAGGTGGGATTTGAGCTGAGTCTTGAATAAAAGGAAACTGGGAGGCTAGAGTGAGGGAGGCATTGAGGTTAGCTGGTACAAATTCACAGAGATGTATGATAGAGTGTCATATGTGAAGAGCAACAGATAGGTCAGTGTTGTAAGGTTGCTGTGTACATACTGGAGAATAAATTATAAGAAGGCTGGAGAGGTGGGAAGGGACCATGGTATAAAAGACTTCTGGAATTTGTTTAAAAGTTAGATCTACACTTTAAAAATATCCCTTTGACAGCAGAGTGGAAGGTGGGCTGCAGTAATGAGGGACTTGGAGAAGGGAGACCAATCATGTAGGCATGAGATGATGAGGGCCTACACCAGGGTGGTGACAGCATCACAGGAGAGAAGGGGGAATATTTGAGAAATGTTGCAAAGGTAACATCAATGGGCCTTGACAGGAATGGATTTGGAGTGTGGGGAAGTGAGAGGGAGAGTAAAGAATAGAGAATGACACGCAGGTTGCAAGCCTGGGTGACTAGAAAGATGGTGCCGCCCTCAACGGTAATAGGGAAATTTGTAAGGGAAATATGGATTTAGGAGAAAAGGTGAGTTCAGTTTGGGACATGTTGAGTTTAAGAAGTCTACAGGGCATTCAGTTTGAGACATCTTAGGGTACAGTTGGATATGGGAGATTGAAAGTCAGCAAAGTGGTTAGGGTTGGGGAAGTAAATCTGAGAATCATCAGCATAGAGATAACCAATAATAGGTACTTAATAAATGCTTGCTTGCTTCCTTCCTAAACCTCAGAGTCAAAGAGTCTAAAAAATTTCCACCAAAAATTCTGGCAGGCAATACACACGTAGACTAAAATTACAGCAGATCTGGAACTCACGTACCTTACTACCCCATCCCAAACAACAGCTAAGATCCAATGAGATAGCTTAAGAAAATGTTAAGGGGTGGCTAGGTGGCGCAGTGAATAGAGCCCCAGCCCTGGAGTCAGGAGGACCTGAGTTCAAATACGGCCTCAGACACTTAACATTTATTCACCATGTGACTTTAGGCAAGTCACTTAACCCTATTTGCCCTGCCTTCCTCCCTCCAAAAAAAAGCAAAGAAAAAGTTGAGGCAAGTTTGCTTGTTTGACACATCAAGAATTGTGAGGAATATGTTTTCCCCTAATTTCACAGCTTTTTCATCATTTTCCACTTTCCCTAAGAAATGACATCAGGAACTCAAAATACTTCCTCTTCACAAACGTATCACGTATTTTGGGAGCCAGTAGAAACCGGTGAAATCACTTCTCACATTTTGGTGAGGCCAAATTCATTTATCTTTTAGGATTTACCTATTTCCTTTTAGGGTCTGGACACTTTAGTTTCTCATTTTCTGAAATTGTTTCTGTATTTCTCCTTGTCTTTTACTTCAATAACCCAGAAAAAGAAAAACTATACTGTGATAACATGTATACACACACACACACACACACACACACACACACACACACACTGCTCCTCCTTCAAGAAAATAACCCCAAATCATCACAAAGTTCTACACAATACTTTATTTCTTTTAGAAATTTTGGACACAAGAGAGACCAGGGCTTGAATTCTGACTCTACCACTTACTACTTCTGTGACTGTAGGTGCTCTCATTAACCTTTCTAAGCCTCTGTTCCCTCATCTGTAAAACAGAGACAACCTATTTCAAGGAATAATTTTATTAGAGGTAACTAAAAACTAGGAAAAAGCCAATAGAACTCTAAGATTTACCTTACAATGGAAAAAGGAAAATTTTATAAAGTGTATATCTACAAATTATTCTACCTGAGGAAAAAAATTGAAAAAATAATGCAAAAAAATCTAGCTTGCAAATGTGAAGAATGATACCCAAATAGATTGCTAAAGAGCAGGTTCTGTTAGAATACAACCTATGAGACCAGTAGACACTTGGTTCTGTGGTGTGTCAAAAATAGTATTCCAGAGTAAAAAGATGCTATTACCAAAAATCCATAGCTACGTTGGCATCAAGCAGGAGGAAAAGAGGTGGTGACTAAGGGAAACGAAGACTTCGTGCAGCCACTGTAGCCATTACAGCAGACAGCACTTCTATTCGCTGCTTCTCTTCCATAATGAGCACATAAATTCACATTTCTATGGCACTTTTCAGTTTGCAAAGTGCTTTACCCATAACAATCCTGTAGTGCAGATAATATTTTGAGCCTTTTTACAGTTCAGTAAACTAAGGCTCTTAGAAGTGAAATAACATTCCCGAGGGCAGAAAGATTCTAAGTGGAAATTTAAAGAAAGGAAACTTCTTTTTTGTGTGTTTTTTTGAGGGGGGAAAGCAAGCCAATTGGGGTTAAGTGACTTGCCCAAGGTCACACAACCAGTAAGTGTGTCAAGCGTCTGAGGCCAGATTTGAACTCAGGTCCTCTTGATTCCAGGGCCGGTGTTCTATTCACTCCACCACCTAATTGCCCCAGAAAGGAAACTTTTCACTCGGTAACTGAA